>JASDDO010000004.1:335952565-337152565 GCA_030015575.1 Agapanthus africanus | reverse complement strand
ATGGAACAGTGATATGAAATATTAAGGTAAAACCGCTCTTTTAAATGATTCCAGTTTTTAAAATATAACATGCGGTTCCCAATTTCCCAATAAGACCAGTTATCTATGTAGGTACAATATATATATGCGTAAGTATAGAGGTAACAATGTGTATATGCGCCAATATGGGTATGCAATGTATATATGCGCAAGTATGGATGTACCAATGTATGTGTGCACCAATATGGATATACAATGTGTATGTGCGCAAGTATGGATGTATCATATTATATGTGCACCAATATGGATATACAATGTGTATGTGCGCAAATATGGACGTATCAATGTATATGTGCATCAATATAGGTGTACAAGTGGTATATACGCAAGCATGAGTGTACAATATGTATGTGCGCCAATATGGGTGTAAAAGTGGTATATACACAAGCATGAGTGTACAATATGTATGTGCACCAATATGGGTGTACAAGTGGTATATACGCAAGCATGTTATGCGAAGAGTCATATCATGATGCAGCAATCCTACTGTGTAGTGACATGGCAATTATCGATGATGAAGTGTGTGAGCCTACAATATGTATACGTGTAACGTACGCATCATCGATAATGGTGCAGGTGTACTATCACAGGTATAAATAATGCAATGCAAATAACATGAAGGCAGCATAAGGTAAATCATGTACAAATGCTGACGGGTATACGTATCTAATATGACCGAGTCGGTGAATCTAACAATCGGTATCTAGCCATACCATATCGCGTACGGTACAATCTATCGTACGACATCCTCTAGTCAAGGGTATGGATCAAACCTCAAGTCAAATTCATAACGTATGGAAAATCATCGTACGACGGCATTAAACTATCAGGGATCCTATCATCCTATAAGACGAGGAGGGTACGGACCTAATGTCTCGTACGGCTATCACTCACGATTCACAACATATATACATATCTCTATATGCCTATGTCCCAGCTCACATCCGCAACAATCTCATATCAGGGGATCGGCAGGGTATCAATCATCTCAATCGACTCGCATCCGTATACCAACATATCATCAAATTATCATATCATGTCATATATTCTTTTCATCGCATTTATATCCCACATCAAGTCAATTTTACATATACATTCTACCTTTACTATAAGCTTAAGTATCTAATCTAATATACACACCCGAACCATACAAACAGTTTTTGAAAGATGCGAATCGTAGTTTTGAAAGTAGGGGCTACGGTGTTTTTAAGGAAAATATATCTTTTGAAAATCCGTAACGTCTCTCAAGGTATCTGTTTAAAAAATGCATACGATTCTTCAGTTTGGAAATAGGTATGGTTCGGATGACACATCTACGTCGACTATCTAGTCCTATAGTACCCTAAACGGCAATATCATCAAATCTCATCCTCAAGTCCCGTTATCACATACTAGTCGTATCATATCACTTCTAACTATCCTTAGTTTCTAATATGGTTCTCTAACTACCCTTTTACTCTATCTATAGTTTTCTATTAAAGGTTTCATTAACCTTAATCTATATATAAATCGGTTTTTATCAAAGTGTGCGGGGGTGCTATACGCCATCCACCTGACTTCCCCCGTAGATATAGATCTACTCACCGTGGTCTTCGCTTGCTGAAGTTGATGACGCTACACTCCGTCACCTCGGAATCCACGTAAAGTTACCTACAATAACAACACATATCGCCACGCTATTAAAATCAAGTTTTGAAATCTAATACGGCACACGCATTGCTCATAGGTTAGAACCTATAGTTTACGCGTACAAAATTAACCAAACAACCCTTGTTGTTGATGTACAAATATCTTACAAACAAATACGAATTCAAATATAAAAATTTAGCATTTCAAAATACGGAAAACATAGCCAAAAATCACACCAAAATGCTCCCAGATTTTGACTCGGGTCAAAAGGAGTTGCACAAACAAGTCTAGGGTGTTGTACATAGTGTATAGGACCTACTGGATCAACCCTGACACCAAAGCCAACCAAGTGGCCGGCCACAGGGCCCCAAAATCTGGCCTCCTCGGCCCCCATGCTCTGTTGGGCTTCGTTTGGTCATGATGGTCTCCTATGGTCTAAAATGGGTCTCTGGTATTGTTTGCTAAAC
The DNA here is from genome assembly GCA_030015575.1 of Agapanthus africanus. Classification (NCBI taxonomy): domain Eukaryota; kingdom Viridiplantae; phylum Streptophyta; class Magnoliopsida; order Asparagales; family Amaryllidaceae; genus Agapanthus; species Agapanthus africanus. Next base: position 337,150,430 of record JASDDO010000004.1, on the reverse strand, counting down.
TCAGAAAGTCCCCGGGTTGCTCCAGATTTCCCTGCACACCCTATATCCTCACAAAACCGACATGGACAAAATCCTAAATCCGTATTTTGGTTTCTATACTAAATTCCAGGTCTTAAACAGCCACTCAATCATCACCAATCCACACTTTCACTCAAACCCTCACTAGGATTTCTAAGTGTCACCAATCCATCACTAAACGAACTCTAAACTTAAACAAAAACCTAGGAAAACTTGAAACTAAACTAATGGAAGAAATTATACCTCATGGATGTCACTTAAGTAAACTCTATAAGTCCCAAAGTTGTCAAAATCCCACTTTGCTTGGTCCAATGTGTAGAGGAAGAGGTGGGGATAAATTTTTGTGAAGGGAATATAAGGTTTTGAGGATTGTTTGGAGATGGATTTAGGGTTAGAAGTGGAGGGAAGTGAGGTTGGAAGAAGATGAAGAAGGAGAAGAAAATGAATAATGGTGGAGGGATAATGTGGCTGCCCCTCCTCTCTCAATTATTCTCACTCTCTCTCTCCAAGCATAGTCTCCTATCATCATTATGTCTCCTCTCTCTCCTCAAGTCATCATGACACCTTTTTCCATTCTTTTCTTTTCTCACCATAATAAAACCATAACATAATACAACACAAATGAAATAACATGTAACATGTCATGGTGCACTAACCATGAAAACTGTAGAAACACGGATTTGGCTTAATCGCGATTAGCAGTGCACTAATCGGGTTTTTATCGAAACTGCATATAATAAATTTTAAAAATACCAAATCCTTTAAATATATTAGTAAATGAATAAATCATTTTAATTTCCGTTTATTTCATAATTATTGGTATATATATTTATACCCTTTTCGAAAACCCCAATTTCGCAAATCGGGAAATTTTCGGGAAATATATTATTTTAATATTAAATTCCAAAAATAATATTTTATATTTTCTAAAATGTTACACCTAGTGATATTGTTTCGGAAGAAATGTTAGTGTAGAAACCTACTTTTTTGGATGACATATACCTACCCATTTGTGAATGTGATGAGAGAGAGATTATATTGGGAGAGTCTGTGAGCTATAGTAATAAGAATAGGATTGTGAAAAATCAGAGAGAGGAAGACAGCATTGAAAAATATTCTTTCATATCGAGTTTTGAGGAAATTTTTGCGGATGAACTTAATATTCTTGGTAAGTTTGAGCCAGGATCAATTTGGGAACATTCTAAAAACCTTTATTTTGCTGAACTTTTTGCGGTTGAACTCCAGTTTTTAAACGAACTTGACTTTGGACCTCAACACGTGTTTTTTGAACATTCAATTCATCCAGGGAACAATTCTTTATCCTCATCAAAACTTCATTTTTATTTTCAGCGTCTTCTGATCCCTACTTTTACACGCCCATGCCCTTCACTAATATCTAACATATACTTTTTCTTTTTCTTTTTCTTTTGTATATACATATTCTTTTACCAGCCATTGCACTATATAAACAAAATCTTTAAATGATTGGTATTAATTTCTGGACTAACCCAGTCTTTTAACCTGTATATGCTGTAATTAGTCTTAGTTTTTTTTTCTTTTTCTTGGAATAAAATTCTCACCCTGATGTCTAAGTCTAGCTACCGGAGACGGGGGCAACGATAAGGACATCGTAAAACTCAGGTTTGGGGGTGAGCACTGCGTTTAGTTTGCTGCATCATGTGTATATTGTATATTCTGCATTGCATACATATTAAAAAACCCATAAAAATTGAAAAATTTTACCAAAACCATAAAAACTTTTTCATGTTAGCTAGTGGGGGAACTTAGATTCGAAGTCTGACGGTTCGGTTGATAAGTTAGAAATAACTAAATCCTTTTCAAGAGACCGACGATCCGAAAAATAACCCTCCTTTGTGTTTAACCATAGCTGATTTACGTCTTTTATAACACTTTACACGTGTTGTGTGTTTTTGAGAATTTGATGAAAGTCTGACATGTCTGTAAACTTTTAAAATTGATAAATATCTTTAGAATCAAATAGGTTTGTTCTGAATTAAGTAATATCAAGAATAGTTCATAAAGTAAGGTGAATATGAAGGATATTATTGAGATTTTAACAGAAGCTATAAGTCTGAAAAATAACCCATCTGAAACCTTGTTGGAGTAATTACACATCTTATCCACATGTAACGTCTTCGGATTTAAAAGAAAATACTGGCTATATCTCTGTTTTCACTGAGTTCAGAATATTTCAAAATAAAATGAGTCTTTTGTTTTGTGGCCTTGGTAACTTGGGTAATTAAGTCCTTGGGGTGTCTCCACACCTAATGCCCTAAAACCATCTGGTTTGGGAGTCATTGACCAAAAGCTCGTTAAATTTCCAATTGCCAAATAAAATAAGCTAAGCAAGTATTCTCTCCGAGTTAAAAGTCCTCACGGTTTTTTGTGGGAGAATAATCTTGGCGGAGACGAGTTTTCTATTAAAACAGTTTTTTTCACGGAGATATGAAAGTATATTTATATAAGACGTTTTGCACGATAACGAAGGGTGTGTATGAACAAAAACAGATGAAAGGTAGGAGTGAAAAATAAGACTTAGGTTCTCTGTTAAAAATGATATATATTCTGACTTGAAACCTAACTGGAGAATAAAACTTGAGAAAATCTTAAACTCCTTTCAAACTCGTGTGATCCTTTAGAAGTCTATCCTGGTTTATAATTATGACATGTAATCAAAGTTCTTAAAACCTTATGGACACTATCCGCACAATCACGTAAAGACGTGTATGAGCTTATGTTAAACAAATTGCGAGGTGTGAAAAATAGGGTTTAACGTTTCTGACTTGGGTAATAGAACTTCTAAGTTTGATTCTTAACTTTAAGATTAGAATCAACAGTTTCTCCACGATACTAATTTGACTGGATTTTATGGGTGTAATCCGCTGAAAACCCTCAGGAGACAACACTCCTCCTAGTAGGGACACCTAAAGATTTAACGGCTTGTTGCGCATGCTCAGTGCAATCGCGTTCCCTGCGAAAGTGAGGCTAGGATTTTTTGTTTTGCTCAAGACGAGCAAAAGATAAGTTTGGGGTATTTGTTCATCTCAGAAAACTGTATTGTAATACTCCCATTCGTTATCTATTTTGTATTTATCGGTACTATTAACCAGTGTTTGCTTAGTAATTACAGATTACAGGTGTTCGTGATAAAAGACTGAAAACACACTCAAAATGACGGATATAACGTTTGGGAGCTGACACTGCAAACGGAACAGAAAAACGACCGATATCCAAAGAGCTCTTTTGCAAATAATCATGTGTACACATTTTTGGTCTAACACAACACAAGTGTGCATATAGCTCTTTGGTTCTTGGACCTACATGGGGTTGCCCATGGCACATATGTGGGAAATGGGTATTAAATGCAAAAAGTTTTGATGTGATATATGGCATCTTGTTCCTTCCAATTCCCTGAGTGCATCCAAGGCCTCTACAGACTGTTGGGGTAAAAATTTACACCCCCGTTGACCGAGTCAAAGTCAAGATCAACCCCAAGCCAGGTGGGCCCAAGCCCAGGTCAAGCGGGCCCATGCCCAAGTCGAGCCCGCGGCCAGCCTCCTCCATGCCAACAACAAAAATCATGTAACAAATAATTTTTATGTAATTTTTGTGCATGAATGTAAACAAAATGGGCACAAAGCCAATATTTTGTAAGCCCATGGCTTATGTGCAAAAATGAAATGGCACATGAGCCATGGGATGGCTAAAATGCCATTTTTGTAAAGCCCAAGGGGCTATATGTAAATATGTAAGCCTATATAAGGCAACATGATGATGAATAAAATATAGACTTTTCATTCCCCCAAAAACTAGGGCTTGTGCCTCTTTCTCCTTCTTCAAGGTTCTAAAAACCTTCTTCTTTCTGTTGAATTAAATCAAGAGTTTAACTCTTCCTTTCTAAAAAATAAATAGTTTTTTCACCACAAAACCCACAAAGGAGAGCTCGGATCTCCAATCAGATCTCGAAAAGGGGAGACTTTTAAGTCTCACCCCCTTTTCTCCAAGATCCCGCCGGTCAAGAGCAAGAAGAAGGAGACCCATCTCCAAAAATCTAACTTTGGACAGACCCAAGGCTCAAAAGAAGAGCAATAAGTCCCCAGGAGTTTAACTCCTTTCTAAATCTGCTGGAGTTTAACTCCATAAATTAATTTCTGTTGGAGTTTAACTCCATAAATTTGTTTCTGATTAGGAGTTCAACTCCGAAAATTCCCTTGGGAGTTCAACTCCCCAGCCTAGGGGCTAGGCTTCCCTTTCCGCGGGTTTTTCCCGCGGTCACGTGTGTCCACGTGACCCCATGGGCGCTAAGGCGCCTATCGGTCACGTGTGCGCACGTGACCCCGGGGCGCGAAGGCGCCCATCGGTCACGTGTGCGCACGTGACCCCGGGGCGCCAAGGCGCCCATCGGTCACGTGTGCCCACGTGACCCCGGGGCGCCAAGGCGCCCATGGGTCACGTGTGCCCACGTGACTCCTGGGGGCGCCAAAGTGCCCATTGGTCACGTGTGCGCACGTGACCCCGGGCACCATGCGCCTACATGCTGCGCACGCGTCTTTAAGACGCTTCCCTTCCTTTTTTTTTATGCACTCCACATTAAATATGCCTCCCTCGTTAGAAAAAATTTCTAACGGGGCGCTGCCCCGCATCCCGCAAGGGGGCTGCTAGCCCCCTTGACCCCCAGCCCGCTATCCGGGTAGCGGGACCCTCGTAAAAACTATGCGTGGCTCCCGATATATCCAAAACCCCCCTTTTCAAAACACAATACACGCACACTGCACATTGAGTTCGCATGACCAGTTTAACCCGTTAATCGGAGGTTCCCTCGCTCCAAAGGCGAGGGGTAATTAACGGCAGCTTAGTTCGTGGCTGCCGGAGATTCGGATCCCCACAATCATTAAACCCCGGCTTACCCTAGGCAGGGGGAATCTGTAGTATGCCTGATAAGCGCGCGCGTATTCCCATCTCAATGGGGTGACGAAAAACACCCTACACAGACAAAACTAGCAGCACTAGAGTGATATTGGGATGCACACATGACCACATAACAAGCACGAGCCCAAGACTCCTCGACAGGACCGGCCACATGCCTACTTTGGCCGAGCAGGCCGGCCCCCTTGCTCCAATAACCCCCAGTTTTCTACTGTCCCTCTCTTACTGCCACGTCATCTTATTTTTATTGCTGGTTTATTTTTCTTTTGTGCATACAAAAGGAGAAGGCGCTTTGCTTCGTTTTGTAGACCAGTGAGCAAGGGAAGGACCTCTCTCATTCTACCATGTAATATATTTTCTTGTTTTGTTTTAGTTTGTTTTTGGTTTAGGCTTGAGAGTGAATGAGCTATCACTTGGTTTCTTCTTCTTCTTTCCTCTTGAAGCTTTCTTTGGAGAGCTTCATTATAGAGGTTGAACAAGTTACCAATATCTTGTACCTCTTCTTCAAGTGTTAATAATACTTGTGTTTCTTTGTTTACTTGCATTCTTTTCTTTACTTGCTTTTATTTGCTTTTCATTATGTTGTGTAACTAATCTCTTTAGTTGTGGTTATGGTAAGGAAGTGAGATGAAAGGCTTTGTCTTCTCCTCTTCTTGTGATTGTTTAATTTGCTTAACATGATTATAACTTAAGGATTGTTTTATATATTGATGTGATATGGTATTGTGAAACCATGGTTATTTTGTAACCTCTTCATATACCATATTCACTTCCCTTCCCTATTTCATAATTTTTAAGTTAAAATCAAATTGGTGTTAAGTTTGCTAAGTTTGGATACGGTATTTTGGTGACCGAGTGCTTGACAAACCCTCGGTTTTCATATACCCTATACTATCACAAACTCTTAGCACACTTAACACTGAAATCATTTGCTCTCACTCACTAATTTGTGTTTTTGATGTTGTGGTATGCTTGCTAACCCTTGTGTTTAGTGTTGATACCCCAAACTTAGATATACAAATGATAAGTGAACAAACAGACTCATTTCGTGTTTTGCGGCGAATATTGGAAATTGATGACTTATGCTCCGCAACCTCCTTGACAAGTCATGCTTCATACCGGGATCGACGTAAGGACGGACAACTCATAATCAAGAGAGCGTCGAAAGAATCGTCGCAATTCGATCTTCCGAGCCAAAACCACAACCGCTTCTTTCTTAGTTTATTTTCTTGCTTTTCTTTGTTTTCGTATTTTTTCCATTTTTTGTGACAAAACCAACCATTCGTTATTTTTTTAACCTTAAATCACAAGACCTAATACACAATTCCCTGTGGATCGACTCGTACTTGCCGGCTTGCTACAACGCGTCGTGCACTTGCGATTTATAAATTTTAAAACGAGAACGAGCTCACATGCACAATATTTCTTAAAAACAATTTCTATTTCAAAACATGCACGTTTGCGCGCGCGGGTGAGTTCCCAACATTTATTTTACATAATATCACCAAGTTATCAATAAATACCTTAGAATTCAAAAGACCGGTCTATGTTACGTATTTAGCTTGTAAATTGGTTTGAGTGGCGTCTTCTCTCGACAGGCCTCGGGGTGTCGGAGACAATGATGCACCACTTGTCTCTCTCTAAATGTAGATCGTAATTTTAGGGAAATCAAATCACATATAACCCGTGTTAGTTATATGTATGCCCTAGAGGTCATTACTGTACATACGATGCATATTGTAGTGGATGCTAGGACATATATAGGGAGGACTTTCTTGCTCGACATGATAGTATGCTATCTGGTTGTACTTTATCTTAACATGTACTCTCATTGTCTCTATGTTACATGTTGATAAAGCCCTTAGGATATGTACTCGACTACTGGGACTATGATGAGATCATACTAGTGGGGCCACGGTAGTCGATGAGTATATCCTATAACTGTTCCTAGTCGAGGGTGTATCGAGACAGGGCATCGATACACCAGAGTAGACTAGCGTATACGCATCTTGACCCATATGATGGGCGATGGATGATCCCATATCCATCGGTGTTTGACATCAAGGATGGTGTACGGGTGCTCAGTGGAGACTGGGTACACTGGACGGACTCGCCGAGAACTCCCAGATGGTATTATACCATACGTCAGATGGCAGTTCTCCGGTGACACTGGTACAGAGTAGTCTGTTGACCCGAGATCGTCATAGAGTCTTGTATGGTTCCCACTGTGCTTTGATTTCCATCATACCACGTCCAAGAGGGCGTGCAAAAAGGTGGCTTTTGGGTACAGTCCCGAATCACATGGAGGCAATGAGCGATAGGAGGGGATTCGTCTCTTTCGGTATAGGGAGTTGATGTTGTGCTGTGTTCGATTGGCTATAACCGGAAATCCCTGGCCAGGGTTGCTGAGATTTACTGGTAAGTGTTATCAGTAGTTTCTCGAACTATTATAGACCTCATATCGACATGACTTATCAAGCTACTGGGGTCTGACGTTTACCACCCCTAGGCGAGATATGCAACATATCAGACGACGAGACCGGACTGTACGGGAGTGTTACTGTTTGGATTCACAGGAGAAGTTACAGGCTTGCTTGTTGATCTTCTGAGCGCTCAATACCTGGGTAGCTGTTACGTTTAGCTGACCGCTTGCAGCTTGTGGGTGTTTGATATTATCATCACCTACTGCCGGCGTATTGACGATTCTTTAGAGTCCTACACAGAGGTTTCTTGACTCAGGCAAAACGGAGTAGGAGCACATATGTGATATGTGCGGGACCGAGGATAATGCGATATGTGATACCGTATTATATTCTCGCGATATTTGATATCAGCCGGGTCGTCGAATCAAGTGTTGATTCGATGAATCGGTACGGATAAATATTAGTCGGTTATATGCGATATAGCCGGATTGTCGGATCAAGTGTTGATTCGATAATTTAATGTATAATAATATATTTGATATATTAAATTACATTAACTAATATTTGCTCACTAAAAGATTCTTTTTCTCACTCGGTTAATACATTGATATATATGCGATATATGTTAATTGTATTATTTTATTTTGTTACAATAAATATTGTATATGTGATATATAATATTGTAACATGGTATGATAAATAATGCAACATGTTTAGTAAAGATTAATCAAGATTAGGGTTTGATTTGGGTTAATGGTTTCTAGATGATTCTAGAAGCTTTTCTTTTTGTCATGATAAAGATATTTTCAAGTGAGTCATGCTTTAACCAAACCCAAACCCTAACCCTAGTTAATTCTCTACAAGAGTTAGCTTGACCATGGTTGCATTATCTATCATATTATTTTCATTTCCTATTCATCACAAAAGGATAAGATTATTGTTCATCTTCTTCCTTCAATTCTTTCATGGAAAAAGCTTTCTTGATTTTTCCAAGTGATGAATAATTGTGAGAAAAATATAAATAAAGAGAGCAAAAATCCTACTTCATCATCCTCATCTTCCCTTGCCATTTAGATGAGGGTGTTCACATCATTTCATGAGTGTAAGCTTGTGTTAAAGAAACTTCAAGGTAGATCATCTTAGTATCGAAGATCGGAAGCAAAGGTTGCGTCTTTCTCTTCGTGGAACCTCTCGAGAGTCCGGATCCCGATGATCGCAGCGAAGGGACCACAACACGGAGCATATGAAGTGAAGGACCGGATCTACAAAGGTTGTAATCCCTCTCACTTAGTGTTAAAATGTTTAGCATGTTAGTTTTCGCCTAATCTCTAGTTTAAAGTTCCGTATTCGGGTTGTTCGGCACGGCTAAATTTTTATTCGGGCATGGTTGATGCCTCGTAGACCCTTGTGCGCGTGCCTAGCAACCCTACAGTGGTATCAGAGCCAAGCTAGAGCTTTAGGCGAAGTCTAGACGGAGTTTGAAGTCCGATCGAACTCGAAACTCCAAATCCAAATTGCTCTCTGTCCTTTTTTTGAAAATTGTGGATTTTTCAATATTAAAAATGCTTAAAAAATTCAGCAGGGAATTCTAAGAATTACGGTACAAAAATATTTTGGTGAACAGTAAAAAGAGCGGCGGAACCGCGGCAGAAGCATGCCTTCTGCGGCGGTTCCGCGGCGCAATGGTGACGTCATCAACTCCTTTTTGCACAGTAACTTTTTTTATTCAGTGCTGAGTTCTCTGGGAATTTTTAATGTTTATTCTACAGTTGAGTTTTCTGGGGTTATTTTGGGGATTCGATGTTTCGATCGGAGTATCAGATTTTGTCCCTGTGTTTTGTCCGGATAACTTTCAGAAACTGTTAAAAAGTTCGAACGGATATCAATAACTCACTTTTTCCCCTGTCGGAAAATTTTTCAAAAGTTGGATTTTTCCTCGTGTTTAAGAATGTTCTAAGTCGTGCAAGAAACTCGATGGACCCTCTAGAAGACAACAAACCTTAACTCGATTATGTGACCGTCTTGAACTGCCCTTTGAACCTTAGGGTTTGGGGCAGTACGGCGTGCCACATGTGAGGCGTTGGCTTGACCCTTCTACGGCTGGACCATTGGTACTGTGGCATGTAATGGATGTTTTAAAACTGATTTCAAGTGTTGAGATATATTGGGGAAATCTTGGGTGTTTGATGATTCGATCGGAAAGTTTAACTTTTTCTATTTATCTGGAATGTGATACAATATTTGGAATCCACAGGTAGTTATGAGATAACTAATTTGAATATTATAAACATAGCAGTTTAGTCTTAGATGATCGGTTGCCACGGAATTTTGATGTGATCAAAACTCCGTCGCAATCACATAGCGTACGCGGATACTCGCCGGGTAAACTTAATAGACAGCCTCACTCCATAGCCCCGACCAAGTGACTGTAGGAGAACCCCGTCGCCGAAAGCATCCGTTCGGGTGCTCCCGGTAGCGGTGTTCCGCCTTGGTGCACTTCGTCGACGGTATCGGGGGTGCGGCCGTCTACTAAACTTTGCGACGAGCATTCGATCAGGACGTCGGGAATCTTGTTGAATTGGCCGACTTGGTATTGAAAAGAGTTTTCGATAATGAGACTGAAATGCGGGGTTTATAATTGTTAGGCATGTGATGTCTAAGTAATTCATTTGGTTAGGCATGCGATGTCTAAGAAGGTTGCGGATTCCAACTGTTGTAGTTTTACACTTTCTTTTCTGTGACCGTAAGCGTAGTATGTGGTGTATCGCCGGCTTCGTTGCTATACATCAACGACAATCGGGATACACATACTTGCTTACGTTGATGATATGAGATATTATGTGTTGCTGTGATATGTTATATTGGATCGTCGCGTTTGAATAGCCGGGGGTTTTATGTGAGATGAGAGTTTTTTCTTTTTCATTCATGTAAAATTCGTTTGTATGTAATATTCTTTTATTGGGGCACTTCCAGATAGCGGAAGATGTCACCGTTGTATATTATTTACTTTTCCGCATTAGGTAGACCCAAGGCGGGGAGCACAAGTAACCGGGTTCTAGGGTCCAGTGGGAGACCATCTCGAGGAGTCGAGACCGGGTCTCCTAACCCTAGAATTGGCAGTGTTACTTGCCACTCTCGTAGGGGTCTAGGGATGTGGGTTTGGCTATTCATCGCGACCGTGGAATCCGTGTTTTATACAGGCTCGTATTGAAAACACGGACGTCCTAGTATATCCAATATTTCATATATGTTCTTCTGCTGCAATGTTCTGTGATGAGATCATATTACTGCCTGAGACGAATGATTATATTATATATATGAGATATATGTTATATTGCAGATTTCGTTTCAAAAGAGATGCTTGCGAAGCATAATTAAAAATGGGACTTCATTAATGAGATTAATGAAATAAAAGAAACCTAAGATGTTGTAGAAACTTGTTTATAAAAACTGGTAGCTACAGTTCTTGCTTTGCATAGCGGTGTTCCTTGTAGGACATCCAGCACCTTATTCGATAAGGAAAGGACCGAGATCCCTTCACCGGGAGTGACTCCTTTAGCAATAACTGGCAGATGCTACAAACTCGGTTTGTCTTTTGATTGCTTCTATAGTTCTTGCTTTGCACAGCGGTATATATGATATATCCTGCACCTTATTCGATGAGGAAAGGGCCGACGATCCCTTCACCGGGAGTGACCCCTTTAGCAAAACTAGAAAAGCCTCAAAAACATTCCATTTAAAATCACTCGATTCTACAACGATATAAAGTTCATTACGCAAAGGGTTTTCTTAAAAACCTGTCGTAGCCCTCCGTCATTTCAGATAAGTAATAGTTAGTATTCGTTCTGCGTTTGTTGACTCAGTCAAGGCGTAGTGTGCGGTAGCGGATTAGGGTAGTCGTGCGGCCTTGTTGACTCAGTCAAGGGTCGTGCGGGTGGGTTTAATTCAATCAAGAAATGTACGGGTTGAACTTTACTTGCGGTCTATGGTTTGTTGACTCAGTCAAGGTCATAGATCGCTTGGGGCAAAATATTATCGGGAATTTCAAGTGTTGAAATTTGCAATGAGATTGCATACCTTCTATGAGATAGTTGGATCCCGATACCCGCTGCGAGTAAGAGTTACTCCTGGGAGAGTTTTACACATTACAATTAGCTCAAGTAGGTGTCTAGAAAGGTGTTAACGGGGTTACGCCTCTGGGAAAACGAGGTTTACTTTAATTAGGTTCGTGCGAAAGCACGGGGGACCTCCCTCCAAGTACCGACACTGGCCTGGCTGAAAGATTGGCGAACTTGTAGCGTGTAATTAATCCCGGCTAGTCTTTCCTTTTAGGGTTTGAAGGAAGATTTGATTAAAACAGTGGGAGACATCCTGATTAGATATATTAGATAACCAATCTAATCTTGCAAGAGCATACGCTGAGTGTTTTCTTCTCTCTCTCTCAAGATAGCGACCATATCACGCCTTAATCAAGATAATAAAATGGATATATTGACCGAACCCGCTTATTATACTGAGCTGGGGAACGTTGGTCCCGCTCCAACTTATAATTGTTATAAGACAGAGCAGGAAATTGGGGAATACCAGATTTCCCGTGCCGCCCAAACGAAGAAAGTGCATGTTGATGTATCATCTTCGGGTGTGTTCATTACACAGAACTGTTTCTCAGTATCTTTTACGTCCTGGGTATGTGATACCGGATCAGGATCCCGCATATGTAATTTGTTACATAGGCTACAGATAGGTAGAGAACTGAGAACGGGTGATAAGTTTCATGAGACAGAAAACGGTGCAAGTGTTGCAGCCAAGTCTGTTGGTCACTATCACCCTGTATTACCAGAATACATTGATTCTGAACAAATGTTATTAGATACCGAACCTGATATACAAAATCATATCAGTCTCTTTATTAGTAAAGAAAGGATATAATTTTGTATTGTTGGATAATGTTTTGAACATTTCCTATATCAAGAGTTGATCGGTTCAGGCACGTTATCCAAAAGCATTGACGTTCTAAATCAAATTACAGTTCTTAGTATACGGAACACACACAAGAGGAAGAGTTCAGAAATGAACGAATCCTTCTTAAGGTATTGTAGACTAGGTCATATCAATGCGACCCGACTGACTGAAGTTACATATAGATGCATATTTAAATTAGTTTGAATTTACATCTTGTGAAACTTGCCGGTCATGTCACAAAGATAAGATGACCACAGCTCTGTTTATTGGAAACAGAGAAAGAGTTAGTGAACTCTTGGGATTGATACATGCTGATGTATGAAAGTCCCCTGTTTACACATGACAAGATCGGTTCTTTATACTTCATTACATTCTCTGATAATCTCTCAAGATTTAGACATATGTTCCTGTTGAAACACAAGTCCGAACCTTTTGAGATATTCACAGAATATAAGTTAGAAGTAGAGAACCAAAATACGGGTATAAGTATTATGTCCTTTGATGAGATCAAGGAGGAGAATACTTGAGCACGGAATTCCTGGACTATTCTAAAGGAGAATGAGATTCTCTCTCAGCATTACTCCTCCGTATACACCATAGCACGATGGTATATCGGGGCGGAGCAATAGCACCCTATTTGATATGGTGTGCTCTATGATGAGTACTACTGAGTTTCCTATTTTCCTTTAGGGCGTTATGCACTTGTGAAGTTGCATACCTATTGAATAGGGTTCAAATAGAATCCGTTACCTACCACTTCATATGTGATATGGAAAGGGAAGAGCCCATATCTTAAGTTTGTTAAGATTTGGGGTTGTCCGGCCTATGTCTAAAAGCAAAATCCGGACAAGCTCGAGGCAAGGTCTGTTATGTAGAACTGGAAATGTTCCAGCTATACAAACTTCAGCTGATGATTTGGTAGAACCAAATGATTCAATAGTTTCCAACGAACCTCAACCTCTCCGCCGATCTAGTAGGGTTCCTCACCCACCTGAGAGATACTTCGGTTTCTCTATGACAGTGGGAGCGAGGATTGCATCATGAGATGATGACCCAACTATTTTTGAGCTGGCCGTCAGGAGTGGGACTCTGTAAGCATGGCTGGATGCTTATCGATCTGAGATGGAATCCTTATACACCAACAAAGTATGGACTTTGGTTGCTTTATCTGAAGGGTTAAATCCCCATCAGGAGCAAGTATATCTTGAGAAGATTACTTGGTGTACATGGAAAAGTTGAGACTTTCAAAGCTAGACTTGTTAAAGGTTTGCATCATAGACCAGGTATGGATTATGTTGGAACCTTTTCTAAGGATCTATGCTTAAGTCCATCCAGATCCTACTTGCCACGGCTACATACCATGACTACGATATCTGGTGGTTGGGTGTCATGACTGCTTTTCTAAATGATGTTTTAGAAAAGAGCGTCTATAAGTACACAGCCAGAGGGCTTCGTAGACAGTGGGAGCAGCGGAAACGTGTGCAAGATGTTTTATATGATAAAACAGGCATCGCAGAGTTGGAACATCTGTTTTGATGTGGTAGTCAAAGCGTTTGACTTCATCAAAATGGTAGATGAACCTAGTATATACGAAAAGGTAGTAGAGAGTATGGTGGTGATCCTCGTAGAGTACGTGGATGACATACTCTTGATAGGGAAGGAGTTTCCTATGCTACGCTCGGTCAATCTCCGCTTATCACAAGGATTCTCCATATAGGATCAAAGTGATACCTCCTAAATCCTGGGTTTTGGATCTATGAGATAGATCTAAATGGATGTTAGGACACTCACTAGTTGTAGTGAGATCGTATCAATCGATCCTGGGGAGAATCACTGGAAAGGTTCCAGGGTGATAAGGACGACTGAATGTAAGTCGCAGGCTTGTCTATACCCTCAGTGAAGGGACGGTATGTTGGAAGAGTTCCAAGCTAGATACCATGACATACTAGACGATTAAAGGCAAGATACATCGTTACCAAGGATGCTACCAAAGAGGCAGTCTGGATATATATAAGTTCATAAGATGAACTTCGTTCCTACCATTGTGTGACAATGGGGTTGTGGCTTTAGCCAAGGAACTTCCGTCCCATCAGAAATCCAGATATAATTCTTAGGCAGTATCACCTGATCATGGAGATGGTTGATCTCTAGGGAGATCGAGGTTAGGAGAGTAGACATAGAGGACAACAGCGCGGATCCACTCACAAAGGCCTTTTTCCCAGTAGAGACTCTTATGGGATGGTTGAGTATGAGATACTACAACCGCAGCTAATTGTTGGGTATGCGATACCATAACAGATGGCCCTAGTGCAAGTGGGAGATTGTTAGTTATATGTATGTCCTAGAGGCCATTACTGTACATACGATGTATATTGTAGTGGATGCTAGGACATATATAGGGAGGACTTTCTTGCTCGACATGATAGTATGCTATCTGGTTGTACTTTATCTTAACATGTACTCTGATTGTCTCTATGTTACATGTTGATAAAGCCCTTAGGATATGTACTCGACTACTGGGACTATGATGAGATCATACTAGTGGGGCCACGGTAGTCGACGAGTACATCCTATAACTGTTCCTAGTCGAGGGTGTATCGAGACAGGGCATCGATACACCAGAGTAGACTAGCGTATACGCATCTTGACCCATATGATGGGCGATGGATGATCCCATATCCATCGGTGTTTGACATCAAGGATGGTGTACGGGTGCTCAGTGGAGACTGGGTACACTGGACGGACTCGCCGAGAACTCCCAGATGGTATTATACCATACGTCAGATGGCAGTTCTCCGGTGACACTGGTACAGAGTAGTCTGTTGACCCGAGATCGTCATAGAGTCTTGTGTGGTTCCCACTGTGCTTTGATTTCCATCATACCACGTCCAAGAGGGCGTGCAAAAAGGTGGCTTTTGGGTACAGTCCCGAATCACATGGAGGCAATGAGCGATAGGAGGGGATTCGTCTCTTTCGGTATAGGGAGTTGATGTTGTGCTGTGTTCGATTGGCTATAACCGGAAATCCCTGGCCAGGGTTGCTGAGATTTACTGGTAAGTGTTATCAGTAGTTTCTCGAACTGTTATAGACCTCATATCGACATGACTTATCAAGCTACTGGGGTCTGACGTTTACCACCCCTAGGCGAGATATGCAACATATCAGACGACGAGACCGGACTGTACGGGAGTGTTACTGTTTGGATTCACAGGAGAAGTTACAGGCTTGCTTGTTGATCTTCTGAGCGCTCAATACCTGGGTAGCTGTTACGTTTAGCTGACCGCTTGCAGCTTGTGGGTGTTTAATATGATCATCACCTACTGCCGGCGTATTGACGATTCTTTAGAGTCCTACACAGAGGTTTCTTGACTCAGGCAAAACGGAGTAGGAGCACATATGTGATATGTGCGGGACCGAGGATAATGCGATATGTGATACCGTATTATATTCTCGCGATATTTGATATCAGCCGGGTCGTCGAATCAAGTGTTGATTCGATGAATCAGTACGGATAAATATTAGTCGGTTATATGCGATATAGCCGGATTGTCGGATCAAGTGTTGATTCGATAATTTAATGTATAATAATATATTTGATATATTAAATTACATTAACTAATATTTTCTCACTAAAAGATTCTTTTTCTCACTCGGGTAATACATTGATATATATGCGATATATGTTAATTGTATTATTTTATTTTGTTACAATAAATATTGTATATGTGATATATAATATTGTAACATGGTATGATAAATAATGCAACATGTTTAGTAAAGATTAATCAAGATTAGGGTTTGATTTGGGTTAATGGTTTCTAGATGATTCTAGAAGCTTTTCTTTTTGTCATGATAAAGATATTTTCAAGTGAGTCATGCTTTAACCAAACCCAAACCCTAACCCTAGTTAATTCTCTACAAGAGTTAGCTTGACCATGGTTGCATTATCTATCATATTATTTTCATTTCCTATTCATCACAAAAGGATAAGATTATTGTTCATCTTCTTCCTTCAATTCTTTCATGGAAAAAGCTTTCTTGATTTTTCCAAGTGATGAATAATTGTGAGAAAAATATAAATAAAGAGAGCAAAATTCCTACTTCATCATCCTTATCTTCCCTTGCCATTTAGATGAGGGTGTTCACATCATTTCATGAGTGTAAGCTTGTGTTAAAGAAACTTCAAGGTAGATCATCTTAGTATCGAAGATCGGAAGCAAAGGTTGCGTCTTTCTCTTCGTGGAACCTCTCGAGAGTCCGGATCCCGATGATCGCAGCGAAGGGACCACAACACGGAGCATATGAAGTGAAGGACCGGATCTACAAAGGTTGTAATCCCTCTCACTTAGTGTTAAAATGTTTAGCATGTTAGTTTTCGCCTAATCTCTAGTTTAAAGTTCCGTATTCGGGTAGTTCGGCACGGCTAAATTTTTATTCGGGCATGGTTGATGCCTCGTAGACCCTTGTGCGCGTGCCTAGCAACCCTACAACCCGAACCCGAACTTGAATCTGAACTTGAAATCTTGAACTTGACTTGAACCGGAACTATATACTTGAAACTTGACATGAATACGTGAACTCAATAAGTATATCTGAAACCAACTTGACTCGAACTATGAATACAAATGACATGATTTGCACCTGACATGAATAAATGAACTCAATCTTGAAAACTTGATATCATACATCACCTTTTGTATTCATAGATTCGATCAAGGCTCATAACTTTAATCATAGAATAATATACGCCGGGTGTTGGGGTAGTTTAAGTGTGAATCCAATGAAATCTCAGAAGTCCCTTAGTCCATGAATCCATGTCTACTATCACATGCAATTTGAGGGTCCATGTTTTCAAGCCCCTGAATGATAGCCTGTTGGGTTTGGAATACTTCAACATTAGGTTGAAGTTTCATTACTAACACTCTTGATTTGGGCCCGTGGTTCCTTACTCCTGGACGATAGCCTGTTGGGTTCGAGAACACTCTTGAGATTGGTTGACATGCATACTTGAGCTCCCACCGGCCGGCTGATGGAAATGGACTACGTTAGTTAGCTTACCTTTATAGAGACCCTTATAAGAAACAATACCTCATGTTCACTCACACACACTCATTACCTATTATTGTTAGGAACATGTTAAAGTGTTTCTTAACAGCACCATAGGGTTAAAACGGGCATCGATCATGCAATTTTCAAAAATTCGGTGTGCTAAGGAACACTAACCTAGAATCTAACTAGATTATTAGGGTTAACTATGATGATATCACAAACTATAGTAAGTGAAGGATGCTACAATCTTTGTAGACCATGTCCTTCTCTTCTTAAGCTCCGTGTAGTAGTCTACGCGACTCCACTAGGCTCCACTTGAACTTGGATCGAGCTTTCTTTGCGACCTTCGGGCTGAAGATGATCCACCCGAAGCCCGTTAATCCAAGCTACCTCTTCACTAAACTCTTTAGTGAAGGAAACACACTACACTTAATTGCTAATCAAGTGTAGGATGTTGAAGTAAGGGTTTTGTTTGCTCACTAGGGTTCTCACAAGATTAAGGTTTCACAACTCATATGAGAGATTGAGCTTGGAGGAGGTGAGGAAGAAGATGAAGAGAGCTAGAGAGCAAGAGCTCATATAAGAAAAAAGAACAAATGTAGAATGGCTTCTCTTTTTGTGTTCACTTATTGAAGCATATATCTTTTTCATAATAAAAAATGCAACCATGCTTCTATAGTAAACACAAATGAATAAACAAATTTAAAAGCCATGCTTCACAACATTCTTCAAATGTATCCCCATTTCCACCTCTTTTTGTATTTTCTAAAAATAGAAAATCAACCATGCTTCATATATATATATAGAATAATGGAGGAAAGAGGCCATAGGAGGGAATTTCCTCTTATGGTGTCGAAAAAACACGCCCTCCGTCGTATTTTCCGACGATCGGGATCCATCATCTTCATCGTTATCATCTAAGATGTGGGTACGCCAAATTTCATGTGATTCTACAACTTTTTCACCGTTGATTTAGCAATGTAAAAAGTTCTATTGTCGGTAAACCGTTAATTTTGAACCCACTAATTCAATGGTGAAAAAGTTGTAGAATCACATGAAATTTGGTGTACCCATATCTTAGATGATAACGATGAAGATGATGGGTGCCGATTGTCGGAAAATACGATGGAGGGCGTACTTTTTCGACGCCATAAGAGGAAATTTCCTCCTATGGCCTCTTTCCTCCATTATTCTCATATATATATCACACATATATTAATATATATAAACATAAGCAAATAATTAGTGAGCAATAATATTAGTTAATATATAATTATATCAAATATAAATATATATCATATTATTAAATCAACACTTGATTTAATAATCCGGTTATATCACATATAACCGACTAATATCATTTATCTGTATATTACATTATCAAATTAACACTTGATTCAATAATCCGGTTATATCACATATAACCTAACTGATATCAAATAACCGCCAGATTAGAATACGGTATTACATACTCGTATTTAATCAGGCCCCCGCACATATTAGCATATGTGCCCTACTGTAGGATTGTTCAGCATGACAGCAACGTTTCGGGAGGTATCGTCCATGCTATTTTCAAAAATTTGCCGTACAAAACAATCCTAACCCTAGAATCTTAACTAAAGATTTAGACAATACAATGTGTAAGCTACTTTACATCTAAGTGAGTAGGGATTACAATCTTTGTAGTCCGGTCCTTAACTTCTTTAGCTCCTTGTAGTATTCCCTTCGTTGCGATCATTGAACTCCCGAACTCTTGAACGGCTCTACGAGAAGAAAGCAACGAGCTTGCACGAAGTCTTCGAGGCCGAAGATGATCTACGTTGAGGAGTCACTAACCCAAACTACCTCTTCACTAATGTAGGATTAGTGAAGCTAACACCCTATACTAAAGTGCTAATCTAGTAGAGGATGATGAAGTAGGATTTTTGCTCACTTTAGAATTGATTTTCTCACTCTTTTTCTTCTTCTCTCAAAAACCTAGAGAGCTTTCTCTTTCTCTTGATGAAGATGAAGCAAATGAAAGATGAGAGAGTGAATGGCAACCATGGGTGAGAAAATATCTAATATATCTCATGTAGTTTTTTAACCATGAGTTTAGATAATGGTTGGATTAACAAATATATAGTATTAAGACAAAACTAGTGGACTAGTCAATAGATCTCCAAGCTTCTCAAAGCTTCATGCCATGTGACCATTATCCAACTAATAATTGAATTACACTAAATAAATAAGCCCTTCATTATCATTGGTATGGTGTAAGTCTCATATACCCAAGTTGCATGTATCATCAAACATGACACAAAAATGTACATTAATATATATCACATATATACTATATGCACATAAGTGAGAAAAAGAAATGTTTAAGTGAGCTAATATTAGTTAATGTAATCTAGTATATCACATATATAATTATACATTAAATTATCAAATCAACACTTGATTTAATAATCCGGCTATATCACATATAACCGACTAATATTATATGTATCATGTTATCGAATCAACACTTGAATCGATAACCCGGCTATATCACATATAACCGACTGATACAAGTATCGCGATAATATAATACGGTATCACATACTCATATTAATCTCAGTCCCGCACATATCACATATGTGCTCCTACATCATTTTGCCTGAGCCAGTGAAACCACTGTGTAGGATTCTAAAGACTCGTCAATATGCCGGCGGTAGATGATGATCACATCAAGCACCCACAAGTCGTCAGCGGTACTAACTGGACGTAACGGCTACCCGTGCATTGAACGATCAGAAGATCAGCAAGCAAGCCCGCTCTAACTCCTGCAAAAGCTTATCAGTAACACCACCGTACAGTCCGGTCTTTTCGTCTGATATGTCGCATATCCAGTATAGGGGTAGTAAACGTCAGACCCCAATAAACGATAAGTAGTGCCAATGTGAGGCTCATAACGAGTCGAGAAAGTACTGATAACAGTTATTAGTAAATCTCCGTAGCATCCCTGGCCAAGGACTTATCGTTATGGCCAATTGAGTACAGCGCAACATCAACCCCCAATACCGGGAGAGACGAATCCCCTCCTATCCCTCATTGCCTCCATGTGATTCGGGATTGTACCCAAAAGCCACCGTTTTGCACGTTCTGTTGAACGTGGTAAGGTGGAAATAAAAGCACAGTAAAAATCACACAAGACTCCATGACGATCTTGGGTCTACAGGCTAACCTGTACCAGTGTCACCAGAGAACTGCTATCTGACGATAGGTATAATACCAACTAGGAGTTCTCGGTGAGTTTGTTCAGTGTACCCAGTCACTACTGAGCACCCATATACCATCTTTGATGTCAAACACTAATGGATGTGGGATCATCCATCACCCATCATATGGGTTAAGATGCGTATACGCTAGTCTACTCTGGAATATCGATGCCCTGTCTCGATACACCTTCGACTAAGAATAATTTTAGGGTGTACTTGTGGACTACCCTTGGCCCCCACTAGTATGATCTCCATCATAGTTCTAGTAGTCAAGTACACATCCTAAGGGCTTTATCAACATGTGAGAGCAAACAACATCACATATACAAGTCAACATGTTAAGACAAAGAGCAACCAGATAGCATACTATCATGTCGAGCAAGAAAGTCCTCTCTATATATATCCAAGCATCCACTATAATATACATCACATCTACAATAATGGCCTCTGGGGTATACATATAACTAACAATATCCCACTTGCACTAAGGCCAGTTGTTGTAGTATCTCATACCCAACATCCCGAAGAGTCTCTCAAATTATATCTGGGGAATGGCCTTGGTGAGTGGATCTGCCATGTTGTCCTTCGAGTCAACTCTTCTGAACTCGATCTCCCGGCGATCAACTATCTTCCGGATCAGGTGATACCGCCTCAGAATATGCCTGGATCGCTGATGGGACCTGGGTTCCTTGGCCAAGGCTACTGCTCCATTTTTATCGCAATACAAAGGTATTGGACGCTCAATGGATGAAACCACTCAAAGTTCAGTTATGAACTTCTTCATCCAGACAGCCTCTTTGGCAGCATCGTTGGCAGCGATGTATTCAGCCTCCATCGCCGAGTCTGCCACGGTTTCTTGTTTGGAACTCTTCCAACAAACCGCCCTTCCATTGAGGGTAAAGACAAATCCTGAGACCGACTTAGAGCCGTCCTTATCACTTTGGAAGCTCGAATCGGTAAAGGACTCCACTTGGAGTTCTCCGTTACCATACACTAAGAACATCTCTTTAGTCCTTCTTAAGTACTTGAGAATGTTCTTCACAGTTTTCCAGTGACTCTCTCCTGGATCTGCTTGATACCTACTCACTAAACTTAGTGAGTATGCTACATCGGGTCTGGTACATAACATCGCATACATGATATAGCCTACTGTCGAAGCATAGGGTATCTCTTGCATGCGAGCTCTCTCCAAATCAGTCTTGGGAGACATTTCTTTGGAGAGAGTGAGTCCTGTGATCGTGGGTAAATTCCCACGCTTGGATTCTTCCATACTAAACCTCATTAGTATGGTGTCAATGTACCTGGATTGGGACAATCCCAGTATCTGTTTAGATCTATCTCTATAGATCTTAATCCCCAAGATGTAGGAGACATCATCTAGATCTTTCATTGAGAATCTTTGTGATAAGCAGAGCTTGACCGATTGCAGCATATGAACATTATTTTCTATCAAGAGTATGTCATCCACGTACAATACGAGGAAGACAATCTTACTCTCTGCCACCTTCTTGTATATACAAGGTTCATCTACATTATTGATGATGTCAAACTCTTTGACTACCACATCAAAGCAGATGTTCCAACTCCGCGATGCATGTTTTAACCCATTGATGGATTTAAGCAGCTTGCACACCTTACCGCTACTCCCACTGTCCATAAAACCCTCTGGCTGAGTCATGTATACGCACTCTTCTAAATCACCATTTAGAAAGGCGGTCTTAACATCTATTTGCCAGATTTCGTAGTCATGGTATGTAGCGATAGCAAGCAGGATCCATATGGACTTAAGCATAGCCATTGGAGAAAAGGTTTCATCATAGTCCACACCTGGTCATTGACAAAAACCTTTTGCAACAAGTCTAGCTTTGAAAGTCTCAACTTTTCCATCTACACCAAGTTTCTTCTTAAAGATCCATTTGCTCCCGATGGGTTTTACCCCTTCAGGAGCAACTTCTAAAGTCCATACTTTGTTGGTGTATATGGATTCCATCTCAGATCGCATTGCATCCAGCCATTTCACAGAGTCCCTACTCGTGATGGCCTGCTCGAAGCTAGTTGGGTCATCATCTACCATGATGCAATCCTCACTCCCACCGTCTACGACAAAGTCGTAGTATCTCTCAGGTGGATGAGGAACCCTACTAGGTCGGCGGAGAGGCTGGGGTTCATTGGGAACTACTGAATTCTCTGTTTCCACCAAATCTTCTGTTGTAATTTGTGCTGCTGGAACCTCTTCCAGTTCTACCTCACGACCACTAATTTCTTTTGCAAGAAATTTCTTTTCTAAAAAGGTAGCATGTTGAGCAACAAATATCTTTTGTTCCTCAGAGTGGTAGAAGATATGTCCCCGCGAATACTTGGGATATCCTACAAACTTGCACAGAATAGACCTTGTCTCGAGTTTGTCCGGATTGTGCCTTTTGACATAGGCCGGACAACCCCATATCTTAACATAATTAAGATGTGGTCTCTTCCTGTCACGTCCTGCTTCCCAGAGTACGCTACGATGGGCACGTGACATAGCCAACCATGCTACCTGTGGGTAGGAATAATCCTCCCATAGTCACATTACGGCTATAGAGATATCAAGAACATGAAAGTAAACTAACTATCTAGTACATGTCCATAAGCCAGAGTAAAAGAGTCAAGAAATAATATAGTATGCAGAAGCGAAGGATCAAATAAACACCTGGAAAGTAAGACTGGATACCAACAAGATCCCCACCGCTCGGTCTAACAGCGGCAATACTCCTGATCAGTCTGCAACCAAGGTAGAGAATCTGGGCCATGCAAAACCCAGACGTCAGCGCGTCATAACATCAAGCAATAATATAAGCAGGGTAGCAAGACATGCAAGTATAATCATAAATGGTAAGGCATGTGTAACAACAATATAAATCAGGATAGTGAAAGGCAGTGTACAGTGAGTAATCTAAACTGGTCTATTGGATTAACTACTCTCAAGTCTTTGAAATCAATTAATGTAATCCTCTAACCCATCGGTGATTATTCCGTAACGCCCGGAAAAACGGCAAACAATAGGTATTCCGTAACGCCCGGAAAAAGGGCAAACAATAGGTATTCCGTAACGCCCGGAAAAACGGCAAACAATAGGTATTCCGTAACGCCCGGAAAAACGGCAAACAATAGGTATTCCGTAACGTCCGGAAAAACGACAAACAATAAGATGGCCCTTTGAGTTACGTTCGGTTACATTCTTGATTTCCCCATACCCCCAAATTATGTGTTTAAGTCAGGTATTTAAATAATCTGGAGCTAATGCCAACACAGGATCAGGCAGGTACAGGTTTGTCTGGATAGACAATAGGAACGGTCCGTAAGGACAACATGTCAGGTTTGTTGGCATTAGGCACAGGATCAGGTAACGGGTAAAGCCATGGTACGTCAGGTCAAGTCAAGTAGTGCATTTAGGTGTCATGTCATGTCAGGAGGTGCACGGTACCATGTCGTGTCAAGTAATAGGTGTAGCAAGTCATGTTAGGGTGTACAAGATGTTATGTGGGTGCTCATAAATCAAACTAACATAAACATGGTTATAAATAAACAAGCACGGGTACCATCAGAACGATAACCTGGAACATGTAATATGATATGCAAATAGGTACAGATTAAATTATATCGATGCACGGTTATCATTTTGTGTTTAGGGATAATTTCAACATTACTTAACTACAGTATACAAATATGGATGTTAAAATCATGTTAATATGTATTAAATAATCTAGAGATGCAATGATATGTATAATAGGTTCAATAGATGCAATTATAACTAAAACAGGTTAAAGATGCACACGGGTGTCCAATAGAGTAAACTATAGAAAGGGTACCATAGACTATGTAAATATTTATTATGTGATTTAGCATACAGATGTGGTTACTAGGTGTAGTACACTAAAATGCAACGGTTATAATTCAAGTTCTGAATCTAAAGATATAAACGGAACATCGAACGGTTAAATTGAAATAGGTGACTTTGGAATCAATCTATAAGTTTAATATTTAATAAATAGTTATAAACTCATAAAACTACCATGTAGCAAGTTTCACTTGCCTCGGGGATCCACAGATACACGGCACGCGGCAAGAATGCGAGAAAATGATGGAAACTCTATTGGGGCATTATGTCGAACACCTCGCGTGTAAAATCGAACCTTGTCAGAACGGAGATCCGGAGGCACGAAAATGATCATTGGTAAAGGAATGAATAGTCCACGACTCCATAATTGGATTGCAAACATAATACTCACGTGAAGGTTTCATGCATGTTGATGAAATTACAAAGAACAAGACCATTGCAGCAATCAAAGATCCAGAGGTCAGAAGAATACAAAGGATCACAAGCCAAGAAAGATAGATCCGGATCAAAACTAGTACTTGCATTAACCTTATTTGCTAAAGGAGAAAGAAGCGGGCGGTATCGGTAAAAGCTGTCTAAGGAAAACAGAAGAAGCCGAGCAAGGGGATGGCGATGGCGACGTTGGGCAGTCGTCGACGATGGGTAACGGCGAGGATAGAGGGTTTCTTTGGGGTCAGGGAAGGAAAGAAGGTGTAAGCGGTGGCTGGTGTGGTTGCTAGGGAACGAGGGGTCGCGGGTGTCGATAAAGTTGGCCGGAGTTGAAGAGGAGACCAGGGTTTCGGGTGTGAGGAGATGGAGAGAGGTGAGGGCTGGAGATGCCGGCGGTGGGCGGAGAGGATGAAGACAAAAACGATGGCGATGATGAAGATGAGGTGGGTCAAAGGAGAAGAAGGAGATGCAGGTTGCGGTGAAGGAGGAGGATGCGGTCGAGGCTATCACTGGTGAGGGTCTCGGTGGGTTCTTGGTTGAAGGGTGAAGGCGACGAGGGTGAAAGGTTGCAGGGGCAAGGGTTTTGGTGCGCCGGTGTTGGTAGAGTCGACCTTGGTGGTTGGGGTTCTCGTCGAGGGTGACGAGATTGAGGGAGAGGTGATGAGGAGATGGGTGGCGATGGTGATAGTAGTGCGGACAAGAAGGAGGTGGTGGCTGCAATGGTCATGGTGCTTGATGGAGATGGGGCTCGGGTGTTTTGGGTAGAGGAAGGAAATGGAGGTGATCGAGAGGGATGAGGAGACGAGGGAGGAGAGACGAGGTCTAAGGTGGAGGCGACGACTGCGAGGCGCGGCGATGGCGAGGGTAGGGTTTTCTCGTGGAGGTGGAGAAGAGAAATAAGAAGAAGAAGAGAAGGAAGGTGACGGTAGGGGGAGAGGCGGTGACGAGATCCCCGCGCACCGCGAGATGAGAGAGAGAGAGGTGCGAGATGAGAGAGATAGAGAGAGGGCGAGAGGAGAGAGAGAGAAGAGGAGAAAGAAAATTGTCGAGTAGCGGGGAGAGAGAAGGAGAAGAGAGGAAAGAGGAGAGAGAAAGGGAAGCGAGAGAGAAAGCTGCGGAGAAAGAGAGAAGGAGAGAGAGGAAAGAAAGGGAGAGAGAGAGAGCAGCTGATTGGTGGGGGAAAATAAAATGTGGGGACCACGAGAGAGAGATAGTTGGGAAGTTAGGATAAAAATATTTAGTTAGTTTTAATATTTTAATTTGTTGTCTTGAAAAGATTTGAACTGCAAAGGAAATTTTAAAATATTTAAAAAAACGAATTTTTGGAGGGATACAAAATATTCCAAAACACGCCCGGGTCGGATCTAAAAATTTAGATTTTAAATACGAAAATTATTTGTAAGTTCCAAAATTTAAAATGAAATATTATATGACTGAAATGCATACCCCCAAGAACGGATGCACGTACGTGCGCGCAGCCATCCAAACACGCCCGTTTCACTGAACGGGACGAGAACATGATGCAAGGACGTTACCACAGGGTTAGGGGTATCAAGCAGGCTATGAAATGCAATTTTAAATTATTTTTCGTGATTTAAATTGTTATATGCAAAAGATGCGATACTAGATAAAGCATCAGTATAAACTAAATCATGAGATGTACTAGTCCATGCAACAAGTCAAGATAATTTATAAATAAGAGTCAAACAGGTTCAAGCAAGCGGGTCGGGTCGAATGCAATATAAAGTGTAAAATACCATTCGCACCCAAGATACGCTAAATCAAGAAGTATCACGAATAAAGAAAATACGAGAACTGGAATTGGTATAAATGAACTCGGGTATTACACTTCCCTTTCCATATCTTATATGGAGTGGTAGGCACTGATTTGGTAGGAACCATATTCAATAGGTCCGCAGCTATTTCCAGTGCATGTCCCCAAAAGGAAATAGGCAACTCAGCAGTGCTCATCATAGAGCGCACCATATCCAGTAGGATGCGATTCCTCCGCTCCGATACACCGTTGTGCTGTGGTGTATATAGAGGAATAAGCTGAGAGAGAATCCTATTCTCTTTTAGATAGTCACGGAATTCCGTGCTCAAGTATTCTCCTCCCCGATCGGATCATAGGATTTTAATATTTTTACCCGTTTGGTTCTCGACTTCGGATTTATATTCCTTGAATTTCTCAAAAGCTTCAGAATTATGTTTCATTAGGAACACATGTCCGTATCTTGAGAGATCGTTAGTGAATGTAATGAAGTAGGAAGAACCATTCCTGGCATGTGTAGACATAGGACCACATACATTACTGTGCATCAGTCCCAAGTGCTCACTAGCTCTTTCTCCGTGTCCTGTAAACGGAGTTTTGGTCATCTTGCCTTCAAGACATGACTGGCAAGTTTCATAAGATGAAAATTCGAACGGTTTCAAATATCCATCCTTATGTAATTTAGCTAGTCGCATTGATATGACCCAGTCTACAATGCTATAAGAAGAATTCATTCATTCCTGAACTCTTTCTTTTGTGTGTGTTTTGTACGTTAAGAACTGTGGTTTGATTTAGAATGTATATGCCATCATTTAGCGAGCCTCATCTAATCAACTTTTGATTCAGGAAGATGTTCATAAAATTATCCTGTACTACAAAATTATATCCTTCTTTACTTAATAAAGAAACTGATATAAGATTGCATATCAGGATCGGTATGTAATAGTATTCGTTCAGAATCAATGTATTACCATTTGGTAATATAAGGTGATATTCGCCAACTGCTTTGGCTGCAACATTTACACCATTCCCTACTGGTACGGAATGATCACCTACTCCCAGTTCTCTACCTTTCTTTAGCCCATGTAACATGTTACATATGTGGGATCTCGATCCAGTATCTAATACTCAGGACGTAGAGTGTACTGAGAAACAATTCTGAGTAACTAACACACCCAAAGAAGATGCATCAACATACTCATTCTTCGTTTGGGTGGCGTGGAAATCCATATATTTTCCTATTCCCTGCTCGGACTTATAACAATTATAAGTTGGAGCGGAACCAACGTTCCCCTGCTCAGCATAAAAAATGGGTTCGGTCAATACATCCATAATATTATCTTGATTAAGTCCTGACATGGTCACTACCTGGAGAGAGAGAGAAGAATACACTTAGCGTATGCTCTTGTAATGATCAGATTGGTTATTTATCTTATCTAAATCGAAGTCTCCCACTGCTATTCTCAAACTTTCCTTCAAACTTTAAAAAGAAAATTCAGCCAGGATTAATTGCATTCTACAACTTCGCTAACCGTTCAGTCAGGCCAGTGCCGATACTTCTGAGGGAGGTTCCCCGTGCTTTCGTACGGACCTAATTAAAATAAACCTCATTTTCCCAGAGGCGTAGCCCCGTTGACACCTTTCTAGACACCTAATGAGTTAGCTAATTGTAAAGTGCAAAATTCTCCCGGAAGAAACTTTTGCTCACTGTGGGATCGGGATCCTACTATCACATAGAAGGTATGCAATCTCATTGCAAATTTCAACACTTGAAATTCCAGAAAATATTTTGCCCCTAGTGTCCTATGACCTTGACGCAGGTCAACAAACCATAGTCCGCTAGTCAAGTTCAACCCGTACATTTCATGATTGAATTAAACCCACCCGTACGACCCTTGACGCAGGTCAACAAAGTCGCACGACTACCCTAATCCAATCCCATCACATGCTTTTGCAGATAAGCACTAAATAGCTACCGCACACTACGCCTTGACGCAGGTCAACAAACGTAGTATGAATACTAAGTGATACTTATCTGAAATGACGGAGGGCTACGACAGATTTTTAAGAAAACTTTTTGCGTAATGAACTTGATGTAGTTGTAGAAACAAGTGATTTTTGAAAAGGATTTCATAAATACCGCTATGCAAAGCAAGAACTAAAAGAAGCAGTCAAAAGACAAAACCGAGTAGGTTGTAGTATTTTCTAGCTTCGCTAAAGAGATCACTCCCGGTGAAGGGATCTCAGCTCTTTCCTCATCGAATGAGGTGTTGGATATTCTATAAGGAATACCGCTATGCAAAGCAAAAACTAGAGCTACCCTTTTTGAAAAATATGATTCTACAACATCTTTTAGGTTTCTTTTCTTTTCATTAATCTCATTAATGAATTCCTATAATTTATGCTTCCTAAGCATTACAGAAGAAACGAAAATACAACGTACGCTTATGCCATCCGCATTCGCCACAGTGTCCCGTTATGCACCGTTAGGTTACTTAACTAATAATATAGCGGGGCGGGACTAGAGCGGGTGTAAAACATAAGTAACGTTTATTTTATATCATATATACAATAATAAAGTATTCATCTCACACATATAAAGTGATCACATCACAGAATATCATCAGCAGAAGATAACATATGAAATATTGGATATACAAGGAATTTCGTGTTTTAATTTAAGCCAGTATAAAACACGGGTTCCACGGTCACGATGAATAGCCAAACCCACATCCCTAGACCCCTACGAGAGCGCCAAGCAACTCTACCAATTCTAGAGTTAGGAGACCCGGACTCGACTCCTCGAGATAGTCTCCCACTGGACTCTAGAACCCGGTTACTTATGCTCCCCTCCTTGGGTCTATCCTAATGCGGAAAAGTAAATAATATACAACAATGGTGACGTCATCCTCAATTTGGAAGTGCCCCAATAAAAGAATATTATATACATTGAATTTTACATGAAAGAAAAAATCCCATTTCACATAAAACCCCCAGCTATTCAAAACACGACGATCCAATATAACATATCACAACAACACATAACATCACATGTCATCAACGTAAGTAAATATGCGTATCACAATTGTCGTTGACATATAGCAATGAAAACGGTGATACCCCACATATTACACTTACGGTCGCAGAAAAGAAAATGTCAAACTACAACATTTTGAATCCACAATCAGCTTAGACAACATAAACTCAAAATATCACATACTTTGGATTTCATGCCTAACTATATGAATTCCACATATTGTATCACATTCCAGAAAAAGCTAGACGACGTTAAACATTCCGATCGAATCAACAAACACCCAAAATTTCCCAAAAAGCTCAACACTTGAGTGCAGTTTAAAAATATTCACCACATGCCACAGTACCAATGGACCAACCGTTGAAGGGTCAACCCTTGCCTCACCTATGGCGCCGCAGAACTACCGTAAACCCTAGGGTTTAGCGGCGGTTCTTACGGTCATAGAATCGAGTTAGGGTTTGGTTCTTCTAGAGGGTCCACCGCATTACTTGTATGATATTTGAATGTTCTTTAACTCGGAAAAAATCCAACTCTTGGAAAATTTTCCGGCAAGGGTTAAAGTGGGTATTTGATATCCGTTCGAACTTTTTAACACCGTCTAAACAACCCGAAAAACTGTTAGAATTACGATTATGAAACACTCCGAATTGCCTTTGCAGAAAGTTAACATCACATGAAAATTTAGCAAAAACAAACAACACCTAAAACACCAAAACCCAAAGACTGGAACACAGTACAAATTTCAACCCTGAACACCATAAAAAAACCGAGCAGGCCGATTTTCTGGGCTCTGTGGCCAGCCAAAATCCGAGGTCTAGGGCTAAATTTTGTACTGTGTTCATGTTGCATCTTATACAGTATTCTGCAGTTGTTTAAAATTTTTTTCGATGACTTTAAAATTTTGACAGAAACTAGATTTGTGTATCGGGTGTTTCGGAGTTGTTTCGGTTTCGTAATTCTACATACATCTTCTAAATCTCTAGCTTGGCTCTGATACCACTGTAAGATTGTTCGGCACGACAGTAAGGTTTCGGGAGGTATCGTCCATGCCATTTTCAAAAATTTGCCGTAAAAAATAATTCTAACCCTAGAATCTTAACTAAAGATTTAGACAATACAATGTGTAAACAACTTTACATCTAAGTGAGTAGGGATTACAACCTTTGTAGTCCAGTCCTTCACTTCTTTAGCTCCTTGTAGTAGTCCCTTCGCTGCGATCATTGAACTGCCGGACTCTTGAATGGCTCCACGAGAAGAAAACAACGAGCTTGCACGAAGTCTTCGAGGACGAAGATGATCTACGTCGAGGAGTCACTAACCCAAACTACCTCTTCACTAATGTGGGATTAGTGAAGCTAACACCCTATACTAAAGTGCCAATCTAGTAGAGCATGATGAAGTAGGATTTTTGCTCACTTTAGAATTGATTTTATCACTCTTTTTCTTCTTCTCTCAAAAACCTAGAAAGCTCTCTCTTTCTCTTGATGAAGATGAAGCAAATGAAAGACAAGAGAGTGAATGGTAACCATGGGTGAGAAAATATCTAATATATCTCATGTAGAGACTTAACCATGAGTTTAGATAATGGTTGGGTTAATAAATATCTAGTATTAAGAAAAAACTATTGGACTAGTCAATGGATCTCCAAGCTTCTCAAAGCTTCATGCCATGTGACCATTATCCAACTAATAATTGAATTACACTAAATAAATAAACCTTTTATTATCATTAGTATAGTGTAAGTCTCATATACCCATGTTGCATGCATCATCAAGCATGACACAAAAATGTACATTAATATATATCACATATATACTATATGCACATAAGTGAGAAAAAGAAATGTTTAAGTGAGCTAATATTAGTTAATGTAATCTAGTATATCACATATACAATTATACATTAAATTATCAAATCAACACTTGATTTAATAATCCGGTTATATCATATATAACCGACTAATATTATATGTATCATGTTATCGAATCAACACTTGAATCAATAAACCGGCTATATCATATATAACCGACCGATACAAGCATCGCGAGAATATAATACGATATCGCATACTCGTATTAATCTCGATCCTGCACATATCACATATGTGCTCCTACATCGTTTTGCCTGAGCCAGTGAAACCTCTGTGTAGGACTCTAAAGACTCATCAATACGCTGGCGGTAGGTGATGATCACATCAAGCACCCACAAGCCGTCAGCGGTACTGGCTGGATGTAATGGCTACCCGGGTATTGAAAGATCAAAAGATCAGTAAGCAAGCCCGTTCTAACTCCTGCAAAAGCCTTTCGGTAACACTACCGTACAGTCCGGTCTTTTCGTCTAATATGTCGCATATCCAGTATAGGGGTGGTAAACGTCAGACCCTAATAACCGATAAGTCGTGCTGATGTGAGGCTCATAACGAGTCGAGAAATTACTGATAACACTTATCAGTAAATCTCCGTAGTAGCCCTGGCCAGGGACTTATCGTTATGACCAATCGAGCACAGCGCAATATCAACCCCCAATACCGGAAGAGACGAATCCCCTCCTATCACTCATTGCCTCCATGTGATTCGGGACTATACCCCAAAACCACCGTTTTGCACGTTCTGTTGAACGTGGTAAGGTGAAAATCAAAGCACAGTGGGAATCACACAAGACTCCATGACGATCTCGAGTCTATAGACTAATCTGTACCAGTGTCACCAGAGAACTGCTATCTGACGATAGGTATAATACCAACTAGGAGTTCTCGGCGAGTCCGTTCAGTGTACCCAGTCACTATTGAGCACCCGTATACTATCTTTGTTGTCAAACACCAATGGATGCGGGATCATCCATCGCCCATCATATGGGTTAAGATGCGTATACGTTAGTCTACTCTGGAATATCGATGCCCTGTCTCGATACACTCTCGATCAGGAACAATTTTAGGGTGTACTTGTGGACTACCCTTGGCCCCCACTAGTATGATCTCTATCATAGTCCTGATTGTCAAGTACACATCCTAAGGGCTTTATCAACATGTGAGAGCAAGACAGCATCACATATACAAGTCAACATGTTAAAACAAAGAGCAACCAGATAGCATACTATCATGTCGAGCAAGAAAGTCCTCTCTATATATATCCAAGCATCCACTATAATATACATCACATGTACAATAATGGCCTCTAGGGCATACATATAACTAATACCTACTTCGTTTCGCTTGAACTAGGAAACTTTTGTGTGGCACTCTAAAGACTCATCAATACGCCGGCAGTAGGTAATGATCATATCAGTTATCCACAAGCCGTCAGCAGTATTAGCTGGACGTGACGGCTACCTAGGTATTGAGTGAATAGAAGATCAACAAGCAAGCTTGTCCAAACTCCCATGAAGCCTATAAGTAACTGTTTACCGCCGAAAACGGAGACGAAATCGCGTAGGTCGTTTTGCCTGAATTTGGGGGCAGATGCTATTTGGTTTTATCTGTCTACCTTTCCGAAGATGCCCAGTTGATTTATGGCGCCGTGTATCGAAGGTTTAGACAGATGCGGCCATTATAGCAGACTTCGTCAGATTCTCCCTCGTTGTGAGGGTTTTTTTTATTGTGGGGACGCTCTTCCCTGCCGACGCAAGCCCCTGCAGTTAATTATGTTACCGTGTAGCGATAACCACTTTCTCCTGCTCCAGAAGGTCACTTCGTGTCGTGTGTGTTTGTTTTATTTTTAGCTGCTCATGGATTGTATACGGAGACTAATTTGTGTTGTCGCCCGTAGGGCGTGGATTAGTCCAAATCCGTATATTCTTAGATCTGGGTTTGTTTTGTTTTAAGGATTGTTAACCTTGTTTAAGATTAAGATCAACTTAAATGTTTGTTGAGAATACGTTAGTCTAATTTTAGACTAAGATCTACTCAGCAGGATTTTGGATCATTCAGGCCCAACAAAAGAACATTTGGGCTCTATTGCTTTAGTTTAAGGACGTTACGGTCCATAGATCACAATTTTTGGTATGAGAGTTTAGTTTAAGGACGTTGCGGTCCACAACTAGTTTAAGAACATTACGGTCCACAGCTAGTTTAAGGACGTTGCGGTCCGTTGGGGTATGCTCATGGGTTTGGGAGTGCATCCAAGAGCTGTTGGTTGTCGGGACCCTCCACCTCTCTGACATCGTTGAAGAATTACAACTACATGTATCAGAGATGTGGAGAGATGTACCCTTGAACTGAACTCCAGATTGAAGGGACAGATCATGGTGGAACGAACATCATTTTAGATGCCATGTGTCAGGAGATCGTTGGCCATCTTTGGAACTAAGATCGATTCGGGGAGACCTGAGTATAGGAGGGCTCAGTTGATTGATGGTCAAAAGTTTTTGACCTCGGGAGACTTGGCTAATTTTGGCTAAGGTTGGCCTCTCACAGTGTTAAACACTGATATCTGCTTAGCGCTCACGTGTTCCCACGTGAGACTCATAAGTAGTGTTAGACACTGAAATTTGGAGGGCCCACGTACGGCATGTGAGGCTCCTGAAAATTGGACGTTATGCACTTGGGTCTAAATCCCCGTCTGTATATAAGTGTTAAACACTTAGTCCTTATGGCCATCACGTGTGGGCACGTGAGGTGCTCCAGAGTTGGGCATTGCCTCCTTTGGATTTATCTTCCTATTCTGTTCTAGGTGCTAAGCATTATTGGGGGTCACGTGGGATCATGTGAGGCACTCCAAAATGAGAACTTTCTTAATTTATTCCCCCTCCCCTTTTACAAGTGCTGAGCACTATTAGGGGTCACGTGGAATCACATGACTCGAACTCAGTCATTCCTTTTTGGTCCTTAGAGGTGCTCACATGCGAACACGTGATCTGTCGTTATAGAGTTGAACGCTAATATGCATGGGGCTCTTGATCTTAGTCTTGAGAATTTCAAGTCCTTTTTTTATAAGAATTAAATTCTTATGCAGGGTTAAACCCTAGTTTTATCAGGGGAATTAAATTCCTATGTCTTTGGAAGAATTAAATTCTTTAAACCTAGTTCTTTTCTCTATGTTTTGGGATTGCATAACAGAATCTTCCCGATAAGAATTAAATTCTCAACTTGTGGGGAGATCTGCTTCTGCAGACCTCAACCAGAGGAAGAACTAAGTTCTTTTTTGGAAGAGTTAAACTCTTGTAAAAGGAGATAAAATGATATCTAGGTCTTTTTCCTCACCTAGGGTTTCTTTTTTTTGAAAGAGAACTCCTTTTCTTCTTTGTTTTCTCAAATCTTATGGGGGGTCTCCTCTGTTTCTCTTTTCAGTCTCGAGTCCTTTATATAGTAGAGGAAAGTTTGTTGATTTAGTTAAGAAAATCTCTCATTGAGAGATTTTTTAATTGATTCGGGAACTTTATCCGCTGTTGGAATTTTGATCCAGGGACTTCTGTTTTACAGAAAACATTTTTCTTGTTTTTAACAAGATTAGGAAAATATTTTTCCATACAGAGCTTATTCTGTAGCTTAGTGAGTTTTAATCACCATTGGATCTTTAATCTAACGGTGCTCTATTTTACAGAGTGCAATCTTTCTTGTTTAGAAAGATTGAGAAAATATTTTTCCATACAGAGCTTATTCTGTAGCTTGGTGATTTTTAATCACCATTGGATCTTTAATCCAACGGTGCTCTGTTTTACAGAGCACAATCTTTCTTGTTTAGAAAGATTGGGGAAATATTTTCCCATACAGAGCTTATTCTGTAGCTTGGTGATTTTTAATCACCATTGGATCTTTAATCCAACGGTGCTCTGATTTACAGAGCGTAATCTTTCTTGTTTAGAAAGATTCAAGGAAATATTTTCCAAATAGGGTTTTGATCCCTCTTATTTAGAATTTAATTCTATTGTCTTAGAAGGCATTAGGAAGGCTCACGTGTAGCACGCGACCAATAGCATTAGACCGGGTTGCTTATATGCAGCAATCCCAGAGAAAGGCACCACGTGTTGGCACGTGAGCTGATGTTCAGGAATGTCACGTGTGGCACGTGACTCCCACAAAGTTAAGCTCAACAAAGAGCATCACGTGATGACACATGAGCTTCTCTGGCCTGTTATTTGTTTTAGGAAGGCGCCTATATACTTTGTATATAGATGCTCACGTGCTTGCACGTGAGGCTCAATTTTAGCCTTATTTGTTTAAGCGCAATGCCTATAATCTTTGCTCCAAGGCGCATCACGTGCGGGCACGTGATGCTCCATTCGAGGAATTTCCCATCGCTTTTTATTTATTATTTATTTTTTTATAAGGGAACGGTAACACTTACCGTACAGTCCGGTTTCTTCGTCTGATATGTCGCATATCGAGTTTGGGGGTGGAATTGTCAGACCTCAATAACTTGATAAGCCATGCCGATGTGTGGCTTATAACGGTACGAGAAACTAATGATAACTCTTACTAGTAAATCTTATCAACAGACCTGGCCAGGGACTTCCTGTTATAGCCAATCGAGTATAGCGCAACATCAACTCCCTATACTGGGAGAGACGAAACCCCTCCTATTGCTCGCTGCCTCCATGTGACTCGGGACTGTACCCAAAATCCACCTGTTTGCACGACTCCTTTGAGCCGTGGTAAGGAGGAAATCAAAGCATAGTAGGAACCACACAAGACTCTGTGACAATCTCGGGTATACAGACTAACCTGTACCAGTGTCACCAGAGAACTGCTATCTTACGATAGGTATAGTACCAACTAGGAGTTCTCGGCGAGTCATGTTTAGTGTACCTATTCTCTAATGAGCACCTGTGTATAATTTTTGATGTCAAACACCATTGGTTATGGGATCAACATCGCCCCATATAGGGTCAAGAAACGTACACACTAGTCTACTTTGGAATATCGATGCCCTGTCTCAATACTCCCTCGACTAGGAACAATTAAAGGATGTGCTTGTAGACTACAAAAGTCCCAGTAGTATAATCTGCATCTTAGTCTTGGTAGTCAAGCAAACATCCTAAGGGCTTTATCAATATGTATCAGAGAGACAATATAATAATACTAGTGTACATGTTAAGATAAAGAACAACCAGATAACATACTATCATGTCGAGCAAGAAAGTCTTCTATATATATGTCCAAGCATCCACTATATCATATAATAATGGCCTCTAGGGCATACATATTCCTAACAATCTCCCACTTGCACTAAGGCCATGTGTTGTAGTATCTCATACCCAACATCCCAAAAAGTTTCTCAAACTGTGTCTTGGGGGAGGGCCTTCGTGAGTGGATCTGCTACGTTGTCCTTCGTGTCAACTCTCCTGACCTCGATCTCCCGTCGATCTATTATCTCCCGGATCAGGTCATACCGCCTAAGAATATGTTTGGATCTCTGATGGGACTGGGGTTCCTGGGCTAAAGCCACAGCTCCATTGTTATCACAATACATAGGTATTGGATGCTCAATGGATGGAACCACACCAAGCTTCTTTATCCAGACAACCTCTTTGGCTGTATCGTTGGCAGCGATGTATTCAGCCTCCATCGTCGAGTCTGCTTTAGTATCTTGCTTGGAACTATTCCAATATACCGCCCCTCCATTGAGGGTGAAGACAAAACCTGAGACTGACTTACTGTCGTCCTTATCACTCTGGAAGCTCGAATCGGTAAAGAACTCTACCTGGAGTTCACCGTTACTATACACCAAGAACATTTCTTTAGTCTTTCTCAAGTACTTAAGAATATTCTTTACAGCTGTCCAGTGCTTTTCTCCAGGATCTGATTGATACCTACTCACAACACCTAGCGAATAAGCTACATTCGGTCTGGTACACAATATCGCATACATGATTGACCCGACTGCCGAAGTATAGGGTGTCCCTTGCATGCGAGATCTCTCCAAATCAGTCTTGGGAGACATCTCTTTGGAGAGAGTGATTCCTGAATAAGTGGGTAAATTACCATACTTAGAACTTTCCATACTAAACCTCTTTAGTATGGTCTCAACGTATCTGGATTGGGACAATCCCAACATCCGTTTAGATCTATCTCTATAGATCTTTATCCCCAGGATGTAGCAGGCATCACCTAGATCTTTCATGGAGAACTTTTGTGATAAGAAGAGATTGACCGAGTGTAGCATAGGAACATTGTTTCCAATCAAGAGTATGTCATCCACGTACAATACGAGAAAGACAACCTTACTCTCTACAACCTTCTTGTATATACAAGGTTCATCTACGTTTTTGATGAAGTCAAACTCTTTGATAGCTTCATCGAAATAGATGTTCCAGCTCCGCGATGCCTGCTTTAATCCATAGATTGATTTAAGCAGCTTGCACACGCTTCCGCTGCTCCAACTTTCTATGAAGCCTTCTGGCTGTGTCATGTACACGCTCTCTTCTAAATCACCATTTAGAAAAGCGGTCTTGACGTCCATCTGCCAGATTTCGTAGTCATGATATGCAGTAATGGCAAGTAAGATCCTGATGGACTTAAGCATAGCCATTAGAGAAAATGTTTCATCATAATTGACACCAGGTCGTTGACGAAAACCTTTTGCTACAAGTCTAGTTTTGAAAGTCTCAACTTTTCCATCTACATTAATTTTCTTCTTAAAGATCCACTTACTCCCGATGGATTTTACCCCTTCAGGAGCAACTTCCAAAGTCCATACTTTGTTGGTGTACATGGATTCCATCTCAGATCGCATAGCGTCCAGCCATTTCACAGAGTCTCCACTTATGATGGCCTGCTCGAAACTAGTTGGGTCATCATCTTCCATGATGCAATTCTCGCTCCCACCATCTATGAGAAAACTGTAGTATCTTTTAGGTGGATGAGGAACTCTACTAGAGCTGCGGAGTGGCTGGGGTTTGTTGGGTACTATTGGATCCTCCGGTTCTATAAAATCGTCAGTAACAGTTTGTGTAGCCGGAATTTCTTCTAGTTCTACATCATTGCCACTAATTTCTTTCACAAAAAATTCCTTTTCTAAAAAGGCGGCATGTCGAGAAACAAAAACTTTTTGTTCTTCGATGTGGTAGAAGATATACTATCGTGAATTTTTAGGATATCTTACAAACTTGCACAGAACTGAATATCCCTCGAGCTTGTCCGGATTTTGCATTTTAACATAAGCCGGACAACCCCATATCTTAATAAAATTAAGACATGGTCTCTTCCCTTTCCATATCTCATATGGAGTGGTAGGTACAGATTTGGTAGGAACCATATTCAATAGGTGTGCGGCTATCTCAAGCGCATAACCCCAAAAAGAAATAGGTAACTCAGCAGTACTCATCATAGAGCGCACCATATCTAATAGGGTGCGATTCCTGTGCTCCGATACACCATTATGCTGTGGTGTATACGGAGGAGTAAGCTGACAGAGAATCCCATTCTTTTTTAAAGAATCTAGGAACTCCGTGCATAAGTATTATCCTCCCCGATCAGATCGAAGGATTTTAATACTTTTACCCATTTGGTTCTCCACTTCGCACTTATATTCCTTGAATTTCTTAAAAGCTTTAGACTTATGTTTCAACAGGAACACATGCCCGTATCTTGAGAGATCATCGGTGAATGTAATAAAGTACGAGGAACTATTCTTGGCATGTGTAGACATAGGACCGCATACATAACTATGTATCAGTCCCAAGAGTTCAGTAGCTTTTTCTCCATGTCCATTAAACGGAGTTTTGGTCATCTTATCTATGAGAAATGACTCGCAAGTTTCATAAGATGTAAATTCGAACGGATTCAAATATCTATCTTTATGCAACTTAGCTAGCCTTGTCACATTGATATGACCTAGTCTACAGTACCACAAGAAGGCTTCGTTCATTTCTGAACTTTTCCTCTTGTGTGTGTTCTGTATGTTTAGAACTATAGTTTGATTCAGAACGCATATACCATTAGATAACGTACCAAACCCAATCAACACTTGATTTAGGAAAATGTTCATAACATTATCCTCTAATGCAAAATAATATCCTTCTTTATGCAACAAATAAACCGATATAATATTGCATATCATGTTTTGTACGTAATAACAGTCGTTCAGAATCAATGTATTACCGTTTGGTAATATCGGGTGATATTCGCTAACTGCTTTGGCTGCAACAATTGCTCCATTCCTTACTTTTAGAGACATATCATCATTTCCCAGTTCTCTACCTCTCTTTAGCCCATGTAACAAATTACATACGTGGGATTCTGATCCGGTATCCAATACCCAGGACGTAGAGCAAACTGAGAAACAGTTCTCGGTTACGAATACACCCGAAGACGATGCATCAACATGCTTATTCTTTGTTCGGGTTGCGTGGGAATCCTGATATTCCCATATTCCTTGCTCAGAATTATGACAATTATAAGAAAAAGCGGAACCAACGTTCCTAACTCAGTATAATAAGTGGGTTTGGTCAATACATCCATATTATTATCTTGATTAAGGCGTGTCATGGTTGATACCTGGAGAGAGAGAGAAGGAAACGCATTAGAGTGCGCTCTTTGTAAGATTAGATTAGTTATTATCTTATCTAATCAGGTTGGCTCCCACTGTTTTTATCAAATCTTCTTTCAAATCATAAAAGGTAAGATTAGCCGGGATTAATTACACCCTACAAGTTCGCCAATCGTTCAGCCACGTAGGTATTGGTACTCCGAGAGAGTCTTCTCATGCTTTCATATGGAACTAATTAAATAATCTCATTTCCATAGGGGCATAATCCCGTTAACACCTTTCTTAGACACCTACTTGATCAACTAATTGTAAAGTGGAAAACTCTTCCAGGAGTAACTCTTCCTCGCAGTGGGTATCGGGATCCAACTATCATATAGAAGGTATGCAATCTCATTGCAAATTTCAACACTTAAAATTCCCGATAATTGTTTTTACCTCTAACGTCCTATGACCTTGATGAAGGCCAACAAACTATAGGGCGCTAGTCAAGTTCAACCCGTTCATTTCTTGATTAAATTAAACCCACTCGCACGGCCCTTGACAAAGGCCAACAAAGTCGCACGACTACCCTAATCCAACCGCGTCACATGCTGCAGATAAGCACTAATCAGCTACCGCACACTACGCCTTGACGAAGGCTAATAAACGTAGCATGAATATTAAATAACACTTATATGAAATGACGGAGGGCTACGACTAGTTTTGAAAAAAACTTTTAATGTAATGAACTTGATATCGTTGTAGAATTTAGTGATTTGAAAAGGACTATTTTTGTAGCTTTTGCTAGTTTTGCTAAAGAGGTCACTCCCGGTGAAGGGATCTTAGCTCTTTCCTCATCGAATGAGGTGCTGGATATTCATCAAGGAATACCACTATGCAAAGAAAGAACTAGATAAGCTATTAAAATAAAACCGAGTGGGTTGTAGCAATTGCTAGTTTTGCTAAAGAGGTCACTCCCGGTGAAGGGATCTCGTCTTTTTCCTGATCGAATGAGGTGCTGGATATTCATCAAGGAATACCACTATGCAAAGTAAGAACTAGAGCTACCTTTTTAAAATTTTGATTCTATAATATCTTTAGGTTTCTTTTCTTTCCATTAATCTTATTAATGAAGTCCCATCATTTATGTTTCCCTAAACATCACAGAAAAGAAACGAAAATAGAACGTACGCTTATGCCATCCGCATTCGCCACGGGGCCCCATTATGCACTATTAGGTTACTTAACTAACGGCAGAGCGGGGCTGGACTAGCATGGGTATAAAACATAAGCAACGTTTATTATATATATCATATATATAGAATTCGTCTCATGCAGTTATATGATCACATCACAGAACCAAGCAGCAGAAGTCAACATATGAAATATTGGATATACTAGGAGGTCCGTGTTTTAAATTCAGCCAGTAATGAAAACACGGATTCCACGGCCGTGATGAATAACCAAACCCACATTCCTAGACCCCTACGAGAGCGACAAGAAACCCTACCAATTCTAGAATTAGGAGACCCGGTCTCGACTCCTCGAGATAGTCTCTCACTGGACTCTAGAACCTGGTTACTTGTGCTCCCCTCCTTTGGTCTATCCTAATGCGAAAAAGTAAATAATATACATTAATGGTGACATCATCCTCAACCCGAAAGTGTCCCAATAAAAGAATATTACATACAAATTTTACATGAATGAAAATTGAAAAACTCTTATCTCACGCAAAACCCCCGTCTATTCATTCACGACGATCCAATATAACATATCACAGCAACACATAATATCACATGTCATCAACGTAAGTAAATATGCGTATCCCAAATTTCGCTGACATATAGCAACGAGATCGGGAATATACCACATATTACACTTACGGTCGCAGAAAAGAAATAAAAAACTACAATATTTAGAATCCGCAAATACCTTAGACATCATAAACCCGGAATATCTCATATTCCGAATTTCATGCCTAACCCATAAACCCTGTATTTTAGTCTCAAACCGAAAACTCTTTTCAATAAGCAGTCGGATAATTCAACAAAATTCCCGACTAAGTGATCGCGTACAATACGCCATTATGACGGAGTTTTGATCCGAATCAAAACTCCATGGCAATCGATCAACCGAGACTAAAACGCTAGATTTATAAAATACTAACTAGTTTTCTCCAAACTAATTGTTGTGGATCCCAAATATTGTATCACATATCATCATAATTTATACGACACAAAACACAAAGACCTCAACAACTTGAGCCTCATTAAAAACATCCAGAAAGTGCCAAATATAACAATGGAGCAGCACAAGAAAAACGATGCCATATTGCCACAAAAGTGCGGCGGAACCGCGGCTCTTTGATGGAATTGGCCTCTCAAATTTCTTGGGGCTCCATTAAATACTCTGCACGAATTTCTGCATATTTTTAATCTCGAAAATTCCAACTTCTGAAAAATCGACAGAAACTTGATAAAACCGGGCTTTGAAAAATCGATTGAACACTTTAACACCGTAAAGACTTTCCCTAATGTTCTAGCTTGGCTCTGATACCATGAAAGTGTTTCTTAATAGCACCATAGGGTTAAAACGGGCATCGATCTTGCAATTTTCAAAAATTCGGTGTGCTAAGGAACACTGACCTAGAATCTAACTAGATTATTAGCGTTAACTATGATGATATCACAAACTATAGTAAGATAAGGAGGCTGCAACTTTTGTAGACCGTGTCCTTCTCTTCTCAAGCTCCGTGTAGTAGTCCACGCGACTCCACTAGGCTCCACTTGATGTTAGATCGAGCTTCCTTTGCGATCTTCGTGCCGAAGACGATCCACCCGAAACTCCGCTAATCCAAGCTACCTCTTCACTAAACTCTTTAGTGAAGGAAACATATTACACTTAATTGCTTATCAAGTGTAGAATGGTGAAGTAGGGGTTTTGTTTGCTCACCAAGGTTCTCACAAGCTCAAGATTTCACAACTCATGTGAAGGATTGAGCTTGGGAGAAGTGAGGAAGAAGATGAAGAGAGTTAGAGAGCAAGAGCTCATGTAAGAAAAAAGAACAAGTGTAGAATGGCTTCTCTTTTTGTGTTCACTTATTGAAGCATATATCTTTTTCACAATAAAAAATGCAACCATGCTTCTATAGTAAACACAAATGAATAAATAAATATAAAAGGCATGCTTCACCCATTCCTCAAAAGTCTCCCCATTTTCCACCTCTTTTTCTATTTTCTAAAAATAGAAAATCAACCATGCTTCATATAATATATATATATATATATATATATCACACACACACAC
Source organism: Agapanthus africanus (assembly GCA_030015575.1). Lineage (NCBI taxonomy): Eukaryota > Viridiplantae > Streptophyta > Magnoliopsida > Asparagales > Amaryllidaceae > Agapanthus > Agapanthus africanus. Next base: position 337,106,966 of record JASDDO010000004.1, on the reverse strand, counting down.
ACACACACACACACACACACACACATATATATATATATATATATAAAGATAAGCAAATAATTAGTGAGCAATAAAATTAGTTAATATATAATTATATCAAATATAAATATATATCGTAATATTAAATCAACACATGATTTAATAATCTGGTTAAATCACATATAACCGACTAATATTATTTATCTGTATATCTCATTATCAAATCAACACTTGATTCAATAATCCGGTTATATCACATATAACCTAACTGATATCAAATAACCGCCAGATTAGAATACGGTATCACATACTCGTATTTAATCAGGCCCCCGCACATATCAGCATATGTGCCCTATTTCGTTTCGCTTGAACTAGGAAACTTCTGTGTGGGACTCTAAAGACTCATCAATACGCCAGCAGTAAGTAATGATCACATCAGTTACTCACAAGTCGTCAGCGGTACTAGCTGGACGTAACGGCTACCCAGGTATTGAGCGAATAGAACATCAAGAAGCAAGCTTGTCCAAACTCCCATAAACCCTATAAGTAACACTTACTGTACAGTCCGGTCTCTTTGTCTGATATGTCGCATATCGAGTCTGGGGGTGGAATCGTCAGACCCCAATAACTTGATAAGTCATGCTGATGTGTGGCCTATAATGGTACAAGAAACTATTGATAACTCTTAGCAGTAAATCTCATCAATAGTCCTGGCCAGGGACTTCCTGTTATAGGCAATCGAGCATAGCGCAACATCAACTCTCTATACCGAGAGAGACGAAACCCCTCCTATCGCTCATTACCTTCATGTGACTCGGGACTGTACCCAAAATCCACATGTTTGTACGACTCCTTTGAGCCATGGTAGAGAGAAAATCAAAGCACAGTGGGACCCACACAAGACTCTATGACGATCTCGGGTCTACAGACTAACCTGTACTAGTGTCACCAGAGAACTGCTATCCAACTATAGGTATAGTACCAACTAGGAGTTCTCGGCGAGTCCCGTTCAGTGTATCCATTCTCTAATGAGCACCTGTGTACAATATTTGATGTCAAACACCAATAGTTATGGAATCAACCATTGCCCCATACAGGGTCAAGAAACGTACACACTAGTCTACTCTAGAATATCGATGCCCTGTCTCGATACTCTCTCGACTAGGAACAATTAAAGGATGTGCTTGTAGACTACACAAGTCCCAGTAGTATGATTTGCATCATAGTCCTGGTAGTCAAGCAAACATCCTAAGGGCTTTATCAACATGTATCAGAGAGACAGTATAGTAATACTAGTGTACATGTTAAGATAAAGAGCAACCAGATAACATACTATCATGTCGAGCAAGAAAGTCCTTTCTATATATGTCCAAGCATCCACTATATCATACAATAATGGCCTCCAGGGTATACATATTACTAACAATATGTATGCCCTAGAAGTCATTATTGTATGATATAGTGGATGCTTGGACATATATATAGAAGACTTTCTTGCTCGACATGATACTATACTATCTGGTTGCTCTTTATCTTAACATGTACACTAGTATTATTATACTGTCTCTCTGATACATATTGATAAAGCCCTTAGGATGTTTGCTTGACTACCAGGATTATGATATAGATCATACTACTGGGACTTGTGTAGTCTACAAGCACATCCTTTAATTGTTCCTAGTCGAGTGAGTATCGAGACAGGGCATCGATATTCCATAGTAGACTAGTATGTACGTTTCTTGACCCTGTATGGGCGATGTTGATCCCATAACCATTGGTGTTTGACATCAAAGATTGTACACAGGTGCTCATTAGAGAATGGGTATACTGAACATGACTCGCCGAGAACTCCTAGTTGGTACTATACTTATCGTCAGATAGCAGTTCTCCGGTGACACTGGTACAGGTTAGTCTGTAGACCCGAGATCGTCACAGAGTCTTGTGTGGTTCCCACTGTGCTTTGATTTCCTCCTTACCACGGCTCAAAGGAGTCGTGCAAACAGATGGATTTTGGATACAGTCCCAAGTCACATGGAGGCAGTGAGCAACAGGAGGGGTTTCGTCTCTCTCGGTATAAGGAGTTGATGTTGCGCTATACTCGATTGGCTATAATAGCAAGTACCTAGACAGGGCTGATGAGATTTACTTGTAAGTGTTATCAATAGTTTCTCGAAAGGTTATAGGACACACATCGGCATGACTTATCAAGTTACTGGGGACTGACGATTTCACCCTCGGACTCGATATGCGACATATTAGACGAAGACACCAGACTGTATGGTAAGTATTGCTTATAGGCTTTATGAGAGTTTGGACAAGTTTGCTTGTTGATCTTCTATTCGTTCAATACCTGGGTAGCCGTTACGTCCAGTTAGTACCGCTGACGGCTTATGGGTATCTGATGTGATCATTACCTACTGCTGGCGTATTGACGAGTCTTTAGAGTCCCACACAGAGGTTTCCTAGCTCAAGCGAAATGAAGTAGGGCACATATGGAGATATGAGCGGGAGTTTGATTGAATACGAGTATGTGATACGTATTCTAATCTAGCGATATTTGATATCAGTCAGGTTATATGTGATACAACCGGATTATTGAATCAAGTGTTGATTCAATAATTTGTTTTATGTATATATATTTGATATTGGCCGGTTATATATGATATGACCGGATTATTGAATTACGTGTTGATTTAATATCTAATATTGAATATTAGCCGGTTATATGTGATATAACCGGATAATTGAATCAAGTGTTGATTTAATGTTTTGATATATACATATATATGATATTAGTCGGTTATATATGATATAACCGGATTATTGAATCAAGTGTTGATTTAATAATTTGATATATATTTATATATTTGATATATATATATATTAATTAATATTAGCTCACTTAAGATTTTCTTCTCTTTATATATATGTGATATATATATATATATTTATATATGTGTTTATATTTGTATCATGGTTGATGATATAAGGAACATGGATGTATGAGAATTATACAAGAGTACAAGATAAAAGAATTGATTTATATTTTAAGAAAAGAAAAAGAAGTGGAGAACGAGTCATGGTTTTGGATGTTTGGAGAAGTATTGAGAAGCTATGACTCATCTCTAATTCTTGTCATATTCTTAGATATTTTATCAATTCTTATCACATCTCATAACTCTATATAGTTCACATATATCATCCAAGTTCATCTTCTTCATTCTACTCACTTTAGATTTTTCTTAAGTTGTGAAAAGAACAGAGAAAGAAAATATTTTAGTGAGCAAATCTCCTACTTCATCAACCAACACTTTTCTAGCCCATTAGTTTAGGTTGTTTACTTCACTAATATCTTGATTAGTGAAGAATGAGCTTGAGTAAGAGAGACTTCAAGGTGGATCATTTTCGGTATCGAAGACTACAAGCAAGCTCGTTCCTTTCATCAAGTGGAGTCGAAGAAGAGTTCTAGGGACTACTACTTGGAGCTTTAGAAGTGAAGGACCGGACTACAAAGGTTGTAGACTCTCTTCACTTAGTGTAGATCTTGTTTGCTACTTAAAAACCCTAATTCTCTAGTTCGATTCTTATTTAGTATGCTTAGACCTCTAGATTTTTTAAAATTGTATACTTGATGCTCTTTGAAACCTTGTAGAGATGCTAAGACATACTTTCAGTTATGTCATTCATGCAATATTATATTATACCTGTTATACATCATATTTCTTTTAGGGAATTACCGAGCGCAAGTTCGCTGACGAGTATTACATCTACTTTTGTTTCTTTGGAATGTCCGTCAGATAATCTAGAGACGGAGGAGGTGGAATCGACTACCGAGGACTATGACTAGCTTGCTTCTGAAGACATTCCATAAATTTTCTTTTCAGTTTCAGTTTATGTATGTGTTTAAGCATTTATGTTATTGTATTTTCATTTCTGAATATCGTATCAATGTGAATAAAGTTTGTTGAAGTGAATGAAAATAAAGTAGTTGCTAAAAATTTTATTCTCTTATTATTCTTGCACTATGTATAATTTCTTATTTACGCTTAGCATATTTATTTTGAGAAATGATCTTCTTAATATAAATATGTTGTAGGCTTGTCACATGACCATTACCGTTCTTTGGGAAGCAGGGCGTGACAGGTTTTATTGGTGTCCCATGCAGGTCAGTTCTGCATGAAGTCGTAACCAATATACCACAGGAATTATGAAATTCAACAACTTTTACATTTCTTTCAATTCAAATTTTCTTGAATCTATCCTAATCTTTCTTTTTATCAAGGTAATGGATTCTCCCAACAATACCTGCACCAACATCAACGTCAACACAACACCACATACTGTTGCAGCTCTATCACCACACACTGTCATAGCTCTACCACCACCTCCTGCTGCAGCTCCGCTTAATGAACAGATGATTCTATTGGAAGCGATCAAGATCCTACTTAAAGGACACTCCTTCATCAAAGAGTAACTCGCTTTGAAGCGGAGGCACCAGGTGTGAAGCAGTTTTGGGCGTTGCACCCGAAGAACTTTTCTGGGAAAGAGAGCCCATTAGAAGCTGAAGAATGGGATCGGAGTATCGAAGATGAACCGACAGCAACCCAAGTTCTAGATGTAGTTTGGGTTCGTGTAGCGAAATTCCAACTCACTGACAACGCCAGAGTCTGGTGGAAGGCGGAAGAAAGTCGTCTCACACAAGCAATTGAGTGGAAGACGTTCTGCGATCTCTTCGACGCTGAGTACTTCCCAGAAACTGGTCAGTTTGATATGGAACAACAATTCATCCATCTGCAACAAGGTTCTACGTGGGTTAAGTAGGTAGATGAATATGATGCTGAATTTACCATGCTCGGCAGGTTCGCTACCCACTTGATCCCTACCGCCAAAATCTGGGCCAGGCACTTCCAGCGAGGATTATACCCCGAGATCCAGGCTGCTCTAGCAACCGGGGACTATCCAACTCATGAACTTACTTTGAAGATAGCCCGTCACTACGAAGCAGTTGTGAAGAAGAAGGGCATGCCACAGTTGGCCGGTATGAAACGCCCTGCTCACCAGATTACTGGAGGAGCCTCCTCGAGGCCAGCTTTTACAGGGGTACCTAGGAGGCCAGGAGGGTCATTTGCCAAACTTCTACAATTACTGCAAGAAAACAGGGTATTTGGTTAAGGACTGCCATCGAGCCAACAATCTGTGTTTAATCTGTGGATACACACGCAATTAGAGCATGCCCCCAAAACCGAGCTGGCTCAGCCCCCGCAGTTAGACCAGCTATTCAAGCTCCTCCTACCCGTTTAGTACTTCTTGCACCACCTCAACACAAACATCTCTTACCTCCTCAGCAGCAAGTGTACCATCGGGTATAGAGAAACGTGCCGCGACTCCATGCTTTCAGAATGTCGGTTGAAGAGGTTAAAGCTACGGGTTAGGTTATTACCGGTATATTCTTCTTTTCCTTTTTCAGCTATTTCATTTATAGCAATCTCTTATTTCTTCTACACCTAAACTATCCTACGTGACTTAGATACAATACTAGTAGCCACCTTACCTGCACTTGCACTTTTCGATACTGGGGCGTCACATTGCTTTATGTCGCAACGACTTGTAAGAACTCACGTGATCCCAATTAAGCCTCTTGTTTCGAGCTGGAATGTCAGTTCAGGGAACAGCGTATTGAAAGCAACCATGGGGAATGATCAATGCCCAGTTGTAGTCTGCGGCCGAGAATTCTATGCAGATTTCAAAGTACTGGACATACCAAACTTCGACATGGTGTTGGGAATGGATTTGCCGGGAGTATTTTATGCTACCATTGACAGCCGTCAAAGAAGGGCAGTTTTTGAAATACCAGATCACCCAGTCTTTTACTTCAAGATTGGAGACTGAACATTGGGGCCAAGTGTCTACAAAGCCAAATCGAAGGTAGCAGCGATTTCAACGTTACAAGCTGAAAGAGATAAGCCAGAGGTTGTTCGAGAATTCGAGAATGTCTTCCCCGAAGATATAACAGGTTTTCTTTCAATCAAGCTTTTGAATTCAGTATTTATTTACAACCTGGTGCGCAGCCAATATCTAAAACTCTGTACCGATTAAGTCCGGATAGGTTAAAGGAGATACGCACGCAGTTAGACGAACTTCTAAAGAAGGGTTGGATCAGACCCGGTACATCATCTTAGGGATCCCCGGTGCTATTAGTAAAGAAGAAGGAGAGCACTTATCGCATGTGCATCGATTATTGGGCGCTGAACGTAATTACCATCAAGAACAAGTACCCATTATCTCGTATCGACGATATTTTCGATCAACTTAACGGGTCTTGCATTTTCTCCAAGTTAGATTTTTGTTAAGAATCTCATCAGGTGAAGGTCAAGGAGTCCGACATTCAGGACCCGTTATGGACATTATGAATATCTCGTGATGCCATTCAGTGTGACAAATGCCTCGGCTATCTTCATGAATCTGATGAATCTGATCTTCCGTGAATATTTATACAAGTTCGTTGTCATCTTCATCGATGACATCTTGGTCTATTCAAAAACTCGGGAAGAACACGCCGATCACTTGTGCACAGTTCTGGAGATGTTATGGCAACATCGGCTCTATGCCAAGTACATAAAGTGTGAGTTTTGGCTAGACAAAATCGGATTTTTCGGGCATATCATATCAGGTGAAGGCATCTCAGTTGACCCCGCTAAAGTGTCAGTTGTGAGCGAGTGACCAACTTTAAAATTAGTCAAGGACATAAGAAGTTTCTTGGATCTATCTGGGTAAAACCGACGTTTCATCGAAGGATTCTTGAAGATTGCAGAACCATCGACCAAGCTTACTCGAAAGGATGGAGTTTTTGTGCAGTCAGAAGCATGCGAAAGAGCTTTTGTGGAGCCGAAGTCAAGGTTGACCTGTGCACCTATCCTTACTATACCGGACAAAGCTGGTGGTTGAAGTTTATTGTGATGCTTCCGAAAAAGGATTAGGATGCGTTCTATATCAGCGTTGCAAGGTTGTAGCTTTCGCGTCAAGGAAGCTAAAGACGCATGAGCACAATTATCCTACCCATGATCTAGAATTAGCGGTTGTTATCTTCGCATTCAAGATTTGGCGGCATTACCTATTGGGAGAACGTGTGAATATATATACCGACCATAAGAGTCTGAAATATGTATTTACTCATAAGGAACTTAATATGCGGTAAAGAAGATGGTTAGAACTTATGGCAGACTTTGACATCAGTCTTCAGTGCCATCCGAAAAAGGTGAACGTGGTCCCTGATGCTCTTAGTCGCCAACCCTTAGCAATGAATCTCACCATTCAATGGAAGTTACAGCAGGAGCTTCATGGACTAGAGATTGAGGTAGTGGTGCCCGATAATACATCATCCTTGATGACTCTGTAGGTCTAGTCCACTCTTATAGATCAAATAAAAGTAGCTCAAGCAAGTGATACCAAGTTGCAAAAGATCATCGAACAAGTAGAAAGTGGTTTTCGAACCGATTTCATCATTCACGAGGATGGATTCTTATGGTATAAGAGCCGATTATGCGTACCTGCCAGCACCGTTCGAGAAGAACTGATGAAGGAAGCTCACAGCTCTCCTTACTCTATACACCCCGGCAGCACAAAGATGTATAAGGATCTAAAACAACACTACTGGTGGAACGACATGAAGAGGGAAGTTGCTCAGAGTATAGCAAAGTGTTTAGTCTATCAGCAAGTGAAGGCTGAGTATCACAGAACTGCCGGTCTATTTCAACTGTTACCTATTCCAGAGTGGAAATGACAGCACATTACTATGGACTTTGTGACTGCTCTCCCTTGCAGTAAGAAAGGTAATGACGCCGTATGGGTTATTATGGACCGACTCACCAAGTTGGCTCACTTTATTTTGTTCCGAATTAGCCGGTCAACAGAAATTTTGGTAAGGAAATACAAGGAGGAGATCGTGAGACTTCATGGAGTACCAGTTTGCATCGTCTCCGATCGAGACACCAGATTTCGATCCCAGTTTTGGCTGAGTCTTCAACCTAGCCTGGGCTTGAATCTCAGTTTCAGCACTGCTTACCATCCTTAGATAGACAGACTGTAAGAACGGACCAATCCTAGAAGATATGCTCAGATCTTGTATGCTTGATTTCGGAAGATCATGGGAAGATCACCTACACCTCGTCGTGTTTGCATACAACAACAGTTATCAGGCCAACATTGGGATGGCCCATTTTGCAGCACTTTACGGTTGGAAGTGTCGCTCTTCTCTGAGTTGGGACGCTGTGGGAGATCGAGAACTTCTTTGGCCAGAGATGATCATGGCAATAGTTGATGCAGTGCGTATAATCAGGGAAATTATGCGTATAGCCCAGGACAGACAGAAGCATTGGGCAGATGTGAAACACCGACACTTGGAGTTTCAACCTGGTGATCATATGCTCCTCAAGATCTCTCATAACAGAGGAGTAATTCGCTTTGGTAGATGGGGAAAACTCAGCCCTAGATACATCGGGCCATTCGATATTCTTGAATGGATAGGAGATGTGGCATATCATTTGGCGCTGCCATCATCATTGGAAGGAGTGCACAACGTTTTTCAGATCTCGCAGCTAAGAAAATATGTCAGCGACCCTATTCATGTTGTGGATTACTTAGAAGTCACCATGGGGACCGACCTAACCAATGAACATAGCCTGTTGAGATCCTAGATCGGAAAGAGAAGACACTGAGAAACAAGACAGTTCTACTTGTTAGGGTTATGTGGAGGAAGGACTCCCCAGACGAGTCTACGTAGGAGAGAGAGGATGAAATGAGATAACGTTAGCCCTATCTTTTTGTAACCCCCTCTTTGTAAACTCTTCCCACCCTTATAATTTCGAGGACGAAATTATTTCAAGGAGGGTAGATTGTAACGTCCGTATTTTCTAAATACCTAATAAAAGTGTTTTACAATTTTTTCCCGTGTCAAAATAATTATTTTAACGCTTCCATTGGTAGAAAACACTTTTAAAACATTTTTCTATAATTAAAATGAATTAATATAATTTTTAAGAGTTTAAATTGAATTTTTAGAAAAAGATAAGATTCATGAGATAAATTTTAAAACCGCGAAGGAAAACTATTTTTGAAACAAATTTGGTTACAAATGAAAGAAAACATCAAAATATATTTTCTAGAATTTTCCCTATTTTTTCTAATATTTTAAGCTATTTTAATAATTTTTATAACTCAAAAATCAATAAAAACAGTTTTATATTTAAAAATAATAATAAAAAAAGGGGCAGCCCAAGTTTAAAACATGGGTTGCTGAGCAGGCCAAGTTAAAAACATGGTCTGCTGGGCATTAATTAGTGGGCCCATGTTTTAATATTTATTAATTGTTTTATTAATATTAAATCCATTTCAAAATCCTATAAATACCTCCCACTCTTTCTCATTTTTCTCACAATCTGCACATCAAAAAATTCTGTAACGATCCTAAAATTTCTATACCTTCGTGTATCATTTCTTTAATAAAATATTGCAATTATTTATTTTTGGTATAATTTATTTTCTAGTAAATATATTATTTTATCACTTCATCTATTTTATCCATTCTATAATTTTTCAAAACCAAAAACCCAAGCCAAGACAATTCCATTTGATTTCTTTCTTTTCTTTTTCTAAGCCCACATTCTTTCAAGATACGACATATATTTAATTCTTGTTAAATATATACATGAACAATATTATAGCTCATTGGTTAAGTCCTTACACTGTTATTCTATAGGTCACATGTTCAAATCCCCATTCTCATAATTATTTCTTTATCAATTTGTATCTTTCTCATAACTTACAAATGAGACCTTTCATTTCCAAAATGAATGGTGACCTTTCATTTCTCTTTTAATTCCCATATTGAATGTATATATTATTAGAGATAATTCACCATTTCACCATCTTTATTTATCCCCCTCTTTCTTTTTCTTCCTCACATTTTTCTATCTCTCCCTTCTCCTTTTTTACCTAGAGTCCTAGAAAAAGAACACAAATAAGTTTTCAAGAAAATCTCGCTAGTAACACGAGGCTATCGTCTGATAGACAAATTCGGTGACGATACCGGCTTGTGTATGTAAATCCCCCCTCCTCCTGATTTTCTCCACCTGAAATTCATCCCCTTACCATGTTTCCGTCATGCCGGATCTTGAGATAACTAGTTAGTACCATGATAAAGTTCTTTGTTAAATTAAAAAAATGGTTGGAATAAAACATATATGTTTAGTTATAAAATCTTGTATGCAATGGTCGATAACATGTTAAGTATTGTTGTTTTAGCCGGTTATTCATGACCGGATCATATATTTGCTTCACATATGTTAATTCATGTTAGGTATCGCTGAAATTTTAATTATTTATATTTACTTTTACATATAAGAAAACAAGGTTATAAATAAATACAATAGATTTATCATTTTCAAATACGATCTTACAAAACCTTTATCTTTAAAATAATTTTTATAAATTAATTTCCACTTCTGGAAATTTAAAGAAATTTACATATGATAAAATATATATTTTTGTACATACTATAAAAATTTCAGATTGATTCGCTTAACGGTTTAGGAATTATATCGTTTTTATTCACTGTTCGTAAAAACAGAAAACTACATTTATCGGTCAACTTCTAAAATACATAACTTGGTCTACCGATATCCAAATCGAGAAAATTCAGATGTTTTGGACATCTACATCTAAACATATAGATTTTTCTTAATTTTAAATTTTTACTGAAAATCGACGTAAAATATAGAAAACTGCGTTACAATATTAAGCGACGAATCTGGACAGGATCCGTCCTGATTCGCACACTGTTTAAATAGGACATAACTTGAATTACCGATGTCCATTCGAGACAAAATTTAGATGTGTAGATGTACAATTGATAGATATACAATTATATATATATTAGATTACTTATAAATGCATGAAACAACCCGATATAGACTTTGCAATATAACATATAGTTGCTATCCAGAAATCTGAATTTCTGTTTAAACGCTGATATTAAAATGATCATAATCAGAGCTTTAGAAATCCAAATCATGCAAATTTTAGTGTTTTAGATAATTAAATCGAAAGACCTACAATTTTCTAATGATTTTTTTTAACCTAAAACCCGATGGAAATTAACTCAAACCGAGTTTTAAAAATGTGTGACGATACTGAAAAGATTCTGATTTATTTTGCACGACGATACGAAAGCAGATATATCTCCCAAACCGGTAGTCGTATTTAGGCAAAACTGGAACCCACGTGTGTATAATACTTAAGACCATATTTTCGTTTATATTTCCGACTTCAATTGACTTGATTAACTAGTCGTACATATCACATATTTACAAAATTGTTTTTGGACGTTACTTGTATACTTATCTCATATCATGTTCTGTGATTGCTTATTTATTTTTATCTATATGACTTATGATTAAACCATTACATGCTAGAATTGACTTGATCTTGACACGACTCAATCATGAATACTTGAACCCAATATGTACACTTAAACCAACTTGACTCGAACTATGAATACAATTGGCATGACTTGCACTTGACATGACTATATGAACTCAATCTTGAAAACTTGATATCATATATCACTTTTTGTATTCATGGATTCGATCATGACTTGTAATATTAATCATAGATTAATATACACGGAGTGTTGGGGGTAGTATGAGTATGAATCCAACGGAATCTCATGAGTTCCATTAATAAAAATCATGTTGCTGTGGTACCGGGCTGAAATGGTACATCACGAATTCACTAATAAGGGCCCGTGTTTCCAAACTCCTGGACGATAGCCTGTTGACTTTGGAATACTTCAATAATAATTGAAGTCCCGATTGCTTTTGGGCCCTGATTCTTTACCCCTGGACGATTGTCTTGGGTTCAAGAATACTCTTGAGATTTGGTGGACATTCACACTGTTAGTGTTTATGCCCTAGAAGGCCATTACTGTATCATACTAGCTTGTATATTACTTAATGGAAGCTTGGGATATTCACATGTATATAACAGTCTTGCTAAACATGGTAGTATGCTACTTGGTTTTTCTATCTTAATATGTGAGTATACGTATTGATAGAGCTCTTAGGATCTTGCTTGTCTACCAGCGTTGTGATGGCAGTCACACTAGTGGGAGCTGGGTAGTCTACAAGCACATCCTTATTCAGGTCCCTGGTCGTTGGATTATCGAGACAGAGCATCGATACTCCGGAGTAGACTAGTGTGTACGCTTCTCATCCCAGTTGGGGAGATGGTCTGTCCCACAGCCGTCAGTACGTAGTACTGGAGATAGTATACAGGTGCTCGTTAGGTTACGGGTACACCGGACATGACTCACAGGGAACTGTTGGTTGGTTTGATACCAGTCGTCAGTGAACAGTTCCCAGGTGACATGAGTACAGCGTAGTCCGCAGACTTGACACTGCTACTTCGCCTTGAGTGTGTCCCACTGTTCTTAGATTGCTACCCTACCACGGCTCAAAGGAGTCGTGCAAACAGGTGGCAGTTGGGTGCAGTCCCGAGCACTTGGAGGCAGTGGCGGTTAGACAGGATTCGTCCCTCCCGGTATTGGGAGTAGATATCGTGCTGTGTCAGAGAGCCATTACGCAAAGTCCCTGGCCAGGGCAAGCGAGATTTGCTGGTAGGTTCCAGTAGTTTCTCAGGGTGTAATGGGCTTCCCTCCGACACGACTTATACCGCTATTAGGGGACTGACGCTTGCCGCCTCCCTAGGCCCGATATGCGATAGTCTTGGACGAACGGACCGGACTGTATGGAGATTGTCACATCAGACTCAGTAGGAGTTCGGATGGGTTTACTCATCGGCCTTCTTATCGACAACTACCTGGGGACCGTTACGTACAGCTAGTGCCGCTTGCGGTCTGTGGTTAAACCCACTGCCAGCGTAGTAGTCGAGTCTCTAGAGTCCCACACAGAGAGTTTCCTACTCCAGGCGAAACGATATAGAGGTTGCATGGTTTTGCGACAAAGGGTTCGGACGCATACGTGCGTTTACGCGCGTACGACTTTCGGACAGTTTTTACCAGTCGGCTTTGGTTTAAGCCAGTTACTGGTATCCGGTTATTGGATTTTTACAGTCTAAAGTTTTTCCGTATTTTTGCGGATTGGAGGGGCGTTCTCGTAATTGTACGAGAAGCTTCTAGAAGATGTGACTAAGGAGGTTTCTTTTGGATAAGAAAGTGAGTCATGGTGGTGATTCATTCATTTCATTAATGCACATTTATTGCTTAATGACTCATGCTAATGAATCACCACTAGATATTTTATGAAGCATGCTTATTCATTTCTTTTATTCATTATTGATAAATAAGAATGCTTCATAATATTATGATACACTCTCTCTCTTCTCTCATAATCTTATCTCACATTCTCTCTCCTCAAGCTCTCATCTTCAAACCCTAATCCTTAATCCTCATGTGTTGAGATCAAAGGATTAGTTAGACTAAACAATCCATTACCTTCACTCTATATCATCCTTTCATCTTTGATTAGCAATCAAAGTTGATTAGTTACCTCAAGTTAGAGGTTTAGCTTGGTGTTTTGCTCTCGGGTGGATCGTCTACTACCTAGAGAAGGTCGAGGAGAACAAAGGAGGACACAAAGAAGAAGGACCGGTTTCATTAGGTATAATCCCTAATCACAAGTGAAATGAAACTCTTAGAATACGGTTATTTATAGTTTAGCTTCGATTCAAGCGGTTAGTCGATGTTCGTTGTTTAAACTTGATAAGTTTTGAAAATTCCGCCTCCCCACAAGTACTGGGGTGAAGTACATCGACTTACAGTGGTATCAGAGCCTCGCTAAACACTAAATAACTTAATCGCAAATTTGTACGAATTTCGAACGGAAAAACGAAACCGGAAAACCCTAAAAAATACTAGTTTCTGTCGAATTTAAAACGATGTCAGAAAATTTTTCAGGTGTGTTCAGAGAGCTAGAAAGGAGTCCAGGAGAACACCCAAGAAATTCGAGCCCATGAATCGGCAACTCGGCCGCGGAAGCGCGGCGGATCGGTGGGATCCGCCGCCCTTCCGCGGCGCTTTGGCCGAGTCATGGACTCATCTTTCTTGTGTGGGTCCCCTGTGAAATTTGGGGTTTTCTGGAATATTTAATTATTGCTCAGGTTACTGTTTAACAGAGCAGATTTTGGAGCAATATTGATGTTGTTTATTCGATCGAATTGTACAGTATTTGCGTATTGGATTATATCTGTGATTGTATAATGTGTTCGTAAACCTCCCCTAACTGCTAGTATGTCGGTTGGCAGGGGGTTGCACATTTCTGTAATGGTTATATCTGTTTGTGCATATAAACTGTATTGGACTGTTGTGGTGTATAGCCGGGGTTCGCAATGGGTTATTGATTAATTCATTTGTTGTAAATGTAATTTGTTGTAATATTATTTTCGCGGGGCACTTCCAGGTTGCGGTTGTAGCCACCGTTGTATTATTTCATTTTACTGTTTTTGCTCCTAGGACTGACCCAAGGTGGGGTACACAGACTGCCGGGTGGGTAGTTTGCCGTACCCGTAGGGGTCGAGGGTGGGGTAACGGCTATTCATCACAACTGTGTAATCTGTCTTTTCTTGCAGGCTCAAAAGAAATTCAGATTGCTTGCAAATCCAATATTGTTTATCTGTGTTCTGGAATGAATATCATTGCGTCAGACGAATGTAAAATATCTATATTTATGATAGCTATTTAGACGCCACTTATGTTTTACACCCGCGCTAGCCCAGCCCCCGCTCTGTCGTTAGTTAAGTAACCTAACGAGTGATGACGGGACCCCGTGGCGAATGCGGATGGCATAAAAGGACGTTGTATTTTCGTTGTTTTCTGCAATGATAGGTTAATGATGGGACGCATTATCTGTAATGCAAAGTAAAACAAACCAAAGTTTAAATCGTTGGAACAATTTAAAAGAAACCACTCGGTTATTTTTAAAACAGATATTTTTAAATGCGGAGCTTTAGCCACTCCTTTTAAAAGCTATCAGGTTCCTTCGGTTATATCAAGTTCACTACGTTCACGGTTTCGCCAAAACCAGTCGTAGCCCTCCGTCATTTCATTTGGGTATTCAGTAGTATTCAAGCTATGCATTTTGGCCAAAGTCAAGGCATAGTGTTTGGTAGCTGCTGGGTTTTCATTTGTTGCATAAGATAGATGAGTTGGTTTGGGACAGTCGTATTACCATTTGACCAAAGTCAGGGGTATATACGGATGGGTTCAAATTGACAAGATAATGACGGGTAGAACTTGACATGTGACTTATGACATTTTGACCAAAGCCAAGGTCATAAGAGCATGGGGCAAAAACTTATATCGGGAATTTCTAAAGAAACTGAAATTTGCAAAGAGATGCATACCATTTTGAGTTTGATGAATGTTGGTAGCATTCCTACAACATTATCAGACGATGATATTTGGATCCCGATCCTACTGTGAGTATATGCTACTTATCAGGATATTCGTCACTTAACGATCAATGCTATAAACCTAGTAGGTGTCCAGAAAAGTGTCAGCGGGGTTACGCCCCCAGAGAAAAGAGGTTATTTAATTAAGGAACTTCGCGAAAGCGTTGGAAAACCTCCCTCGAAGTACCGACACCAGCCTGGCTGAACGGTTAAGCAAGTATTGTACGGTGAGAATAGTCTTGGCTAATTCTTCTTTTATGGTTTGAGGAAGGGTTCGAGAAACAGTGGGAGCCATCCAGTTTAGATAAACTAAAAACCACTCTAAACTTGCAAGAGCATCATGCTAAAGAGTTTTCTTCTCTCTCTCCTAATTGCAGCGACCCTGAAAATGACTGGGCTTAAGTTACTTTTAGAGAAAAATATACTGACAGGGCCAAACTATAAAGATTGGCTGCGGAATGTCAAGATGGCTTTGACCTATGACAAACTGGGGTACGTCCTCACCGCTACAGCACCTGCTGTCCTTGGTCCAAAATCCAGCAATGCGGATAAGGAAATCCGCAAAACCTGGGATTTAGATTGCGCGAGAGCCAAATGCATCGTGCTTGCCTCGATGAACAATGAACATCAGAGGAGGCACGAGGATATGTCCCTAGATGGCATATTTCTCCATACAAAGGAACTTTATGGAGAGCAATCTCGTATAGCAAGATACGAGACCTCTAAGAAATTGTTTCGAGCGAGGTTGGCTGTCGGGTCATCGGTAGGTGAACATGTCCTACAGATGATTGGCTACATAGAAGAGCTCGCAGACCTTGGGACGACTTTGGATAATGAGCTCTATACAGACCTTGTTCTCCAGTCCCTTCCTCCCACCTACGCCCAGTTTATCCTCAACTTCAATCTTCAAGGAAAAGAAGTTGAACTTGCGGAACTCCTGAACATGTTAAGGAGTGCAGAGGGCACCTTGCAGAAGGCAAGGGAAACACCCGCTATGTTTGTTGGCGGTTCATCTTCTTCCGGGTCCAAGGCTAGGGCCAAAGGAAGGAAGAAGAAGGCCGCACCCAGACCTAGAGGAGGTGTTAGTAAGGTGGGAAAGAAGGGAAAGAAAAAGTTTACAGCACCGGTAGTTGGCCTGGATGAGTGCTTCCATTGTCACAGGAAAGGGCACTGGAAGAAGGATTGCAAGGCGTGGAACGCCAAGAACCAGGAACCGAAGCAAGCTGTGGCTTCGACTTCAGGTGTGTTTGTAATTGAGAATTGTCTGTCGATCAACTCTACTTCCTGGGTATTGGATACCGGATCAGGATCTCATATTTGCAATTCTTTGCAGGCACTGAGAAACCGTAGAGTGCTGAAGGAAGGTGATATGATCCTCAGGGTTGCTAACGGAGCTAGCGTGGGAGCTGCGTCCGTCGGGGATTATCACCTAGGATTGACGAGTGGACACATTTTGGTTTTACATAACTGTTATTTTGTACCCAGCTTAACGTGTAATATCATATCAGTTTCCTTGTTATCAAATAAAGGTTATGATTTCACGTTTGTAAGAGATGTTGTCAACATCCACCTTAATCATGGTTTGATTGGGTCCGGTACTCTAAATAACGGCATATATGTGTTAAACCAACTCCAAATTTTCAATGTCCAGAACACACTAAAAAGAAAGTCTCCAGATTTAAATAAAGCTTTCTTATGGCATTGTAGACTGGGTCACATCAATGAGAGAAGGTTGACTAAGTTGCATAGAGAAGGATATTTGGACACGTTCGAATATCAAACTTATGACACTTGTCAATCTTGTCTCAAAGGAAAGATGACAAAGACTCCATTCACTGGACAAGGAGTAAGAGCGAGCGAGCTCTTAGGACTCATACATAGTGATGTATGCGGTCCAATGTCTACACATGCGAGAGGTGGTTTTTCCTATTTCATTACTTTCACGGATGATTACTCAAGATACGGATTCATTTATCTGATGAAACATAAATCCGAGGCTTTTGAGAAATTCCAAGAGTATAAGAATGAAGTAGAAAACCAAACCGGCAAAAGTATAAAGACACTTAGATCTGATCGAGGTGGAGAATACTTGAGTGCCGAGTTCCTAGGTTACCTAAAAGAGAAAGGAATTCTCTCTCAGCTTACTCCTCCGTACACTCCACAGCATAACGGTGTATCGGAGAGACGGAATCGAACCCTATTGGATATGGTACGATCCATGATGAGTAATGCTGAGTTACCGCGATCTTTCTGGGGTTATGCGCTAGAATCAGCGGCATATCTTCTGAACAGAGCACCTACCAAGACTGTGCCTACCACTCCATATCAGATGTGGACTGGGAAGAAACCCCATCTTCAGCATATGAAGATTTGGGGATGTCCAGCTTTTGTTAAAAAGCAGCATGTGGACAAGCTCGAGGCACGATCAGTAAAATGTATGTTTGTGGGATATCCAAAGAACTCCAAGGGATATTATTTCTATTACGCAGAGGAACAAAAGGTTTTTGTTTCTCGTAATGCCCATTTTCTGGAAAATCAGTTTTTAGAAAAGGAAATTAGTGGGAGCGAAATAGAACTGGAAGAAATTCCAGAACCACAAACTGCTACTGAAAGTTTGGTAGAACCAGAGGTTCAAGAAGAACAGAACATTCCCGCACCCTTCCGCAGGAGTAGTAGGCCGTCTCGTCCGCCTGAGAGATACTACGGTTTTCTCATAGATGGGGATAGAGAGGATTGCATCATAGATGATGATGAACCTACTGACTTCCAGCAGGCCATCCAGAGCGGCGACTCGGTACGATGGCTAGATGCAATGCGGACCGAAATGGAGTCCATGTACACCAACAAAGTATGGACTTTGGACTTTTCTCCAGATGGGGTAAAACCCATAGGATGCAAATGGATCTTCAAGAAAAAGATTGGTGTAGATGGACAGGTGGAAACCTATAAGGCTAGACTTGTTGCAAAGGGTTTTCGTCAAAGACCTGGTTTGGACTATGACGAAACTTTTTCTCCAGTGGCTATGCTCAAATCCATTCGGGTCCTTCTTGCTATTGCTGCCTTCCATGATTATGAAATCTGGCAGATGGACGTAAAGATGGCTTTTCTGAATGGAAATTTAGAAGAGAGCGTCTATATGGATCAGCCAGAGGGTTTCAATCAGAGTGGGAGCAGCGGGAAAGTATGCAAGCTGCTTAAGTCCATTTACGGACTAAAGCAGGCATCGCGGAGTTGGAACATCTGTTTTGATGAGACAGTCAAAGAATATGACTTTATCAAAAATCTAGATGAACCGTGCATATATAGTAAAGTTGTGGCCAGAAGTGTCGTATTCCTCGTCTTGTACGTGGATGACATTCTATTGATAGGAAATGACATTCCTATGCTACAATCTGTCAAAGGATTCTTGTCACACAGGTTCTCCATGAAAGACCTGGGTGATGCCTCTTACATTCTGGGGATCCGGATCTATCGTGATAGATCCAAGAGGATGTTGGGACTTTCGTAGTCCAGGTATATCGACACTGTACTGAAAAGATTCAGTATGGAAGATTCTAAGCGCGGTAATCTACCGGCTTGTCACGGAATCACCCTCTCCAAAGAGATGTCTCCCAAGACTGATTTGGAAAGGGAACGCATGTCTATTATACCCTACGCTTCTGCGGTAGGCTCTATAATGTATGCGATGTTGTGTACCAGACCAGATGTAGCTTACGCACTAAGCGTGGTAAGCCGGTATCAGTCAGACCCAGGGGAGAAGCACTGGATAGCAGTAAAGAACATTCTCAAGTACCTGAGGAGGACTAAGGAGATGTTCTTGGTTTACGGCGGAAAAGACCTCAGGTTGGAGGCTTTTGCTGATTCCGGCTTCCAGAGTGATAAGGACGATTCCAAGTCCATGTCGGGTTATGTCTTTACCCTCAATGGAGGGGCGGTGTGCTGGAAGAGCTCCAAGCAGGACACCGTTGCTGACTCGATGATGGAAGCGGAGTATATAGCTGCTTGCGATGCCGCAAAAGAAGCAGTCTGGATGAAGAAGTTCCTAACAGAACTTCAGGTGGTTCTACCATAGTTGATCCAATACCTCTGTATTGCGACAACAACGGAGCTATAGCTTTAGCGAAGGAACCAAGGTCCCATCAGAAGTCCAGACACATCTTGAGGCGGTATCACCTGATCAGGGAGATTATTGATCGTCAGGAGATCGAGGTTCGGAGAGTTGCTTCAGAAGAGAACATTGCTGATCCATTCACGAAGGCCCTTCCTCAGATTCAGTTCGAGAGGCTGCTCGAGATCATTGGTCTACGATATGCCAGTACATGGCCCTAGTGCAAGTGGGAGATTGTTAGTGTTTATGCCCTAGAAGGCCATTACTGTATCATACTAGCTTGTATATTACTTAATGGAAGCTTGGGATATTCACATGTATATAACAGTCTTGCTAAACATGGTAGTATGCTACTTGGTTTTTCTATCTTAATATGTGAGTATACGTATTGATAGAGCTCTTAGGATCTTGCTTGTCTACCAGCGTTGTGATGGCAGTCACACTAGTGGGAGCTGGGTAGTCTACAAGCACATCCTTATTCAGGTCCCTGGTCGTTGGATTATCGAGACAGAGCATCGATACTCCGGAGTAGACTAGTGTGTACGCTTCTCATCCCAGTTGGGGAGATGGTCTGTCCCACAGCCGTCAGTACGTAGTACTGGAGATAGTATATAGGTGCTCGTTAGGTTACGGGTACACCGGACAGGACTCACAGGGAACTGTTGGTTGGTTTGATACCAGTCGTCAGTGAACAGTTCCCAGGTGACATGAGTACAGCGTAGTCCGCAGACTTGACACTGCTACTTCGCCTTGAGTGTGTCCCACTGTTCTTAGATTGCTACCCTACCACGGCTCAAAGGAGTCGTGCAAACAGGTGGCAGTTGGGTGCAGTCCCGAGCACTTGGAGGCAGTGGCGGTTAGACAGGATTCGTCCCTCCCGGTATTGGGAGTAGATATCGTGCTGTGTCAGAGAGCCATTACGCAAAGTCCCTGGCCAGGGCAAGCGAGATTTGCTGGTAGGTTCCAGTAGTTTCTCAGGGTGTAATGGGCTTCCCTCCGACACGACTTATACCGCTATTAGGGGACTGACGCTTGCCGCCCCCCTAGGCCCGATATGCGATAGTCTTGGACGAACGGACCGGACTGTATGGAGATTGTCACATCAGACTCAGTAGGAGTTCGGATGGGTTTACTCATCGGCCTTCTTATCGACAACTACCTGGGGACCGTTACGTACAGCTAGTGCCGCTTGCGGTCTGTGGTTAAACCCACTGCCAGCGTAGTAGTCGAGTCTCTAGAGTCCTACACAGAGAGTTTCCTACTCCAGGCGAAACGATATAGAGGTTGCATGGTTTTGCGACAAAGGGTTCGGACGCATACGTGCGTTTACGCGCGTACGACTTTCGGACAGTTTTTACCAGTCGGCTTTGGTTTAAGCCAGTTACTGGTATCCGGTTATTGGATTTTTACAGTCTAAAGTTTTTCCGTATTTTTGCGGATTGGAGGGGCGTTCTCGTAATTGTACGAGAAGCTTCTAGAAGATGTGACTAAGGAGGTTTCTTTTGGATAAGAAAGTGAGTCATGGTGGTGATTCATTCATTTCATTAATGCACATTTATTGCTTAATGACTCATGCTAATGAATCACCACTAGATATTTTATGAAGCATGCTTATTCATTTCTTTTATTCATTATTGATAAATAAGAATGCTTCATAATATTATGATACACTCTCTCTCTTCTCTCATAATCTTATCTCACATTCTCTCTCCTCAAGCTCTCATCTTCAAACCCTAATCCTTAATCCTCATGTGTTGAGATCAAAGGATTAGTTAGACTAAACAATCCATTACCTTCACTCTATATCATCCTTTCATCTTTGATTAGCAATCAAAGTTGATTAGTTACCTCAAGTTAGAGGTTTAGCTTGGTGTTTTGCTCTCGGGTGGATCGTCTACTACCTAGAGAAGGTCGAGGAGAACAAAGGAGGACACAAAGAAGAAGGACCGGTTTCATTAGGTATAATCCCTAATCACAAGTGAAATGAAACTCTTAGAATACGGTTATTTATAGTTTAGCTTCGATTCAAGCGGTTAGTCGATGTTCGTTGTTTAAACTTGATAAGTTTTGAAAATTCCGCCTCCCCACAAGTACTGGGGTGAAGTACATCGACTTACACACACTTGAACTCGCGTTAGTGACTTTTACCATTTTAGAGACTTTTAAGGAAACTTACATTCACTTCATATTCACCATACCTACACTTTATGGCAATGTTATATTTGTTTGCCATACTGATATAGTTGGCATACACATTACCATGCATGCTAGTATACTTGTTTACATGTTCATAATTTATATCCATGATATACCATATATCACATTACACCTTGCATTTCATTTATATAATTACCCCATTCTTTTGGGGACTTACCGAGCGTTGGTTCGCTGACGGGCATTCCACCCATCTTTCTTTCTTTCTTGGAATGTTCGTCAGGTGGTATTGAGACAGAGAAGATAGAAGCGGTCGAAGAAGAGTACAACCAGTTCGTATCACAACTGGACGTCTAGTTTCATTTAGCTTTTCATTTCATTTCAGCTTATTTATGTATGCTTCTTTGTTAAGGCTTACCACATTATCGTATCTTTTATTCAGATATTTTGTTAATTGTGAATCTTGAATGTAATAAATCAAAGTTGAATTTCATTCTTTTGTTTATTCTTATTACTTTATATTGCTTATAGACGCTTATCATATTTATTTCGAAAAATGACCTTCTTGGAATAAATATGTCGCAGGTATCGTCACATGCCGTTACCACTCTTTTGGAAAGCGGGGAGTGACAAATTCTGAAAAAATACCCTTGTCTTCGTTTTTCTGACGCTGACTCCGTGGTGTCAACCATTTTCCGAGCAAAAATCCGAAGAGAGAGGGGATCGCATTTCCATACGAGACAACGTTTCGATTTCAATAATCCCTATCTCTCATTCTATTAAGAGAAAAATTTCCATAAAAATATCGCATTCTTCTTTTTTTCGATGCTGACACGCTGGTCCTGGCCATTTGTAAAGGAAAAATCTGAGCACGAAAATATTCTTGTTTCCATGCAAATCGACGTTTCCCGACATCTTTTTCTCATCATCCGCTAAGGTAAGATCCGTCTCTCTCCTCTCGATCTTGTCACCACTTCTATGCATGAACTCCAAGCTATTACTGTTAATCTCTCAAAAATATAAAAACGGCCACCACCTTCAAACTTTCTTGTTATTTTAGAGTAAAATGACACACAATAAAGCCCTTCTTTCCTTTAAAAAAGATTCCTGATCCAACTCTTTAAAAAAAATTCTTTGCACACAATAAATACGGGATAACGACCTACCCTTTTTACTCGCTTTGATTATGTAAGACCCTACGCCGTTATGCTGACAATTGTATGTCGATATTTTGTTAATATAAGCCGGAAAGCAACCAAATTTAAATAAACTTTTTAATGTTAAAATACTTATAATATTATTTCATTTAAAAGTTACATACAACTTTTACAATAAAATACCTTAATATTCCAAAATTGGTATTTTCATTAAAATACCTTCATGTTAACTAAAACCTATATTTTTATTTAAATACCCATAACTTTTAAAAGATTAGTTTTCACTAAAATACCTTAAATTTAGGATTTTCACCAAAATACCCTAACCTTCCAAAAGTATATCCTTATCAAAACACTCTCGAAGTTATTTTCAAATATAATATTTTACATAAAACCCCTCTCAAGAATTTAAATGTTTATTTTACATAATATCACTGAGTTATCAATAAATACCTTAGAATTCAAAAGAATAGTCTATGTTACGTATTTAGCTTGCAGATTGGTTTGAATGGCGTCTTCTCTCGACATGTCTTGAGGTGCCGGAGACAATGATGCACCATTTGCCTCTCTCTAAATATAGATTGTAATTTCAGGGAAATCAAATCACATAGAGTCCGAGGTTGAACTCGAATCTAAACTTGAAAACTTGAACTTGACTTGACCCGGAACTATTTACTTGAAACTTGACATGAATATGCGAACTCAATAAATATACCTGAAACCAACTTGACTCGAACCATGAATACAAATGATATGATTACATGAACTCAATCTTAAAAACTTGATATCATAAATCACCTTTTGTATTCATGGATTCGATCAATACTTATAACTTTAATCATAGAATAATATAAGCAGGGCGTTGGGATAGTTTAAGTATGAATCCAACGAAATTCAGAAGTTCCCCTAGTCCATGAATTCATGTCTACTAACATATGCAATCTATCATGAGGGCCTATATTTTCAAATCCCTGGACGATAGCCTGTTGGGTTTGGAATACTTCAATATTAGGTTGAAGTCTCGTTACTAATACTCTTGATTTGGGCTCGTGGTCCCTTACCCTTAAACGATAGCTTGTTGAGTTCGAGAACACTTTTGAGATTGGTTAATATTCACATTTGAATTCACGTTAGTTTGCTTACCTTTATAGAGACCCTTATAAGATACAATACCTCATGTTCACTCACACACGCTCATTACCTGTTATGCCATCCTTGCTATATTATATTATACATGTTATACATCATATTTTTTTGAGACTTAGCGAGCGCAAGTTCACTGACGGACATTCCACCCACCTTTATTTATTTAGAATGTTCGTCAGATGACCTAGAGACGGAGGAGGTGGAACCAACTACCATGGACTACAACTAGCTAGCTTTTGAAGACATTCCATAGATTTTCTTTTCAGTTTCAGTTTATGTATGCTGCTTGTTTAGACATCTATGTTATTGTATTTTCATTTCTGAACATCGTATCAATGTGAATAAAGTTTATTGAAGTGAATGAAAATAAAGTAGTTGTTGGAAATTTCATTCTCTTATTATTCTTGCACCATGTATAATTGCTTATTTACTTTTAACATATTTATTTTGAGAAATGACCTTCTTAACATAAATATATTACGGGCTTATCACGTGACCGTTATTGTTATCGTTCTTTGGAAAGCAGGGCGTAACAATTTTTTTAAAATGGCTTTCTTCTTAAATTGGCCTTTTTGTAGAAAAAATTCAATGGAGGATAACCATACAAAGCTCCAGGTATTCATCACTTGATCGAATATTAGGTCTCTACATGCATTGGTTGATAGACAGAAGGATCTACACAGAAATAACATGGAAGTAAATACGGTCTTTTCTTGCACTTCATTATTGTTTCTCTTGCAACCAAGCAAACATATTTATCACTTACATGCTAGTTTGATATTGTTTCACCCTGGCAACTAGGGGTGTAACTTGTAAGCCCGTGTTGTGCACCCCGCGGTTCGCGGGGAGGCGGAAATTTCAATAACGGTAATCTTTTGACTACTCAACACCATCTCTTATACCATGATCTTACTAAAGCCTTAGCTAGCTAGACTAAATTGAGGATTTATCTACTATGGTAGATTCTTATACCTAGTAGATCAAGTCCTTCGGGTCTTCTAGTGGTCCTCTCCACGGCTCCTCGGTGATCGGATCGAGTTTTCTCCACCAGTCTTCTCTTGTCAAAGATGATCCACCGCGAAGGTTTGTGCTCCATGCTTCAACCTCCAAGTGAGGTAATTAGGATAGAAGGTTTGCTAAGCCAACTAGCCTAGGAGATGTAGAATGTGTTAATGGATTGTTTGTCTCACTAAACCCTTGGCTCACAACACATGTGAATGATAGGGTTTAGTATTGAGGAAGAAGATGATGAAGGAGACCTAGAGAGCTCAAGAGAGGAGAGAAACTCAAGAAAACTCAAGTGAAGAAAATGAACCATCAAAAGAACAAGGTGTATAGAATGGCACATATATCATCTCTCATCTCACTCATTGAGCCATGGCAAGAAAAGCAATAAAATAAGCCCCCATGCTTCAATAGTGATCCCAATCTAATAAAATAAACCATAAGCCATTCCCTCCACCATGCCAAGCACGTCTCATCCATTTTCCACATTATTAATCCATTTAACAAAATGGATAAATCCAATAAAGATGTGGCACCTTCTAGAAGCATACCTTGACAAATTACAAGAATGCCCCTCATACCGTATATACATACCCGTATCCGCATTCCGAAAAATACGGATACCCTGAGATGATAAGAATCCAATAATACAACACTAGAACCCGGCTTAAACCAAAGCCCACTAGTATTTTCTGCCACATCATCATCAGTGTACAAGTACACGTACGTGATCGAAGCCCAGGTCGTAAAACCATACGACATCTATATCAATTGCCTGAAGTAGGGAAACCCTCTGTATGGGACTCTAAAGACTCGACAGTATACTGGCAGTGAGTTTAACCACAAGCCATCAGTGGTACTAGCTGCACGTAACGGATACCCAGATATCTGTTGACAAGAAGACCGATGAACAAACTCATCCGGACTCCTACTGAGCCTATCAGTGACAATTTCCGTACAGTCCGGTCTGTTTGTCTAAGAGTATCGCATATCGGGCCTAGGGGGCGGTAATCGTCAGACCCCTCATAGCGCAATAAGTCATGCCGGAGTGTAGCCCAAAACACCCTAAGAAACTACTGGAATATCTACCAGCAAATCTCTCTCGCCCTGGCCAGAGACTTTGTGTAATGGCTCTCGGAACACAGCACGATATCAACCCCCAATACCGGGAGAGACGAATCCTGTCTAACCGCCACTGCCTCCAAGTGCTTCGTGACTGCACCCAACTACTACCTGTTTGCACGACTCCTTTGAGCCGTGGTAGGGTAGTAATCAAGGTATAGTGGGAACACACTCGAGGTGAAGTAGCAGTGTCAAGTCGATGGACTAAGCTGTACTCATGTCACCTGGGAACTGCTACCCGATGATAGGTATAATACCAACCAACAGTTCCCGATGAGTCCTGTCCAGTGTACTCATAACCTAATGAGCACCTGTATACTATCTCTAGTACGGCGTACTAATGGCTGTGGGACAGACCATCTCCCCTGTTGGGATGAGAAGTGTATACACTAGTCTACTCCGGAGTATCGATGCCTCGTCTCGATAATCCTACGACTAGGGACCTGTATAAGGATGTGCTTGTAGATTATCCAGTCCCCACTAGTGTAACTGCCATCACAACGCTGGTAATCAAGCAAAGATCCTAAGGGCTCCACTAATATGTATAAGCGATATGCTAAAAGAAACACATGCACATATTGAAGTAGAAACAAACCAAGTAGCATACTACCATTTTGAGCAAGACTGTCAATACAACTGTGAATATCCTAAGCTTCCATTAAGTAATATACAAACTAGTATGATACAATAATGGCCTCTAGGGCATATACACTAACAATCTCCCACTTGCATTAGGGCCATGTATTGGCATATCGCAGACCTATCATCTCGATTAGCCTCTCGAACTGTGTCTGAGGGATGGCCTTTGTGAGTGGATCTGCAGTGTTATTCTCCATATCTACTCTCCTCACCTCAATCTCCTGGCGATCAACGATCTCCCTGATCAGGTGGTACCACCTTAAAATGTGTCTGGACTTCTGATGGGACCTGGGTTCCTTTGCTAAAGCTATAGCGCCGTTGTTGTCACAATACAGAGGTATTGGATCAACAATGGTCGGAACCACCTGAAGTTCTGTGAGGAACTTCTTCATCCAGACAGCTTCTTTTGCGGCATCGCAAGCAGTTATGTACTCCGCTTCCATCGTCGAGTCAGCAACGGTGTCCTGCTTGGAGCTCTTCCAACTGACCGCCCCTCCATTGAGGGTAAAGACATAACCCGACATGGAATTGGAGTCATCCTTGTCACTCTGGAAGCTGGAGTCAGTAAAGGCCTCGATCTGGAGGTCTTTTCCGCCATACACCAAGAACATCTTCTTAGTCCTTCTCAGGTACTTGAGAATGTTCTTTACTGCTATCCAGTGCTTCTCCTTTGGGTTTGACTGATACCGGCTTACAACGCTCAATGCGTTGGCTACATCTGGTCTGGTACACAGCATCACATACATTATAGAGCCTACTGCAGAAGCGTAGGGTATAGATGACATGCGACCCCTTTCCAAATCAGTCTTTGGAGATATATCTTTGGAAAGGGTGATTCCGTGACAAGCCAGTAGATTACCGCGCTTTGAATCTTCCATACTGAATCTTTTCAGTATGGTGTCAATGTACCTGGACTGCGAAAGTCCCAACATCCTTTTAGATCTATCACGATAGATCTGGATCCCCAGAATGTAGGAGGCATCACCCAGGTCCTTCATGGAGAACCTCTGTGATAAGAATCCTTTGACTGATTGTAGCATAGAAATATCATTTCCTATCAGGAGAATGTCATCCACGTATAAGACGAGGAATACCACATTTCTCCATAAAATCTTACTATATATGCATGGTTCATCTGGATTTTTGATAAAGTTTAATTCATTGACAATATTATCAAAACAGATGTTCCAATTCCGCGATGCCTGCTTTAGTCCATAAATAGACTTAAGCAACTTGCACACTTTACCGCTGCTTCCACTCTGAATGAAACCCTCTGGCTGATACATATAGACGCACTCTTCCAAATTTCCATTTAGAAAAGCCGTCTTTACGTCCATTTGCCAGATCTCATAATCATAGAAGGCAGCAATGGCAAAGAAGGATCCGAATGGATTTGAGCATAGCCACTGGAGAAAATGTTTCATCATAGTCCAAACCAGGTCTTTGACGAAAATCTTTTGCAACAAGTCTAGCCTTATAGGTTTCAACCTGTCCATCTACACCAATCTTCTTTCTGAAGATCCATTTGCAGCCTATGGGTTTTACCCCTTCTGGAGCAATGTCCAAAGTCCAAACTTTGTTGGTGTACATGGACTCCGTTTCGGTCCGCATTGTATTCTTCCATTTTACCGAGTCGCCGCTCTGAATGGCTTGCTGGAAGCTAGTAGGCTCATCATTGTCAATGATGCAATCCTCTCGATTCCCGTCTATGAGAAAACCGTAGTATTTTTCGGGCGGATGAGACTGCCTGCTAGTTCTGCGGAGTGGCGCGGGGACATCCGGTTCTTTTGAAACCTCTGGTTCTACCATACTTTCAGTAATAGCTTGTAGTTCTGGAATTTCTTCCAGTTCTATTGCGCTCCCACTTATCTGATTTTCTAAAAATCCAGTTTCCAAGAAGCAGGTATGACGAGAAACAAAGACCTTTTGCTCCTCTGCATAGATAACTCTTGGAGTTCTTTGGGTATCCCACAAACTTACACTGTACTGAGCGTGCCTCGAGCTTGTCTGCATACTGCTTTTTAACAAAAGCTGGACATCCCCATGTCTTAAAGTGTTTAAGAAAGGGTTTCTTCCCACTCCACATCTGATATGGTGTGGTAGGCATTGACTTAGTAGGAACCTGGTTCAAAAGATATGCAGCTGATTCTAGCGCATAACCCCAGAAGGATCGCGGCAACTCAGCCTTACTCACCATTGAACGAACCATATCTAACAGGGTTCGGTTCCGTCTCTCCGATAAACCGTTGTGTTGTGGTGTGTATGGAGGAGTAAGCTGAGAGAGAATTCCATTCTCTTTTAGGTTGTCCAGGAACTCGGCACTTAAGTATTCACCACCTCGATCAGATCTCAGTATTTTGATACTTCTGCCTGTTTGTTTTTCCACGTCATTCTTGTATTCCCAGAATTTTTCAAAGGCCTCGAATTTATGCTTCATCAAGAAGACATGTCCATACCTAGAGAAATCATCCGTAAAAGTAATGAAATAGGAATAACCACTTCGTGCATGTGTAGACATTGGACCACACACGTCGCTGTGTATGAGTCCCAAGAGCTCGCTCGCTCTTACTCCGTGTCCAGTGAACGAAGTCTTTGTCATC
This sequence comes from Agapanthus africanus, assembly GCA_030015575.1. NCBI lineage: Eukaryota > Viridiplantae > Streptophyta > Magnoliopsida > Asparagales > Amaryllidaceae > Agapanthus > Agapanthus africanus. Next base: position 337,077,594 of record JASDDO010000004.1, on the reverse strand, counting down.
TTTCCCATGAGACAAGATTGACAAGTTGCATAAGACTGATATTCGAACGGATTCAAATATCCCTCTATATGTAGCTTTGTCAACCGTGTTTCATTGATGTGACCCAGTCTACAATACCATAAGAAAGCCTGATTTAATTCCGGAGACTTTCTTTTAAGGGTGTTTTGGACACTGAAAACCTGAGCTTGATTTAATACATATACACCGTTATCTAATGTACCTGACCCAATCGGAGCTTAATTTAGGTGGATGTGGACCACATCGCCTACAAATGTAAAATCATATACTTCCTTAGAAAGTAAGGATACAAATATGATGTTACAAGCTAGACTAGGTACATACAAACAGTTACGTAGAATCAATATCTGCCCACTTGTCAATCCAAGGTGATATCCTCCGACGGATTCAACGTCCATGCTCATTCCATTTGCAATCCTGAGAGTCATATCACCTAACCTGATAACTCTACGGTTTCTCAAAGCCTGTAATGAATTGCAGATATGAGATCTTGATCCGGTATCCAGTACCCAGGAAGTATAGTTAATTGACATACAGTTTTCTATTACAAACACACCTAAAGTCGAGACCACAACATGCTTCGGATCCTGGATTCTGGCTTTTAAAGCCCTGTAATCTCTCTGCCAATGCCCTTTCCCGTGACAATAAGAATATCCCTCCTTCCCTACTGTTAGCCCAGAAACTTTTGCCCTTCCTTGTCCTTCTACCTCATTGACACCACATATCGGCTTTATGGAGGTCTTCTTCTTCTCACCCGTTGCTTTCTCCTTGGATGCAGAAGAGGAAGATTCCCCAATAAGCTGAGCGGGTGTCACCCTGGTTTCCTTCAGGGTGCACTCAACTGGAAGTATAACTTTCTTCTCCTGGGCGTGAGTAGGAGGTAGGGACTGTAGAATCAAGTCAGTATTTGACTCGTTCTCCAATGTGGTCTCCAGGTCCATGATCTTTTCAATATAGCTAGTCATCGTTAGGACGTTGTCCCCTACGGATGACCCGATAGCCAACCTCGCTTGAAGCAATTCTTTCGAGGTCTCATATCTTGCGATACGAGATTGCTCTCCATATAAAACATTGTTATGGAGGAAGATGGAAGCTAAGTCCATCTTCTCGTGCTGCCTCCAGTTTACACCATCTACTGAGGCCAACATGAGGCACTTGGCATTCGTACTGTCTTTTTCCGATGTCTTACGGATATCAATATCTGTGACGGTAGAAACTAGACCTGAGACGGCGGGGGATTGAGTAGTAAAGAGGTGTCCCATCTTATCATAGATAATGGACATCTGGACAGACCTTTGCCAGTCATTATAGCCAGATTCAGTCATTTTATTATCTAGATGTAAGCTAGTATTGGTCACTTGGTCGTTGCAATTAAGAGAGAGAGAAAAAACACTTAGCATGATACTCTTGCAAGTTTAGATTAGTTTTTAATTTATCTAAACAGGATGGCTCCCACTATTCCTCAAACCATAAAAGAAGAATTAGTCAGGATTAATCTCACCGTACAATTCTTGCTTAACCGTTCAGCCAGGCTAGTGTCGGTACTTCGAGGGAGGTTTAATGACGCTTTCGCGAAGTTCCTTAATTAAATAACCTCTTTTCCCTGGAGGCGTAACCCCGCTAACACTGTTCCAGACACCTACTTGGTTTATAGCATTGATTGTTAAGTGAAAAATTCTCCCGAGAAGTAGCGGATACTCACAGTAGGATCGGGATCCAAATATCATTGTATGATAATGCTGAAGGAATCCTACCAATATTATCACACTCCAAATGGTATGCAACACTAGCAAGTTTCAGTTTCTTTAGAAACCCCCGATGTGGATTTTTGCCCCATGCTCTTATGATCTTGACTAAGGCCAACAAATCATAAGTCACATGTCAAGTTCTACCCGTCATTGTCCAGGTTAATTTGAACCTACCCGTACATACCCTTGACTAAGGCCAACAAAGTAGTACGACTGTCCCAAACCAACACATCTATCTATGCAACATATGAATACCCAGCAGCTACCAATCACTATACCTTGACTAAGGCCAACAAACATAGCTTGAATACTATTGAATATTCATATGAAATGACGGAGAGCTACGAATGGTTTTGGCGAAACCGTGAACGTAGTGAACTTGATATAATCGAAGGAACCTGATAGCTTTTAAAAGGAGTGGTTTAAGCTCCACATTTAAAAGTCCGTTGTTTTAAAAATAACCGAGTGGTTTTTAAAATTTGTTCCAACGATTCAGGTTTGGTTTGTTTGCTTTGCATTAATTTAATATAGTCCCATCAATTAACCTACCATTGCAGAAAACAATGAAAATACAACGTACGCTTATACCATCCGCATTCGCCATGGGACTCCGTCATCACCCGTTAGGTTATTTAACCAACGACAGAGTATAGGCTGTACTAGCGCGGATGCAAAACATACGCAACGTCTATTATATAATACATATATAATAATATCCATTCGTCAGACGCAATGATAGGCATTCCAAATCACAGATGAATACATTGGATATACTAAGAATTCCGCGTTTCGTTTGAGCCTGTAACGAAAGACGGATTCCACTGTCGTGATGAATAGCCAAAACCCCACCCTAGACCTCTACGGGTGCGGCAAACTACCCGCCAAATACCCGAAGTGAAGCAACCTCTCTCAACAAAGTGAGTAGGCCACTCGGCACTTCAAAATATCCGGTAGTTTGTGCACCCCACCTTGGGTCTATCCTAGGAGCAAAAACAGTAAAAGAAATAATACAACGGTGGCTACAACCTCAACCCGGATGTGCCCTGCAAAAATAATATTACACCACTTTACAAATTTTACATCGAATGAAAGAATGAAAACCCTTATCTCACATCCTCGACTATTCATCCACGACGATCCAACAAGTTCATATACACAAACCATCACAGCAACATCACAGATATTTGTAATCCCGACTAATTGACGTATAGCAATTAGTCGACGTTTCCAAACACATATATCAAACACAGAAGATCCGATTAGCTAAAGTACTTAGAATTTCGATCGATTACCAAATTTGAATCTACCCTAAATACAACACAATACACATAAGATTCTGGGTAGAAACAAAGTATCAAAAAAATCACAAAACACCAAGATAGACACACTGCAGGAAAAACGAGTCGACTCGGAGTCGACTCTGCAGCAGATCCACGGCGAAACGCATGGTTTCGCTGCGCTTTCGCGGCGGTCTAACCGAGTTACGACCTCGTTTTTCTTGGGTGCCCTATAAAAAGTCTGCACGTATTTTTAAAGTCCCTAAAAACATTTTTGGACCAGTTTTGAAAATCGACAGAAAATGTGCAATTTTGACGCATTTTTGCGATTTTTCTGGCGATCGAATTTCTAACACTTTGTTAACTAGATAGTCAAGGTTTTATAGGCTCTGATACCACTGAAAGCCCGTGTTGCGCACCCCGCGGTTCACGGGGAGGCGGAAATTTCAAAAATGGTAATCTTTTGACTACGCAACACCAGCTCTTACACCATGATCTTACTAAAGCCTTAGCTAGCTAGACTAACTTGAGGATTTATCTACTATGTTAGATTCTTATACCTAGTAGATCAAGTCCTTCGGGTCTTCTATTGATCCTCTTTAAGGCTCCTCGGTGATCGGATAGAGTTTTCTCCACCGGTCTTCTCTTGTCAAAGATGATGTTCCCCTCCGAATACAGAGACGCGACCGCGCAGGTCCGTCTTGCCTGAAATTCAGGACAGATGCTAATTGGTGCTATCCGTCCATCTCTCCGAAGATGCCAAGTTGATTTATGGCACCGTGCATCGAAGGTTTAAACGGATGCGGCCGATGTAGCAGACTTCGTCAGATTCCCCCTCGTTTGAGGGGTTTTTGATTGTGGGGACGCTCTTCCCTGCAGGCGCAAGCCCCTGCAGTTAATTATGCTACCGCATCGCGGTAACAACTTTCTCCTTCTCCATATGGTCACTTCGTGTCGTGGGTGTTTGTTTTGTATTTGGTTGCCCGTGGATTGTATACGGAGACTAATCTATGTTGTCTCCCGTAGAGCGTGGACTAGTCCAAATCCGTATCTTTCTTAGATTTGGATTTGGGGGTTGGGTTTAAGGATACGTTAGCCTCATTTGAGACTAGGATCAACTTAAACGTTTGTTAAGGATACGTTAGTCTAATTTTAGACTAAGATTTAACGGGACCGTTTAGATCCGACAAGAGAGCAATTGGTCTCTATTGTTTAGTTTAGTGATATTGCGGTCGATAATTAATTTAAGGACATTACGGTCCATCGTTAGTTTAAAGACATCGCGGTCGAGGTTAAGGACATCATAGTCTGTGAGTTTAAGGACCTCACATTCCGATGTTAGTTTAAAGACATCACGGTCGAGGTTAAGGACATCATAGTCCGTGAGTTTAAGGACCTCACAGTCCGATGTTTGTTTAAAGACATCACAGTCGAGGTTAAGGAGATCATAGTCCATGAGTTTAAGGACCCCACAGTCCGTTGTTAGTTTAAGACATCACGGTCGAGGTTAAGGACATCATAGTCCATGTGTTTAAGGACCCCACAGTTCGATGTTAGTTTTAAGACATCACGGTCGAGATTAAGGACATCATATTCCATGAGTTTAAGGACCCCACAGTATGATGTTAGTTGTAAGACATCACGGTCGAGATTAAGGACATCATAGTCCATGAGTTTAAGGACCCCACAGTCCATGAAATGTGTGGTTGTCGGGACCCATCACCTCTTTGAAGACGTTGAGGAATTACAACAACAAATATCAAAGGAGTGAAGAGATGTACCCTTGAACCAAGATGAGTTGGTTGAAAGAGCAGATGTGCTCAATTCAAAATAAGTTGAGGACTTATGGCCAGAATTGGGCTAAGTCCAATTAAAATGTTTTAACATTTTATTTTTGTTCTGGCTATTAAGCCTTTATTTGGGCTCAGCCCTTTTAATAATGCTAGGCATTGGGCTCTGACATTTTTATTTTGTATTAAATGCATAGCATTTATCAGAAACAAAGTGTGTTCTGACAGTGCGCCACGTGGCGCGCCAGGCGCGTTGCGCTAGTCAAAAGCGCATTGCGCTTCTGTTGGATAGCGCACAAGAAGAGGACACGTGTCGTGCTTAGCGCTAAGCGCTAGTTTGTTAGCGCATTGCGCTTTTAATTTATGAGCGCAGTCTGTTAGCGCAGCGGTGAGTGACACGTAGCGCGCTTGACGCCGAGCGCCAGCCCATGAGCGCAGCGTTCAGTTTTCGAAGCGCAAAGCGCAGATTGTCTCTTTGGTTGACACGTGGCGTGTTCTGGCGTTGCGTGCCAGTCCAAGAAGTGCAAAGGCGCAATTCATAAGTGCAAGGCACTTTTCAAACGCGCAAGGCGCATTTGATCAATTTTAAGATTAAAGAACAAATTTATGTTCTTCAAAGGAGGCTTTTTCCTCAAGATCTAAGAACAAAAGTTCTTGTTTTTTTTAAAAAGGCTCTGCCTTTATAGATCAAAAGATCTGTAAATGAAGTAAAAATACTTCTTTTATTATTATTTTCTTTATGATTAGATCTTTTGATCTTTTGCTTTTAAAACAAAGACCTTGGTCTTTTTTATAAATCTAAGATCTTTTTAGAAGATGGTTCTTCTTTTTACGAGATGGTTTCATCTCCATTATTCAAGAACATAGTTCTTTTTTACCTTGAAGATGAAGAAATATCTTTTTTTTCCTAAGAGCTTTCTCTTCTTTTGCAGAGGGTTTCTCTCTCTCTTTTTCTGTGTATGTATGACTTGAAGTCTAGGGTCCTTTATATAGGGCCAAATAATTATTTAAATCAGTTTTGAGAGATCTTTTTCTGATTGATTTAGAATATTTCCCACCGTTGGATCTTTGATCCTAAGGCTTCTGTTTTACAGAAGATGATCTTCTTGTTTTAACAAGATTGAGAAATCTTTCCTTCTTTACAGAATTTGTTCTGTATTTTAGTGATTTTTAATCATCATCGGATCATTGATCCAACGGTGTTCCAAATTCAAGACACAATCTTTTCTGTTTCGAAAGATTCAACAGAATTTTATTCTTATTAACCGATGATTTAATCATATCCGTTGGATATTTGATCCAACGGTGAGGAACATTTAGTTCCAGTGCTAGTGCTTATGCGCTTTGCCCATGGTGCGCTAATTGGAGCGCAGCGCTCTTAGCGCTAGCGCACACGTGCTTTGCACGTGGTGCGCTACTTGGAGCGCAGCGCACCTAGAGCTAGCGTCTATGTGCTTTGCAAGGGGTGCGCTAGTTGTAGCGAAGCACTTTTATAAAAGCGCAACTGTGATTCAAATTTTGAATTCTGAACAGAGGTTTGCTCTAATTAGGGAAACAAATGCCCCCCACCGTTGCGCTCATGGGGTCCACACGTGGGTGCAGCGGTGGCAACATCTCGACTCTTGGATCACCCAAGGAACTGAAACGGCGCTTAGTGACTATAAATAGGACCCTTGGCCCTTGAAATGACTTCTGTTCATCTTCAATCCTTTTTGAAAATTTATTTTCTTCTTCAGAGCGCAACTCTTCTTCTTAAGAATTTTTAAGGACAGAACTTTGTCGAATTAGGTAAAAGATTAAATCTTTTTGAGACATCTTTTAGGGTTTCACCCATTAACAGAGCTTTGCTCTTCATAGATCTTTGATCTAAAGAAAATCCTTTTTAGGGTTTTATTAATAGAGCTTTGCTCTCTTGGAATAATAGATCTAAAAGGATCTTGCTTATGATTTCTTAATCCATTAATGGAGCTTTGCTCCTTTTAGATCAAACAGAAGAACTCTTAAGAGTTTGTTCATGGATCTTGAAGATCCGATTGAAATTTTATTTTTGATAGATTATTCCATCATCTTTTCAGAGCAAGGCTCTTCTTGAGGAATTTTATTCCTTCATCATTAGACTTTGACAGATGTCTGTCTAGTGAAGAGCGCTGATCTCAATGAGAGTTTTACTCATTTTCCTGAGGGATTTCTCATTTAATGAGAATCTCTTGAGGATTTCCTCATTTAATGTCAGCCTCATCCAATGATGAGGCTATTTTATTAATGATGAACCGTCATCTAGTTTTTGTGGGTCCCCTTTGGTCCCCTTTAACTGCATTGCAGTGCGGTACGGATTTATAGTGCCTTGTAACAGAATTTAATTTATAGCATTGGTGGCTGAAAAATTCGTTCTTTTCTGCGTAGGAATTATATCTTCCGACACCTTCTTCCCATTCATTCGTTCAGAAGGCGGATTTCCTAAAGCACCCGTTGATCGAGAGGTTTTCGCGCTGATAAAACACCATGATCCGGAGCATAAGAGTCTTCATCTATGGGGTAAATGGTATGATCAAATTATCATGGGCCGACGGAGCTTTTCCTGTGCGACATCCTCGGAGCCTATTTCAGCGATTGCTTATGCAAATGCGCCTCCGATGAATTACACTGTGGAGGAGGTCAACTGGACTTCAGAAGGTCTCCTTCGGCCTTCTATTGCCGCAATACCCGTGCAGCCGCCGGTGACTTTGGACATCCTAGGACGACGCATATGTCAGGGCGAGTCACGCCACTGGGGACAGCCATACAATGTAGGACTAACTCCCCGTCACCCAGCCGGGTATTTGCAGTGGGCCCGGTATATTCTATCGGCTAGGAAGCCACAGTTGATGAAACTTGGATTGTATCTCGCCATTTATGCCTCTTTGTTTCAATATTCCACACCCCCACATGGTGGGTCAGGGCATTTCTGGAATAGTGGAACATCCCAACCCACACCTTCCTTCTATCAGATCGAGAAGTCTCCATTTCTTTGGAGGAGTTTGCAGAGATCTCGGGCTTACCTGTTAGGGGGGAACATTATGAGGAATTGCTTCCCCCGGATGAGTATGTTTTCGCTACCAAATTAGTGGTAATGGGTCTTACTCTCGAGAATGCTATTCAGCACAAATTTCCGAGCTTAATAAAGGTGTTGAATATGTACGAGAACCTCTCTCTTGCATCCGAAGGTCCTGGAGTTAGTTTTACGGCTTTTATCGCTGATTTTCTTCGCCCGGAAATATTGAAGGAAGAAGTCGAGAAATTCGTCAGTCTTGACGACCCCTTCGGCTTGGGTTTAGGCAATCTGCCAGCGGTGGAGGTGGATCAGCAGAGCTTCTTTCTATCTGATACCCCGGCCATCCCTTTTGCAGAACTGGCGGCTCCTGGGATCGACGAAGAAGCGTTCTTTTTAGGGTTCCTTGGGCTGTGGCTGAGTTGGTTCATGCTTCCCATGCACCCTCGCCGTATGAGGTCGTCCGTCTTCTATCCTGCGCATCGGATGGTTGCTGGGATACAAGTGGCTATGGGGATTGCTGGGTAAGCCCATATGTATCACGGCTTCAGCTTGGCGGCTAATACCACTGAGCCAGGGGTGCAGTCGGTAAACTTACCGATGCATTATTTCACGTCATGGCTCGAGTTACATATGCTAGGTGTCTTTGGCATCCACAAGAGGCCAGGTTTTTATGACAGGTGCAGGTTCCCTCGGATCATGCGACTGGTTGGCGCTTCTATTGTGACTCCGACGCAACAGGAAGCTAGAGGCTTGCTTCTTCGCCCGCGCATGGTTGGGGCTGGCATGTCTTTTACTGATAAAGTTCTGACCGTCGGCCAAGAGTCGGGGAAGATGGTGCTGCCACTGCAGGACATATTTAAAGATGGGACCTCTGTGCTGAAAGCTCGTAAGATCCTTCATTTATACTCCATCAGGCTGGGTTTCTTAGTGTTCAGGCAAAATGATGCGGTGTTATTCATGAGATACAATCCGCACCGTTTCGCCCAGCAGCTAGGTTACAATCAAGGCGTCCCATTTGAAGCCTTCTTGGCCGAGCCTGCTGCTACCGAAGAGGGAATGCAGAGCGCACTGCATCATTTCATGCGCTTGAACAAAGGGTCCAACTTCTTTATCAGCGAACCGAGTTGCGTCCCAAAGGCTCTTAATGCGTACATGGCGTGGTATCAGCATTCAATGGGTGCCGTCTTCAGGGAAGATAAGCGATTGTTGCTCGATCGCAAGGGTGCAGTGCCGGCTGGTGATCGAAATGTTCCTCTGAAGCGACGGAATATTGTTCATCCCTCCCTGAGAGAGGTCACTGTAGTTGAGCCTCCATACGTGTTAAGCCCTACGCATGGGTTGCCCCCACCCAGCGAGCCTGAAAAAAGGTAGCTGCTGCGTCCCCTGAGTCGGACGTGGGAAAAGAAATTGGGACTCGTCATCCAAAGGCGTCTACCAAACGCAAACTCATGTTATCGGCCACTGGCGCCCGTCCTCAGAAGAAAAAGAAATAAGTACTTTCTTTGGACACCATATTAGGCTCGATGCCCCCTGTTCCGTTTAGCGAAGGCTTGAGCGAATATGGGACCAACGAAGGTTTATTCGGGATGCTTGATGATACCGACTTGGAGGTCGCCATTGAAGCTTCCAAACAATCGGCCGCCCACCAAAAGGAATTGGCCGCCCTTGCACAGTCAGGTATATTCTATCCTTATCTCTCAGCTGTTTATTTCACTTTTTTATACTCTGACTGATGCCTCCTGTTTTAACAGGTGCCTCTATAGAAGAAGCCATTGCTGCTTCGCTTAAAACCTTTGAAGAGGAGGAAAGGCTTCGCGCCTTATTGCCAACAGAGGCTTCGCTTGAACGACCGATGACAGATACCGTACTGGTTCCGGATGTAAAACCAGCTCTGATGATAATATCCCCTTGGCGAAGGTCCTAAAGAAGTCTCCACTCTCTGTCAAAACCGAGAAGCAGCCCAAAAAGCAGACGGCAAGGGGAAAGAAGAGATCTTCTAGAGCCATTATCTCTGAGCCAAAACGGGGGAAGAAGACCGCTGCTAGTCCACCAGACGACGGTCTTCTTTTTCCTGGTTCATCTGCCGAGGAAGCCGCACAACTGGCTGAGGCTATAAGACGTTCTCAAGACGAGTCAGAGAACGTAAGAATTCCGAAAAAACCCTACCCAGCCGTCATTTCTTATGAAGACCCTTCGTGGATCCGGCGACGATTCATCAGCCCTTTGGAGGAATGGGGCGAAAGGGCCCTTAAACAGGCTACTTCGGAGGATGCTGCGGATGCTCTTTCATTGTGGACTGACGGCCATGAGTCTACCCTTGAACCTCGGCGAGCACACCTCCTTGAGAAAGAGTGTCGGCTTGAACGAGCCATACCAAAAGCTTCCTTGCGCATCGGTATATTCCGGTATTTCTTTGTAATACTTTATATTGTCTGTACTTGTATATATGTATTCTTATCCTCATGTGAACTGTGCAGAAACTTCGGCGATGGGGGAGGTTCCCATGGGTTTACTGACCGTAGAGCCTGCTGATATCCCTATTGAAACACTGCTCGGTGTGGAGGGGGTTGATGAAACTGTCCCTCCTGCGATAGAGCTTCCTGTGGTGGTTCCTGCTCCCGAAGCACTTGCTCCCTCAGGGGAGGCACCTTTGGTGGTCGCCATTCCAATGGATCTCCCTGGGAAAAGCCCGGAGACTGCGGACAGATAGTCAAGGCCACCATCCTTCCATTGGAGCCTGAAGCGATGGTCACTGCTCCTCCACCGGAAGTTACTATACCGGTCCACCTCCCCGATAATGTGTCTAGGGGCATGGAGGAGGCCGCCGAAGCTGCTATCCTCCAACCCAAAATGGGAGGAGCATCGAAGGTATTGTTCCATCTTTCATTTTAACGATCTTTTCATTATTTGAACTTTTCTGTCTTTTCAGAGCTACGGGAATTGGCGGCTGTTTACCGCCGGAAACCGGGAAAGACCGACGTCTTGCCTGAATCTGGGGGCAGATGCTATTTGGTTTTATCCGTCCACCTCTCCAAAGATGCCAAGTTGATTTATGGCACCGTGTATCAGTGGTTTAGACAGATGCGGCCGATGTAGCAGACTTCGTCAGATTCCCCCTCGCTTGAGGGGTTTTTGATTGTAGGGACGCTCTTCCCTGCAGGCGCAAGCCCCTGCAGTTAATTACGCTACCGCATCGCGGTAACAACTTTCTCCTTCTCCAGAATTTCACTTCGTGTCGTGTGTGTTTGTTTTGGTTGTGGTTACCCGTGGATTGTATACAGAGACTAGGTTATGCCGTCGCCCGTAGGACGTGGATTAGTCCAAATCCGTATTTTTTTAGATTTGGGTTTGGGGTTTTTGTTTAAGGATACGTTAGCCCTATTTAAGGCTAAGATCAACTTAACAGGATCTTTTAGATCCAACAAAAGAGCATTTGGGGGCTCGATTGTTCCAGTTTAGAGACGTTGCGGTCGATTTCCAGTTTAGGGACATGGTGGTCCATTTAATACATGACCGTCGGGACTCGTCACCTCTCTGACGACGTTGAAGGATTATAACGACTGGTGTCAGAGGAGTTCAGAGATGTACCCTTGGACCAAAGTTGATTGGGGGTCTTTGATTGTTACGAAAGAGTGTGTTTTTTGTAGTTAACCGCAATCAGAACGGTGTCGCGTGTAGCTAGACCGAGGTGAGTACAGGTCGTCCTCAGGGAAACGTTGAATCTTTTACTTTTACTTTAGATGTGTTGAGAAAGAGAGGAGGAATAAAGAATTTTATAGAATGGTTTCTAGATCTACGTTAAACAAGAATGTAAAATATAGATCTAGATTATTTTAAAGATGTAGATAATATAATAAGAGGGCTTGTAGGGTTCGTTAGGATTTAGTAGTTATGGACGATTAATTAAAAGTTACCTTTTTTATCCATTAATAGATTTAGAACTAGAACGACAGTGATGCGTGTAGATTAGGGTTTCTGGAGGGAAAAGGAATCCCACTCTTAACCCTTATCTCGACACGGAACTCCGTTCATATCCAGCCTTTACCAAAACAATCATTAATCTAATCTCTAATTGCGGTCGGAACTAGCAAAGAATTGCTAGCGCGCCCGATTAGGATGTTAATGATTCTTTTGATAAAGTTCCTAAACTTTATAGGACTTAAAAATGGTTTAGTTATTTTCATCGTCCATTAGCCTACCCTAATCCTACGAACCCTAACAAGCGGAGAATTACTCGCGCATGTTGGGAGAAGAAGATGAAAAGAAAGAGAGGGAAAACATAATGTAAAATGCAAAAGAATAAAATAAAACAACTACCTTTATTAATCAACTTGAACAATCTACACTTTGATTCCTTAAAAAATGATTACAAAGACTAGTTTGCTTCTCAATCTCTTCCAAGGAGGTAGATGAACAGTTGATGATCAGCCTGGATGCGTGAACCGTCTTGGACTTCGTGATCTCTTCGGCTTGATAACTTTTCCAAGAGCCTCTCGGTGCCCTTTTATAGTCCAAAGCCACAATATTTTGCTTCAAAATTTGGTAAAATATAGCAGAGATTTAAGCCACAAAATCTTAGCAAATGATCTCTTTAGATTGCCGCGGATCCGCGGCCAACAGGGGGGTTTGGCCGCGGTTCCGCGGCCAATGGTGAGGATCTCTTCATCAAAATTCTTGGGCTTTCTTCTTGTGACATGTGGCAATCTTAGGCACCTTTAGAATTCATAAATCTTCTCTCGGTTGCTTCCAGACTTGGTCTCCAAGTTTTGCTTCTTAATTTGGCAAGTTTTCTTCAACAAATTGATTTCTTTGATATATTCTGCATAACAACTTGGAAAATTCTGCACAATAATCTTAAATAATATTTAGTAGACTTAGTTCTACTAGGATTTGGTCAATAGATTTATTTGCATACATTTTCCTACCAAATACTAATTAAAATATATTAACACATGGAAAATGGTGTTTTTACACATAAACCCTCATATGTATAATATATTATAATAAAGTCCTTTTTTAATATGAAAATGGTAGGAAAAATGTAATACAAATGTGCAGTTTTATCAACTGAACAAATACCCCCAAACTTATCTTTGATCGTCCCGAGCAAACTAGTTTATTCAAGAGGAAAGAAAAGAAAGGAGAAAACTAAGCACACTTTCGTAGGCAGACACGATTGCACTGAGCACGTGCAGCAAGCCGTTAAACCTCTAGGTGTCCCTAGTAGGAGGAGTGTTGTCTCCTGAGGGTTTTCAGCGGATTACACCCACAAAATCCAATAACAAAAGAAAGATGGTGAAATTTACATATAAAGATAAGAACCATTAAAGAAAGGCCTTGAAAAGAAGAGTTTCCAACTATACTAGCTTTTCAGTTGTCATGGGCCCTATCTTAATAGTCATGAAAAAAATGTTAGAAATCACATCATCTCTCAATAAAACATCATCTTTATTCTTCATTCCCACCTTTCATCCAAATATTGATCATATAACCCCACGTGTATGAAATGGACATCCCTTCACTCGGAGAATTCAATTCAAGCTATCATACTCTTGTCCATCTACCTTAGTACTTTTTAATTTGATGAATATTAAGATTCGCTCACACATTTTCATGCGACCGTTAATACTTCTTGAGGTACTAACCAACCGATTACTCCTATGCTTGCTGATTAGGTGATAATATTTTCCTCGTCTTGCACCACCTACGGCTTAGCAGTGACTCCCAGACCAGTTGGGCTTAGGGCACTAGGTGAAGAGGCACCCTCGCTATATTTTTTTATTGCTGCCTTGGCGATACAGAACCAGTGTTCATTTTTTTCTTTTCACCATTTTTATACTTTCTTCATTTTTTTCACTTCCTTCATACTTTGGCTTTTAGACAAGAGCATTTCAAGGTATCCTCTACTATCCCGAGTTTCAAGACGTGTGTAAGTGCATATAGTAGGGTATCAACATTCAAATGTTTGACTTCCAGAATAGAAACTATTTTTCAGACTTATTTTTATCCTCAGATTAGTGACTTCCTTCATCTTACTAACCCTTGGGACAACAGCTCATAACTACTTATTACCAGTTCGTTTAAGAAAACTTCTAATTTTCTTAGTTTTCTTAAACTATTCCTATCTTTTGGATGTAATTTTTCACTTTCTACTCTTTTGTTATAAAAGAATTTTTTTGAATTTTGTTTGAATATGATGCAAATTGATGTGTAAATAAGCACAAACCTCCCCCAAACTTGTTTTCAACAGTGTCCTCACTGTTGCTATCCGCTGGATCACAAAAACCTGTAAGCTTAGGGGGAAATTATTAATGGGGGCAAAAATGAAAGTGAAAATCCTCCCCCAAACTTATTTTTGGCTAACAAATTTGAGGACAAAAGTTATGATCAAGAGCCAAAAATATACCCCCCCACAAACATGAGTTAGACAATACGAAGCATTTTAAGAGGGGGTGAGTCATTTGGTCAAAGTAAGACTTTACAAAGACCAAAAGTTAATACCAACCATTCAAAGATTTTATCAGTATATCGTATAGGTTGGTGGAAGAATGTGTTGTATCGAGTCAAGAAAAAGTGGGGAAGGGATAAGAGGTGGTCTGGAAAGGGTTTGAATTTAGAGAAAAGAAAGAATGAGGATGAATGTGAATGATTAGGAAGAAGGAATGGTGACGGTTCAACCTCTATAGGTGGAGATTGATCAATCACAAAATCCGTATTGTTTAAAAATTCAAGTTCGTCAGCAAAAAGTTCTTTAAAACTTTTATCAATGGTGTGATTGAATATTTTGCTGTCAAAGAGTTTTATGCCAGAATTTATTCTACTTGATTCATAAAAAATCACTGAGGTAGAGGACTCGAAAAACTCATCTACCTCTTTTTCAAAAATATCCAAATCAAGTTAAATTTCTGATATTACTGAACTTGAATTAACGGATTGTGATTTATCAAAACTCACTGAAACTATAGGAACAGAAGAAGAACCGGAGAAAGTAGAAGGTGAAATGGGTAAACAAGTTGGTGTGTCGAGTGTTGCAGAACCAGATATGGAAGATGGAGGCTGTATTTCTTCGGGTATACCTTTATCATCAACTTCAACACATATTTGGGGTTCGGGAAGAATTAAAGGCTCAAGATGATGACCACAAGGAAGTGAAAGGATTTGATGAATTGGTGGGACAAAATCATCCAAAATTTCGGGTTCATCAATCAATATATCCCCAATGTCAATCACCTCATTCAAGTGAAGGTTAAAATTCTCAAACTCCTCATCAAAAGTATGGTTTTCAATCAGTTTTGGTTCAAGAGTGGAGGTGTAGAGATCACAAGGGTTGGGTATGGTTTCACTTGGAAGGGACCCTTCACAGTTGGGTAAATCAAACACTACAAAGTCACACAACTTATCAGACATTGTACTTGATGAATCTATGAAACTGGAGTTATGGAGTTCAGTTTGGAATGGGGAGGTTTGATTAGGAAGGGTGTACAGTTCTGTCTTACTACGCAAATCCTTCATAATTTGATTCGTCAGTTCCATATATTTTTCTAATGTCTGCTCCAGACTAGTCTTGGGTTGATAAGGGGTTTCTGTATAAGATTGAAATTCCTGTGGATAATTAAAACTCCCAAATGACTGATTAGAAGAACTGTCTAGAGTAGGTGGAAATGTCGGATTGGATTGATAGGAACAGAATGGTTGCTGAACTTGGATAGGAGTAGGATCAATATTATGATAAGAAGAATATTGATATCGGTTGGTTGGTTGGCTATATACAAACCGCATATCAAACTCTTCTCCGGACAGTGGTGGTGATGGTTGACATTGGTCCGGGTTGAAACTTTGGCCTCTAGACCTAGCTATATGCTCAGCAATGGACATTCGTCTAGGGGCTTCCTCACTCTGGGTATGAACTGAAACAGGTGTAGGATTAGGATACGGTTGATAAGATCTAGACTGAGGTGGCCAACTGTTTCTTCCTGCTTGTTCTATATGATCTCTTAAGGACATGGAAGAGCCGGACGGTATACCGAAGGGATTTCGAAAACAAGAGATATCTGGTTGTGGACAGCAAAGCTCGGCAAGTGTTCTTCTGTTTAGGTCACCCATTATAAGAAGAGAAGAAGGGGGAAGGGGTAAAAAGGAAAGAAAGTAATTGGTTTGTTTTAAAAAAAGACGGATTTAAACAAATCACAAAAATGCACAACCCTAGAACTATGGTTACCTAGGTCCAGTCTCTAGACCGCTCCTAGACTTCCAAAGGACAAGCCGCAGGATAAATCCTCTACCGCCTCCGTACTACCCTTGTAGCCAGGTAAGTGCCAGGTAAGTGGGAAGGAACCACAGTAGTGGGCCTAATTAAAAACCACTAGCTTTTGACACACTTGCCTAGGCACTACAAAAGTAATGCGGATAAACGATAGATTACCCACGACCTTCCTCTGTCCTTATTGAGCGCGACAGTCCTTTAGAGTCTGGTCTAGATATTTTTTAAATTAATGAAGGGTTGATCTATATGCTCAGTTTGTGATTTATGGGGCTTAGGAAGGGTGATGAAATCCCCACCTAATCTTGATTTGGTCCTTGCCCCTTAAAGATCCATATTAAAATATGCAAAAACAAACCGAAAAACAAAACTTTGCAAAAAGATTTTTGAGCGGCGATATTTTGCAAAGAATCCTGCAGAAAATAGATTTTATTGGATTTTAGAGGAGAGAGAAGGGAGTTAGAATCTTACCAGAGAAGTGTCAACCCTAGATCTCCTGTTTCCTCAAGTCTGTGACTCCAGATTTCCTCGCAAAAATTCACACAATAATCGTTAAATATACAATTTGCTGTTTTGTTTTAATAATGATATGACTCGTCTAAGAATTCAACACAAATAGTAAAAATAAAAAATTACGCACGTTTCCCCGGCAACGACGCCATTTGATTGTTACGAAAGAGTGTGTTTTTTGTAGTTAACCGCAATCAGAACGGTGTCGTTGTAGTATAGTGGTGAGTATTCCCGCCTGTCACGCGGGTGACCCGGGTTCGATCCCCGGCAACGGCGCCATTTGATTGTTACGAAAGAGTGTGTTTTTTGTAGTTAACCGCAATCAGAACGGTGTCGCGTGTAGCTAGACCGAGGTGAGTACGGGTCGTCCTCAGGGAAACGTTGAATCTTTTACTTTTACTTTAGATGTGTTGAGAAAGAGAAGAGGAATAAAGAATTTTATAGAATGGTTTCTAGATCTACGTTAAACAAGAATGTAAAATATAGATCTAGATTATTTTAAAGATGTAGATAATATAATAAGAGGGCTTGTAGGGTTCAACGTTAAACAAGAAAGTTTAAGGATTCTTTGCAAAATATCGCCACAGTCTTATAGTCCAATTTGGGACTAAAGTCTGTTTGAATGTTTAAGGATACGTTAGCTACGTTTGAGGCTAAGATCAACTTAAACGGGATCGTTTAGATCCGACAAAAAAGCGCTTGAGGGCTCTATTGTTCTAGTTTAGGGACATAGTGGTCCATAGTTCCCGTTTTGGGGACGGATATTAGTTTAAGGACATTGCGGTCCATTTCCAGTTTAGGGATGTAGTGGTCCATAGTTCCCGTTTTGGGGACGGATATTAGTTTAAGGACGCATGATTCCATGGGTTTAAGGACCCCACAGTCCGTATGGGTGTGTTTAAGGACGCATTAGTCCATTAGTTTAAGGACGCATAAGTCCATGGGTTTAAGGTCCCCACAGTCCGTACTGATGTGTGGTTGTCGGGACCCGTCATCTCTCTGACGTCGTTGAAGGATTACAACGACAGGTGTCAGAGGATTTCGGAGATGTACCCTTGAACCGGATGTAAATTGATTTAAGAGATCAATCTTGCACAGTCAATTTAATTTGAGGACTTACGGCCATGATTGGGCTAAGTCCAGTTGAAAATGTTCAACGTTTTTATCTTTGGCCTATTAGGCCTATGCTAGGGCTTTGCCCATGTTTAATAATGCACTGCATTTTCTTTTGGCCTACTAAGCCTTTTTGATTTGGGCTCTGTCCCTTTTAAACGATGCCCAGCATCTGTTTCTGTTTGGGCTCTGCCCTTTTTAAAATAATGCATTGCATTTTATTAGGCCTGTTAGGCCCTTTTTAATTGGGCTTGGCCCTTCTGTAAATAATGCAGTGCATTAATCAAACTGACAGTGGCCATGTGGCCTGTCAGGCGCTTTGCGCCAATTATGGAGCGCAAGCACATATGGAGGTGACACGTGTCATGCTCGGGTGAGCGCGAGCGCAACAGCACCAGTGCGCTGCACCAGTGCGCTGCGTTGTTGCGCTGCTGACACGTGGCGTGCTCTGGTGAGTTGCGCCAACTTCATAGAGCAACGCTCTATCTTAAAAGCGCACAGCGCAAGTGGTCTTAGAGCTGACACGTGGCGCTCTCTGGTGGCTTACGCTAACCCAGGAGCGCAATAGTGCAGATTCTGCAAGTGCAAGGCACTATTCAATAACTTGATCCAATTTTGGATTCAAGAAAAGAATATTTAAGATTCCAGAACCAATGGTTCATAAAAAAGTGCAAGGCACTGTTATTACTTTTTATTTATTGAATATCATTGATCTTGTTCTTAGATCAATGATCTATTCAGAAGAAATTCTTCTTCTTTTTTTTAATAAAGGTTTTTACCTTTTTTCTCTTCTTGAGTTCTTTTCACAATTTATCAGAGCTCTCTCTATTCTCTGTGTTGTTGTTTTTGATCTTGATGTCGATGATGATTGAATTGGGGTCTAGGAGCCTTTATATAGTGCCCATTAATTTGTTAAAAGTGTTAAAGAGATCCTTCTCTGAGTGATTTGGGGAATTTTTCCCACCGTTGGATCTTTGATCCAAGAGATTCTGTTTTACAGAAGACAATCTTGTTGTTTTAACAAGAACAGAAAGATCTTACTGGAATTTTAATTTTGTTTGGCGCAGATGCACCAGCGCTTGACACGTGTCGCGCAGCACAGAGCGCAGCGCAACTGCGCAGCCACGTGTCGCGCAGCGCAGAGCGCAACGCAACTGTGCTAGCGCAACTGCGCTAGCGCAACTGCGCTGCCATGTGTCGTGCAGCGCAGAGCGCAGATTATCTGAAGCGTTGCTTCTTTTAATTTTGTTTTAAATAGAGCCTTACTCTGATTGGGCGCGCTGCCTTGGGCGTTGCGCTCCCTGCGCTGGAGTGTCTGATTTTGACACGTGGCGCTCTGCGCAGCGCAGGGGATCTGAAGCGTTGCTTCATTTATTTTAACTTTAATTTTCACTTTAATTTTCAAAGCAGAGCTTTGCTCTGATTGGGGGAAACAAATGCCCCCCCACCGTTGCGCTTATGTGGCCTCCAAACGTGAGCGCAGCGCTGGCAGAATTCTAATCGTCGCGCCATCCCTTGGAAGTTGAAACGGCTCTTCAATGCCTATAAATAGGACCTTTGGTCCCTTAGATGATTTTCATCTCTTCATAGGAATTTTGTTCAGAGCCCTGCTCTTTTGTTTAAGCACTTTTAAAAGTTCAAACTTTAGGTAAAAATTAATTTGGATTAAATTAAATCAATTTTAAGAGCCTTGCTTTCAATAGATCCCTGATCTAAAGAAGACCCATTTAGGGTTTCACTTAGCAGAGCTTTGCTCTAAAGGGGTCTAAAGAGAACTAAGGAGAACCCTATTAGGGTTCCATTAATAGAGCTCTGCTCTCTAAAAGATTTTCCTTGTATTTTCTCATTTCATTAATGGAGCTTTGCTCATTCCAAATCATACAAAAGAACTCTTAGGAGTTTTTCATTGATCTTGGAGTTTAAAGATGGCATTTTATTCCTCGGTGCATTATATCGTTTTGCTTAATCAGTCTTTCTGATAATTTTGTTGATTCTCTTTCATAGAAACAATGGACGCCCACATGTACGATCTTGACGAGATTATCTCTTACGGGGACATCCGCCGACTTGGCCGTTCTCAAAATCAAGAGTTCACAAATGCGGAGTGTGCTGAAATCATGAGCCGCTTCGACGCATATAACGGTCAACTACTTCCCCGACGTTCCTCCCTCCTGAAGCTTATCGTGGGAGCCATCTGGGAAGCGCTTCCCCTATTCTATTCCGGTGTGCCGCTTAGGGCGTTGGATGCCGCCGAGGATAAGGTGCACTCGGTGTACCTGATGAACTTAATCTCGAAGAGACGGCGAGACAATCTTGTCGATCTCCTGCACCAGGCCTTCCAACAGTCCGCCATACTCGCTGCTTATTAGAGGGAGGAGGAAATCCCTGGGGACCCCGACGCTTGTGCTCTCGAAAGAAAGCACACTAGGATGGTTCGCCAGGCTTGGAAAATCTTAGATAAGGTTACTTTCGAGTTCCTTAATCCATGTCCTGGGTCCGAGGTTATACCGTTATAAACATTTCAATTATGTCCTTATTTATTTCTTTATGATTGTAAAAGCCCTTTGAAATATGAATGGAAATTTTTTTATTTCAGCTTGTCTTATTTCTTATTCTGAGTCTTTTGCACACGCATGAATAAATGTGTCTCGAACGCTTGATCAAATGCAAATCGAATGTCCTTTCTGTCGCTTCCCTCTTTCTTTTATTATCAGTATACTGCTTTAGTAAACATGGTGGACAGGTGATAGAGCGAGCATTCTGTATTGGCTTCTTCAAAAGGCAGCGATGGCTTAGGCCGCAGGTTCAAATCTGCTGCCTAAGACTTTTCAACTTTATGAGCCGTGAGGGTCTCATAAAGACTTTTCTCCCTATGGATCGAGAGGATCTCATAGGTGTATTTTCTCTTTAGGAATCATGAGGATTCCTAAGTGCGTTTTCTCTTATAAGTCGTCAGGATCTTATAATAGAATTTACCCTCTTACGAGTCGAGAGGACTCATAAGCGGTTGTTTCTCTCTTTGTCGAGATTCGACTTTGGAGAGTGAGACCCGTGAATAGTATACAAGAGACCGTTTTAGGCCGACTTACAGGGTCCCAGTGCTTAGGAAACAAGTTTTTTAATCCTTGCTGCCTAAGGCTTTACCTTACGAATCGAGCCGCATCGAGAAGTTCTCGCAAAGACATCAATTTCCTCACAAGTTGAGACGAATCGAGCATTTCTCGCAAGAATATCCTAACGTCACAGTTAACCTTTGCTCTTTACGACAGAAGTCCGTTAGGGTCTGTGGTACTTAGGGTTTTGGCCATCGTACCGTCGCATCAGCTGATATATTCCTCGATAGGCAATCGTGCTATTCAAGTAGCCCTGCGACTGCCGTGTCTCTTATCCCTTCGGGGGCTGGACAAGATGTCTTCAAGCAATCCTCCTTAGCAGTTTGACCGTCGGAAGAGCAAGCGTTAGGAATTTTGCCATATCGCTTTTTACTTGAGGTTAGGCTCATTTTGGAGAGCCCCGATGAGTCATAACCACTCCGCGCTGGTGTGGGAGGATCTCCGATAGTCTTTCTGGTTTTATGTGAGTTGCCGTCAAGACCCTGAAGCTAGGAATTTGGCCTTTGCTTCGTTTGCTGGCATTGCATCCTCTATATCGAGACGAATGTCGTGGTTGTCTCTAGGTTGTTGGTGAACCGTCGAGGTTTGGAACTAGGGATTTTGCCGTGGCTCCGTTTGTTTGATTGTCGCGTCTGAACCCTGCTGGAGGAAGAACGCTGAGGTGACATCTCGTCTGCTGTATCAAGACGAACGTCGAGGTGGTGACCACTCCGCACTGGTGCAAGATGATCTCTGATTGTCTTTCAGGCTTTATATGACTTGCCGTTAAGACCTTGAAGCTAGGAATTTGGCCTTTACTTCATTTGCTGGCATTGCGTCCCCTATATCGAGACGAATGTCGCGGTTGTCTCTAGGTTGTCTTTGAACCGTCGAGGTTTGGAACTAGGGACTTTGCCGTGGCTCTTTTTGGTGATGTTGCGTCTGCTGTGTTGAGACGAACGTCGAGGCAGCGACCATTCCGCACTGGTGCGAGATGATCTCCGATTGTCTTTCAGGCTTTATATGACTTGCCGTTAAGACCCTGAAGCTAGGAATTTGGCCTTCGCTTCGTTTGCTTTGTCACGTCCGAATCCTGTTGGAGGAAGAACGCTGTCGTGATATCTCGTCTGTTGTATTGAGACGGACGTCGAGGTGGTGACCACTCCGCGCTGGGGTGAGATGATCTCCGATTGTCTTTCGGGCTTTATATGAGTTACCATCAAGACTTGGCTCCATTTTCTGATGGAGAATGGGGAGGGAAGATATGTTTCCTTCTTTGTTTGCGCCCCTGGATTGTATACATGGATTGCTGTGCTATCGCCTTTAGGGCAAAAGTTTCATTCATTTTTTTATGTTATTATTTTATTTCCGTGACGCTCTATCATTTCAGCTTTTATATCGCGAAGGTCGCGATTGCCCAATCATTTCGGCTATTTTCCGCGGTGCCCAATAATTTTGGCTATTTATTTTA
This sequence comes from Agapanthus africanus, assembly GCA_030015575.1. NCBI lineage: Eukaryota > Viridiplantae > Streptophyta > Magnoliopsida > Asparagales > Amaryllidaceae > Agapanthus > Agapanthus africanus. Next base: position 337,055,284 of record JASDDO010000004.1, on the reverse strand, counting down.
TTTTCACTCGCTGCTTTTTATTGCGAGTTGCCCCATCATTTCGGCTATTTATTTTATTTTCACTCGCTGCTTTTTATTGCGAGTTGCCCCATCATTTCGGCTATTTTGCATGCATTTTTAGCTTGCTGATTTTTTTATCGCGAGTGTGGAACTTGGAATCTGGTGCCAATCTCAGCATCAGCATCGCTACAACTGGAATATTGCCAGGAGCGAATCATCATTTTCCATGAAAGGACTTGGAATTTGATACCGGTTTAGGCATCAGCATCGCTACAACTGGGATATTGCCAGAAGCGAATCATCATTTGCCTCTGTCGACGTAGAACAAAGGTGGCTTAGCGAACAGGGTTAGGATCCCGTCGACTAAGGCTTTTGACTTCATGAGCCATAAGGGTCTCACAAAGGTATTTCTCCCTATAAGTCGTGAGGATCTTGTAGGTGTGTTTTCTTCTTAGGAATTGTGAGGATTCCTAAGTGTATATTCCCCTGTAAGTCGTAAGGATCCTACAAGAGGGTTTTCTCCTTGTAAGTCGAGAGGACTTACAAGGGTTGTTCACCGTATGGACATAATCCCAGTCACGGGTGGGACTTGGTTAGGGAAATGTTTATTGGCACCCGTGGATTGTATACAAGGGTCAGTATTGAGCCTCTTGTAGGGCAATATCGAAGGTTGTGGGGGTTGCTTAAGCACAGGTTTAGGTCTCTGTAACTTAAGACTTTCAAATCTTATGAGCCGTGAGGGTCCCATAAGAGAGTTCTCCTTAAGAGTCGTGAGGATCTTGCAAGTGTATTTTCTCCTTACACAACTACAAAGAAGGGTTGTCCCTACGGATAAATCCGTAGGGGCAACCTACTGCCCCTACGGATATATACGTAAGGGCGAAAAAATACCCCGTAGGTGCAAAAGCCGCAGGTGCAAGTTGAGGCCCTGAACTTGCCCCTACGGTTAAATTCTTGCCCCTACGGATATATGTGTAGGTCCCGTTTCCCCTACGGATTAAGCCGTAGGGTATAAGATTTTATATTATTTACGGTTTATTTTAATAAATTACTTGGCCCTACGGATATACCCGTAGGGGCATGTACTACCCCCTACGTATATATGCGTAGGTACGTTTCCGTAGGGGCACAAATTCAGGATTCCTGATATTTTGCCCCTACGGATAACACCGTAGGGGAGAGTCAGTGGCCCCTACGGATATATCCGTAGGGGCTTTCCCAACCCCCTGGCACTGAGATCTGGGGGAAGTATCAGTTACTGCTGATATTTTGCCCCTACGGACATATCCGTAGGGGTAACATGTGTGCCTACGGATTAATCCGTAGGTACATATTGTCTGTAATTTTTTTTAAAATATGGGCTGCTTGATTTTTTCCCGCCCTGTGCACAATAATATATATATCAATCAAATCATATATTGCAGTATTCATAATCATATCTCACGCATATATATAATATATAAAAGAAACACAAAAACTGAATATGATATAAATACAAACCAATATCAATATCGTTTCAAAATGTAGTACAATGTGTATGATATAAATAAATACATGTTTCAAAAAAAAAGAACCAAAAATCTACCCTAACTCGGTCCAGCTCCACCTCTGAATAACGATAGAATAACGCGCGCCTGCTCCTCGATTAATAAACTCTGCAATTCGTCGCGAGTGGGAGTCTGAGCGGCATGTGGAGCCGGCGATGTAGTCTGCGCAGCCGCCGTCGAGGTAGTCGCTTGCGGAGCCGCGGCTGCGGGAGTCTGAGAGGGCGGTGGAGCTACAGGAGCTGTCTGCGGAACCGCAGCCGATGTAGTGGCTTGCGGAGCCGCAGCCGAAGGAGATGCGTGTGGAGGCTCGGCCGATCTACCCTGTCGCGTCTGGATATAACGTGTGTAAGAAGCGTGTAAGAACTGTTTATTATTCGAATTCGTATCATTATTAAGTTATTTCAAAACCCTGTTTGGATATCTAGTTTGGAAAAGCGTTGTTTATTTCAATTACATATGTATGTATGATTAATCAAACTTAAGTCTAAAACCAAATAAGCTCAAGCTACGTACTAATTATGGATATGTTGATATGTATATAATATGAAATGATATTTTACTATAAAGTAGTATACATACCAGCATCTCCTTCAACTCCTGAACGCTGGCTCTCAAGCTATCCAGTTCATGATGGACATGCCGGTCACTGGAGATGGAGGAAGTAACCGCCGGGGTGGAGTCCAACCTCATATGGGCCCTGCTAGGGCCCAATCCCCGGCCTCTCCCAACCTCCGTGTGCGGCGTCCAGAACTGGGGTCAGCAGCCTCGGATCGTTCTGTCCGGTAAAATCGATCCCCGAGGCCTGGGCCTGCTTAACCACCCGCTCCTACACCCACATTCGAATTCTTATCATTATCGAGTTATTTCGAAACCCCATTTGGATATCTAGTTTGGAAAACTGTAGTTTATTTTAATTAGATATGTACATGTATGATTAATAAAACATAAGTCTACAACCAAATAAGCTCAGGCTATGTACTGATATTGGATATGTTGATATCTATAATATGACATTATACTTTACTATTAAGTAGTATACATACCAGCATCTTCCTGCTTGTTCTATATGATCTCTTAAGGACATAGAAAGAGGAAAAGGTCCCACCGGGCGTGCCAGAATCTGTTTACTGCCGGAAATCGGGAAAGACTGACGTCTTGCCTGAATCTGGGGGCAGATGCTATTTGGTTTTATCCGTCCACCTCTCCGAAGATGCCAAGTTGATTTATGGCACCGTGTATCGGAGGTTTAGACGGATGCGGCCGATGTAGCAGACTTCGTCAGATTCCCTCTCGCTTGAGGGGTTTTTGATTGTAGGGACGCTCTTCCCTGCAGGGGCAAGCCCCTGCAGTTAATTACGCTACCGCATCGCGGTAACAACTTTCTCCTTCTCCAGAATTTCACTTCATGTCGTGTGTGTTTATTTTGTTTATGGTTGCCCGTGGATTGTATACGGAGACTAGGTTATGCCGTCGCCCGTAGGACGTGGATTAGTCCAAATCCGTATTTTTTTAGATTTGGGTTTGGGGTTTTTGTTTTAGGATACGTTAGCCCTATTTAAGGCTAAGATCAACTTAAACTTTTGTTAAGGATACGTTAGCCTAATCTCCAGACTAAGATCAACTTAACGGGATCGTTTAGATCCAACAAAAGAGCATTTGGGGGCTCGATTGTTCCAGTTTAGGGACGTTGCGGTCGATTTCCAGTTTAGGGACATGGTGGTCCATTTAATACATGACCGTCGGGACCCATCACCTCTCTGACTACGTTGAAGGATTACAACGACAGGTGTCAGAGGAGTTCAGAGATGTACCCTTGGACCAAAGTTGATTGGGGGTCTTATAGTCCAATTTGGGACTAAAGTCTGTTTGAATGTTTAAGGATACGTTAGCCACGTTTGAGGCTAAGATCAACTTAAACGGGATCGTTTAGATCCGATAAAAGAGTGCTTGAGGGCTCTATTATTCCAGTTTAGGGACATAGTGGTCCATAAGTAGTTTAAGGACATTGCGGTCCATTTCCAGTTTAGGGACGTAGTGGTCCATAGTTCCCGTTTTGGGGACGGATATTAGTTTAAGGACGCATGAGTCCATGGGTTTAAGGACCCCACAGTCCGTATGGGTGTGTTTAAGGACGCATTAGTCCATTAGTTTAAGGACGCATAAGTCCATGGGTTTAAGGACCCCACAGTCCGTACTGATGTGTGGTTGTCGGGACCGTCACCTCTCTGACGTCGTTGAAGGATTACAACGACCTGTGTCAGAGGAGTTCGGAGATGTACCCTTGAACCAGATGTAAATTGATTTAAGAGATCAATCTTGCACAGTCAATTTAATTTGAGGACTTACGGCCATGATTGGGCTAAGTCCAGTTGAAAATGTTCAACGTTTTTATCTTTGGCCTATTAGTCCTATGCTAGGGCTTTGCCCCTGTTTAATAATGCACTGCATTTTCTTTTGGCTTGCTAAGCCTTTTTGATTTGGGCTCTGTCCTTTTTAAATGATGCATCTGTTTCTTCTTGGGCTCTGCCCTTTTTAAAATAATGCATTGCATTTTATTAGGCCTGTTAGGCCCTCTTTAATTGGGCTTGGCCCTTCTGTAAATAATGCAGTGCATTAATCAAACTGACAGTGGCCATGCGGCATGTCAGGCGCTTTGCGCCAATTATAGAGCGCAAGCGCATATGGAGGTGACACGTGTCATGCTCGGGCGAGCGCGAGCGCAACAGCGCAGTGTGCTGCGCGAGTGCACTGCGTTGTTGCGCTGCTGACACGTGGCGCGCTCTGGTGAGTTGCGCCAACTTTAGAAAGCAACGCTCTATCTTAAAAGCGCACAGCGCAAGTGGTCTTGGAGCTGATACGTGGCGTTCTCTGGTGGCTTGCGCCAACCCAGGAGCGCAACAGTGGAGATTCTGCAAGTGCAAGACACTGTTCAATAACTTGATCCAATTTTAGATTTAAGAAAAGAATCTTTAAGATTCCAGAATCAATGGTTCATAAAAAAGTGCAAGGCACTGTTATTATTTTTTATTTATTGAAGATCATTGATCTTGTTCTTAGATCAATGATCTATTCAGAAGAAATTCTTCTTCTTCTTTTTATAAAGGTTTTTACCTTTTTTCTCTTCTTGAGTTAATTTCACAATTTTTCAGAGCTCTCTCTATTCTCTGTGTTGTTGTTTTTGATCTTGATGTTGATGATGATTGAATTGGGGTCTAGGGGCTTTTATATAGTGTCCATTAATTTGTTAAATTTGATAAAGAGATCCTTCTCTGAGTGATTTGGGGAATTTTCCCCACCGTTGGATATTTGATCCAAGGGCTTCTGTTTTACAAAAGACAATCTTGTTGTTTTAACAAGAACCGAAAGATCTTACTGGAATTTTAATTCTGTTTGGCGCAGATTCACCGGCGCTTGACACGTGTCGCACAGCGCAGAGCGCAGCGCAACTGCGCAACGTAACTGCACTGCCACGTGTCGCGTAGCGCAACTGCGCAGCCACGTGTCGCGCAGCGCAGAGCGCAACTGCACTGCCACGCGGCGCGCAGCTCATAGCGCATCGCAACTGTGCAGCACAATTGCGCTGCCACGTGTCGCGCAGTGCAGAGCGCAGATCATCTGAAGCGTTGCTTCTTTTAATTTTGTTTTAAATAGAGCCTTGCTCTGATTGGGCGCGCTGCCTTGGGCGCTGCGCTCCCTGCGCTGGAGTGTCTGATTTTGACACGTGGCGCTCTGTACGCAGCGCAGGGGATCTGAACCGTTGCTTCATTTATTTTAACTTTAATTTTCACTTTAATTTTCAAAGCAGAGCTTTGCTCTGATTGGGGGAAACAGCGGCGTCCATCACTGGCCTGTCTCCCAAGAAATCTTTCCAGCGTCTGCTGGAACTGGCTGCTCCATAGGTGATATCCCCTCAGCGCATCATTCTATCTTCCGGACAAGGTTAGCATTGTTCGCTCCTTTCTCGATATTGTTACTTCTTTATGTAACAATGTTCATGTCTTCTGTAGTTCTGGAGAATGATGATGAGGTTGAGATCCTCGATGGGCCCGGAGATCTTCCAGACTCTTCTCGCATAAACGTGGGTAAGTAAAGTTTCGACGCTTTTGCATCTGTCCTCTGTTTGCAACCTTCGCCGATCTTTTATCAATCTTTAACAGCTCTGCCTACTTTTACCGCGTTGGAGACTTGCATTCTCATGCTGTCTGGCCCTTATGCACTGCGTGCATCCGAACGAATGGCCAAGTCAAGCCTTCATTCTTTTTTAGAGTTAATCTAAGATCTTCGTGTTGGTAGCTCGCTCACAGCCGAAGAATTTGCCGCTGAAGCTAACGGTTCTCTCCTCTTTCTTGCTACTTATCACAGTGAAGCATTTGTGCAAGTTTGGGTCGAATTCTGTCGTTGAGTGGAGGCTTGCTTGCATGGTCTTGTATATGCACGCCTTCCTTCGGAGGTGGTGGCTGCGAAGCTAAGTTTGCAGGAGTTGATTAAGCGGTATGCCGCTAATACGCTTTCCTATGAAAAGAGGCTCCGCCGAAAGTTCTCAGAGAGGAAGCTGGTTTCAACCGCGCTTGGGGAGCTTCAAGCCGAACTTACATCTAAGACCACCCATACATATAAACTTTGGCAAGAGTTTCAAGCCGTAATCAATTATGTGGTGGCTGTTGATAAAGCTGTTATCTTTATCCGGACGATGGTTGACGCTCATAAAGCTACTGAGCATGAACTCGAAGGCCGGCTTGCCTCGTATCAGGCCCAACAGTTGGAAGCGGAGACCCGTCTCACAACCATAGCCAATTTTGAAGCTGAGACCCAAGAAAGGAAGGATGAACTGATGAACCTTTTGAATCATCCGCTAACTTGAAGAACTGTATATTTTTTATTCTTCTTTTGTACATACTCCTGAATGAGAATATTTTTTGTTCTTTCATAAATTGTACTTTGTATTCATTTGGATTTATGAATAAAAGGCATATTTTGCTTCGTGATGGTGTGTCCCTTTTAGTAAGTACATTTTATGGATAATCTACTGTGATTTCCTTGTAGGACAGCGATGGCTTAGGAGTCAGGTTAAGATCTGCTTCCTAAGGCTATTCAATTTTATGAGCCATGAGGGTCTCATAAAGAATTTTCTCCCTACAGGTCGAGAGGATCCGGTAGGTGTATTTTCTCCTTAAGAATCGTGAGGATTCCTAAGTGTGTTTTCTCTTGAAAGTCGTAAGGATCTCACAAGAGAATTTACTCCCTTACGAATCGTGGGGACCTGTAAGTGATGGGTAAAGTTGTCCTTATCCGCATTTCACGGAGTCAGGAGTTGCTCTGGATGCTTCCCACGGGTTCACTGCCGTGTTCTGCGAGGACCAGACTCCGCTCTGGACATTTTCCAGGATACCGTAGTTTAAAGACCTGGCGGTCGAGATTAAGGACATCATAGTCCGTGGATTTAAGGACTCCACAGTCCGTTGCTTAGTTTTAAGACATCACGGTCGAGGTTAAGAACATCATAGTCCATGAGTTTTAAGGACCTCACGGTCCAATGTTAGTTTTAAGATATCACAGTCGAGGTTAAGGACATCATAGTCCATGGGTTTAAGGACCCTACAGTCCGATATTAGTTTTAAGCCATCACGGTCGAGATTAAGGACATCATAGTCCATAGGTTTAAGGACCCCACAGTTTGATGTTAGTTTTAAGACATCATGGTCGAGGTTAAGGACATCATAGTCCATGGGTTTAAGTACCCTACAGTCCGATGTTAGTTTTAAGACGTCACGGTCGAGGTTAAGGACATCATAGTCTGTGAGTTTAAGGACCTCACAGTCCAATGTAAGTTTTAAGACATCACGGTCGAGGTTAAGGACAACATAGTCCGTGAGTTTAAGGACCTCACAGCTAAATTTTTTTTTTTTTTGCTCTGGATGCTTCCCACGGGTTCACTGCCGTGTTCGGTGAGGACCAGGCTCCGCTCTGGATGCTTCACACGGGTTCACTGCCGTGCTCTGCGAGGACCAGGATCCGCTCTGGACATTTTCCACGGGGTCAGAAGTGACATAATCCGCGTTCCATGTAGCCAGGAATTTTGCTCTGGATGCTTCCCACGGGTTCACTGCCGTGTTCGGCGAGGACCAGGCTTCTCTCAGGATGCTTCACACGGGTTCGTTGTCGTGCTCTGCGAGGACCAGGATCCGCTCTGGACATTTTCCTCGGGGTCAGAAGTGACATAATCCGCGTTCCACGTAGCCAGGAATTTTGCTCTGGATGCTTCCCATGGGTTCACTGCCGTGTTCGGCGAGGACCAGGTCCGCTCTGAATGCTTCACACGGGGTCATTGCCGTGCTCTGCGAGGACCAGGATCCGCTCTGGACGTTTCCCACGGGGTCAGGAGTGACATAATCTGCGTTCCACGTAGCCAGGAAAGGTTGACTTTATCCGCATTTCACGGAGTCGGAGTTTGACTCTCGGTCAGCTGTACACCGCCGAGCCATGGAACTGGGAATTGCCGCTGTTCCGCGTTGCTTGATGTTGTGTCTGTTGTCATGAGACGAATGTCGAGATGATCTCCAGGTTATCTGTGAACCATTAAGATTTGGCCTCTCTTTCTGATGAAGCTTGGGGAGGAAGGGTGTGACTCCTTCTTTGTTTGCGCCCCTGGATTGTATACAGGGATTGACATGATATCACTTGTAGGGCATAAATTTCATTTTTTTTTATTTCTTTCCGCGATGCTCTATTATTTCAGCTTTATATCACGAAGGTCGCGATTGCCCAATCATTTCGGCTATTTCTTCACGGTGCCCAATCATTTCGGATATTTGTTTTATTTTTACTCACTATTTTTTATTGCGAGTTGCCCAATCATTTCGGCTATTTTGCATGCGTACATTTTTACTTGCTGATTTTTTTTGCAAGTTGCCCCATCATTTCGGCTATTCCGTATGCATGTGAGGCTTGCTGGCTTTTCGCTGCAAGCTCGAAATTAGACACTAATTTCGGCATCAGCACCGCTACTACTGGGATATTGCCGGGAGCGAATCATCATTTGCCTCTGTCGATGTCGAGCAAGGGTGGCTTAGTAGACAGGGTTAGGATTCTGTCGACTAAGGCTTTTGACTTCATGAACCGTAAGGGTCCCATAAAGGTATTTCTCCCTGCAAGTCATGAGGATCTCGTAGGTGTGTTTTCTTCTTAGGAGTCGTGAGGATTCCTAAGTGTATGATCTCTTATAAGTCGTAAGGATCTTACAAGAGTGTTTTCTCCTTATAAGTCGAGAGGACTTATAAGGGCAGTTCATCGTGCAGACATATCCCTAGCCATGGATGGGACCTTGTTAGGGAAATGTTTATTCGCACCCGTGGATTGTATACAAGGGTCAGCATTGAGCCGCTTGTAGGGCAGTATCGGAGGTTGTGGGGGCTGCTTAAGAACAGGTTTAGGTCCCTGTAGCTTAAGACTTTCAAATCTTATGAGCCGTGAGGGTCCCATAAAAGGGTTCTCCTTACGAGTCGTGAGGCTCTCGCAAGTGTGTTTCTCCTTAGGAATCGTGGGGATCCCTAAGTGTGTTGCTCCCTTGTAAGTCGTAAGGATCTCACGCAAGTGGTTTCTCCTTACAAAGTCGAGAGGACAATGCAAGTGTCTTTTAACGAGATTGCGCCCTTTCGGGTTTTCACAAAACTCGCCGGTAGCCCTGCTGTCTTTACTCACGGAGCCTTTTCGGGTTTTCATCCGTGCCCATTTTGCTTATGGAAATAGCGTTTTCCTTTTTTCTTTTTTTTTTATTCTAACGAGATTGCGCCCTTTCGGGTTTTCACAAGACTCGCCAGTAGCCCTGCTATTTTTACTCACGGAGCCCTTTCGGGTTTTCATCCGTGACCTTTTTGCTTATGGACATACCGTTTTCTCTTTTCTTTCTTTTTTTTATTCTTTTTTTTGTATCAGCTTTGGGATGTTGCAATCCACCGTAGTTTATCGACATCTCGGTCAATGGCTAGTTTTAGGGCATAGTGGTCCGTTGTTAGTTATAAGGACGTTTCGGTCCGTCGTTAGTTTAAGGACGTTTCGGTCCGTCGTTAGTTTAAGGACGTTTCGGTCCGTCGTTAGTTTAAGGACATTTCGGTCTGTCGTTAAGGAAGCCGGTTACTACTTACAGAGTTTAGGCTTAGGAAGATAGCGAGTGGACATAGTCGTTGTCGTCTATCATTGACCTAGGCCGTGACTCGTCAAGCGTAGTATTTCTTCAGGAAGCGACCGTTTATTGGCCTGAAAGGTCTTTCATCATGCATGTCCATGAGTAGATAGGCCCCACCCTGGTAAACTTTGTCTCTGATGTACGGGCCTTCATAGTTTGGCTCGAATTTCTCCCGCTTGGCGTGATTGGGGATCATAGGTCTTTTGACTACTAGCACGAGTTCGCCTTGGCGAAATGTCCTCGGCCTAGTCAATCTTTCATATGAACGTGTCATCTTTGCTTTATAAGCCTCTAGATCTTGTTGTGCTATGAGCCGGGTTTTATCAAGGGCATCGAGCTCCTCAAGCCGAAGGTGAGCGTTTTCCTCGTCTGTTAGCTCGTAGTGAACTGCCACTCGTAGGGAGGGTAACTCTATCTCGAGGGGAAGTACTGCCTCTGTACTGAATACCAATGCATACGGTGTTGTGTTAGTGGCCATTTTGAACGTAGTTCGGTACGTCCAGAGGGCTTCATGCAGTCTCTCATGCCTGTCCTTTTTATTTCGAGACATCGTCTTCTTTACAATTTTCATCAGTGTCTTGTTAAAAGCCTCAGCCAGACCGTTAGCTCGGGGATTATAAACTGAGGAGTATCTCCAGTCTATGTTGTGCTGTTGTGCGAAGCGGCTGATCTTGTCACTTCTGTAGGATGGCCTATTATCGGAGATGATTCGTCTCGGAGTGCCAAACCGATAAATGACGTGTGTCTTGAAGAAATGGAGGATATTCTCCGTCTTTACTTCCTTTAGCGGTATTGTTTCTTCCCATTTGGAGAAGTAATCAGTTGTCGCCAAAATGAATCGATGTCCTCTGGACGATGCTGGTTCGATGGGGTCGATTATGTCAGTTCCCCATATTTCGAATGGCCAGCTGGCTACTGTCGGATGTAGTGGATTTGGATGTTGATGGATAAAGTCTCCGTGAATCTGGAACGAATGGCATTGCTTTGCATACTCGAGCCAGTCCTGGATCATTGTGGGCCAATAATAACCCATCCGTTTGATCTTCAGCTTCATCTTCGGCCCGGCTTAGTGAGAACCGCGGAGTCCGTCATGAGTTTCTTGGACGACTCTTTTTGCTTCTTCAGGCCCCAGGCATCTTAGCCATAAAGAGTCAAATGATCTCTTGTACAGAGTATCATTGACGAAGGCAAAATATAGAGCTCGCTTCATGAGCTGATGTTTTGAGGACGCGTCTTGAGGTGTCCGACGGGATTTGAAGTAGTCTATAAAGACTTCCCTCCAATCCTCGGCCTTTTCTTGGTCTTTTGTTTGCAGGGCCGTTTGCTCAGTCGCTCCTTTTTCTTCGGACGACTCCGGAGATATTTCTGCCGGCGCAAGAACCCGATGGCTTTGCACAACAATCCTCACATCATCGAGGTTCTCATCGGCCAGTTCTTTAGCAAGCTTGGCTAATGCATCCGCTTTGCAATTTTCCACACGCGGTATGCTTTCCAAGGTATAGGAAGATATTTGGGTCAGCAGCTGTTGTACCCTCTGGCCGTACTTCACCAGTTCTGGTTTGCACGTCTGATAGTCGCCGTTTACTTAACTAACGACCAGTTGGGAGTCTCCGTATATGAAGAGGTTTTCAATTCCCATGTCGATAGCGATCTCAAGACCTGCTATCAAAGCTTCGTATTCGGCTTCGTTGTTCGTCCTCGACTTTGTTAAGGAGAAGGCAAAGCGCATTATTCCTCCTTGTGGAGTTACGAAGATGAGGCCTACCCCTGATTTGATTATAGAGTGCTTTGCTTGCGCTTCTTCATGGAAGACGCTCCATCGAAGTAAAGTTCCCATCGGGTACCACTTCCTTCGATCGTGTCAAATGCATGTTCGTCCGGCAATTCGTAGTTCAAGGGAGAATCGGCAGGTATCGGATGCTCAGTGAGGAAGTCGGCAATGGCCTGTCCCTTCACTGCCTTAAGAGGCTGATACGTTATTGAGAATTCCATCAAGAGCAAGGCCCATTTAGCGAGCCGTCCCATCAATATGGCCTTTGACATCAAATATTTGAGAGGATCCACCTTCGAGATGAGACGACCATTATGCGCCAATGCATAGTGTCTGAGCTTCGTTATCGTGAAGATTAATGCCAGGCAGTGTTTTTCGATGGGAAAATAATTGCATTCTGCCCCCAGTAGAACTCGACTCAAATAGTAGAGGGCTCTCTCCTTCCCTTGGTCGTTCTCTTGTGCCCATAATGTGCCTAAGCACCCTTCGAGGGCTGTTGTATAAAGAATGAGAGGCTTTCCCTTGACCGGAGCAACCGGCACTGGCGGGTTCTGCAGGTATTGCTTGATTTCGTCCAGTGCATTTTGGCTTTTGCGATCCCAGACGAAAGGGGTTCCCTTCTTCATCAGGTGACTGTAAGGATGACACTTGCCTGAGAGATTGGTTATAAATCCCCGAATATACGCGAGCTTCCCTTGGAGAGACCGCAATTGCTTGAGAGTCCTTAGTAGGGGCATCTCCGTAATTGCCTTGATCTTTGACGGATCTATCTCGATGCCTCGGTGTCGGGCGATGAATCCCAGGAATTTGCCCGAAAAAACACCGAACGCGCATTTGAGAGGGTTCATCTTCAAGTTGTATTTCCGAAGGCGTTGAAATACGGTCTTCAGATGCTCCAAATGCTCCTAGTATGATTTGCTTTTCACCACGAGGTCGTCGATATAGCATTCGACGATTTCATGTATGAGATCATCGAAATTCTTCATCATGGCCCTCTGGTAGGTGGCGTCGGCGTTCTTTAGACTGAAGGGCATCACCTTGTAGCAGAATATACCCAAAGGGGTCCGGAAAGCGGTGTGCTTCTGGTCTTCGGGATGCATTTTTATCTGATTGTATCCTGACGAGCCGTCCATGAAGGAGAAAACTTCGTGAGTGGACGTATTGTCTATCATCAGTTCGGTGACTGGCACTGGGAAGTCCTCCTTCGGGCAAGCTTTATTGAGATCCCGAAAGTCTACACATATGCGCACCGTCCCATTTTTCTTCATCTCCGGGACGATGTTGGCGATCCAGTCAGGATACTGAACCTCTTGGATGATGCCAGAGTCGATCAGCTTCTTGACCTCGGCGTTAATACTCATCTTAAGCTCGAGCCGCATTCTTCTCGGTGCTTGTTTGATTAGCTTGACGTCCGGGGATATGGCCAGTTTGTGGACAGCAATCTCTGGATCTAGTCCTGGCATCTCGAAATAATTCCATGCAAAGCAGTCTTTATGCTGCATGAGCACGTCCTTTAGTGTAGCCACCCTTTCTTCAGACAGCAACTCGCCGACGAACGCCGGCCGAGTGTCACTTGCCGTCCCCAAATAAATTTTCTTGAGCTCATCTGCAGTGGTATGTATTCCATCTTCCAGCTCTTTCGGCGCTGGTGGAAACTCTGAGATCATCTCGTCATCATTGTTTTTGAAGCACCAGGGGAGATCATTCATACCCTTAGGGTTTTCTTCTGACAGCGTTATCATGTGACAGGTACGAGCTCGCTTCCAAGACCGATGTGGATCTGGTTCTACCCTCGTGGATTTAGGTTCATGTTTCTATGGCGGGGTTACCTTCCAGCTGTTGGATAAAGAGAACCTTCCTTGTTGATACTGATCTTCGACCCAGTTTTTGAAGGTGAAGCAGTCTTCAATAAAATGTCCTATTGCCCTATGATAGGAGCAATAGTCCAGATGAGTGACTTCACCAGCTTGCTCGGGGTGCTTGGACTCCAGGAGTGTAATCAGTTGATGTCTTATGGCGAGATCAAGTATCTTTCGTGTTTTGTTCTGAGGAAAAGAGTATGCTCGACTCATCTTCTTTACAAGAGATGAATCTTGGTTGCTCGGTTCTTAATCGTGTGGCTTCTTGGTCCCGCTCTGCCGCTGTCGAACGCCTTTCCTGCTTTTTAGCTTGTTTCTGCCTCTGCGTCGGGTCTTTTGTACAACGGGCCGACAAGGAGGAGCATTTTCATCTTCCGCAGCTTGTTGAAGGAGGCGCTGCGTCCTGACTTTCTCGTAAATGTCCATTTCACGATTATAGTCATCTCGAACCTTTTGGCTTGCTTCCCTTATAAGCTTGTCCATTTGTTCTTCAAACGACGAACTGTGCATTTTTCTGTCGGGAGCTCTTTCTGATTCAGGGTTAGCATTTTCCCAAAAAGCATCTCCCTCTTCATCAAAGTCATGTATGACGTAGCAGTCGCGGAGTAGCTCTCGTTTCTTGGATTGAACATACCCAAGCCCGGTCGTTTCTATTTTCCCGTTGGGCAATTTCCACTGAGTTCCAGGGACGTTCCAGATCTTGTTATAGAACCGTGCTTGTCAAGCAGTTTGCTTAAGAGACACACCTTGGCGTGTTAAGAGTCTCCTTAGTCCGTCTGTGTAATATCTGGGCAAATGGATGGGCTGGAGCCTGTCGAGTGTGGAATCCGCGCCGTGCCAGATTTCTTTCTCCATTTTAGTTTCCCTTGATCGGTAGAATAGGATTGCCTTTTCACCTTCTCTCCTGGGAGGGACATAGAACGTCTGCAGCTCTTCCACACTGTAGGTATCAAGCGTGTCTAGTTCTTTACGATGCTTGGGCGAAACCATAGCAATTTGCAAACTTTGCTCTTCATCAGCGAATGTTTGTATTGAAGGCCGAGCAGAGAATATAGCATGGACCTCATCTTCCAATTCGCTGCCAAAGATCAACATAAGAGCGGACGGTCCCGGCTTGTTATACTGGGGTGGACCTGAATAAACTATCTCTTCCTCTTCCTCGGTATCACTCCCGAAGACTAGAATGGTGGTGATAGTTTTGTTCTCTGGTTTGTGACATCTCTCCGTGTCCTCGAAATCTGGCAAGAAGTATTTTGCATCTTCGTATTTTCGGACTTCGTTCATGGAGAATGGGTTTAGCTCTCCTGTTACAGTATACTCGAGACCATCCTTGAAATATTTTATACACTGATGTTGTGTCGAAGGGATGATGTTGTACTCATGTAACCAGGGCCGGCCGAGCAAAGCGTTGTAGCATGTCTTGGCATCGATGACGTGAAATTTAATATCTGTGATGAGTAGTCCGAAGCGCAGCGCCAGTATCACAGACCAGAGGGTCTGTGATGACTGGGAATCGAAGCCGGAGATGGTGATTTTATCACGAGCGAGGTGCTGAACGCTCATGCAGATTTCCTTCAACACTCGCACGTTGAGGAGATTGACGGAAAACCCATTATCCACCAGGATTTTGCCTATCTTGATATCGTGACAATATCCAGAGACATATAGGGGACGGTTGTGCTCGCACGTTCCAAGGAGGAGATCTTCATCACCGAAGGTAATATCGGCTGTGTGTACTTCTTCTAGTTCGTCCTTCATCTTTTCTTCGGCGGGAAAAGCTTGAAATTGCTCTGGCTCTTGTAGCGCATTGATCAACGAATCTCTTGCTTCTTTTGATAGTAAAAGAGCGTCGAGAATGCTGAGTTGTGAGGGTAACTTCCTTAAGTGCGCCGGAATGTTGTAGTCCACCTTACTTTCCTTGGCGGGTCCTTGGCGGTCAGCTCTTTCATGACTTGGTCATCTATGGCGATATCTTCAGAGACCTTCTCTTTTCCCTTATCTTTTCTGTTCGCGGGTCCGAGATTCTTTTTGGGCAGCGTACGATTGCGCAGCCGGATATTTTCACAGGTCTTCGATTCTCCCTCCTTTCCCAAGGTGGATTCCTTGAATAGAGGACCAAGAGTCATCTCTTCATCGGAGTCGCTCCCGAACCTGAGAACTTACGATCCCCCAGCGTTAACCATGCGACAGTTGTCGGTAGTTCTTCCACGCTCTTCGGTCGTATTTCTTCGCTCCCGACGAGTTTTGCATTTCATCCGCTTAAAATGTTGCCGGTGAGCAACATATCCCTGCCACCATCTTTTAAAAACGTCGCATTCTTCGGTGGGGTGCGAAATCTTTCGATGATATGAGCAGTAGCTAGGATGCATCTCTGCTTCACCGACAGTGTTTCCTTCGGGGGGTGGTAGCTTCATTCCCATCGATATGGCTTTAGCAAACCTTTTCCTCGTCTTGAACTTGTATTTATTCACGACCGATGTCCCTTGATTCGGCGGAAGCGTCTCGACTCTTTCATCCAGTCGCCGACGCTTGGCCTTTTCAAATATGGCCGTCTCACGCTCTCGATCGGCTTTACTTTTCAGATGAATTTCACTCAGGAAGTCGTCGATCATTTCGTCTGACGGCCATAGAAGTTCCGGCTCAGGACCTTCCCCCAGTCTCTTGGCGCAAGGAGCCTCTTTATCGTCAATCAATGAGTGAGAGATTACATGGCAACTTGCCACGTAATCTTCAGATTCATCCAACGAGTCTTCTCCATCATCTCCGTCTTTAAGGACGTGGTTGAGGAACTCTTGTAGCGTGATTGGGATCCGCGCTTTCTGGTTGTACTCTTCCAGCGCGTTGATCTGTTTTTGCAGGCCCTTGCACCAAGAGACTCTTTCTGTATCGCGAAGGAATGCTTATCGCTAGGCTTCACGAGCTTCCAGCGCGACGTGGCTGAGGAACTCTTATCACTAGGCTTCACGGGCTTTCTGTATTTCTTCTTCTTCTTCGAAGATTTTGACGGCTGGGTGTGTGTGCTTTGGCCATCACCACCAATCTTTAGAGTCGGGCGCGGTTTTAGCATTCCTTCGATGATCTATGGTTCCAACGGATTCTTCCACCTAATCGCCGGGCATGTCTGGAGATCATTCATCATCCTTTTGGTTTTGGCCGAAAGAGCCACCTCCCATGGAGCATCCTCAACAAAAGCGCACATTGCCCTCGGTGTGTCCGTCTTCTTAGGAGTGTGCGGTTGTGGTGGGTTTACTTTCCACTTCTCAGACAGCGCAAACTTGCCTTGTAGGTACTGATCCTCGATCCATCCCTTAAAGACGAAGCAATCTTCGATTGGACGGCTTACCGTTTGGTGGTAAGGGCAATAATTAGGATTATTCACTTCGCCGGGTTGTGATGGTCGCCTTGGATTCAGCAAATTGATAAGCCTGTTGTGCATCGCTAGTTTGAACAGCCTCTTCGTTTTATCCCGCGGGAATGAGTAAGGGCGCTTCATTTTCTCATTATAATTGCGCCGTCTCTCCTCTAATTGATCCGTTAGTCTTGGAGCACTGGACTGCTGTTGGGTATTTGCAACGAAGGTCGCCTTCCCCTTACCTTTTTCGTTCTGCGGCTCCGGCTTTGGAGGAGACGGTCTATGATCCATCTGGGCTAGCTTGTCGATTAAAGCTTGGAACGTAGTCGGTTTGAAGAACATCATGAACTGTGAAATAGTTGCATGAGGGTCTAGGGTGCCCACGAACATGCCCACCGCTGGTGCTTCTTCGATGCGCTGTTCGCACTTAGACTACAGATTCCGCCATCGGATTGCGTACTGAACCCATGTCTCGCCCGGCTTCACCCTGGCATTGATTAATGCAGTTATTGGGGTGCGTTCACTAGCACTTGTGAATAGCTGGGTGAACAATAACTCCATTTCTGTGAACGTTTTGACAGAGTCATTTGGAAGTTCGGAGTACCACTCGAACGCCGTCTCCGATAAGCTGCCGACGAATTGGCGAAGCAAGAGCTTATCATCGTCGCCGGTACTGCCGTAAAGAGCTCTGAACTGGGCGACATGCTGGTGAGGATTTCCTGTCCCCTTGTACACATGGAATTTAGGGATCGTGTATCCCGGTGGGTATTTTATTTGATCATACCAGCCTGGATACGGTCGCCCAGTTTTAACAATTTACCCAGCCGCTTCATTCGCCTGGTGAACTCGTATCTGCTGAGCGATGTAATCATCTAGGGCAGCTTTGGAGATGGTCTCTTCCTTGGCCGCTGATAGAGCCGGCAGAGGGTTTGATATTTCTCCTCTATCATCTTCAATTATCACTGGAGGATCTTCGGCTGGGGGATCCGGCTGGATCATCATGCCCACCATATCTTAGAATAGAAGGGCCATTCGTTTTATATTGGCTGCTTGTTCTGCAGCCTCTTTGTCCTTCTTCTCAAGTATTCTCCGAAGGAATTCGGCATCAGTTTCTTGCTCATGGCTTTGCTCCGAGGATGCCTCTGGGCTTTCTTTTGGCTCGGTGAGTGTGGCCATCGCAGTCATCATCTCCTGAAGCTTCTGCTGCTGCTATTGAGCTTTTGTCACGGATCACGTAAGCGGTCGATGACCTGTGGAGATATGGCTGTCCTCTTTTCCGGATGCCATATAGACGGTATGCACCACCATGCCCCCAGACTTAGGGCGTTTAGGCTTAGTGCCTTTGACATTTGTCGAAGGCATGGGGATTTTCTCTGGCCTTCTCCTCTTATGAGCGATCGAAGTTGAGGGGGCCGTTGCAGTGGGCACCCAAGTGTTGGAGATAGTGCCCTCAGAGTCAATTATTGGATCACAGGCACGTGATTGCAATGATTGAGGGAGGACCTATCCCGGTAGGACAATCTTACTCGAGATGATAGTATGCTATCTGGTTTACCTTTATCATCGTGTACTGCTTTAGGTGACATGACAGGTCACTATTGCACGTTGATAGAGCCCCTAGGATTCTTGCTTGACTACCGGCAGTATGAGGACGATCATATACGTGGGAGCTGGTAGTCTATAAGCACATCCTTAAAAGGTCCCTAGTCGTGAGAGTTTCGAGACAGGGCATCGATACTCCAGAGTAGACTAGTGTATACAGTCGAGACCCCGACGAGGGGCGGTGGCCGGTCTCACAAGCCACTGGTGTCAGTTGGTTCACCTAAGATGTATACAGGTGCTCATTGGGTTATGAGTACACCGGACAGGACTCGCCGGGAACATGCTAGTTGGTCTTATACCTGACGTCAGATAGCAGTTCCCTGGTGACATGTGTACAGGTTAGTTCATCGACCTGGGGATCGTCATTTGTCTCGTGTGAGTTCCCACTGTGTTTTGATTACTACCCTACCACGGCTCAAAGGAGTCGTGCAAACAGGTTTTAGTTGGGTACAGTCCCGAGCCACATGGAGGCAGTGAGCGGATCTTCAGGGGTTCGTCTCTCCCGGTATTGGGGGTGAGGTCACGCTGTGTCTAGGAGAGCCATTACACGAAGACCTTGGCCAAGGCAGGAGATTTACTGGTAGGTATTCCAGTAGTATCTCAGGGTGTTCTGGGCTGCACTCCGACACGACTTGTACCGCTTTTGGGGGTCTGACTTTTACCAACCCCCTAGGCCCGCCATGCGATGCTCATAGACGAACGGACCGGACTGTACGGATATTGTCACTGACAGGCTCAGTAGGGTGTCAGGATGAGTTCGCTCATCGACTTCCCTTTTAGTCAATAGATGGTGGCCCGTCACGTATTGGCTTATACCTCTGACGTGCTAGTGGTTAAATCCACAGCCATAGTATTGACGAGTCTTTAGAGTCCACCACACTTTCAGTTACTCAAGCTTTCGGGCGAAACGCTGTAGAGGCCGTATGGAGATATGGCAGGGTCCGATCAGATACGTGCGGTATTGCACGGATCAGGATCGGACGGTTTTGTACTAGTGGCCGTATGGTTATATGGCAGCGTTCGATCAGATACGTGCGGTATTGCACGGATCAGGATCGGACGGATATTACTAGCCGGCTTTGGTTTAAGCCGGATCCTAGTATAGTACAGTGTAGATTTTGTCTCTTTGCATTTGTATCCGGTCAGAATACAGATGCGGGTGTGTATGCACAGTATCGGGGTTTTCCTGTAATTTATTACGGGACCAGTTTTCTGGAGTTGCCAGTTTGCATTCCGTTCCGGCCGGTTTTCCTTTGTTCTTTCCCGGCCGGACTTTTTCGATGGAGGGTGTTATTTGCAAGTTTGCAAATAACACTTTGTGGAGGGGTTTATTGCATAAGGATTGATTATGAAAGCATCTTTGCTTTTCATGCATTTATTGTGAAGTGAATGGATTTGATATGGATTTGAGTTTAGTGATCATTATGTTTAGGGTGTGGTCAGCTCTTTTCACTTCCTACACTCACCTCCCTCTTGTGATATACTTTGTTTCATTCCTTCACCATTTTTCCTTGATGAGGCCGGCCACAATTTTGTGGGGAGAAAAAAAAAAGATGAGAGAGTTTCATTTTGTGAGCTTGTAGCATTCTTCTTCATCTCAATTTCCTTGCATGAAAAATGAAAGCACCATTTTTCTCAACCTCATTCTTCCTTCACCTCCATCAATGGCAACATAACCCCAAAGTGAGACATGCACTCTACACTACATTCTACAGCAAATCTTGGGCACGTCGGCTAGCCAACTTCGCGCCCGAGTTGCCTCGGTATTGAGGTGGGAGCCCGTAAAAGATGCAGGCGATGTGGTGCCCTTCCGGCGAAGAGGCGACAACGAGGAGATGAAGGACGAAGCATCCGCGGGAGATCGGAGTGGAGACGAAGACCGAAGGACTCGGATCATTCGGTATATCTCTTCCCCTTCTTGTACTTTGCTAGATCTAGTTTAATGGCCCGATCCGGGGTTTAGTGCGCGGTGGTGCCGTTTTGCTAAGTCCGCAAAATTAAAGTTTATCACCGCTTCCGCATTCCGGCGTCGGATTGACGGCCGGGGCGCCGCCGTGCACTTACAGTGGTATCAGAGCCTCGCCATTAACTTCGTCTAGCTTTGTTTGATGTGTTTTTCAGTTCCGATCGACCAAAATTCCAAAAACCCAATTTTACTTCACATCGGTTTTCTGTTGAAATTTTTTGAAGTCTAAAAATTTTCCAGGTGGTCTCCGAATGATGTGCAGGGAGTTCTAAGAACTCTGGGAAAATTCGAGACAATGATCCCTCAGCTCGAGCGCGGAACCGCGGCAAAACCCCCCTTGTTGCCGCGGTTCCGCCGCAGGTTGGTGGGATCAATGCTTCGAAATTCTCCAGTGGGCTTCTGGGCTGTAATTAGGGGTTTTTGAATATTAATTTTGGGCCCAGAATTTCTGTGAGTACTACAGTATTGCTTGGGGGCCTACTTATTAAATTTTGATCGATCGGATATTTTAAACACATTTTTCACAGTATTTACATTATATCTGCGACCGTGAATGTCACTTGATCGGTAAATCCAGTCTAACTGCTATAGCCCGGTTAGACGGATTTGCGAACGTGACTTTCACGTTGATGTTCTATGTTTATGCTGTGATGTTGCGGATCGGTCGTGGGGGATAGCCTGGATGCAATGCTAGTACAGTGCTGTTGTATTATGTACATTTGATATTGCGGGGCGAGCGTCCGACATGTGGACTGCCGTCACTGCCAGTTTGTATTATTATTTTGGGGCACGGCCAGGTTGCGGTCGATGTACCCGGTGTATGTATATTTTACTTTCTGTACTAGGATTACCCCGCGGTGGAGTGCACGGATAGCCGGGTTCTGGAAGGCAACAAGCCCGCATCTCATGGCATTGAGACGGAGGGGGCTTCACTCTGGGATTGGCGGGCTATTCGCCGCACTCGTAGGGGGTACAGGTTGACCCAGGAGGGGTGCCCAAGTTGCCGGATTCCGTGGAGTGCCGGGTGGTCCATTCACGTCGCTGAAGGGGGCTGCCTCGCTTCAGGTCTTGGCGGGTGACTTGCCACGCCCGTAGGGGTCTAGGATTTCATTGCACAGGCTATCCACACGACCAGGGGAACGTCGGGTTTCAGTAGTGGCTCTGTGAAACCCGGGGATCCCAGATATCTGTATTGTTCTGTGATGCTGTACATTTCTATGCTGTTGCATTCTTTTCACGCCTTGAGCGAAATATAATATATTGGTATATATATTAGTAGATGTTGTATATGTTTTACATCCGCGCTAGTCCAGTCCCCGCTCTGTCGTTAGTTAGCTAACCTAACGGGTGATGACGGGACCCAGTGGCGAATGCGGATGGCATATACGTACGTCAGTATATTTTCGTTATTTGTGGTGTGATCAATTGATGGGACTGCGTTGATTCGGATCAATGCAAGCTAAACAAACCTAATCTGATGTTGTTGGAACACTTTTCAAAAAGCTGTTATTGCAAGGACGTTCACTTTTGTTTTGCATCGTGGTATTCATTTGGAATATCCTGCTCCTCAGTCGACGAGGCAAGGGCCGAGATCCCTTCACCGGGAGTGACCCCTTGGACAGAAGTTTGCGTCAGGGCATTAACTTCACTATAGCCGATTACTTTTGCTTTGCACCGTGGTATTCAGTTGGAATATCCTGCACCCCATTCTACGGGGAAAGAGCCGAGATCCCTTCACCGGGAGTGACCTCTTTAGTAAAGGTTTTCGTCACTATATTTTCTAAAAAGCTATCCGTTCCTTCAACGATATCAAGTTCACTACGTTAAAGGTTTTCGCCAGAAACCATTCGTAGCCCTCCGTCGTTTCATATGGGTAGTCAATAGTATTCAAGCTGTGTTTGTTGGCCTTAGTCAAGGCACAGTGTTTGGTAGCTATTGGGTATTCATATGCTGCATAGATAGATGTGTTGGTTTGGGACAGTCGTATAGCCTTGTTGGCCTTAGTCAAGGGCTGGTACGGGTGGGTTCAAATTAACCTGGACAATGACGGGTAGAACTTGACATGTGACTTATGATTTGTTGGCCTTAGTCAAGGTCATAAGAGCATGGGGCAAAAATCCACATCGGGAGTTTCAAAAGAACCGAAACTTGCCAGATATGCGCATACCTTCTGGAGTGTGATACCGTGAGCAGACGTGCTTTGCATATGGTGCGCTAATTGGAGCACAGCGCACCTAGAGCTAGCGCCTTTGTGCTTTGCACGAGGTGCGCCAGTTGTAGCGAAGCGCTTTTATAAAAGCGCAACTGTGATTCAAATTTTGAATTCTGAACAGAGTTTTGCTCTAATTGGGGAAACAGATGATCCACCGCGAAGGTTTGTGCTCCAAGCTTCAACCTCCAAGTGAGGTATGTTCCCCTCCGAACGACGGCGCGACGGACGTCTTGCCTGAGATTCGGGGGAGATGCTAATTGGTGCTATCCGTCTACCTCTCCGAAAATGCCAAGTTGATTTATGGCACCGTGTATCGAAGGTTTAAACGGATGCATCCGATGTAGCAGACTTCGTCAGATTCCCCCTCGCTTGAGGGGTTTTTGATTGTGGGGACGCTCTTCCCTGCAGGCGCAAGCCCGTGCAGTTAATTACGCTACCGCACTGCGGTAACCACTTTCTCCTTCTCCATATGGTCACTTTGTATCGTGTGTGTTTATTTTGTATTTAGTTGCCCGTGGATTATATATGGAGACTGAGTTATGTCGTCGCCCGTAGGGCGTGGACTAGTCCAAATCCGTATTATCTTAGATTTGGGTTTGGGGGTTTGGGTTTAAGGATACGTTAGCCTCGTTTGAGACTAAGATCAACTTAAACATTTGTTAAGGATACGTCAGTCTAGTTTTTAGACTAAGATCGACTCAACAGGATCGTTTAGATCCAACAATAGAGCAATTATGGGAGCCCTGTTGTTTAGTTTAATGACGTTGCGGTCAATAGGTAGTTTAAGGACATTGCGGTCCAGAGGTAGTTTAAGGACATTGCGGTCCAATGTTAGTTTTAAGACGTTGCGGTCAAGGTTAAGGACGTCATAGTCCGTGGATTTAAGGACTCCACAGTCTAAAGTTAGTTTTAAGACATCTCGGTCAAGGTTAAGGACGTCATAGTCCATGGATTTAAGGACTCCACAGTCTAAAGTTAGTTTTAAGACATCTCAGTCAAGGTTAAGGACCTCATAGTCCATGAGTTTAAGGACCCCACATTCCGTATCAATGTATGGTCATCGGGACCCGTAATCTCTTTGAAGACGTTGAAGAATTACAACGCCAAATATCAAAGGAGTGAAGAGATGTACCCTTTAAACCAAGATGGATTAAACAGTCTTCGGCCCAGTTTGGGACCAGGGCCAATTAATTATGTTATGAGCCCATCAGCCCCGTTAAGTTTGAATTGAGGACTTATGGCCATCTTGGGCTAAGTCCAATCATGTTTAGAATATTGGCTTCCTGTTGGTCCATTGAAGGAGAGGCTTTGCCTCTAGCCACTTAGCCAATTGGGCTAAAGTTAGTGTTAAACACTAAAGACCAGCAGTGTTGAATACTGGGTTCAAAAGTTAAGGGGGTTGAATCAGTGTCAAACACTGGCAACATGGGTCTCAAATTAGTGTTTAAACACTTAAAATAATCAGTGTTAAACACTGGTGACAGAGATTTTAATTTAGTGTGGAACACTAAGAAAATTAATGTTAAACTCTGTTAACAGAGATTTAATTTAGTGTTAAACACTAAGAAATTCAGTGTTAAACACTGCAAGAAAAGCTCTTCGATTATTGTTGAACACGAAAGCAAAACAGTGTTAAACACTGGATTCAGAGGTTCCAATTTAGTGTTAAATACTAAGGCAAGAGGGGTCACGTGGTAGCACGTGAGGGCGCCCTCCCCTTTATTTGTTCTGCTGAGAGTATTGAATACTTTGGAGCATCACGTGCTGTCACGTGATGGGCATTTAAATGCTTGTATGTTAAAGCTTCTGCCAAGGGTCACATGGGTCACGCGAGGCATTGCCTCAAAGGCCCTTCTCTGTCGATCTTTTCGGGGGTCACGTGGTAGCATGTGACCCTGCCCCTTTGCAATATTCTTCATTAAATACCCATTTTCCTCTGAAGAATTATATTTTCTGATAGGGTTGAACTTTGTAGGAATTAAATTCCTCATAGATATGAAGAATTGAATTATATCATAGGGTTAAACCTTAATAACTTTAGAGAAATTAAATTCCCACTTTCTTTAGAGAATTACTCTTAGATAGGGTTAAACCCTAATTTATATTCTGAGGATTCAGATTCTGTCATAGGGTGAAACCCTGGTTTCTTCTTTCTTAAGGGAATTAAATTCCAGTTATTTTAATAGAACTAAGTTCTTAACTAGGGTTAAACCCTGATTCTGTTCATTCTGAAGGAATTAAATTCCTATAACATATGGTTAAACCCTAATTTTATCTTAAAGGAATTAAATTCCTATAATTTTATGAGAATTAAATTCTCAAATTTCCATTCCCTCTCTATGCTTTGGATCTGCATGGCAGGATCTCAACCCAATGAGAATCAAATTCTCAATTCATGGGGAGATGTGCACTTTGCAGATCCTTTACCAGAGAGAACAATGTTTTTCTTTTTAATATAAGAGTTAAACTCTTTTTGAGAATTAAATTCTCTTTTAGAGCCCTTCCCTTTCTTACCTAAGATTTTCTTCTGCAGAAGATCCAATTCTTCCCAAGTCTCAAGGCTCTATATTTCTTTTTTTTATCTCTCTTTCTCTGTATGTGTATGTATGTATGTTGGCTCCTATTTATAGGAGAAGGAGCAGAATCAATTAGCTTTGGTGAATCTTTCATCGGGAGATTTGATTTGTATTCACCATTCGTTTGGACCTTTGGATTATTAGGTGAATTTTATTCACCATTGGATTTTAAATCCAAAGATTTTCCTTTGTTATTTCGATTAGATTTTAAGGGGAAATCTTTCCAAGTTCAAGATTTTTCCATAGATAGGTGATATTTAATCACCTTTAAATCTTTAATCCAATCGGTTTCAAATAATCATTCCCCATTGGAGAGATTTGAATGCTGTTCAGAATTTAATTCTGTTAAATAGATAGGCTTTGAAAGCCGGCCACGTGTGGCCACGTGACCCATGGTCACGTGTAAGCACGTGACCCCTGGAACGAGCTTTCTTCTTCTTTCTGCGTTCTGTCTTTTGGCCGCTGTTCAACCGTCACGTGCCAACACGTGACCCCCGGTCACGTGTGAGCACGTGACCCTTTCTGAAGCCTTTTCTTCGATTTAATCAGGGAATTGAATCTGCCTTTGCCGCTGCTTTTAAATGTCACGTGCCAGCACGTGACTGTTGGTCACGTGCTAGCACGTGATGCCTCCTCTGTAAGCTTTCCTGATTTTAAATCAGGAAACAAAGGCCCCCACAGCGTTGTTCTCACGTGTTTGCACGTGAGTGCAACGCTGTCACTTTTTTGACCGTTGGATTCCTCTAGGGATTTGGGGAGATGAAGCGTCTCCATCACATCCTATAAATACCCATGTCCTTTCAGAAGAGCCTCCACTTTGCTCATCTTCTTCCCTTGCAAACTTTTCTGAGAATTTAATTCTCTTCTTCTAGAGCTTAGTTCTCTGCCTCGAACTCTTCAGAGTTTAACTCTGTTCAAGTGACCCTTTTTTTTCAGGTAATGGTGATCAAGGCACCTTCATTTTGACAAAACTCTCTGGATTTTAAATCCGTGTCAAGGGTTTCACTCCTTTACTATGAACCCATTTTTTCTTCAAGTTTTTTTTTCCGCAAGAACAGAAAACCACCTAACCTTCAAACTGTAGATCTTTTAGGGTTTAGACGATGATCCATGGAGTTTAACTCCGTTCACAGAAAAAATGCTTTTGGGAATTTAATTCCTTTTTCTTAATAAGGAATTTAATTCCTATGAAGAACTCAGTTTCTTCACATGGAGGCTTCTTAGGGTTTCCTTGCCCTAGGTTGTCCTTCAGCAATTAATGGAACAGAAGTTTGCAATGATCACTTCTGTGGGAATTTAATTCCCCTGATCCCGTTTGATTTGTTGTAAAGTCCAAGGTAGATTTGTCTTCTAGGGGATGTGCAGGGCCACTTGAAACCTATTTTTTTTATTAATGAGGGTATCCCCTTTGTCTTATTATAACTGCTTGGTCTCATTATTAACGAGCCGTCATCTTGATTCTGTGGGGCCCATGTGTTTTGTAGCCAATGGTCCCAAGAAAAGAAATCTACTGTTGTTTTCTTCAACTAGTCTTTGCGTTCATGCATGGATATATATTGCTGACTTTGCTTTTAACGATCTTCTTTCATTCGATTTCAGGTGCGATGGCTTCTGCTCCGTGTTTTCCCCTTACTCGTTCGGGGGCCGCTTTTCCTCAATCACCATCCGATGAGGAAGCGATGGCGATGATCCGGGCTCATGACCCGAACTGCACCAACTTGCTTCTATGGGGAACTTGGTACAGCCATATTATCCGGGGTCGCCGGAGTTTCCTCTGCGCAATACCAACAGAGCCTACTTTCCTGTTTTTGCCGATGGACCCTCCGAGGACGGTCTTTGCTGTGGAGATGCCCAACTGGACTCCAATGGGGAGGCTCGAGCCTTCGACGACAGGTATTCCGAACCATCCGATCCCGGCTATAGACATTCTGGGGCGGCGCATTTGCCAGGGTGAGGCCCAACCATGGGGACAAATCTACAAGATAGGGCTCACCCCTCGACATCCCACGGGGTACCTTCTTTGGGCTCACTACATCCTGTCCGCCCATCGTGCGAGGCTGCAGAAGGTCGGGCTTTACCAGGCGATCTACGCGTCACTCTTCCATTATAAGTCCCCGCATGTCTGGTGGGTTAGGGCGTTCTTGAATCAATGGAATCTCCCCACCAACACTTTTATTTTAGGAGATCGCGAGGTTTCGATTTCTCTGGCAGAATTCTATAAAATCTCGGGATTGCCAATCAGGGGTGCACTGTATGAGGAGTTGTTGCCTCCTGACGAGTACGTCTTCGAGCCCGAGCCTGCACCGGTTGACGGCTTGTCTGTTGAGAACGCCGTTCGCCAAAAGCGTCCCAGCTTGATCAAGGCGCTAGGTATCTTTGACCGATTGTTCACCGACTCTGAAGAGCAGGGCGTTACTTTTAAGAGCTTCATTGCCTGCTTCCTTCGCGAAGATGTCGTGTCGAAAACAGCTCCAAAGTTTGCCAACGTCAAAGACCCCTTTGGGTTTGGTCCGAAGAAACTGCCGACCACTGAATCGGATCTACCTCAATACTATATCCTCATCATGTCGCCGATGTCTTTTGAGTCCATTGCAGCACCCGGTATGGATGAGGAGACGTTCTTCATGGGGTTTGTCAATGTCTGGCTCAGTTGGTTCATTATCCCTATGAATCGCCGCTTCATGAGAGCCTCGGTTATCTACCCGGCTCATCGTATTGCTGAGGGGACGCGATTGGCTATCGGCATCCCGGCGCTGGCGCATCTTTACCACGGGTTGGGCACTGCGGCCAACACTTCCAGCCCTGGCGTAGACGTGGTGAATTTTTCGCTTCATTACTTCACATGCTGGATCGAAATGCACGTGTTGGGGGCTTTTGCTATGCATCAGAGGCCCTCATTTTACGATGCTTACCCCTTCCCACGACTTATGCGATTAGTGGATGCTTCTGCCGCCGACCCGACCCAATTTGGGGCTATTCGGGTGCTGATTTCTCCTTACGCTGCCGCTGGCGGGCTGGTTTTTAATGATCGGGTCTTTTCTACTCCCTCAGGTCCAGTTCAACAACTCTGGGACCAGTCAAAAGACAACGTACCTACTTTGAAGCCCCGAGAGGCCGCGCACTTGTATACAATTAGACCGGGCTACTTGGTGTTTCACCAGGACAGTGCAGCTCTCTTCATGCAGTACAACCCGCATCGATTCGCCCGACAACTTGGATATGACCAGGGTGTTCCTTTCGAGACTTTTATAGTTGCACCGGTTCTTTCGCTTGATGCCGTTCGCAATGCCGCTCATCATTTCGTGAGGCTAAACACCGGCTCCCACTTCATGGTCCCTGAGGCTGAGTACATGCCCCGGTGCGTGGGCTCGTTTACGGGTTGGTATCTCCACCGGGTCAGCCCAATTATTCTTGAGGAAAGGAGGGTGCTTCTTGGTCATGACACCCCTCCTCAGGTTCCGGGGGCTAAGCTGCGACCGAGGGCTCCGGTCTGCTTCCCTCCGAGGGAGATTGGTACTGCGCTTATTCCGGGGGAGTCAGGGGTGGACCTTACTCCAACAGCTGGTATGCCTCTAGGTTCCCGATCACGGGGTAGACGGGCCCCGGTAGTAGCACCACCGCCAGTGGCAGCACCGCCCCCCGTGGCGTCGACAATGGTGGTGTCATCCTCGATTGTGTCACCGAGCGAGAGTAATAGGGATGAGGGTGTCGAGGGCGATGTGGGTCGGCACTGCCCTAAGGGTTCGTGGGGGAGGAAACGGTCATCCTTGGCGACCGGCTCTGGGTCTAAGCGGCGGAGGAAAGCGGCCACCAATTTGCTCAATTCTTTGGCGGAGTCTGAGCCTATTCTTGAAGACGAACCATTGGCCCCGTAAGAGTCAGACGCTGGACTTCTCTTCCCAAGTTCGGCCGATGAGGAGGCCGCACAGTTGGCCGAGGCCATACGGCGTTCCAAAGACGCGTCTCATAACGCCAGGGCTCCGAAGAAGCCATATCCCGCTGTAATCTTTTACGAAGGCCTTCGTGGATTCGGCGGCGATTTATCGGTCCTTTGGAGGAATGGGGGGAAAGGGCCCTGAAGCAGGCCGCTTTAGAAGACGCAGCGGACGCACTTTCTTTATGGACCGGCGGCCATGAGTCTACCCTTGAACCCCGGCGAGCACGCCTCCTTGAGAAGGAGCAGCGGCCTGAAGAAGCCATACTGAAGGCTTCCCTGCGCATTGGTATGTTCTTATATTTCTTTGCAGTTCTTCAGATTGCTTATGCTTATATATATGTATCCTTATTTTGTGCGACTTGTGCAGAGTCTTCGGCGATGGGAGAGGTCCCCACTGGCTTGCTGCAGCTAGAGCCCGTTGACATTCCCGATGCAGCCTTACTCGATGGGGCCGACAATGCCATTCCTTTCGCAATAGAACCTCCGGTGGCGGCTCTTGATTCCAGGGTACTCGCTCCTTTGGGAGAGGTTCCCTCGGTGGTCGCCGTCCCAACGACTCTACCCGAAGGCGGCCCAGAGGTTGAGATGGAGGTAGTCGGGACTACCCTCCCTTTGTTGGAGCCTGAGGTCATGACAGAGGCTGCCGAAGCTGCTATCCCCTCGGCTCAGAATGGGAGGAGTGTTGAAGGTAACCTTCCACGTTTTGAGCTGGTAATCTTTCTGTTACTTGAACTCTTTTGTCTTTTCAGAATTGCGTGTACTGGCTGCCTCCATTGTCGATCTGTCTCCTCGGCAATCCTTCCAGCGTCTTTTGGAAATGGCCGCTCCGCAGGCGATATATCCTCAATGCATTGTCCTCTCGTCTGGACAAGGTGAGTGTTGTTCATCACTTCTCATAGCATCATTGTTATTTTGCATATTGACATTGACGTTCTCTACAGTTTTGGAGGCCGATGATGAGGTCGAGGTTCTTGAAGGGCCTGGGGAACCCTCAGCTCCTACTTGCATGACCGTAGGTAAGTGACATTCCGGTATAGCCTCACTTGTTCCTTTGCTTAAGAGTCTTACTAATATTTTTCAACTCTGAACAGCCTTGCCAGCTCCAATAGCGTTGGAATCGCGTGTCGTCATGCCGCCTGGCCCTTATGCTTTGCGAGCTTCAGAACGCTTGGCCCAATTGAGCCTTGTTTCCCTGTCGTCTTTGATCGAGGAGCTTCGTGCTGGCAGTGCAACCACAGCTGAAGCATTTGCTGCCGAGGCTAACGGTTCTCTTCCTTTTCTTGCCACCTACCATAGCGAAGAGGTGGTGTGAGTCTGGGTGGAGTTCTGTCGGTAGGTGGAGGCTTGCTTGCACGCACTTGAATGTTCCCGTCTTTCCTCGGAGGTCATGGTTGCAAAAGCGGACTTGCGGGGGCTGATAGCGCGGTGCGCGGCAAACATGACATCGTGCAAGAGGAGGCTTGGCTGCAAATTCTCGGAGAGGGAGCTGGCTTCTAAAGCGCTGAGCGAGCTTCAGGCGAGTCTTACTGCCAAGGCCAACAAAGCATATGAACTCTGGCGGGTGCTTCTAGAGTCTATCAGGGAGGTGGTGACCCTTGATAAAGCTGCTACGTTCACTCGTGAGAGGGTCGAGGCTCATAAGGCCACCGAGAAAGAGTTTGAAGGCCGGCTCGCTTCGTATCAGGCCCAGCAGGCTCAAGCGGAGGCCCGTCTTTTGGCGATCTTAAATCGTGAGGCCGTGGCCCAACAAAAGCAGGATGAGCTGACCAAGCTGCTAAATCGCCCGCCGGCTTGAAACATTTGTATCTTTTCCTTCCTTCTTGTATATACTCATAGATGAGAGTATTTTCTTTTGTTCTTTCATGAATTGTACTTTGTATCCATTTTGGTTTATGAATAAAAGATACATTTTTCTTCTCAATGATGTGTCTCTTTTATTGAATGTATTCTGCGGACAATTTATCTTGGCCTACTTGCAGGGCAGCGATGGCTTAGGATTCAGGGTTAAGATCTGCTTCCTAAGACTTTTGCACTTTATGAGCCACGAGAGTCTCATAAAGAGTTTTTTCTCCCTACAGGTCGAGAGGATCCCATAGGTGTGAGTTCTTCTTAAAAATCGTGAGGATTCTTAAGCGGGTTTTCCCTTGAGAGTCGTAAGGATCTCAGAAAAGAGTTTTTCTTCCTTACAGGTCGTGATGACTTGCAAGTGCTTGATGTGGTCACCCTTATCCGCGTTTCACGGGGTCAGGGGTTGCTCAAGGCATCGTAGTTTAAAGACGTCGCGGTCAAGGTTAAGGACATCATAGTCCGTGGATTTAAGGACTCCGCAGTCCGATGTTAGTTTTAAGACACCACGGTCAAGGTTAAGGACGTCATAGTCCGTTGATTTAAGGACTCCACAGTCCGATATTAGTTTTAAGTCATCACGGTCAAGGTTAAGGACCTCATAGTCCGTGGATTTAGGGACTCCACAGTCCGATGTTAGTTTTAAGACATCACGATCAAGGTTAAGGACCTCATAGTCCGTGGATTTAGGGACTCCACAGTCCAATGTTAGTTTTAAGACATCACGGTCAAGGTTAAGGACCTCATAGTTCGTGGATTTAGGGACTCCACAGTCCGATGTTAGTTTTAAGACATCACGGTCAAGTTTAAGGACCTCATAGTCCGTGGATTTAGGGACTCCACAGTCCGATATTAGTTTTAAGACATCATGGTCAAGGTTAAGGACCTTATAGTCCATGGATTTAAGGACCCCACAGTCCGATATTAGTTTTAATACATCACGGTCAAGGTTAAGGACCTCATAGTCCGTGGATTTAGGGACTCCACGGTCCGATGTTTGGTTGCAGGGACCCGTCACCTCTTTGAAGACGTTGAGGAATTACAACGTTAGGCATCAAAGGAGTGAAGAGATGTACCCTTAAACCAAGGTAGAATCAGTACAGAATCAGGGTGGTTGATTGTTAGTTTTAAGACATTATGGTCGAGGTTAAGGACATCATAGTCCGTGGATTTTAAGGACTCCACAGTCCGGTGTTTTCTCTGGATGCTTCACACGGGTTCACTGCCGTACTTGGCGAGGACCAGGCTCCGCTCTGGGCGTTTTCCGCGGGGTCAAAGAGTGACATTATCCGCGTTCCATGTAACCAGGAATTTTGCACTAGATGCTTCACATGGGTTCACTGCCGTGTTCGGCGAGGACTAGGCTCCGCTCTGGATGCTTCACACGGGTTCACTGTCGTGCTCTGCGAGGACCAGGATCCGCTCTGGACGTTTTCCACGGGGTCAAAGAGTGACGTTATCCGCGTTCCACGTAACCAAGAATTTTGCACTAGATGCTTCACACGGGTTCACTGCCGTGTTCGGCGAGGACTAGGCTCCGCTCTGGATGCTTCACACGGGTTCACTGCCGTGCTCTGCGAGGACCAGGATCCGCTCTGAACGTTTTCCACGGGGTCAAAGAGTGACGTTATCCGCGTTCCACGTAATCAGGAATTTTGCACTAGATGCTTCACACAGGTTCACTGCTGTATTCGGCGAGGACTAGGCTCCGCTCTGGATGCTTCACACGGGTTCACTGCCGTGCTCTGCGAGGACCAGGATCCGCTCTGGACATTTTCCACGGGGTCAAAGAGTGACGTTATCCGCGTTCCACGTAACCAGGAATTTTGCACTAGATGCTTCACACGGGTTCACTTCCGTGTTCGGCGAGGACTAGGCTCCGCTCTGGATGCTTCACACGGGTTCACTGCCGTGCTCTGCGAAGACTAGGATCCGCTCTGGATGTTTTCCACGAGGTCAAAGAGTGACGTTATCCGCGTTCCACGTAACCAGGAATTTTGCTGATTGTATCCGTATTTCACGGAATGGAGGTTTGACTGTTGGTGATATGTATATCGCCGAGCCATGGAACCGGGGGTTGCCGCTGTTCCGCTTTGTTTGAAGTTGTGTCCGTTGCTACGAGACAAGTGTTGGGATGATCTATAAGTCATTCGCGGCCCGTCGAGATTTAACTCCTTTCTTTGATGAAACCTGGGAGAAATATGATCACTTCTTTGTTTACGCCCTTGGATTGTATACAGGGTGTGATGGAACATCACCTGTAGGGCATAAATTAAAAACTCTTTTTTTTATTTCTTTTTCCGCGATGCTCTATCATTTCAGCTTTTAAATCGCGAAGGTCGCGATTGCCCTATCATTTCGGCTATTTTTCGCGGTGCCCAATCATTTCGGCTATTTATTTCATTTGTACTCGCTGCTTTTTATTGCGAGTTGCCCCATCATTTCGGCTATTTTTCATGCATACATTTTTACTTGCTGTTTTTATTGCAAGTTGCCCCATCATTTCGGCTATTTCGTATGCATGTGTGGCTTGCTGGCTTTTCGCCATAAATCTGAAAGTAGACACCGATTTCGGCATCAGCACCGCTACAACTGAGATATTGGCAGGAGCGAATCATCATTTGCCTCTGTCGATGTTGAACAAAGGTGGCTTAGCGAACAGGGTTAGGGTCCTGTCAGCTAAGGCTTTTGACTTCATGAGCCGTAAGGGTCACACAAAGGTATTTCTTCCTACAAGTCGTGAGGATCTTGTAGGTGTATTTTCTCCCTAGGAATCGTGAGGATTCCTATGTGTATGTTCTCCTGTAAGTCGTAAGGATCCTACAAGAGGGCTTTCTCCTTATAAGTCGAGAGGACTTATAAGGGTTACTCATCATATGGACGTATCCCTAGTCACGGGTGGAACTTTGTTGGGGAAATGTTTATTCGCACCCGTGGATTGTATACAAGGGTCAGTATGAGCTGCTTGTAGGGCATTGTCGAAGGTTATGGGGGATCTTGCTTAAGCACAGGTTCAAGTCTCTGTAACTTAAGACTTTCGAGTCTTATGAGCCGTGAGGGTCTCATAAGAGAGTTCTCCTCGCGAGTCGTAAGGATCTCGCAAGTGTATTTTCTCCTTAGGAATCATGGGGATCCCTAAGTGTGTTGCTCCCTTGTGAGTCGTAAGGATCTCACGCGGGTGGTTTCTCCTTACAAGGTCGTGAGGACCCTGCAAGTGTCCTTTAACGAGGTTGTGCCCTTTCGGGTTTTCACAAACACCCGTCGGTAGTCCTGCTGTTTTTACTCACGGAGCCCTTTCATGTTTTCATCCGTGCCCATTTTGCTTATGGACATACCGTTATTTATTTATTATTTTTTTCTCTTTTTTTTACGAGGTCACGCCATTTCGGGTTTTCACGAACACTCGTCGGTGGCCCTGCTGTTTTTACTCACGGATCCCTTTCGGGTTTTCATTCGTGCCCTTTTTGCTTATGGACATACCGTTTTTTATTTTTATTTTTTTAATTATTTTTTTGTTTATTCATCTCGTCAGCCCAAGGATGCTGCGTTAGTAGTTTTAAGGACGTTTTGGTCCGTCATTAGTTTAAGGATGTTCCGGTCCGACGTTAGTTTAAGGAAGTCTCGGTCCGTCGTTAGTTCAAGGACGTTTCGGTCCATCATTAGTTTAAGGACGTTTCGGTCCGATGTTAGTTTAAGGACGTTTCGGTCCGTCTGAGGAGAGGTCCGGCTACTACTTATAGAGCTTGAGCTTAGGAAGATAGCGAGCGGACATAGTCGTCGTCATCTATCATTGACTTAGGCTGTGGCTCATTAAGCGTAGTATTTCTTTAGGAAGCGGCCGTTTATTGGCCTGAAAGGCCTTTCACCGTGCATATCTATGAGTAGATAGGCTCCACCCTGATAGACCTTGTCTATGATGTACGGGCCTTCATAGTTCGGCTCGAATTTTCCCTGCTTGGCGCGATTGGGGATCATAGGCCTTTTGACCACTAGCACGAGTACGCCTTGGTGGAATGTCCTCGGTCGGGTCAATATTTCATATGAGCACGTCATCTTTGCTTTATAAGCTTCCAGATTTTGTTGCGCTATGAGCCGGGTTTCATCGAGGGCATCAAGCTCCTCAAGCCGAAGGTGAGAATTTTCTTCGTTTGTCAATTTGTGGTGGACTGCCACTCGTAGAGAAGGCAGCTCTATCTCGAGGGGGAGTACCGCTTCCGTACCGAATACCAGTGCGTATGGCGTCGTGTTCATGGCCGTCTTGAACGTAGTTCGATATGCCCAAAGAGCCTCTTGCAGTCTCTCATGCCAGTCCTTCTTATTTCGGGACACCGTCTTTTTTATGATCTTTGTCAAGGTCTTATTGAAGGCCTCGGCCAGACCGTCAGCTCGTGGATTATAAACTGAGGAGTATCTCCAGTCTATATTATGCTGTTGCGCGAAGCAGCTAATCTTATGGCTTCTGTAGGCTGGCCCGTTATCGGAGATGATTCATCTTGGCGTTCCAAACCGATATATGACACGCGTCTTGAAGAAATGGAGGATATTCTCCGTCTTTACTTCCCTCAGCGGTACCACTTCTGCCCACTTAGAGAAGTAGTCAGTCGACGCTAGGATGAAACGATGTCTTCTAGACGTTGCTGGTTCGATGGGGCCGACTATATTAGTCCCCCACATTTCGAATGGCCAGCTAGCCACCGTTGGATGTAGTGGATTCGGATGCTGATGGATGAAGTCCCCATGAATTTGGCATAAGTGGCACTGCTTCGCATATTCGAGGTAGTCCTGGATCATCGTGGGCCAGTAGTAACCCATCCGTTTAATTTTTAACTTCATCTTCGAGCCTGCTTGATGAGAACCACAGATTCCGTCATGAACTTCCTGAATAACTCTTTCTGCTTCGTCAGGTCCTAAACATCTCAGCCACAGTGAATCAAACGACCTCTTGTATAGAGTATTGTTAACGAAAGCGAAAGATAGAGCTCGTTTCATGAGCTGATGTCTTGAGAACGCTTCTTCGGGCATTCGGTGGGACTTAAAGTAGTCTATGAAGACTTCCCTCCGGTCCTCAGCCTTCTCACGGTCTTTTATTTGTAGGGTCGTCTGCTCAGTCGCTCCCTTTTCTTTGTATGATTCCGGAGATATTTCTGCTGGGGCGAGCAATCGACGGCTTTGTACCATGATTTTAACGTCATCGAGGTTCTCGTCAGCCAATTCTTTAGTGAGCTTAGCTAACGCGTCCGCTTTGCTATTTTCCGCGCGTGGTATGCTTTCCAAAGTATAGGAGGGAATTTAGGTCAACAGTTGTTGCACCTTTTCTCTGTACTTCACCAACTCCGGTTTGCACGTTTGGTAGTCACCATTTACTTGACTAACGACCAGTTGAGAATACCCGTATATAAGGAGGTTTTCAATTCCCATGTCAATGGTGATCTCGAGGCCCGCTATCAAAGCTTCGTATTCGGCTTCATTGTTCGTCCTCGATTCCGTTAAGGAGAAAGCAAAGCGCATTATCCCTCCTTATGGGGTCACGAAGATAAGGCCTACTCCCGACTTGACTATAGGGGTACTTTGTTTGCGCTTTTTCATGGAAGATGCTCCATCGAAATAAAGTTCCCATTAGGTATCACCACCGTCGATCGCGT
This sequence comes from Agapanthus africanus, assembly GCA_030015575.1. Classification (NCBI taxonomy): domain Eukaryota; kingdom Viridiplantae; phylum Streptophyta; class Magnoliopsida; order Asparagales; family Amaryllidaceae; genus Agapanthus; species Agapanthus africanus. The sequence continues at coordinate 337,018,793 of JASDDO010000004.1, read as the reverse complement.
CAAATGCATGTACGTCTGGCAAATCGCAATTTAGAGGAGAACCGGCAGGTACTGGATGCTCAGCAAGGAAGTCGGCAATGGCTTGGCCTTTCAATGCTTTAAGAGGCTGATAGGTTATTGAAAACTCCATCAGGAGTAAGGCCCATTTAGCGAGTCTCCCTGTCAATATGGCCTTTGACATTAGATATTTTAGGGGGTCCACCTTTGATATAAGACGGACTTCATGTGCCAATGCATAGTGCCGGAGTTTTGTTATCGCAAAGATTAACGCCAGGCAATGTTTTTCGATCGGGGAGTAATTTCTTTCTGCCCCCAGAAGAACTCGACTTTAGTAGTAGAGTGCTCTTTCTTTCCCCAGGTCATTCTCTTGCGCCCATAAGGCGCCTAAAGAACCTTCGAGGGCGGTTGTATAAAGAATGAGAGGCTTTCCCTTAACCGGAGCAGCCGACACTGGAGGGTTCTGCAGGTACTGCTTGATCTCGTCCAGTGCGCCTTGACATTTGTGATCCCAAACGAAAGGAATTCCCTTCTTCATCAGGTTACTGTAAGGATGGCACTTGCCTGACAGGTTGGCGATAAACCGCCGGATGTACGCGAGCTACCCCTGGAGAGACCGCAGCTGTTTGAGAGTCCTCGGAGGTGGCATTTCCATGATCGCCTTAATCTTAGATGGATCTATTTCGATACCTCGGTGTCGGATGATGAATTCCAGGAATTTACCCGAGGAGACTCCGAACGCACATTTGAGGGGGTTCATCTTCAAATTATATTGCCGAAGGCGTTGAAATACGGTCTTCAGATGCTCTAAATGCTCTTCATATGACGTGCTCTTCACTACGAGGTCGTCGATATAGCACTCGATGATTTCATGTATGAGATCATCAAAGATCTTTGTCATGGCTCTCTGATCGGTGGCACCGGCATTTTTCAATCCGAAGAGCATGACTTTGTAGTAGAATATGCCCAAAGGAGTCCGGAAAGCGGTGTGCTTCTGATCTTCGGGATGCATCTTTATCTGATTGTACCCTGATGAACCGTCCATAAATGAGAAAATCTCGTGAGTGGACGTGTTATCTATCATCAGCTCGGTTACCAGTACTGGGAAATCGTCCTTCGGGCAGGCTTTATTGAGATTCCTGAAGTCCACACATATGCGCACTGTTCCATTCTTCTTCATTACCGGGACGATGTTGGCGACCCAATCAGAATACTGTACCTCCTGGATAAACCCGGAATCGATTAGTTTCTTGACTTCGGCGTTAATGCTCATTTCAAGCTCGAGCCGCATCCGTCTCGGCGCCTGTTTGACTGGCTTGATATCAGGGGATATTGCTAATTTATGCACAGCAATCTCTGGATCTAAACCTGGCATCTCGAAATAGTTCCACGCGAAGCAATCTTTATGCTGTAGAAGCACGTCCTTTAACGCAGCCACCCTTTCTTCAGATAGCAGCTCGCTGACGAATGTCGGTCGCGGATCGGCTGCCGATCCCAACTCAATCTTCTTAAGGTTATCTGCAGAAGTATGTATGCCATCTTCCAATTCTTTCGGAGCCGGTGGAAATTCTGAGATTACCTCATTGTCATTGTTTTCGAAACACCAAGGGAGCTCATCTATGTCCTCGGGCTCTTCCTTTAATATTGTAATCATGTGACAGGTGCGAATCTGCTTCCAAGATCGATGTGGGTCTGGTTCTGTTCTTGCGGCTTTGAGTTCGTGCTTTTGTGGCGGCGTTACTCTCCAGCTGCTGGATAAAGCAAATCTGCCATGCTGGTACTGGTCTTCGACCCAGTTCTTGAAGGTAAAGCAGTCTTCGATAGGGTGTCCTATGGCTCGGTGATAAGAGAAATAGCCCGGATGAGAAACCTCGTTAACTTGCTCAGGGTGCTTAGACTCCGGAAGTGCGATCATTTGATGTTTTATAGCGAGCTCAAGTAACTTCTTCGTCTTATCTTGGGGGAAGGAATACGCTCGACTCATCTTCTTCATGAGGGACAAGTCCGGACCATGCAATACCCGATCACATGACTCTCTAATCCGGCTTCGTTGTTGTCGACTCCTTTTTCCGCTTCTTGACTTACTTCTGCCTCTGCGTCGGGCCTTTTGTACAACGGGTTGACATGGAGGAGCATCTTTGTCTTTTGCAGCCTGTTGAAGCAGACGTTGCGTTCTGGCCTTCTCGTAGATGGTCATCTCGCGGTTGTGGTCTTCCCGAGCCTTTTGACCTGCTTTCCTGATAAGCTTGTCCATTTGTTCTTCAAATGACGGGCTCGGCACTTTGCTCGCGGGATCCAGTTTTGACGAGGGGTTAGCATTCCCCGACAGGGTGTCCTCCTCCTCATCGAAGTTATATATGGCGTAGCTGCCGTGGACTCGCTCCCGCTTCCCGGATCTCACATATCCAAGCCCAAGCGTTTCCATTCTCCCGTTGGGCAATTTGCGCTGGGTCCCAGGGACATTCTAAATCTTGTTGTAGAACTGAGGTTGTCGAACAGTCTGTTTTAAGGGTACTCCTTGGCGCTTCAATAGCCTCCTTAGTCCATTTGTGTAATATCTAGGCAAACGGATGGGTTGGAGTCTGTCGAGTGTAGGATCCGCGCCATGCCAGATCTCTTTCTCTACTCTCGTTTCAGAGGATCGATAGAATAGGATCACCTTCTCACCCTTTCGCGTGGGAGGGACGTAAAACGTCTGCAGGTCCTGCACATTGTAAGCTTGGAGTGTGTCGAGATCCTTGTAGTGTTCCTGCGGTACCATGGTGATTTGCAAACTCTGATCATCGCCAGAGGATGCTTGTGTTGACGACCGACTAGAGAACACGGCATTAACCTCATCTTCCGAGTCACTTCCGAAGACCAACATGGGGGCGGACGGTCCCGGGTTGTTGCGTCGGGACGGACCAGCGTAAACTGTTTCTTCTTCTTCTTCGGTATCGCTCCCGAAAACAGGGATGGCGGCGGCGGCTTTGTTTTCCGGTTTGCGACACTTTTCGGTATCCTCGAAGTCTGGCAAAAAGTACTTCGCATCTTCGTACTTGCGGACTTCGTTCACGGAAAATGGGTTCAGCTCACCTGTTACGGTATATTCGAAACCATCCTTAAAGTACTTCATACACTGATGCCGTGTAGAAGGGATGATGTTGTACTCGTGTAACCAAGGACGACCGAGCAAGGCGTTGTAGAAGGTCTTGGCGTCAATGATGTGAAATTTGATGTCCGTGACAAGTAGTCCAAAGCGTAATGTTAGTATCACGGATCCGAGAGTCCGTGATGATTGGGAGTCGAAACCGGAGATGGTAATTTTGTCACGAGCGAGGTGCTGCACGCTCATGCAGATTTCTTTCAACACCCGAACATTAAGGAGATTGACGGAGGATCCATTATCAACCAGGATTTTGCCTATCTTGATATCGTGGCAATATCCGGAGACGTATAGGGGAGGGTTGTGGTCGCACGTCCCGAGGAGAAGGTCTTAGTCACTGAAAGTGATGTCGGCCGCGTGCACTTCTTCCAGTTCGTCCTTCATCCTTTCTGCGGCGAGGAAGGCTTGGAATTGCTCAGGTTCTTGTAACGCCTTGATTAATGAATCTCGCGCTTCTTTTGATAATAAGAGGGCATCGAGAATGCTGAGCTGAGCAGGTAGCTTCCTTAGGTGTGCTAGGATGTTGTAGTCCACTTTACCCTTCCTGGGAGGATCTTTGGCAGCCAACTCTTTCATGACTTGGTCATCTAAGGCGATATCCTCAGTGACCTTCTCCTTTCTCTTATCTTTTCTATTTGCGGGACCGAGATTCTTTTTCGGGAGCGTGCGATTGCGCAGCTGAATATTTTCGCAGGCCTCTGGTTCTTCCTCTTTCCCTAAAACAGATTCTTTAAAGAGAGGGCCCAGAGCCATTTCTTCATCAGAGTCGCTCCCAAAGGTGAGAATTTGTGACCCTCCGGCGTTAACCATGTAATAGTTTCCAGCAGTTCTGTTGTGCCCGTCGGTAATAATTCTTTGTTCCCGACGAGTCTTGCGTTTCATGCGCTTAAAATGTTGCCGGTGAGCAACATATCCTTGCCACCATATCCTAAAGGCGTCGCACTCCTCCGTAGGGTGCGAAATCTTCTGATGATATGCGCAATAATTAGGGTGCCTTTCCGCTCCATTGAGCGTGTTTTCTTTTGAGGGTGGTAGCTTCATTCCCATTGACATGGCTTTGGCAAATCTTTTCCTCGTCTTGAACACGTTTTTATTCGCATCGGATGTCTTTCGATATGGCGGGAGTGCTTCGACTCTTTCGTTTAGTCGCCTACGCTTGGCTCCTTCCGATGCAGCCATCTCACGCTCCTGATCGGCTTTAGTCTTCAAACGAACCTCGTCTAGAAAGGCGTCGATCATTTCATCTGTTGGCCATACAAGTTCTGGCTCAGGCTGTGCCCCTAGTTCCTCAGTGCCAGGAGCTTTCTCATCTTCCGAGTGGGAAATCACATGACAACTCACCACATATCCCTCGGATTCATCCGATGAGCTCTCTCCATCATCTTCCTCCTGAAAGACGTAGTTGAGGAACTCTTGCAGCGTGATGGGAGTCCGCGCCTTTTGATTGTACTCTTCCAGCACGTCGATTTGCTTCTGCAAGTTCGTGCGCTTGTCTCCAAGCTTCACGGACTTCTTAGATTTCTTCTTCTTTTTCTTCGAAGATTTTGACGGTTGGGCATGAGTACTTGGGCCATCACCACCGCTTTTTGTAGTTGGGCGCGGCTTCAGCATTCCTTCAATGATCTGAGGTTCCAGCGGGTCCTTCCATTCGATCGCCGGGCACGCATGAAGGTCCCTCATCATTCTTTTGGTTTTAGTTGACAGCACGACCTCCCATGGAGCTTCTTCAATAAAGGAACAGGTTGCCCCCGGTTTATCTGCTTTCTTGGGAGTATACGGCTTGTGGCGGGTTCACCTTCCACTTTTCGGATAGTGCAAACTTCCCCTGGAGGTATTGATCTTCAATCCATCCTTTGAAAACGAAGCAATCCTCAATCGGATGACTTACCGTTTGATGGTAAGGGCAATAGTTAGGGTTATTCACCTCAGTGGGTTATGGCGGTCGCCTTGGATTTGGCAGGTTTATAAGTCTGTTGTGTACTGCCAGCTCGAATAACCGTTTTGTCTTATCCCGCGGGAACGAGTAGGGCGCTTCATCTTCTCATTATAATACCAGCGTCTTTCTTCCAGTTGATCCGCCAGCTTTAGGGCACTAGGTTGCTGCTGAGCATTCACGACGAAGGTTGCCTTTCCTTTACCCTTGTCACTCCGAGGCTCGGGCTTCGGGGGAGACGGTCTATGACCCATCTGGTCCATCTGGGCCAACTTGTCGATTAGAGCCTGGAATGTGGTTGGCTTAAAGAACATCATAAACTGGGAGATAGTTGCATGAGGGTCTAAGGTTCCCACGAACATGCCCACCGCGGGCGCTTCCTCAATGTGTTGCTCGCATTCCGACCATAAATTTTTCCAGTGTATAGCATACTGGACCCACGTTTCGCCTGGTTTTACCCTGGCATTAATCAATGCCGTTATTGGAGTGCGTTCGCTGGCGCTTGCGAATCGCTGAGTGAATAGCAACTCCATTTTAGCGAACGTCTTGATAGAATCGTTCGGGAGTTTCGAATACCATTCGAACGCCGTTTCTGATAAGCTGCCCACGAATTGGCGAATCAACAGTTTATCGTCGCCACCGGTGTTACCACAAAGCGCCCTGAACTGGGCCACATGCTGATGGGGATTGCCTGTCCCCTTATAGACATAGAATTTTGGTATTGTGTAGCCCGGCAGATATTTGATTTGGTCGTACCAGCTTGGATACGGTCGCCCCGTACGACTTGACCAGTTGCCTCAGTCACATGATGAACCCTGATTTGCTGGGCTATATAGTCGTCCAAGTCAGCCTTAGAGATTGTCTCTTCCTTGGCCGTTGAGAGAGCCGGCGGTGGATTCGATGTTTCTCCTTTATCATCTTCGAGGACGATCGGGGGATCTTCAGCAGGAGAATCTTGTTGGATCATCATTCCCACCATGACCTAGAATAAGTGGGCTATTTGCTTTATATTGGCTGCTTGTTCCGCAGCCTCTTTATCTTTCTTTTCCAATATCCTCCGAAGGAACTCAGCGTCAGTTTCATGTTCTTGTTGCTGATCCGAGGACGCCTCGGGGCTTTCTTTCGGCCCAGTAAGCGCGGCCATTGCGATCATCATTTCCTGAAGCTTTTGCTGTTGCTCCTGAGTTTTGGTCACTGACCGTGTAAGCAGTCTATGACCTGTAGACGCACGACTGTCTTCCTTCCCCGACGCCATGTATACAGTGTGGACCATCCTGCCCCCAGCCTTAGGGCGTCTGGGTTCAGCGCTTTTAGCTCTCATTGCAGGATTGGGGATCTTCTCTGGCTTCCTCTTTTTATGAGCAGTGGAAGTTGAGGGGGCCGTTGAGGTGGGCACCCAGACAGCTTTTCGTGGCTTAGCCTGGTGACTGACTTCCTGTTGGATTTTCGGCTTCTTGAGCTGGCGGGAGAAATTTGGATTGATCACCGAGTCTCGGGTCTGCCGCCAGTCATTATAGATTCGGGAGGACAGCCGTTGAGGAGATTGGGGCTGTTCTGGTTTTACTTCTATAGCCCTTTTCAGCGGATGGGGAGACTTCTTTAGCGCCGCGGTAGGAGAATTCTTGCACACCTTATTTAGCATCTCTAAGCTGTTTCTAGTTGGAACAGCAGCATTAACTTCTGTCGTTGGGGCTGGAGGAGTTAGCCCAGAAGGGGAGTTGCCTCCGGCCTTCCTCACTCAGCGCCAGTAACGACGTCGAGCGTGTCGTGCTGATGGCATCGGCTCGGTGATGGCGATAGCCTCATCCTGCCCCCTGTGTAGGTGGGGGGTCGTTGCTGGTGCCAGCCTGTTAAAGACTGATGTCCTTTGGGTAGCTGGAGTGGAAGCTGGAACAGTCAATCTTGTAAAGACCGACTTTTTGGAAGGAGAAGCCACCTTGACGACTTCAGGAGCGAGACTGGTTATTTTCTTAGGAGCAGCCTTCTCTGGGATTGCAGGCCCCATTGCGGTTCCACAGGAGCTCTGGCCCAGTCTGGAGAAGACTGAGGCACTAGTGTTGGGCGACCCGCTGAGGGGGGCCGCGGCAGGGGTAAGACGATCAAAGACCGACTTCTTGGGAGCTTCCGTTGTCAGCACCAGAGCAGTGAAGCTTGTCGGCGGGAGCATGGTCCCAAAAAACAATCCTGTGGTGGCTCGAGTGACCTGTTCCACGGGCATTGTGAATAGCGAAGCAGCTTGGGGTCCGTAGGCTATACCTCCTGGCGAGACAGAGCGTTGGTTGCAATTGCAGTCGGAGCATGTCGCACAAGTGGAAGCCATTGACTCTTTGCTTTCTGCAATAAGCAAGACGCCGAATCTTAGTACCTTGAAACCCAAGGGCAACCATAAGCGCACCGTGTTTGGTTCGCAAACACGACATACAAAGTGTGGAGTGGAAAGAGGAAAAGGTCCCATCGGGCGTGCCAGAATCTGTTCTCCTCCGAACGACGGCGCGACGGACGTCTTGCCTGAGATTCGGGGCAGATGCTAATTGGTGCTATCCGTCTACCTCTCTGAAAATGCCAAGTTGATTTATGGCACCGTGTATCGAAGGTTTAAACGGATGCGTTCGATGTAGCAGACTTCGTCAGATTCCCCCTCGCTTGAGGAGTTTTTGATTGTGGGGACGCTCTTCCCTGCAGGCGCAAGCCCCTGCAGTTAATTACGCTACCGCACTGCGGTAACCACTTTCTCCTTCTTCAGATGGTCACTTTGTATCGTGTGTGTTTATTTTGTGTTTAGTTGCCCATGGATTGTTTGCGGAGACTGAGTTATGTCGTCGTCCGTAGGGCGTGGACTAGTCCAAATCCGTATTATCTTAGATTTGGGTTTGGGGGTTTGGGTTTAAGGATACGTTAGCTTCGTTTGAGACTAAGATCAACTTAAACGTTTGTTAAGGATATGTCAGTCTAGTTTTTAGACTAAGATCAACTCAACAGGATCGTTTAGATCGAACAATAGAGCAATTATGGGAGCCATATTGTTTAGTTTAATGACGTTGCGGTCAATAGGTAGTTTAAGGACATTGCGGTCCATAGGTAGTTTAAGACATTGCGGTCCAATGTTAGTTTTAAGACGTTACGGTCAAGGTTAAGGACGTCATAGTCCATGGATTTAAGGACTCCACAGTCCAAAGTTAGTTTTAAGACATCTCGGTCAAGGTTAAGGACGTCATAGTCCATGGATTTAAGGACTCCACAGTCCAAAGTTAGTTTTAAGACATCTCGGTCAAGGTTAAGGACCTCATAGTCCATGAGTTTAAGGACCCCACAGTCCGTATCAATGTATGGTCATCGGGACCTGTAATCTCTTTGAAGACGTTGAAGAATTACAACGCCAAATATCAAAGGAGTGAAGAGATGTACCCTTTAAACCAAGATGGATTAAATAGTCTTCGGCCCAGTTTGGGACCAGGACCAATTAATTATGTTATGAGCTCATCAGCCCCGTTAAGTTTGAATTGAGGACTTATGGCCATCTTTAAGTCCAATCATGTTTAGAATATTGGCTTCCTGTTGGTCCATTGAAGGAGAGGCTTTGCCTCTAGCCACTTAGCCAATTGGGCTAAAGTCAGTGTTAAACACTAAAGACCAGCAGTGTTGAATACTGGGTTCAAAAGTTAAGGGGGTTGAATCAGTGTCAAACACTAGCAACATGGGTCTCAAATTAGTGTTTAAACACTTAAAATAATCAGTGTTAAACACTGGTGACAGAGATTTTAATTTAGTGTTGAACACTAAGAAAATTAATGTTAAACTCTGTTAACAGAGATTTAATTTAGTGTTAAACACTAAGAAATTCAGTGTTAAACACTGCAAGAAAAGCTCTTCGATTATTGTTGAACACGAAAGCAAAACAGTGTTAAACACTGGATTCAGAAGTTCCAATTTAGTGTTAAACACTAAGGCAAGAGGGGTCACGTGGTAGCATGTGAGGGCGCCCTCCCCTTTATTTGTTCTGCTGAGAGTATTGAATACTTTGGAGCATCACGTGCTGTCACGTGATGGGCATTTAAATGCTTGTATGTTAAAGCTTCTGCCAAGGGTCACGTGGGTCACACGAGGCATTGCCTCAAAGGCCCTTCTCTGTGGATCTTTTCGGGGGTCACGTGGTAGCACGTGACCCTGCCCCTTTGCAATATTCTTCATTAAATTCCCATTTTTCCTCTGAAGAATTATATTTTCTGATAGGGTTGAACTTTGTAGGAATTAAATTCCTCATAGATATGAAGAATTGAATTATATCATAGGGTTAAACCCTAATAACTTTAGAGGAATTAAATTCCCACTTTCTTTAGAGAATTACTCTTAGATAGGGTTAAACCCTAATTTATATTCTGAGGAATCAGATTCTGTCATAGGGTGAAACCCTGGTTTCTTCTTTTTTAAGGGAATTAAATTCGTGTTATTTTGACAGAATTAAGTTCTTAACTAGGGTTAAACTCTGATTCTGTTCATTCTGAAGGAATTAAATTCCTATAACATAGGGTTAAACCCTAATTTTATCTCAAAGGAATTAAATTCCTATAATTTTATGAGAATTAAATTCTTAAACTTCCATTCCCTCTCTATGCTTTGGATCTGCATGGCAGGATCTCAACCCAATGAGAATTAAATTCTCAATTCATGGGGAGATGTGCACTTTGCAGATCCTCTACCAGAGAGAACTATGTTCTTCTTTTTAATATAAGAGTTAAACTCTTTTTGAGAATTAAATTCTCTTTTAGAGGCCTTCCCTTTCTTACCTAAGATTTTCTTCTGCAGAAGATCCAATTCTTCTCAAGTCTCAAGGCTCTATATTTCTTTTTTTTTCTCTCTTTCTCTTTCTCTGTATGTGTATGTATGTATGTTGGCTCCTATTTATAGGAGAAGGAGCAGAATCAATTAGCTTTGGTGAATCTTTCATCGGGAGATTTGATTTGTATTCACCATTCGTTTGGACCTTTGGATTATTAGGTGAATTTTATTCACCATTGGATTTTAAATCCAAAGATTTTCCTTTTTTATTTCGATTAGATTTTAAGGGGAAATCTTTCCAAGTTCAAGATTTTTCCATAGATAGGTGATATTTAATCACCTTTAAATCTTTAATCCAATCGGTTTCAAATAATCATTCCCCATTGGAGAGATTTGAATGCTGTTCAGAATTTAATTCTGTTAAATAGATAGGCTTTGAAAGCCGGTTACGTGTGGCCACGTGACCCCTGGTCACGTGTAAGCACGTGACGCCTGGAACGAGCTTTCTTCTTCTTTCTGCGTTCTGTCTTCTGGCCGCTTTTCAACAGTCACGTGCCAACACGTGACCCCCGGTCACGTGTGAGCATGTGACCCTTTCTGAAGCCTTTTCTTCGATTTAATCAGGGAATTGAATCTGCCTTTGCCGCCGCTTTTAAATGTCACGTGCCAACACGTGACTGTTGGTCACGTGCTAGCGCGTGATGCCTCCTCCGTAAGCTTTCCTGATTTTAAATCAGGAAACAAGGTAACTAGGGTAGAAGGTTTGCTAAGCCAACTAGCCTAGGAGATGTAGAATGTGTTAATGGATTGTTTGTCTCACTGAACCCTTGGCTCACAACACATGTGAATGATAGGGTTTAGTATTGAGGAAGAAGATGATGGAGGAGACCTAAAGAGCTCAAGAGAGGAGAGCAACTCAAGAAAACTCAAGTGAAGAAAATGAACCATCAAAATAACAAGGTGTAGAGAATGACACATATATCATCTCTCATCTCACTCATTGAGCTATGGCAAGAAAAGCAATAAAATAAGCATCCATGCCTTAATAGTGATCCCAATCTAATAAAATAAACCATGAGTCATTCCCTCCACCATGCCAAGCATGTCTCCTCCATTTTCCATATCATTAATTCATTTAACAAAATGGATAAATCTAATAATGATGTGGTGCCTTCTAGAAGCATACATTGACAAATTACAAGAATGCCCCTCATACCGTATATACATACCCGTATCCGCATTCCGAAAAATATAGATACCCTGAGACGATAACAATCCAATAATACAACACTAGAATCCGGCTTAAACCAAAGTCCACTAGTATTGTCTGCCTGATCATCATCAGTGTACAAGTACACGTACGTGATCGAAGCCCAGGTCGTAAAACCGTACGATGTCTACATCAATTGCCTGAAGTAGGGAAACTCTCTGTGTGGGACTCTAAAGACTCGACAGTACGCTGGCAATGGGTTTAATCACAAGCCGTCAGCGGTACTAGCTGCACGTAACGGCTACACAGGTATCTGTCGACAAGAATATCGATAAGCAAACTTACCCGAACTCCTACTGAGCCTATCGGTGACAATCTCCGTACAGTCCGGTTTGTTCGTCTGAGAGTATCGCATATCGGGCTTAGGGGGCGGTAATCGTCAGACCCCTAATAGCGCAATAAGTCGTGCCAGAGTGTATCCCAAAACACCCTGAGAAACTATTGGAATACCTACCGGTAAATTTCGCTTGCCCTGGCCAGAAACTTTGTGTAATGGCTCTTCGAACACAGCACGATATCAACCCCCATTACCGGGAGAGACGAATCATGTCTAACCGCCATTGCCTCCAAGTGCTTCGGGACTGCACCCAACTACTACCTGTTTGCACGACTCCTTTGAGCCGTGGTAGGGTAGTAATCAAGGTACAGTGGAAACACACTCGAGGTGAAGTAGCAGTGTCAAGTCGACGGACTAAGCTGTACTCATGTCATCTGGGAACTGCTACCCGACGATAGGTATAATACCAACCAACAGTTCCCGACGAGTCCTGTCCAGTGTACTCGTAACCTAACGAGCACCTGCATACTATCTCCAGTACGACGTACTAATGGCTCTGGGACAGACCATCTTCCCTGCTGGGATGAGAAGCGTATACACTAGTCTATTCCGGAGTATCGATGCCCCGTCTCGATAATCCTACGACTAGGGACCTGTATAAGGATGTGCTTGTAGATTATCCAGCCCCCACTAGTGTGACTGCCTTCACAACGCTGGTAATCAAGTAAAGATCCTAAAGGCTCCACTAATATGTATAAGCAATATGCTAAAAGAAACACATACACATATTGAAGTAGAAACAAACCGAGTAGCATACTACTATTTTGAGCAAGACTGTCAATACAATTGTGAATATCCCAAGCTTCCATTAAATAATATACAACCCGGTATGATACAATAATGGCCTCTAGGACATTTACACTAACATAACCGAGCCGAGCTTGAACGAGTCGACCCTTGTCCAAGCTCGGTTCGGCTTAGTTTATGCTAGCTCAAGCTCGGCTCGAGTTCGTCTCGAACTAAGCAAGTCTGGCTCATGTCCAGCTCGTAAGCTTACCGAGCCTTAAACGAGCCAAAGTCGAGCTCGGATGCATCTTCTATTAGACGATTTTTGAAAGGAAAACGACAAAGAGGCATTTGGTAGAGGCTGAGGATAGATCCATTACAGATGTTTCAGAAGAAAACATGAAAGTATTTTGTAAAAGCCTAGGCTGGGGACAAACAGTCATAGGGCCTAAGACCCAGGGTTTTGAGATATGGAAAGATTAAAAAAAATTAACATCTAAAGTATGGAATGGGTCTAAATGCTGGGTTTTATATTCTAATCAGTTGCACTTTATATAATGTCCCTTAATTGAATTAAGTGTGCTGAGAGTTGTATAAAATCTGCTCTATATTACATATTACTGTTTTTTTCAAAATATGTAACCGAGCCGAACTTAAGTCAATACCGAACGAGCCTGGCTGAGCACGAGTTCGACTCGTTTAATAAACGAGCCTGACTTTCGGCTCATGTTCGGCTCATTAATTAATTAACCGAGTTTGAACGAGCTGATATCGAGTTGAACTCTAATCGTACCCGAGCTGGCTCGTTTAACTACCATCCCTACCGGCAACAAAAGCGACTTTGGCACTTTCGATTATTAAACAGCCCTTTATTTCAAAAGCTAATGAAAAGTCTATCATATTTGGTGTCTGTATATGAATTTTTAGCTCTCTTATACACATTGAGGCTATTGTTTAGCTTTAAAAAAAGATTATAGAGGAAAAGGGCAAGAAAATGAGAGGACTTTTTAATCTTAGTCACCCTCAATCTTCTTTCAGAATTCCATCATTTCAAAATACCATAATGGGTTAGTGCATACTAAGAAATAATTAGATAACTATCTTACAGATGGAAAGTTAAATAAGTTTTTTCTTTCTTTAATTTCCCAATTCATAGATTTTCCATAATAATCACAATTATACATAAAGTGGCCCCACAAACAGACCATAATTAATAAGAATGTCCTATTATCATAATGAGCTATTTGGCACCTTTAGAGCTACATTCCAAAGTTTGTCTGACATATATAACATGGGATGCTAGATTTCCTAACAAATCCAATCCAAAGAATTATGTGATCACACACTTGTGATTGGAATGAACAAGCTTCAACTCCTTTTGTTATCTTTACACTACATATATATATATATATATATGTGTGTGTGTGTGTGTCTCGTATGGATGGTGCATTATTTTTACTTTAAAAACTATTAATGATGCAGCATAGCTTATATATGGAGCAAATTAATCATGGATCCAGATCACTTCCAATTTAAAAGAATTGGCTGGGAACGCAGAATTATGACAATAAAACCAAAGAATTGGCTGGGAACGCAGAATTATGACAATAAAACTGGCGTTTAGAAATAATGATTCGGTTGAAATACGAGTTTGATTTTATACTTGGAAAAAATGCTTCATGCTATGTTTGAGCTAACATAAATGTGTGGCGCATTTGGTTAAAGATACACGTAAATCAACATATGTCTCTAAATGGAAGTTTAGTTGTTCAAATTCAAATCGTGCAACAAATAATTGATTTAAATACAAATGTCGTTTTCTTGTCATAACTTTTCCTTCCAGTCATACAGAAAAAATTAAGTTTCAGATAGTTTGGCCGACTCAACACTCCCGGATTTCTTTCTTTCTTCTAAATTAGATAAATTCTAGTAAGCAAGCTAAGGGGGCTGCTCAATCTGATCCATAAAAATCATTGAACCTTTTTTTTAAAATTATTTTAATATTGATTACTCATGTGCAGCTCCTTCTTCAACACCTATCATTATCATTTAAGTTTCTTGTTAAAAATCAAACAAGGGTTGGCTTTGGAGTCCAAGTTACTTTGTTTCTTTGCATCCAAAATATTCAACATTAACCTACAAATTAACATCTAGCATGCCTTTTGATCTCCTTATATAAACAATATCCATGAGCTTATACCTCAATGAAATCTAGTATTGAGCTTTCTTTAAAAAAATTCACTCAAAAGAAAAATCATGGTCAAATAATTTCCTAAAATTCAATTGCCCAAGTAATTTCTCTCTCTAATTTACATAAACAATAATCCCATTGCTTTGATCTAATCATCATGGGTTCAGCTTAAGAGCAAAAACATATAATGATAGCTCCCTGAAATGATTTTTTTCCAGCTGTACATGTTCATTATCTCTTACAAAAAGCTTACTTGTACTACTAAAATTCCTCTCATTTTATGACAATGAAAGCAATTAATTAATTAATAATACAAAGAGCAAAACCAAAAAAGGAAAAGGAAAATTAACAAGGAGAAAATTGAAGCCTCATCGACACCATGCATGATTTGTTAATCTCCAAGAATTAGCAGTCACCTACAGTGAGCAATCACAGGCCTAACAGCACATAGTACACTATTGTGACTGGCAATGCTATAATCATTCCAAAGATAACCCTGCACAAAATATATATTTTTTGAAGAAATTAGTTCTAAATTTCTTTTTCTTTAATTTTGATAAAAAAATTAAATTTCGTCGAACTCACGCGGTGCTCAAATCCTCAGGATGCAAGTTGTACTCCCTCGCGAACACGAACGGCACAATCCCTTGCGGCAATGCAGCCTGATAAACAAATAATCCCAATGAGAGTCCAAACAAGTTTTTAATTTTGCGGCTTGCATCATGTGACGGCTTATTACTCACTTGGACTATGGAGGCTTTGAGTACAGTGCCTCTAATGCCAACAGCAACAGAAGCTGTTGCCATGATAGCAGGGCCAACAATAAACCTTATCAGCATCCCAATTGCCGCCTGTTTCTTCCCGCATGCTATTATCCTTGGTTGCAGAGCCATAAACAGTCCTTGAAATAACAATATTTGCACAATTTTTAGCTCAAATATTTGTGATATTTGGCATTAATCAGTAGAAAATACTAATCTTACCTAAGCTAAACATAGCCATTCCCAAGCCTGCATTTGATAGCATTGTCACTGAGTTCTCCAGTATCAAAGGCTTCTTTAAATTCCATCTGCATGATCGAGTTTGAATTTCATAAAGAAGTTAGAATATAATAAAATATATTTCTTCAAACTTCAGCGTCCATCAAACGCTGTTAAATATGGATGCAGAAAAACTCATGTTTCGGTTCCAAAGGGCCTGTGATCTGCAGGGACTAAAATATATAGTTTCTCAATTCTTATCATATATATAACTCCAGAGTTTTGGTGCAGTGGAAGAAACATTTTGAGATTGAGAGAGTGAGAGAGAGAGAGGTGTTACTTGCTAGCAACAAGAGCCCAGCTCAAACCAAGAAGGCTAGCATATGAATTTGGATTCTTGACAAGCTTAAGCCAGACCATCTTCATAATCAATCTAAACTCAACACTTGATTCTTTCTTCTCCTCTTTTATTTCTCTGCTGCATACTTTCACCGACTTCTCGCAAACTTTGATTTAAAAAATAAATAAAAACCAGAATTAAGAAATTTTTTAAACACAAATAAATCAACACTTAAAAGAAAAAGAAGAAGAAGAAGAAGAAGGGGATATATAATAACTTGCCTTCAGAATTGCAACATGCACATCTCCAAACAAACACATGAAGCTCTTTCCCACACTCAGGATCATCAATCTCTATTGAGTTAGGCACCACTCTGTTCCCACTCTGAACCCTTTGCAGCTGCTGCTGCTGCTGCTCGTTCTCAATAACATGCACAACGTCATGCAGCTCTTCATTAGCCTTACCACTCTCACAGCTCATTATCAAATGCCTGGCAGCTCTATACTCGAAAAGAAACAGCAACAAGGTATACCAAATGATGCTCTGCAGCACGACTACTTGAGTCATGAGGCTCTCTTGGTCATCCCCATACATTGCTTTCAGGAGTGGGATCCCCATCACCAAAGTGTTTGGTAGCGTGCATAATGAAAACAAGGTTATGGACCAATCCAGGCTGCCCTTTTTGCAAAGCATGGTGAAGATGAAGAGGGTTGTAAGAACCACGGCTTTGGATAGAGCGTCGGCACCGATGAAGAGGAAGTTCATCTTGAAGAGATCGATGCGCGAGATGAAGTGGAAAGAGAGGAGAGGGATGGCGAAGGTGGCCACGAATCGGTTGATCCCTGAGCATTGCTCAGGTGTGAATATCTTCCAATATTTCAAGGAGGCATAAGCCAAGAACATGGTCACATATAAGGGGATGACTGCGGCTAGTACATTGTACACATCTTTCAGTGTTATCATTTTTGGAGATTTTCAACAACAACAACAACAATAAGAAGAAGAAGAAGAGAGCCTAGAGAAGAGAAGGGTTTCACTTGTATATAAATATATAACTATGTATGAATGCATTGGCTATCAACGAGGGTCATTAATGCCTTCCATTATATTCTTGGGCATTTTAAAATAGCAATAATAAAAATAGTGACAGTATATAATTATTGTAATAATAATAACAGCAGAGTTCGACTATAATCCTGCACCCTTCCTATTTTTCACCGTTAGATTGTTTTTGAAATGTGTGCTAACAATTATGAATAAAAATGTCTGATTTATTATCAAAAATAACATAATTGAATGCACAAATCTCAAAGTCAATATCAAATACTTCCGATAGGATTCTAGTCAAGCTCATAATAGTGTGTGTAGGTTTTTGCCATTAATACATTTCTTTATACTCTTGGCCATGATAATAATAGTAGCAGCAGCAGCAACAGTAACATTGATAATATAATAATGGTAATAATAATAATTTTTAAATAAGGATGGGGATAATATATTTTGAAAAAAATTTAGGAATACCTGTTTCATTAGGAGTTATCCTATCGAATGCTATAAATGAACATAGCTTTCATCCAAGGGATTTTTGGGAGGAGTATGGGAAGTTTCTTATATGTGCAGAGAGAGGTCTGAAATAGAGAGGCTTAAGAGCCGGTTCTCTAGTTAGGGGTAAAGGTCAAAACAAGGGCAAAGATATTATCGTCATAAGGGTTTTGTATAACAATCTAGCGAAGGTATACGGTGTATCACTATTGCACTCTTAATTATTATAGTGGATTCTTTTTGGTTCTCTCTGTAGATTAGGTATATTTTCGAATCACATCATATATTTGTCCCTCTTTTTGTCACTTCATTACTTTTCTTGCATTACAGTTTGCTTCTCTCTTGCTTGATTTGTAAGGTTTCCACCATGCTAACTCAACAATTGGTATTAGAAATTGATGCCTCCGGAAGGATTCAACCTACAAGTGATATCAGAGCTTCGTAGAGATTTTTTTCCTTATCCAGGACCAGTAAACAAAAATGAACAGAGTATGGTTTTAGGATCTATTCAAGAGAAATGTGAGAGTATGAAGTTGGTATGAAGTTAGAAAAGAGAGTTTCTTTCATGCATTGATCAAAATCAAATTTCCGAAAGTTTTTTTTATAACCGGCATCGTTTATCTTGTTCTTCATAGCCTAGCACACGTATACCAATTTCTATATATATAATTTTGAGACTCTATAACTGTTTATTTGGTCATGTAAAATGTTATATTATCAGTAAACTGTTATATTTGCGACCATGCATCCAATACATGGGCAAAAGTATCCAAATCACTATGGTAATTGCGCATGCTGTAGAATATGTTAATCAAGATTCAAGATTACCAATCATTTAAAAAGTTGATAACTTGTTTACTTTTTGACCAGTTAGGACAGTTATTTCTCCTACCAAGAAATGAATCTACGTCACCTGCCAAACTTTTCAGAGTACTATACGATCCTTATTCCATCAAAGGAAAGTCCATATCTCTCCAATTGGTCTAAATGCATGCATTGTCTTCCTTTCATCAAACATCCCACACTTGCCAGATGCATTTGGTTAGCATGTCATCATCTTCTTCTAGCTTTCGTTTTTTGTAGAGGTGAATGAAGAATAAGCGTGGAGCCAGTGTTTGCATTAAAATATGTGTGGAACTTGGATATGTGATATCAAGCAACTTATATTAATTGCACAACCAGTCCTTTGACAAGTTATCCAAAATCCTGTGGTATAAATGCACTTGTCAAAGGATCAATTTAAAAAAATCTCTTCTCTTTTTCCAAAAATTCCTCAAGAAAACCATCTAATTTCTACTAAAATTACCTGGCTCTTCTCTTATGAGATGAGACTAAGATCCTTTTTACTTAATTAGATTTTCCTTGAAAATATATATTAATTAGAGAAAATTGTTATATTACTTGAAAAAGAAAAAGAAAAAGAAAAAGAAAAAGAAAAAACCATTGATGGAGTTTCAAGCAAATCTCGAACTTGAATATAAATATTTTCCCCGTACAATTACCAAACCCAAACATTCTGGTGGTGCCATTGTGTTGAAAGCTACCCATGTCTCAAATAATACAAATATAATGAACTTCAATCACAATCACTCAGCCTATCAATCAAAAATCTTTTGCAACACCCCATATGTTTTCCCCGAGCAAACTAACAAGGGTCTACAGTACAAATATGCATCTCTTTGTTCCCCATTGATTATATATCATATAAATGTTCATATATATCTATATATGTATTATAGACGGTCCACTTTTATGAAGCCGAGTCGGAAAAATCCCTCTCCTTAAAACAATATCCGTCTCTAAACTGCAAAAGTTGTCTAGCAAAATTTTCCTTCAGGACGAGACTTCGGTTACAAAACTCAATCTGGATCATGTACACGGGTAGATAATAGAAAATGAGAAGTTTAAGAGATGAGAGGTGTTCTTCTATGTAAAGTGTCATATTCATCGACAATCAAGTCATTAAGAAGAGAAACCAAAAGATTTCAAGAAGCAAACACAAAAAACATAAACTCTTTTGATGCACCCAAAACATTTAGTGATATACAACTGGATTGTGTTCATAATGTGTTGGTGGCATTTATTAGCCAGCAATGATGATATTTATCTCCATGATGTTTGATGAATGTTGAAGGAGGGCGTGTCTCTCTCTCTGTCTTTATATATATATATATATATATATATATATATATATATATATATGAATGTTGAAGGAGGGCGTGTCTCTCTCTCTGTCTTTATATATATATATATATATATATATATATATATATTTTTGAAAAGGTGATATGATTTTTGAAAAGATGATATGAAGCTCTATATAAAACAACACATGAGGAATAATAATAAAAGGATAATGCTAGCCTTAAATATCCATTACACTTCATTCATGTAATATATATTAGTGAAATATTAATAAAGTTTTATAGTTACATTTAATAATTTATAATGTGAGTGTTCTTATTTATTTATAATTGTTATTATATCCTTAGAAATTATATCGTTAGATCATGCACCGTGATGGGTCACTTGCATTGAGATATGATCTAATTTAGTAATTTCTTAAATTGAGTATTTAATCTACAACTAGTAAAGGATTGCTTGTGTTATGACATGCTATCATGCATGTCACCGACATGTGAGATGTGGTGGTATGACTCAATCACCGAGAATAGAAATTTTCCTGGTGTATGTCATGAGCGTATATAATGATATGTGTAGTACAAGACCATATTTGAATTCTCTAGAATATGCCACCTATAGATGGAGAATTCAAACGGTTATATAATCCTTTTGACTTGATAATATTGCAGTTTTCGATTTGTTGACAGGTAATCTTTAATATGATGGTAAATCTTGTCGTTTAGACATGAATAATAAATCTGAAATATTGGGCTGTTTGAATGTATTTAGGAAAACCATGGATGTCTATCCGACATTCTTATATTAATGAGAATAAGTTTACTGTTCAATCCCATGAAGACGTCAAATCCTGATTAAGTATTTTGGAAATTACTTTTTCAAAATTATATTATTATTATATTTATTTTCGAAATTAATTTATTGTGTTCATAATTGAAAATTTGGATTTTGAGCAATTAGATTATTTTATCCTGCTCAGTTAAAAATTCTAAAGAAAAGTAACTTGGTATTGGAACGGGTTGCATGTAAATTAATATTAATTATTCTCTCATATTAGGAAGGATCTTTATGAACAATTGGCGCGATAGGGATTTGATCGTTAAATTATAATTGTAAATTGATTAATTACGAATTAATTGAGATTGACAATTAGTTCTAAATGTGAGACCAAATTATTCCCAGTATAAAACCTTAAGGTAGAAGAGCAAACAAAACAAATAAGAGAAGAAATTATATAACACAATATGTTGTGTCATCATGTCAGGAAATTTAGTCCCACATCGGTAAATAAGGGAAAATATATTGTACCACAACCCTATAAAAGGATGACTATAGTAGACAATATAGAAAATGACGGTGAAATAAAAGATTTCAAAAGAAAAATAATTTAGAATTATTTTAAACTTCTCCTCTACAATATAAGGTTCCTATTGTTAAGATGGTGGACATGATTGGAGGATTCTGCCAACAGATATTTAAATCTTCAAAGGTATGTTTTTATGATTCATATTAGATGAATAATCGAAGATCATACCCACCGCAATTGTTGCTTTAGGCGTATGATTTCTTTCAATTGGTATTAGAGCACATGGTTGCTCTTGTAAGATCAGCATTCTTAATCATAAAGCTAGATTTTATAATAATTGTATTTTCATAAATCTAAAATTATTAGATTTAAATTATTTAATAAGATTAAATAAGTTGGATAGATAAAAATATGTTTTTATTAGATCCATCAAGATTAAAATTATTATACATGAAATGTATATTGATAGATTTTTAATTAAGTTTTTGAAACCAATTTTTGATTTTTTGAAACCTAGTTTTGTTTTTAGAAATCAAATCAAGATTATAATTGTTATACATGAAATCAATATTAATAGATTTTTAATTAGGTTTTTGAAAATAATTAAAACCATAGGTTTCATTATAATTATATTTTCATAGATGTAAAATTATTAGATTTATATTATTTAATGAGATTAAATAAATATATTAGATAAAAATATGTTTTTGTACGATTTATGAAGATTATAATTGATATGCGTGAAAGCGATATTGATAGATTTTGAAACCAAGATTTTGATTTTTGAAATCAAAATTATATTTTTCTGTTAAGTTTAGATTTTTGAAATCAAATCAAAATTACAATTAAGATTTTTGAATTCAAAGCTTTGATTTTTGAAATCAAAATTAATTTTTAAATATAAAAATTCACGTACCTTTTCTCGAAAATTACTTTAAAGTCCCTGGAAAATTATAAAATTTGTTTGTAACCTTATTAAAAACACCCGTGACCGTCATCAAAGGGATTTGGAAAATTATTTTCAGGTCCCTGAAAAATATTTAATGTGTTTAAGAATCTCTTTAAACATGTTTAAAGTGTTCCGAGGTCCCCGAATAATTATTAAATTATTTCAAGACCTTTTTATGTGAATATAGGCTTGTAAGCCCCTATAATTTTCTGAAATTATATGTTTGTCACTTTATATGATATAAATTAGATTTATATGTGGTTCTTTTATGACAAGACTAGAGCTAATATTGTGATTAGTTTCTTACGACATTTTATATGATATTGCATCAGTTTCATAAAATTTATATTTGATAAATTGTGTGTATGAAATAAGTTTCAAAATTCCATAAATAGTTATGGATTATTATATGGATTGTTATGTATTTAATTACGAATTAAAATGATGAGAATATAATAATAACTAAAAATGTTTTATAAATTAAGTATTTTCTCAATTAATTTTACAATAGTTGTATACAAGTATAGATAGATTTAAAATTTATGATATTTAGATCTAAAGGCTTTTCATAGTAGAGATGTATTTAAAATAGATATTTTAACTTATTCGAAGCTGGATATGATATGATTTGTTAAAATACTTGCCTTACATATATCTTGCATAAAAATACTATATTCCTCATGTTTAATAGGACCACTTGGTTACAATAGGAAATGCAACCTATTTTACACACGAAGTCGAGATGGTGGGGCAATGTACACATCAATAAGCCGAGCATAAAAGAAAAGTTATATATATAAACGGATATGTAGCATCCTACCTCTTATTTGTTCTTGCTTTATCTTGACGATCTAAAAAAGTACGAATAATCTCGGATTTCCAATTCACTAAAAAATACATGAGAGAAGAACTGATAGTAAAAACATTACTTAAAATACACCCTAGTAACGATTGTGCAACTATAAATATATAAATTGAGTTACTAATAATATCGTCCTCTTTTATGTGTAGATGGCTAAGTGTATTACATTTAGGAAATTACTTGACTGCTATAAATTGGTTAGACCAAATTATATCGATTGGAAAAAGAATTTGATAAATATCATTACTGTTGAAAAATTGGTTAAAATTGCTAAAAGAAAACGAGTTTTCAAGAATGTAAAAAGGGACAATGATGAATGTCATTACTGTCATAAGAAGAGAAATTGTAAAAGTTACACTACCTCCTTAAAAAAGGAGAAACGTTCGGAAGATATGTTATCTCACTATTTAGTATAGACTAATATTGTGAGTTATTCCTTTTATACTTTATGTATTGACTCAAGTCTTTCTTCCCATATTTGTAATTCCTTACATAAGTATAAGGAAGGATAAAAGCTTAGAGATGGGGAAGATTCCTTTGACAATGAAAAATAGAGCAGTAGTTTCAGCAGCTTCTTTAGAAACTTATTATTTGCATATAAATAAAGGGTATGTGATGGAACTTAAAGATTGTCTATATGTTTCTCAAGTTAGGAAAAAATTGATTTCTATTTCGAAACTTTATAGTGATAGTTACTCTATTTTATTTAGCAATAAAATTTATTAAGTTTGGTAATTCTGTT
This sequence comes from Agapanthus africanus, assembly GCA_030015575.1. Lineage (NCBI taxonomy): Eukaryota > Viridiplantae > Streptophyta > Magnoliopsida > Asparagales > Amaryllidaceae > Agapanthus > Agapanthus africanus. The sequence continues at coordinate 336,995,555 of JASDDO010000004.1, read as the reverse complement.
ATTGCTCATTGGATGATTGATAATGGAATATATTATAATGATGTTGCCCATTATTCTCATATAAATACGTGATTGAGTCTGATAAATCTTTAAAATATAAAATGGATCAAACTGATCCAACTTATTTTTGGCACATGAGAATAGGTCATATTGATCTTGATAGGATCAACAGGTTGGTAAAAGATGGTTTTTTTAGATTTTCTAAAAACAGAAAATCTTCCAACTTGTGAACATCGCCTTAGAGGAAAGATGACCAAATTACCTTTCACAGGAAAGCATGTTAGAGCATTAGGTACCCTTGATATCATACATACAGATCTATGTGGACTTTTAAATGTTAAAGTAAAGGGTGGATATTCATATTTTGTGACATTTACAGATGACGCATCAAAATATGGTTATATTTACTTAATGCGGCACAAATTTGAATGCTTTGAAAAGTCCAAAGAATTTAAAGCCAAAGTTGAAAGGGAGCTTGATAGAAGTATCAAGACTATCCGATCAGATCGTGGTGGAGAGCATTTATCAGATAAGTTCAAAAGGTTCTTAAAAAATAGAATTGTTTATAACTTGACCCCACACGGGACCCCACAACATAACGATGTTTTTGAAAAAGGAACCGAATCATGTTAGATATGGTTAGTTTGATAATTAGTCATTCAGAGCTTCTTCTATTATTTGGGGTTTTTGCAGTAGCGACTGTGAATTATCTGTTAAATAGATTTTCTACTAAATCTGTTTCTTCTACTCCATATGAGATATGGAAAAGAAAAAAACCAAGTGCAAGATACATGAAAATTTGGGGTTGTCTAACTCATGTTAGAAAATAAATGATAGACAAATTGGAATTTAGGACAGATATATGCTTATTTGTAAGCTACCCTAAGGATAGCACCGGGTATTATGTTTATAATCCTATTAATCATACAATCATAGAAAGCAAAAACATGTTTTTTTGGAAGACCAAATTGTTGGTCAAGGAGGTGTAGCTCTTGATGAAGAGTCGTCTTTTCCATTAGAAGAGTGCCCTTTTCCAGTGGGAGAAAATCATAATTTGTTAGGAGATTCTACAAATTCAGTGGGAGATACAAGTTTTAGTAGAGATAGAGATCCACCACTAGAAACTATTGTTGTTGATGCGTCTGTTGCAACAAGAAGATCAACTAGGATCATTCGTCTTCCTATAAAATATAGACTTGACAATGAAACATATTTAATGGAAACTGCTGAGGAGCATGAGGATCTAAGAACTTACAGCGAATCCATGTCAGACGTGAATTCTAGTAAATGGGTTGATACCATGAAAGCGGAAATGGACTCTATGCATCATAACAAGGTTTGGACCTTGGTAAATCTACCTAATAGGATAAAACCTATTGGATGCAATTGGATATATGAAAGAAAACAATGAGCTGAAGGAAATGTAGAGACATTTAAAGACCGCTTAGTGGCAAAAGATTACACTCAATAGGAGTTGGAATAATCGTTTTGATAAAACGATTAAAAAATATGATTTCGTCCAAAATCCTGAAAAGCCCTGGGTGTACAAAAAACAACAAAATGATTCTATTGTGTTCCTAATACTTTATGTAGATGACATACTACTCATTGGGAATGATATAGCTTTGATGACATCTATTAAATTGTGGCTTTCAGACAATTTCTCTATGAAAAATCTTGGTCAAGATTCCTATATCTTGGGTCTTAAACTTTATAGAGATAAAATAGAGATGTATAGAATTGACATAATCTACTTATGTGGATAAGATCCTTAAAAATTTTAATATACAAGATTTCAAGAAGGGAATACTTCCTGTTAGGCATGCAATCTCATTTTCTAAGGAAATGTGTCCTAAAACTGAGAATGCAATTGAGTGCTTCAAATGTATACCATACGCTTCGACAGTTGGTAGTTTGGTATATACTATGTTGTGTACCAGACCCGGCATAGTCTATGCAGTGGGCCTTGTAAATAGCTTTCAGTCTAATCGTTTTGAAGAATATTGGGCTGCTATAAAAACCATAGTTAAGTATTTGTATAGAACTAAAATTACTGTTTAGTTTACGATGCAAATAATTTGAGTATCGGAGGATACAGATCCCGATTTTCAATCTGATCCCAATGATAGAAAATCTACATCGGGATATGTTTATATCATTAGAAGTTGCTAAGGAGAGATTGTGGATAAATAAGTTTATTCGTAAGCTTGGTGTTGTTCATTCACGTGTGTTTCCTATTCCACTATTTTGTGACAATAGTGGAGCAGTTGCTCAAGTGAAGTAAACAAGAGCACTTCAGAAGTGTACATCGGTTAATACCATATTGTTAGAGAGATTAACAATTGGTAACATATGGAAATTCAGAAAACGAACATACATGACAGCATGGCTGATCTATTCACTAAACCGTTGTCTCAAAAGGTTTTTGACATACACTTGAATAAAATGGGAGTTAAAACTGTAGCTGAATGGATGTGAGGATAAGTGGAAGATTGCTAGAGTAGTAATATATATTTTTGAACATCCATTACAATTCATGTAATATTAGTAGAATATTAATAAAGTTTTATTGTTGCACTTAATTATTTATAATGTAGATATTCTTATTTATTTTTAATTATTATAATATCCTTAAAAATTATATTGTTAGATCATACATCGTGATGGGTCACTTGCATGGATATATGGTCTAATTTAGTAATTTTTAAATTGAGTACTTAACGTACAACTAGCAAAGGATAGCTAGAATTGTGACAGGTTATCATGCATGACACTGACATGTGAGATGTGGTAGTGTGTCTCAATCATCGAGAATAGAGATACTCCTAGTGTATGTCATGAGTGTATATAATGATATATGTAGTACATGACCATTTTTGAATTCTCTGGGATATGTCACCTATAAGTGGAGAATTCAAACTGTTACATAATCTCTTTGACTTAATGATATTGTAGTTCTCGATTTGTTGACAAGTAAGTTTTGATATGATGGTAAATCTTGTCTTTTAGACAGGAATAAGAAACCAGAAATATTGGGCCGTTTGAATGCATTTAGGAAAACTATGGATGTCTAGATAGGATCCGCTATTCTTATATTAATGAGAATAAGTTTACTGTTCAATCCTATGAAAGCGTAAATTCCGGATCAGGTATTTTGGAAATTGTTTTATCAAAATTATATTATTATTATATTTATTTTCGAAATGAATTTATTGTATTCATGGGTAATTGAAGATATGGGTTTTGAGCAATTAGATGATTTTATCCTGCTCAATTAAAAGACCTAAAGAAAAGTAACTTGATTTTGGAAGGGGTGACATGTAAATTAATATTAAATATTCTCTCACATTAGGAAGGACATTTATGAACAATTGGTGTGATAGGAGTTTGATTGTTAAATTAAAATTGTCAATTGATTAATTACAAATTAATTGTGATTGACAATTAATTCTAGATATGAGAACTAATTGGTCCCATCGCTATAACGACCCTGAAATCCATGTACAAATTTAACTTGTTCAATATATAGAAATGGGTATTTCAGCCTGATTAGGATTTGTAAGTTAAAATTGTTCAATAAAAACAAGAAACAATTTGTAGATCACTCGTTAAGACTCTCCACTGCTCTTCTTTAGCCTGCAAGTTTGAATATCATCAGTCCTAATTATTTTTAATTTTAACTTTTCGGAAGCCCAAGAGTTGCACGTGCAATTCACGGAGAAACGAAAAGTTTCAGAGAAAACAAACCGGAGAAATGAAGAGTTAACACCAAATATAGAACATTGCCAAAGCCTTGAGACACGTGGTCATATCCTTGCCGCCACTTGGCCGAGATCGGCGGCTCTCCTGCTCCAATTTCCATCGTGTTTCGCCTGTGTACCCCTTAAGATCCCCTCTACTCCTTTTCCACTTTATTTTCTCTGAATATTAACAGAGAGCAAGAAACCCTTCGATTCCTCCATTAACACCATTAAATCCATTTTAATTCAATTTCTAATTTTTCATACTCTCATATTTTACTTTATAAATATGACCATATCATCTAGCTCTCTCCTATTTTGAAATCTCTAGCAAAAATTCTCTAAAATTTTTCAAGTTCAAGAGGAGTTAGGCTAGTCAAGTGGAGTTAGCTCAAAGACTAGAGCCCTTCTTCGAAACTTGATGCTATCATGGTTCTACGAAGACCCCCTCCTCTCTTCCTCTCTTCTCAAAGCGTAAAATCCCGTAAGTCCCTTCTTTTTCTCCTTCGTTTCATCTCAAATCGCTTTTTAAAACAATATCGACTAAAATAGAGTTAGATTAAATAAACCTTCGTTTAAATTTTTATCACTCTTGCTATGTTAAATAATTCACCCTAATCCTTCTAACACCACTTTAAATATTATCCATCTCGTTTACTTTTGTATTGTTTAAAATTTTGTGCTAAATAAATAATACAACAAAATTACGCAAAAAAATACCATGAATCATAGTCATACCTTTTAACATTATCATGAACTATAACTTTAGAAATTCACGGGGTAATGACTTACCACACTCACAAACACTATGGTTTCTTAGCACGATATTTTAGATACAATGTTTAATTCTAAAAGATTTTTTTTATTAAAATACCCTCACTTTATAAAATACTTTTATTCACTGTCGAAAGACGTGACCGGGACGTTAGGACGTCTGGCCTGAATTTTAGGAGCATATGCTATTTAGATTTATCCGTCCACCTCTCCGAAGATGCCAAGTTGATTTATGGCACCGTATATCGGAGGTTTGGACGGATACAGCCGTTGTAGCAGACTTCGTCAGATTTCCCCTCGTTTGTGAGGGGTTTTTGATTGTGGGGACGCTCTTCCCTGCAGGCGCAAGCCTCTGCAGTTAATTACTTTACCGTATCGTGATAACCACTTTCTCATGCTCTGGAAGTTCACTTCGTGTCGTGTGTGTTTGTTTTATTTTTGGTTGCTCGTGAATTGTATACGGAGACTAATTTATTTTGTCGCCCGTAGGGCGTGGATTAGTCAAAATCCGTATTTCTTAGATTTGGGATTTTTATTTAAGGATCGTTAATCTAATTTAAGATTAAGATCAACTTAAATGTATATGAGCAATTGGGGCTCGATTGTTTTTTTTAAGGATACGTTAGTCTAATTTGAGAATAAGATCTACTTAACAAGGTCTTAGGATCATTTTTCCTTCAGATCCAACAAAAGAGCATTTGGGCTATGTTGTTTTAGTTTAAGTTCGTTTCGGTCCGTTATCACCATTTTGGAAGCGAAGTTTTAGTTTGAGGATATTTCGGTCAGTTGATCACCATTTTGGAGGTGAGGTTTTAGTTTAAAGATATCTCGGTTCGTTGATCACCATTTTGGAGGTGAGAGTTTAGTTTAATGACGTCTCGGTCCGTTGATCACCATTTTGGAGGTGCGATTTTAGTTTAAGGACGTTACGGTCCGTTGTTAGTTTAAGGACGTTTCGGTCCATTGTTGCCATTTTGGAGGCAATTGTTAGTTTAAGAACGTTTCGGTCTGTTGTTAGTTTAAGGACGTCTCGATCCATTGTTTCCATTTTGGAGGCAACGGTTAGTTTAAGGATGTTTCGGTCCGTTATTAGTTTAGGGACATCTCGGTCCATTATCCATCTTGCGCACACGTATATTTGTTACGTGACGGGATGAACAACGATGTTGATATGGAATGTGCCCAATTTGAGGAACGATTTTGATTTGAGGTGTGCACACCAATCTGGAAGTGCACCAAAGGGTTGTTGGTTGTCGGGATCCGCCACCTCTCTGAAGACGTTGAGAAATTACAACGACATATATCAGAGGTGTGACGAGATGTACCCTTTAAACCGAATCCCGTATTTGAGGGGAAAAGGAGTTAGTGGTAAACCCGAAAGTCATTAGTCATATTTTTAGACTAATATTTCCTCGGGAGGATGTGGGATGAATACCGTTTAGGATATCACCAGTTGGAAGATCAATAGTCGTATTTGGGACTAAGATCAGCTTGGGAAGTCATGAGCACATGGGCTCGGATGGTCTAAATCAGGGAAGTTCTATCCTCAGGGGTCCCAACCAACCTGGGCTTGGTCCACTCAGTTTTATTTTTATTTGAAAAAGAGTACTAAGCACTTGTTTGGGCTCAGTCTCTTTTTTTGTGCAAAAAGTACTGAGCACTTATGTAAGTTCTGACGCTCACGTATAATCATGTGGGCTTTTAGTCATGGGAATTGCCCGATAAATGTTAAACACTTTACCCCTTTTGTCTTTATATGGAGTGCTAAGCACTCTTTATGGTGCCTACGTGCGAAGCATGTGAGGAGCTAGACGCTAGGCGCTGCCTAGTTAGCGCCAAGCACTCTTCCATTCTGTGGCGCCCACGTGAGGGTCACGTGAGGAGCTGGGTGCAACTCATTGAGTGCTAAGCACTCTTTATTTTACTGAGGCGCCCACGTGAGGGGCACGTGAGACGCTGGGCGCTGAGTGCCACTTATTAAGTGCTAAGCCCTCCTTATTTAGTGGCGCCCACGTGAGGGGCACGCGAGACGCTGGGCGGTGATTTTTCCTTGTATATTTTGTTTTGAGGAATTCAATTTCCTTGTTCTTTTCTAAATCTTTGATCTCCAAGAGCAAGTTCTTCCTGATGATAATTAAATTCTCAACTTGTTGGAGACTTGTCTCGTAGATCTCAGATCCAGAGAAAGAACTAAGTTTTTCTTTTAAAAGGGTTAAACCCTTCAATAGGTAAATGAGATGCTTTGATCTCTCCTCCTTTTATTTACCTAGAGTTTTTTTTTCCTGAGAATGGAGATCTTCTTCTTTCTTCATTTTTGAAGCTTTCTACTTTGTTTTTAGAAGCTTAGGAGGGGGGTCCTCTCTTTTAGACTTAAAGTTTTGGGTCCTTTATATAGTAGAGGCAAGTCTGTTGATTAGTTAGAGAAATTTTTCATTAAGAGATCCTAATTGATTTTGGGGATTTTACCCACTGTTGGATCTTTCATCCAAAGACTTCTGTTTTACAGAAAGTATTTTCTTGTTTTTAACAAGATTAGGGAAATATTTACCCATATAGAATTTATTCTGTAGATCGTTGATTCTTTAATCACCATTTGATTTTTAATCCAACGGTACTCTATTTTACAGAGGGCAATCTTTCTTGTATAGAAAGATTTGAGGAATATTTCCTTTAAACAGAATTTAATTCTGCATCTTGATGATTTATCTGTAAGTCTACGGTAGCGTCCCGGCCGTCTACAGACGCCAAATGCGGAACAAAAACTTTTTATCTGGCGCTATCGTATACTTTAACCCGGATCTGCCATTATTGCTAAACTAACAAACTGTAAAGAGTGTAGAAAGGTTATACCGAACGATCCGAGTCCTTCGTTCTTTAACCATCATCCCACGCTCCGTTGCGGCTGCTCCGATCTCTTCGATCTCCGATCTGCTCGTCCAGGTGGCACCACGTCAACGATTCTTTAAACGGGCTCCCGCCTCTGACTTGAGGCAACTCGGTCGTCAAGTTTGCTAAAAGAGACGACCAAGAATGATGTAGAGAATGAGTAGATGACTTTGTCTCACTTCGTCCAAGTCTGTGGATGATCGGTTAATGAAGTTGCCGATGGAAATGAAATGGAACAAGAAATGAACTATGAAATTTCCATGCATCCAAAACTTTAGTCTTTTCTTTTAACAACCATAATTTTTCTCTCATGAGTGAGTGGAGGAGGAGAAGGGGCCGGCCACTTATATGCAAAGAGGGAGGTGAGTGTAGGAGCAATCAAGGAGGTGACCATAAACAAAGATCATGAAGAAATATCCTTAAGTAAACAAAACTCATTAATGAAATGAATGACTCACTAAACCTAGTCATCCATTCATTAATGCATCCAATGAAAACACAACACCTTTTAACCAAGTCATCACCTTCTAGAACCTTCTAGAAGCATGACTCACCCTCATCCAAGAAAAGATAAATCCGTCTTTAACCGAATGTTAAAAGACGGCTGATAGAAAACTGGAAACTGGCAACTTCCAAAAGTGATCCTGAAACGACTTTCAGGATAACTCCGAAACTGTATAAATATACCCGCATTTGTATTACGACCGAATACAAATACAACTGAGACAAAGATATTATATCTACTCAATATAATACTTGGATCCGTCTTAAACCAAAGCCGACCAGTATCATCTGCCCGAAAAAATAACACGTGCGTAAACGCACGTGCATTTTCCGAACCCTGCCATAAAACCATACGGCCTCTACAACGTTTCGCCCGAACTTGGGAAACTGTCTGTGGAGGACTCTAATGATTCGTCATTACCATGGCAGTGGGTTTAACCACAAACCGTCAGCGGCACTAGCAATGCGTAACGGCTGCCCATGGACTGACCTCAAGGGAGGCCGATGAGCGAACTCATCCGGAAACCCTACTGAGCCTAACAGTGACAATGTATATACAGTCCGGTCCGTTCGTCTGTGAGTATCGCATATCTGCCTAGGGGGCTAGTAACGTCAGACCCCCAATAGCAGTATAAGTCGTGTCGGAGTGAAGCCCAATAACACCCTGAGATACTACTGGAGTACCTACCAGTAAATCTCCTGCCATGGCCATGGACTTTGTGTAATGGCTCTCCTAGACACAGCACGACCTCGCCCCCAATACCGGGAGAGACGAATTCCCTGCCGATCTGCTCACGTGCCTCCATATGGCTCGGGACTGTACCCAAAAACTACCTGTTTGCACGACTCCTTTGAGCCGTGGTAGGGTAGAAATCAAAGTACAGTGGGAACTCACACGAGACAAATGACGACCTCAGGTCGATGAACTAACCTGTACACATGTCACCAGGGAACTGCTATCTGACGATATGTATAATACCAACTAGCAGGTTCCCGGCGAGACCTGTCCGGTGTACTCATAACCTAATGAGCACCTGTATACATCTTAGGTGATCCAACTGACACCAGTGGCTTGTGAGATCGGCCACCGCCCCTCGTCGGGGTCTCGACTGTACACACTAGTCTACTCCGGAGTATCGATGCCCTGTCTCGAAACTCCCACGACTAGGGACCACAATTAAGGATATGCATATAAACTACCCAACTCTCACGTATATGATCGCCATCATACTGTTGGTAGTAAAGCAAGATCCTAAGGGCTCTATCAAAGTGTAACATGTAATAAGTCACCTGAACATGTACACGACTGATAAAGGCAAACCAGATAGCATACTATCATCTTGAGTAAGACTGTCCTACCGGTATAGGTCCTCCGCAATCATTGCAATCACGTACCTGCGATCCAATAATTGACTATGAGGGCACTATCTCCAACAATCTCCCACTTGCACTCAAGGCTAATTATTGCAATGTCGACTACTCACAGCCCGTGTGAAACCGAACATCCAACTCCTCTACTAATCAGTTTCACAAAGCCCGTTTGTAAAACTATTGTGTTCGAGAAATAGCCTCAGTGAGTGGATCCGCCTAGATGTTTCTTTCTATATCTCTCTTAATCTCAAGTTCGCGGAGAAAGCCATCTCTCGAATTGAGTAATACCTGTCTTAGAATATGTCTGGATATCTGATGGGACCTAGTTCATAAATGAACTCCAAATCCAAACTTCTTAGACTGTATCGATCACTGAACCTAATCAGTATCCGGCACCATGCCACCTGTTGGAGATAGTGCCCTCATAGTCAATTATTGGATCACAGGTACGTGATTGCAATGATTACGGAGGACCTATCCCGGTAGGACAGTCTTACTCGAGGTGATAGTATGCTATCTGGTTTGCCTTTATCAGTCGTGTACATGTTCAGGTGACTGATTGCATGTTACACTTTGATAGAGCCCTTAGGATCTTGCTTTACTACCAACAGTTTGATGGCGATCATATATGTGAGAGTTGGGTAGTTTATATGCATATCCTTAATTGTGGTCCCTAGTCGTGGGAGTTTCGAGACAGGGCATCGATACTCCGGAGTAGACTAGTGTGTACAGTCGAGACCCCGACGAGGGGCAGTGGCCGGTCTCACAAGCCACTGGTGTCAGTTGGATCACCTAAGATGTATACAGGTGCTCATTGGGTTATGAGTAACCGGACAGGACTCGCCGGGAATCTGCTAGTTAGTATTATATCTACCGTCAGATAGCAGTTCCCTGGTGACATGTGTACAGGTTAGTTCATCGACCTGATGTCGTCATTTGTCTCGTGTGAGTTTCCACTGTGCTTTGATTTCTACCCTACCACGGCTCAAAGGAGTCGTGCAAACAGGTAGCTTTTGGGTACAGTCCCGAGCCATATGGAGGCACGTGAGCGGATCGGCAGGGGATTCGTCTCTCCCGGTATTGGGGGCGAGGTCGTGCTGTGTCTAGGAGAGCCATTACACAAATCCATGGCCATGGTAGGAGATTTACTGGTAGGTACTCCAGTAGTATCTCAGGGTGTATTGAGGCTTCACTCCGACACGACTTATACTGCTATTGGGGGTCTGACGTTACTAGCCCCCTAGGCAGATATGCGATACTCATTGACGAACGGACCGGACTGTATATACATTGTCACTGTTAGGCTCAGTAGGGTTTTCGGAGGAGTTCGCTCATCGGTCTCCCTTGAGTTCGCTCCTCGGCCACCCTTGAGGTCAGTCCATGGGCAGCCGTTACGCATAGCTAGTGCCGCTGACGGTTTGTGGTTAAACCCACTGCCAGGGTACTGACGAGTCATTAGAGTCCCCCACAGACAGTTTCCCAAGTTCGGGCGAAACGTTGTAGAGGCCGTATGGTTTTATGGCAGGGTTCGGAAAATGCACGTGCGTTTACGCACGTGTCGATTTTCGGACAGATAATACTGGTCGGCTTTGGTTTAAGCCGGATCCGAGTATTATATTGAGTAGGTATAATATCTTTGTCTCAGTTGCATTTGTGTTCGGTCGTAATACAAATGCGGGTATATTTATACAGTTTCGGGGTTATCCTGAAAGTTGTTTCAGGATCACTTTTGGAAGTTGCCAGTTTCCAGTTTTCTATCAGCCGTCTTTTAACATTTGGTTAAAGGCGGATTTATCTTTTCTTGGATGAGAGTGAGTCGTACTTCTAGAAGGTTCTAGAAGGTTCTAGAATTTGTGACAAGGCTAAGTGACTCATCTTTGCATTTATTAAAGGGTGACTAGGTTTAAGTGAGTCATGCTTTGTATTAAAGCATTCTTGTTTTGGTTAAGATATTTTGAAGTGAGAAGCTTTTTGCTTATGGTCACCACTTGCTCCTACGGTCACCTCCCTCCATCATATATAAGTGGCCGGCCTTCTCTCTCCTACTCACTTCACTTGATGTTTCATTTTGATTAGAAAAGATTATGATAGGTTTTATCGGTGTATGGAATTTCACAGTCCATTTCATTCCATCACCCGATTTCCACGGCAACTTCATTAACCGATCGTCCACGGATTTGGACGAAGTGAGACAAAGTCATCTACTCATTCTCTACATCATTCTTGGTCGTCTCTTTTAGCAAACTTGACGATCGAGTTGCCTCGAGTCAGAGGCGGGAGCCCGTTTAAAGAACCGATCATGTGGTGCCACCTCGACGAGGAGATCGGAGATCAACGAGATCGGAGCAGCCGCAACGGAGCGTGGGATGATGGTTGAAGAACGAAGGACTCGGATCATTCGGTACAATCTTTCTACACTCTTTACAGTTTGTTAGTTTAGCAATAATGGCAGATCCGGGTTAAAGTATATGATAGCGCCAGTTTAAAAGTTTTTGTTCCGCATTTGGCGTCTGTAGACGGCCGGGGCGCTAGCGTAGACTTATAGTGGTATCAGAGCCTAACCATTTTGCTATACTAACTTGTGCTAACGCGTTTAAAATATCGATCCGACCGGAAATCGAAAATTGCAAAATCCATGCCCGACAGTTTCTGTTGATTTTAAATGGTCTCAAAAATAAATTCTACATGTCTTAAAAATCTGTGCAGGGTTTTCTAAGAACTACGACGAAATTTGGGCACGTGTCTCCACCATAGCGCCGCGGAAACGCGGCCAAACCCATGGTTTGGCCGCGCAACCGCGGCCACGTGGTGAGCTCGTGCTCCCAAATTTTGTCAGGGAGTTCTCTGTTGGATTTTGTGATTTTTGGTATATATCATTTGCGCCCAGGTTTTGTTACTGTTCACCAGTAAGCAGTGGGGCCCACTTTTTGATATTTGGTCTTTGGTCGATCGAAATTTAAACACGTTAGTTTACAGTGCTTACATTATATCTCCGACCGGGAATGTCATTTGATCGGTAAACTGCGTCTGATTGCTATAGTTCTTTTAGACGGGTTTGCGAACGTGACATTCGCGTTGATGTTCTGTGTTGTGCTGTGATGTTGCGGATTTGTCGTGGTGGATAGCAGTGTGCAATGGTAGTACAGTTTGAGTTTATTTGTACATTTGATATTGCGAGGCGAGCGTCCAACTTGTGGACTGCCGTCACTGCCTGTTGTATAATATTCTTTTGGGGCACGACCAGGTTGCGGTCGATGTACCTATTGTACTATTTTTCATTACTGTACTAGGTTTTGCCCCGAGACGGAGTGCACGGATAGCCGGGTTCGGGAGGGCAACGGGTTCGCATCTCATGGCTTTGAGAGGCAGAGGGGTCCCACTCTAGAACTGGCAGACTATTCGCCGCACTCGTAGGGGGTACAGGTTGACCCAAGGAGGGGTGCTCAATTTACAGGATTCCGTGAAGTGCCGGGTGTTCCATTCACTATGCTGTGGGGACTACCTCGCTTCAGGTTTTGGCGGGTAACTTGCCGCACCCGTAGGGGTCTAGGTTTCATTGCACAGGCTATCCACACGACAGGGGAACGTCGGGTTTCAGCAGAGGCTCTGTGAAACACGGGGATCCCAGATATCTGTATTGTTCTGTAATGCTTATTACTTTTCTGTAATGTTGCATATTATCACGCCTGGAGCGATTATTGTATATTGGTTTATATACTATTAGATGTTGTATATGTTTTACACCCGCGCTAGTCTAGCCCCCGCTCTGTCGTTAGTTAAGTAACCTAACGAGTGATGACGGGACCCAGTGACGAATGCGGATGGCATATACGTACATTTTATTTTCGTTCTTTTCTGGTGTGATATACTGATGGGACTGCATTGATTCTGATCAATGCAAAGTAAAACAAACCTGTTTGAGTTGTTGGAACAATTTTAAAAGGTGTTGTTACAAAGACGTTTCCTTTTGTTATGCATAGCGGTATTCAGTGGAATATCCTGCACCTCATTCGACGGGGCAAGGGCCGATATCCCTTCACCGGGACTGACCCCTTGGGCAGAAGTTTGCGTCAGGGTAATAACTTCACTATAGTCGATTACATGTTGCTTTGCATAGCGGTATTCAGTGGAATATCCTGCACCTCATTCCACGAGGAAAGAGCCGAGATCCCTTTATCGGGAGTGACCTCTTTAGCAAAAGGTTTTCGCCGCTATATTTTAAAAAAGCTATCAGGTTCCTTCAGCGATATCAAGTTCACTACGCTAAAGGTTTTTCGCCAAAAACCAGCCGTAGCCCTCCGTCGTTTCTTATGGATGGTCAGTAGTATTCAAGCTATGTTTGTTGGCATACGTCAAGGCATAGTGTTTGGTAGCTTCTGGGTATTCATTTGTTGCATAGATAGATGAGTTGGTTTGGGACAGTCGTATTACCTTGTTGGCATACGTCAAGGGTATGTACGGGTGGGTTCAAATTAACAAGATAATGACGGGCAGAACTTGACATGTGACTTATGATTTGTTGACATACGCCAAGGTCATAAGAGCATGGGGCAAAAACTATATCGGGAGTTTCTAAAGAAACTGAAACTTGCCAAGTATGCGCATACCTTCTGGAGTATGAGTAACGTGGATGCATTCCATCACGTTATCATGCGATGAGAGTTGGATCCCGATTCCCACTGATGAGTTGGTTTACTCTTCGGGTGATCCCGATTGATTCTTCTTTAGGTTTGGAGGAGAATTTGACAGGACAGTGGGAGGTTTCCGGATTAGATAGAATGATGACCATTCTGATCTAGGTTAGAGTGCACGCAGAGTGTTTCTTTTCTCTCTCTCTCTTTGGCAGCGACCTTTGACCGACCTTAGACTATGACTCAGTGACCAGGTTGACCGAACCTTCTTAAAATACTGGCTTTTGGATTGTCTGAGTTGCATAAGTCATTGCCACTCCTTCTTTTACCCTTTGCATTTCTCAGAACACCCGTATTACTACGGATATCCACTTCTATTGGATAGAGCCATCGTATGGTTATATACGAACTTGAAGGGACTTCTTCGAGGATGGATCAAGGTTCAGGAGAAATAGAATTGGTTTATTCAGTTGTCTTTTATTATCACCTTCTCTCAGGTTGCGAGAGCTCCTTGGTTTAGGAGAGTACACCTATTACGCTTATTGGATAGTCTTATTCCAAACCATAGGCTGGTGCCGAAAGGTAGGGAATGAAGAAAACCAATTAGCCTAAGTAGGGTGTGCAGAAGGCAATATGTAAAGACAAATAAAGGGATTAGAAAGAGGGCAAAGTAAATTGCGACTGATATCATTCACGACCAAAACCGCGTACTTCATCGCCACTCCTACTTCACCTTTAAAAAGAATAAGGTATTATTCAGTTGTCTTTTATCGTCACCTTCTTTCGAGATGCGAGTACTCCTTGGTTTAGGAGGGTACACCTATTATGCTTACTGGATAGTCTTCTTCCAAACCATAGGCTGGTGCCGAACGGTAGGGAAGGAAGAAAACCAGTTAGCCTAACAATGGTGTACAGAAGGTAACGACTAAAGACAAATAAAGGGATTTGGAGAGACGGCAATAAAGTATACGGTTGAAGTCATGAATTGGATTATGGAAGAGGCATTGCTATGAATACCAGGATACCCCTACGAAACATTTTCATGTTTCAGTGCATTGTTAAAGGAAAAACTGTTTTCCCGATTAGACACTTACTCCAAGGGTATGTATTTACCAGGTTTCATTTTCATATCTGTATGGTTTTACAGATGATGAGTGGGAGTAAGATATTGGGAATTAGGTGATTATCCTCATTATATCGGAATTCGTTGTAATTGGTGATATTTGAGGAAATCGCCAGGATACAGTTTTCAACCTACGACGCACAGGTTTTGAGTTGTTTAAACTCAGCGGACTTATACAGAGTATTGTATGTTGTCCAGTGTCCATCAGGACAAAGGGGTAGGTCCTCGTACTATGTTCTGTTTACTTATAACTTCTCTAGTATTTAGACGAGTGTTTCGTAGAAATACATGGTCTAAGTTTTGAGAAGTTGTGGGTATAAGAATAAAGTAGAGAACCAGGTATCACAAGTATCGGGATTCTTCAAAGAGATCGAAGATGTAGATTCTTGTGATTGATATTCAAATGATAGTGATGGTTTTGAGAAACGTGTTTCTCTTTCAGGTTACTCATAATTGGATGGATTCCTAAGTTGAGTAATGCTGATTAGCCTCTTTTCCATTAAGTTGATATGCACTGGAGACAGCTGCATGATTTGAATCTGGTTCCAATTAAATAAGTGCCAAAGTTTCTGTATTGGATATAGAATGGATCGTACCTTAAAAGAAATTAAGGTACGGGGAGTTGTCCAGCTTATGATTAAAACCAGACTCTGGATAACTCAGGGCACGTTTCTGTAATGGCTGTTTGTGGGTTGACCCTGGCTATGACGAGGGTTGATATTCTACCATTTGGAAGATCAATAGTGATATTGTTCTTGACTCGCCACAGTTTTAGTAAAATGGATCTTTTTCAGAAAACAGTAGTGGGAGTATGGTAGAACTGGAAGTGATTCCAGAACCGTGAACGATTACGGAAAATTTAATAGGACCCATATATTCAATCAGGTTTGACATTCCAATAGCCACTCCGAAGATATGGTGGGTAGCCTCAGACACCCGAGAGGTACTTCGGTAGCCTCAAGGACGGTGACAGGGAGGTTCTTATCTACCAAGATTGACACTACTGTTGTTCCAGGCTATGAGACCAGGTAGGAGGGTTGTCGTAGTCAGTGGGAGCAGCGGAAGCATAGTGGGCAAGATGCTTATATCTATTTATAGACTTGAGCAGTTATAGCGGAGATAGATCATCTATTTTTGATGTGACAGTCATGGGTTTGACTTCAATCAGAATAAGGGATGGATCAGTTAAGAAGGTAGTAGGGTGTGATGTCAAGGTATCTGGATGACATACACAAAGTGGGAAGTAAAATTCCTATACTACGATCGGTTGTACTGTGGTCGTCACACAGTTGTTTCTCCAGACAGGATATGGATATAATATTTGACATTCTGGTTTCTGGATCTATGGTTTTAGATCTGGATTTGGGTAGTTTCCCAATGTGGGTACTTTGACAGATATTCTAATGGTTTTTGGAATAGTTGACTCCTAGCATGGTGGTGTACCTGCAGGTGATGGAGTCACTCTCTCTAAAGGTGTCGTATAGACTAAAGAGGAGAGGAATGTGCATGATTGGCAGATCACTTGCTTAGGCAATTGAGTCAATCATGAGATGTCAAGTACCACACCAAATGTTGATTTTGCACTAGATGCAATAAGTTTGTATTAATCCAATCCTGGAGAAATATAAGGAAGCAGTTTTAGAACATAAGTACATGTTCTACGGAAATGATGACGGCAGCCTCTGTCGGGAGACGGTTATCATTCCAGGCTTCAAAGGTGACATGGTTGACAGAGTGATTGTTAGAGTTATAGTTTTTCCCTCTGACAAAGAGGGACAGTATTATGGACAGGTGGTCCAAGAGGATACTGTGGGAAGCAAGGTGCCCGATACTGATTAGGTTCAGTGATCGATTCAGTCTAAGAAGTTTGGATATGGAGTTCATTTATGAACTAAGGTCCCATCAGATATCCAGACATGTTCTAAGACAGGTATTACTCAATTCGGGAGATGGTTTTCTCCGCGAACTTGAGATTAAGAGAGATATAGAAAGATACTTCTAGGCGGATCCACTCACTGAGGCTATTTCTCGAACACAATAGTTTTACAAACGGGCTTTGTGATACTGATTAGTAGAGGAGTTGGGTGTTGGTTTCATACGGGCTGTGAGTACGCAACATCGCAATAATTAGCCTTGAGTGCAAGTGGGAGATTGTTGGAGATAGTGCCCTCATAGTCAATTATTGGATCGCAGGTACGTGATTGCAATGATTGCGGAGGACCTATCCCGGTAGGACAGTCTTACTCGAGGTGATAGTATGCTATCTGGTTTGCCTTTATCAGTCGTGTACATGTTCAGGTGACTGATTGCATGTTACACTTTGATAGAGCCCTTAGGATCTTGCTTTACTACCAACAGTATGATGGCGATCATATACGTGAGAGTTGGGTAGTTTATATGCATATCCTTAATTGTGGTCCCTAGTCGTGGGAGTTTCGAGACAGGGCATCGATACTCCGGAGTAGACTAGTGTGTACAGTCGAGACCCCGACGAGGGGCGGTGGCCGGTCTCATAAGCCACTGGTGTCAGTTAGATCACCTAAGATGTATACAGGTGCTCATTGGGTTATGAGTACACCGGACAGGACTCGCCGGGAATCTGCTAGTTAGTATTATATCTACCGTCAGATAGCAGTTCCCTGGTGACATGTGTACAGGTTAGTTCATCGACCTGATGTCGTCATTTGTCTCGTGTGAGTTCCCACTGTGCTTTGATTTCTACCCTACCACGGCTCAAAGGAGTCGTGCAAACAGGTAGCTTTTGGGTACAGTCCCGAGCCATATGGAGGCACGTGAGCGGATCGGCAGGGGATTCGTCTCTCCCGGTATTGGGGGCGAGGTCGTGCTGTGTCTAGGAGAGCCATTACACAAATCCATGGCCATGGTAGGAGATTTACTGGTAGGTACTCCAGTAGTATCTCAGGGTGTATTGAGGCTTCACTCCGACACGACTTATACTGCTATTGGGGGTCTGACGTTACTAGCCCCCTAGGCAGATATGCGATACTCATTGACGAACGGACCGGACTGTATATACATTGTCACTGTTAGGCTCAGTAGGGTTTTCGGAGGAGTTCGCTCATCGGTCTCCCTTGAGTTCGCTCCTCGGCCACCCTTGAGGTCAGTCCATGGGCAGCCGTTACGCATAGCTAGTGCCGCTGACGGTTTGTGGTTAAACCCACTGCCAGGGTACTGACGAGTCATTAGAGTCCCCCACAGACAGTTTCCCAAGTTCGGGCGAAACGTTGTAGAGGCCGTATGGTTTTATGGCAGGGTTCGGAAAATGCACGTGCGTTTACGCACGTGTCGATTTTCGGACAGATAATACTGGTCGGCTTTGGTTTAAGCCGGATCCGAGTATTATATTGAGTAGGTATAATATCTTTGTCTCAGTTGCATTTGTGTTCGGTCGTAATACAAATGCAGGTATATTTATACAGTTTCGGGGTTATCCTGAAAGTTGTTTCAGGATCACTTTTGGAAGTTGCCAGTTTCCAGTTTTCTATCAGCCGTCTTTTAACATTTGGTTAAAGGCGGATTTATCTTTTCTTGGATGAGAGTGAGTCGTACTTCTAGAAGGTTCTAGAAGGTTCTAGAATTTGTGACAAGGCTAAGTGACTCATCTTTGCATTTATTAAAGGGTGACTAGGTTTAAGTGAGTCATGCTTTGTATTAAAGCATTCTTGTTTTGGTTAAGATATTTTGAAGTGAGAAGCTTTTTGCTTATGGTCACCACTTGCTCCTACGGTCACCTCCCTCCATCATATATAAGTGGCCGGCCTTCTCTCTCCTACTCACTTCACTTGATGTTTCATTTTGATTAGAAAAGATTATGATAGGTTTTATCGGTGTATGGAATTTCACAGTCCATTTCATTCCATCACCCGATTTCCACGGCAACTTCATTAACCGATCGTCCACGGATTTGGACGAAGTGAGACAAAGTCATCTACTCATTCTCTACATCATTCTTGGTCGTCTCTTTTAGCAAACTTGACGATCGAGTTGCCTCGAGTCAGAGGCGGGAGCCCGTTTAAAGAACCGATCATGTGGTGCCACCTCGACGAGGAGATCGGAGATCGACGAGATCGGAGCAGCCGCAACGGAGCGTGGGATGATGGTTGAAGAACGAAGGACTCGGATCGTTCGGTACAATCTTTCTACACTCTTTACAGTTTGTTAGTTTAGCAATAATGGCAGATCCGGGTTAAAGTATACGATAGTGCCAGTTTAAAAGTTTTTGTTCCGCATTTGGCGTCTGTAGACGGCCGGGGCACTAGCGTAGACTTACACCACCCACAGTATCCTGTTGGACCACCTGTCCATAATACTGTTCCTCATCAGAGGGAAAACTATAACTCTGACAATCACTCTGTCAATCCATGTCACCTATGAAGCCTGGAATGATAATCGTCTCCCGAAGGAGGCTGCCGTCATCAAATCCGTAGAACATGTACTTATGTTCTATAACTGCTTCCTTATGTTTCTCCAGGATTGGATTAATACAAACTTATTGCATCTAGTGCAAAAACAACATCTGGTGTGGTACTTGACATCTCCTGATTGACTCAATTGCCTAAGCAAGTGATCTGCCAATCATGCACATCCCTCTCCCCTTTAGTCTATACGACACCTTTAGAGAGGGTGACTCCATCACCTGCAGGTACACAACCATGCTAGGAGTCAACTATTCTAAAAACCATTAGAATACTGTCAAAGTACCCACATTGGGAAACTACCCAAATCCAGATCTAAAACCATAGATCCAGAAACCAGAATGTCAAATATTATATCCATATCATGTCTGGAGAAACAACTGTGTGACGACTACAGTACAACCGATCGTAGTATAGGAATTTTACTTCCTACTCTGTGTATGTCATCCAAATACCATGACATTACACCATACTACCTTCTTAACAGATCCATCCCCTATTCTGATGAAGTCAAACCTATGACTGTCACATCAAAATTAGATGATCTATCTCCGCTATAACTGCTCAAGTCTATAAATAGACATAAGCTACTTGCCCACTATGCTTCTGCTGCTCCCACTGACTATGACAACCCTCCTACCGGGTCTCATACCCTGGAACAACAGTAGTGTCAAGTCTGGACAGATAAGAACCTCCCTGTCACCGTCCTTGAGCCTACCGAAGTACCTCTCGGGTGTCTGAGGTTACCCACCATATCTGCGGAGTGGCTATTGGAATGTCAAACCTGATTGAATATATAGGTCCTATTAAATTTTTCCGTAATCGTTTGCGGTTCTGGAATCACTTCCAGTTCTACCATACTCCCACTACTGTTTTCTGAAAAAGATCCATTTTACTAAAACTGTGGCGAGTCAAGAACAATATCACTATTGATCTTCCAAATGGTAGAAAATCAACCCTCGTCATAGCCAGGGTCAACCCACAAACAGCCATTACAGAAACGTGCCCTGAGTTATCCAGAGTCTGGTTTTAAGCATAAGCTGGACAACTCCCCGTACCTTTACATCTTTTAAGGTACGAACTATTCTATATCCAATATAGAAACTTTGGCACTTATTTAATTGGAACCAGATTCAAATCATGCAGCTGTCTCCAGTGCATATCAACTTAATGGAAAGAGGCTAATCAGCATTACTCAACTTAGGAATCCATCCAATTATGAGTAACCTGAAAGAGAAACACGTTTCTCAAAACCATCACTACCATCTGAATACCAATCACAAGAATCTACATCTTCGATCTCTTTGAAGAATCCCGATACTTATGATACCTGGTTCTCTACTTTATTCTTATACCCACAACTTCTCAAAATTTAGACCTTGTATTTCTACGAAACACTTGTCTAAATACTAGAGAAGTTATAAGTAAACAGAACATAGTACGAGGACCTATCCCTTTGTCCTGATGGATACTGGACAACATACAATACTCTGTATAAGTCCGCTGAGTTGAACAACTCATAACCTGTGCGTCGTAGGTTGAAACTGTACCCTGGCGATTTCCTCAAATACAACGAATTCCGATATAATGAGGATAATCACCTAATTCCCAATAACTTACTCCCACTCATCATCTGTAAAACCATACAGATATGAGAATGAAACCTGGTAAATACATACCCTTGGAGTAAGTGTCTAATCGGGAAAACAGTTTTCTTTTAACAATGCACTGAAACATGAAAATGTTTCGTAGGGGTATCCTGGTATTCATAGCAATGCCTCTTCCATAATCCAACTCATGACTTCAACCGTATATTTTATTGCCATCTCTCCAAATTCCTTTATTTGTCTTTTAGTCGTTACCTTCTGTACACCATGGTTAGGCTAAATGGTTTTCTTCCTTCCCTACCGTTCGGCACCAGCCTATGGTTTGGAAGAAGGCAATCCAGTAAGCATAATAGGTGTACCCTCCTAAACAAAGGAGTACTCGCATCTCGAGAGAAGGTGATGATAAAAGACAACTGAATAATACTTTATTCTTTTAAAGGTGAAATAGGAGTGGCGATGAATTACGCGGTTTGGTCGTGAATGATAACAGTCGCAATTTACTTTGCCCTCTTTCTAATCCCTTTATTTTGTCTTTACATATTACCTTCTGCACACCGTACTTAGGCTAATTGGTTTTCTTCATTCCCTACCTTTCGGCACCAGCCTATGGTTTGGAATAAGACTATCCAATAAGCGTAATAGGTGTACTCTCCTAAACTAAGGAGCCCTCGCAACCTGAGAGAAGGTGATAATAAAAGACAACTGAATAAACCAATTCTATTTCTCCTGAACCTGGATCCATCCTCGAAGAAGTCCCTTCGAGTTCGTATATAACCATACGATGGATCTATCCAATGGAAGTGGATATCCGTAGTAATACGGGTGTTCTGAGAAATTCAAAGGGTAAAAGAAGGAGTGGCAATGACTTATGCAACTCAGACAATCCAAAAGCCAGTATTTTAAGAAGGTTCGGTCAACATGGTCACTGAGTCATAGTGTAGGGTCGGTCAAAGGTCGCTGCCAAAGAGAGAGAGAAAAGAAACACTCTGCGTGCATTCTAACCTAGATCAGAATGGTTATCACTCTATCTAATCTGGAAACCTCCCACTGTCCTGTCAAATTCTCCTCCAAACCTAAAGAAGAATCAATCGGGATCACCCGAAGAGTAAACCAACTCATCAGTGGGAATCGGGATCCAACTCTCATCGCATGATAACGTGATGGAATGCATCCACGTTACTCATACTCCAAAAGGTATGCGCATACTTGGCAAGTTTCAGTTTCTTTAGAAACTTCCGATAAGATTTTTGCCCCATGCTCTTATAACCTTGGCGTTAGGTCAAAATGTCATAAGTCACATGCCAAGTTCTACCCGTCACTATCTTGTTAATTTGAACCCACCCGCACATGCCCTTGGCGTTAGGTCAAAATGGCAGAACGGCTGTCCCAAACCAACTCATCTATCTATGCAACAATTGAATACCCAGCAGCTACCAAACACTATGCCTTGGCGTTGGTCAAAATACATAGCTTGAATACTACTGAATACCCAAAAGAAGTGACGGAGGGCTACGGCTGGTTTTTGGCGAAAAACCTTTAACGTAGTGAACTTGATATCGCTGAAGGAACCTGATAGCTTTTTTAAAATATAGTGGCAAAAACCTTTGCTAAAGAGGTCACTCCCGGTAAAGGGATCTCGGCTCTTTCCTCGTGGAATGAGGTGTAGGATATTCCACTGAATACCGCTATGCAAAGCAACTTGTAATCGACTATAGTGAAGTTATTACCCTGACGCAAACTTCTGCCCAAGGGGTCAGTCCCGGTGAAGGGATATCGGCCTTTGCCCCGTCGAATGAGGTGCAGGATATTCCACTGAATACCGCTATGCAAAACAAAAGGAAACGTCTTTGCAATAACACTTTTTTAATTTGTTCCAACAACTGCAAACAGGTTTGTTTTACTTTGCATTGATCAGAATCAACGCAGTCCCATCAATAATCACACTAGAAAAGAAAGAAAATAAAATGTACGTATATGCCATCCGCATTCGTCACTGGGTCCCGTCATCACCCGTTAGGTTACTTAACTAACGACAGAGCGGGGACTGGACTAGCGCGGGTGTAAAACATATACAACATCTAATAGTATATAAACCAATATACAATAATCGCTCCAGGCGTGATAATATGCAACATTACAGAAAAGTAATAAGCATCACAGAACAATACAGATAAACTGGGATCCCCGGGTTTCACAGAGCCGCTGCTGAAACCCGACGTTCCCCTGTCGTGTGGATAGCCTGTGCAATGAAACCTAGACCCCTACGGGTGCGGCAAGTTACCCGCCAAAACCTGAAGCAAGGCAGCCCCCTACAGCATAGTGAATGGACCACCCAGCACTTCACGGAATCCGGTAATCTTGGGCACCCCTCCTTGGGTCAACCTGTACCCCCTACGAGTGCGGCGAATAGTCTGCCAATTCTAGAGTGGGGCCCTTCTGCCTCTCAAAGCCATGAGATGCGGACCCGTTGCCCCTCCAGAACCCGGCTATCCGTGCACTCCGTCGCGGGGCAAAACCTAGTACAGTAATGAAAAATAGTACAACAGGTACATCGACCGCAACCTGGTCGTGCCCCAAAAGAATATTATACAACAGGCAGTGACGGCAGTCCACAAGTTGGACGCTCGCCCCGCAATATCAAATGTACAAATAAATCCAAACTGCACTAGCATTGCACACTGCTATCCACCACGACAAATCCGCAACATTACAGCACAACACAGAACATCAACGCGAATGTCACGTTCGCAAACCCGTCTAAAAGAACTATAGCAATCAGACGCGGTTTACCGATCAAATGATATTCCCGGTCGGAGATATAATGTAAGCACTGTAAACCAACGTGTTTAAATTTCGATCGACAAAATATCACAAAGTGGGCCCCACGCAAATCTGCTGAACAGTAATAAAAACTGGGCCCAAAAGATATATACCAAAACCCCCAATTTCCAGAGGAGAACACACTGTACAAATTTGGGAGCATGATCTTACCAAATGGCCGCGGATGCGCGGCCAAACCATGGGTTTGGCCGCGTTTCGGCGACGGTTTGGTGGAATCACGTGCCCAAATTTTGTCGGTGTTCTTATAAAATCCTGCACAGTTTTCTGTGATATGTGGAATATTTTTAGGACACCATTTAAAATCGACAGAAACTGTGAAAATGAAAAATGCGGTTTTTGATTTCCGGTTCGATCGATGTTTTAAACGCGTTAGCACAAGTTACTATAGCAAAATGGTGAGGCTCTGATACCACTGTAAGTCTACGGTAGCGCCCCGGCCGTCTACAGACGCCAAATGCGGAACAAAAACTTTTTATCTGGCGCTATCGTATACTTTAACCCGGATCTGCCATTATTGCTAAACTAACAAACTGTAAAGAGTGTAGAAAGGTTATACCGAACGATCCGAGTCCTTCGTTCTTTAACCATCATCCCACGCTCCGTTGCGGCTGCTCCGATCTCTTCGATCTCCGATCTGCTCATCCAGGTGGCACCACGTCAACGATTCTTTAAACGGGCTCCCGCCTCTGACTTGAGGCAACTCGGTCGTCAAGTTTGCTAAAAGAGATGACCAAGAATGATGTAGAGAATGAGTAGATGACTTTGTCTCACTTCGTCCAAGTCCGTGGACGATCGGTTAATGAAGTTGCCGATGGAAATGAAATGGAACAAGAAATGAACTATGAAATTTCCATGCATCCAAAACTTTAGTCTTTTCTTTTAACAACCATAATTTTTCTCTCATGAGTGAGTGGAGGAGGAGAAGGGGCCGGCCACTTATATGCAAAGAGGGAGGTGAGTGTAGGAGCAATCAAGAAGGTGACCATAAACAAAGATCATGAAGAAATATCCTTAAGTAAACAAAACTCATTAATGAAATGAATGACTCACTAAACCTAGTCATCCATTCATTAATGCATCCAATGAAAACACAACACCTTTTAACCAAGTCATCACCTTCTAGAACCTTCTAGAAGCATGACTCACCCTCATCCAAGAAAAGATAAATCCGTCTTTAACCGAATGTTAAAAGACGGCTGATAGAAAACTGGAAACTGGCAACTTCCAAAAGTGATCCTGAAACGACTTTCAGGATAACTCCGAAACTGTATAAATATACCCGCATTTGTATTACGACCGAATACAAATGCAACTGAGACAAAGATATTATATCTACTCAATATAATACTTGGATCCGGCTTAAACCAAAGCCGACCAGTATCATCTGCCCGAAAAAATAACACGTGCGTAAACGCACGTGTATTTTCCGAACCCTGCCATAAAACCATACGGCCTCTACAATGTTTCGCCCGAACTTGGGAAACTGTCTGTGGGGGACTCTAATGACTCGTCAGTACCCTGGCAGTGGGTTTAACCACAAACCGTCAGCGGCACTAGCAATGCGTAACGGCTGCCCATGGACTGACCTCAAGGGAGGCCGATGAGCGAACTCATCCGAAAACCCTACTGAGCCTAACAGTGACAATGTATATACAGTCCGGTCCGTTCGTCTATGAGTATCGCATATCTGCCTAGGGGGCTAGTAACGTTAGACCCCTAATAGCAGTATAAGTCGTGTCGGAGTGAAGCCCAATAACACCCTGAGATACTACTGGAGTACCTACCAGTAAATCTCCTGCCATGGCCATGGACTTTGTGTAATGGCTCTCCTAGACACAGCACGACCTCGCCCCCAATACCGGGAGAGACGAATTCCCTGCCGATCCGCTCACGTGCCTCCATATGGCTCGGGACTGTACCCAAAAACTACCTGTTTTCACGACTCCTTTGAGCCGTGGTAGGGTAGAAATCAAAGCACAGTGGGAACTCACACGAGACAAATGACGACCTCAGGTCGATGAACTAACTTGTACACATGTCACCAGGGAACTGCTATCTGACGATATGTATAATACCAACTAGCAGGTTCCCGGCGAGTCCTGTCCGGTGTACTCATAACCTAATGAGCACCTGTATACATCTTAGGTGATCCAACTGACACCAGTGTCTTGTGAGACCGGCCACCGCCCCTCGTCGGGGTCTCGACTGTACACACTAGTCTACTCCGGAGTATCGATGCCCTGTCTCGAAACTCCCACGACTAGGGACCACAATTAAGGATATGCATATAAACTACCCAACTCTCACGTATATGATCGCCATCATACTGTTGGTAGTAAAACAAGATCCTAAGGGCTCTATCAAAGTGTAACATGTAATCAGTCACCTGAACATGTACACGACTGATAAAGGCAAACCAGATAGCATACTATTATCTTGAGTAAGACTGTCCTACAGGTATAGGTCCTCCGCAATCATTGCAATCACGTACCTGCGATCCAATAATTGACTATGAGGGCACTATCTCCAACATTATCGTCTCCGTTGGATCTTTGATCCAACGGTTCTGCTTAACAGAGAGTAGAATTTAATTCTACCTGGTGCCGGCGCACACGTGCTGTGCACGTGGGCGCTAATTAAGGTTTTAATTCCTTCATGTGCTTTGTACATTGGCGCCCACGTGAAGAGCACGTGCGACGCCAATAAGAGTTTTTAACTCTGGCGCCGGCGCCCTCGAGGAAGGCACGTGAGGCGCTGGCTCTTAAATTTTGAACTGAGCTTTGCTCTTTTATTGGAGGAAACAAATGCCCCCCACCGTTGCGCTCATGTGGCTCACACATGAGTGCAGCGGTGGCACCTTTTCCACCGTTTGATCTTCTTTGAACCGTCCCTGTGTCTATAAGTAGGGCCTTTGGCCCTTGGGATGACTTCTGTTCATCTTCCCTAACCTTCTTTTTTCTCTGAGAATTTAATTCTCTTTCCAGAGCTCAGATCTCTGTCCAAGAAAACTCTTTTAGAGTCAAAATTCTGTCAAAATTTGGTAAGAATTATAACCATGTCCTAATGTCTGAGGAATCTCTTCATGTTTTAGGGCTTTAACCCGTTAACAGAGCTTTTCTCTTTTTTTTTGTAGTGATTAGATCATAGATCTTAAAAAATGTTTTAGGGTTTCTTAACCCGTTAATCAGAGCTTTGCTCTTCTTTTATAAAGATCTCTTAGAGTTCTAAGATTTTTCTTGCAGATCTTGAAATCTTAGAATTTAGCTTTGCTTTTGAAGGTTCTGGGATGCTATCCCATTGTTCTACCGAGCTTGGCTCTGAAATCTTTTGGGGAATTTTATTCTCTTCTTAATTTTCTTGACAGATTTGAAATCTGTTGGCAGAGCACAGTTCTCGAGGGAGTTTAACTCCCGAATCCAATGATGTTTTCTCATTAAATGAGAATCCTTTTGGATTCTATTCTTAATGAGTGACTGCCCCATCATTGATGGGGCGTTACCTTAATTTTGTGGATCCCCTTGTCCGTTTCTTTTGAACTGCGGTGCAGTACAATTTTTAAGTACCAAATAGTGTCGATAGCTAACCCTTCTCATTTTGTTCAGGTACTATGGCTTTCGATTCCTCTTTTCCTTTCGTACGTTCAGAGAGGACTTTTGCCGACGCGCCCGTGGACTGGTAAGTCTTTGCGCTTATTAAGGATCATGATCCAGAGCAAAAATCTCTTCATCTGTGGGGGTCATGGTATAGTCAGATTATCCGGGGTCGGCGCAGTTTTTCTTGTGCAGCGCCTTCGGAGCCGATCCCAGCTATTCATTACGCTGACCCGCCTCGAGTGACTTATGCCGTAGAAGAGGTCAACTGGACCTCGGAAGGTCGTCTTCATCCTTCTATGGCATCGATACCCGTACAGCCACCGATGACCTTGGACATTTTGAGGCAACGCATATGCCAAGGTGAGTCGTGTCCTTGGGGGAAAGTTTATATGATAGGATCGACTCCTCGTCATTCGTCCAACTACCTACAGTGCGCTCGATATATCCTGTCAGCCAAGAAGTCGCTGTTGTTGAAGCTTGGGCTGTATCCCGCAATCTACACGTCCTCTTTTCACTATCCCACGCCTCATGTATGGTGGGTCAAGGCTTTTCTGGAACAATGGAACATCCTGACTCACACATTTCTTTTATCGGGCCGGGAGGTCTCGATTTCCTTGGAGGAGTTTGCGGAGATTTCCGTCTTACCCGTCAGAGGGGAACATTACGAGGAGATACTTTCCCCTGATGAGTATATCTTTGCCACCAAATCAGTGGTGATGGGCCTCACTCTAGAGAATGCCGTTCAACACCGGTTCTCGAGCTTAATCAAGGTGTTGAACATGTACGAGAGTTTGTTCTTGGAGTCTAGAGGGCACGAAGTCGGCTTCGCAGATTTCATCACACGCTTTCTTCGCCCCGAAGTCTTGTCGAAACAAGATATGAAATTCGCCAAACTTGACGACCCGTTCGGGTTTGGTTTGGATAACTTGCCGATGGCGGAGGCGGATTTAAAGAATTTCTTCATTCTAGTCACTCTCGTCGTCCCTTTTGCAGAGATCGCTGCCTCAGACGTTGACGAAGAGACATTCTTTCTGGGGTTCATTGGCCTTTGGTTGAGTTGGTTTGCGCTTCCGACACACTCCCGCTATATGAGGCCGTCTGTCTTTTATCCGGCCCATCGCATTATCGCGGGGATGCGTGTGGCCGTTGGGATGGCCTGAGGTTAGCGGCCGACACTACTCAGCCGGGGATAAAGCCTGTGTATCTCATATTGCACTATTTCACGTCATGTATCGATATGCACGTGCTGGGTGCTTTCGGTGTTCACAAACGACCCTACTTCTATGAAAGCTACAACTTCCCCCGGGTCATGTATCTGGTTGATGCTTCTGCGTCAGACCCGTCGCAGCGAGAGGCTCGACGACTACTCCTTCGTTCGCGCATGGTTGGGGACAGTATGACCTTTGTAGATAGAGTCTTGACTATCGGCAAAGAATCTACTAAGGTGGTGCAACCGTTGC
Organism: Agapanthus africanus; assembly: GCA_030015575.1. Taxonomy (NCBI): domain Eukaryota; kingdom Viridiplantae; phylum Streptophyta; class Magnoliopsida; order Asparagales; family Amaryllidaceae; genus Agapanthus; species Agapanthus africanus. Next base: position 336,966,589 of record JASDDO010000004.1, on the reverse strand, counting down.
ATGACACTTTCAAAGACGGGGCTTCCACGTTGAGGGCTTGGGAGGCTATGCACCTGTATTCTATCAGGCTAGGCTCTCTAGTATTTAGATAGAATGCCTCGGCACTGTTTATGAGGTACAACCCACACCGCTTCGCTCAACAGTCGGGCTATAATCAGGGAGTCCCTCTTGAGGCGTTCTTGGTCAAACCGGTTCCTACGGAGGAAGGTATTTGCATGCAACACATCATTTTATGCGATTAAATACGGGGTCCCATTTCCTTGTCAGCGAACCGAGTTATGTGCCGAAAGCTTCGAATGCTTACGTGGCGTGGTACCAGCATGCGACCGATGCTGTTGTTAGGGAGGAGAGGTGGCTGCTACTCGACCATAAGGATGCTGTCCCAGCCGGTAATCCAGCGCTCCCTTTGAAGCGACGAGCAGCCGTTCGCCCTTTTTTAAGAGAAATCACTACGACTATAGTCCCACGAGCTTTTCCTGATAAGCTTCGGCCGGATGTTCCTGCGACTACGGTAGCTGTGGCATCCCTGGAATCGGGCATTGGTTCGGAGATCGGGACCCGCCGTCCGAAGATGCCTGTCAAGAGAAAGCTTTTACCGTCGGCTGTTGGTGTCCGTTCGCAGAAGAAGAAGAAATCTCTATTCTCTGCTGATGTGGTTTTCGGCCAGGAGCCCCATGCTCCCTATAGTGAGGGCTTGTGCAAATATGGCACCAATGAGGGTTTGTTTGACACGCCTGCAACCGATACTGATTTTCAGGCTGCCATCGTAGCTTCTAAGCGACTGGCCCGTGAGGAAGCAGCTTTGGTCTCTATTGCGGAGTCGGGTATACTTCATTTACATTCTTTTGCACCTATCCCTTCTCCCCTTATTATGCTTTTATTAACGCTCTCATCCTCAACATGTATTTCTACCGAAGAGGCTCCCGTGGCTTTCCTCAGAACGTTCGAGGAGGAAGAGAGGCTCCGCGCCTCTTTGGGCCTTGGTATAATTCGTTTCATTACACCTTTACTCTTTTTATTCATGATCTGACCCTTTTCTTCACCTTATTGTAAGAATTACCTAAACCCAAGTTGTTTCAAGTGTAGTGCCAATCTAAAGCGGTGATGCAGCAAAGCTTCCAGAGCCACCGATTACGGCTGCGACCCTCCCAAGGCCACCACAGGAGGCGTTGCTGAAGCAGCCGATGATGGATGCCATAGAGGATCCGGATGCTGAACTCGATTTGGACAACGACGTCCCCCTGTTGGAAGTGTTAAGGAGGTCGGTTCACACGGTCCAGGCCGATAGGAAGCATAGAAAACGCGCCGCGAGGGAACGCGAAACTGTCTTAGCCGTGGGTGCAGGTTCGACCAATGTTCCATCTTCTAACATCCCTCTGGTGGACGCTCCTTCCGCTTTGTCTACCACCCATAGACAGCTTGCGCGTGCAGCTCGGGAGGAAACTGAATAGCTACTTCAAGGTAACGTAACGCCCAGTCCCTTATTAGAACTTAGTCCTCGAATCATGACATACGCATTTTCTTTTAAGCAGGGCCGAGTCCTGACGGTGGCATGGCAGGTGAGACGCCTGATGATTACAGAGCTCGAAGTGGGCACTCTTTCTTGGGAATCTGGGACTGTCCAGACTGCTACTTTTTCTCCTTGTGCCTCCTTAGTATCGGCGGGTGCCACAAGCATTACGACGGCCCTTGTCGAGTCAGGAGATGAAGCTATGGGTGCAGAATCTACTCCCCCGAGGGAAAATGAGGAAGCCGTTACACTTGGTGATACTTTCGGCACGGTTTCGGTCTCTGACCTATCAGGTACTCCTTGGGTTATTATCTTTGAGTTTTTAATCTTGTTAAGCCCCTCTAATGATATTTCGTTTGTCTTGAGCATATGCGCGGTAAACTCTGAAGCTGTGTCGGCTGAAGAATTATCGCCGGCAGCCACTTTGACGGTCATGGTTCCTTCGCTTTCTTCTTTGCCTTCTCAAATTTTGGAAGGTAAGGGTTTCTCACTTAGTTGCTTTATTGAGGATACAATTCTTTTTGCATTGACTATATATTGTCGCGACTCTGCAGGAGTACTTTTCGACCACTTATACCAGGTGCTAAACCTGCATATTTCCTTTCAATCGGAAGTCGTTCCACCTTCCGGTATTAGTCAGTATATTCTTCACCTAGTGTTTCTCCATTTTATGAGTAGACTTCTTATTGCTAAGACTTCCTTATATTGACTACAGTATCATGGCTTGGAGGAAGAAGCGAAAGAATAGCCACACCTCTGGTGCTCCCTGTTTTTCCACCTTCAACAACTGGTACGGTAGATCTCGTTCGTCAGGTGTCTTCTTTCAAGTTGAAATCTGACCGTGATTTATTTTGCAGCGATTACACTACCTTCAGCTCCTTTTGAGTCCCGCATTCATATGCCCATGGGGCCCTTCGCTAAGTGTCCACCTTCCAGGGGCGCAGTGAATAGCCGACGAATGTTAAGCGAGTTTATTGAAGATCTCGACGCCAAGGCCCTCACCTCTGCTACGGATTTTGCCGACGAAGTCAATCCAATGCTGGCGATGCTTGTGAATTTCTATAATGAAGATCTCGTCGGTTCTTGGGTTGATTATTGCAGGAAGATCAAGGCTTGCGTGCATGGGATTGAGCTTAAGCGTCTCGCTCCCGAGGTATTGACTTTGAACTCTCAGCGGGCTGTGTGGGTTGAGCAGAGTGTCCCTTTCATTCGATATTTTGAACAAGAGGCGGCCCTGAGGTGAAAAGAGCATGAGGTGGCTTCTGGCGAATCCGTCCAATTGCGTGTCCAGGTTGAAGAGAATGCTACGCAGCTGAAAGCTATTTTTGAATACCTCTAACGATGTATTTCTGATAGGCAGGCGCTAAGGCAGAAGCTTGATTTCACTGAGCGGGTCACACAGGATTGCGAAACTGCCAAGAAGGAAATTGATAAGAAGCTTTCATCCTGCTTGCAACAATGGGCTCAAATCGAAGCGATGTTGGCCGTCGTAGCTGAATGCGAGAAGGAGTTGAGGGGAGCACGCGAGCGGTTCGTTAGTTTGTTGAAAACGCCTCCTCCTTAATAAATGTTTTTGTTTCCCCCTTTTATATTGATTGTATTTTTTAAACATTCTGATTCATGAATAACATGTATTCATTTTGATTCCTGAATGAAATGTATCTTGTATTCACTTAAATTCATGAATAAAAGACATATTTTATTTCATACTGGCATTTCTCTTTTCTTCGATATCTTGATTTGGTGTGAATTAGTTTATGTACTCATTTCGGAGTTTGTAGTTTATTCACTCATCCCGGAGTCTCTAGTTTATGGACTCATTTCGGAGCTTGTAGTTTATTCACTCATCCCTGAGTCTCTAGTTTATAGACTCATTTCAGAGTTTGTTTAGTTTACCTTTCTTGGGTTTATAGGCAAACTTGCCCTAACGCATGGATAACCCCTGCTCTTTACGACAGAGGTCCGTTAGGTTTTATGGTACTAGGGTTTTTGTCCGTCGTACCGTCGCGTTGGTTGATGCATTCCCCGATATGCAGTCTTTACGCTGCTGTTCGAGTAGCCCTGCGACTGTCGTGTCTCTGATCCCTTCGGGGGATGGACAAGACGTCTTCAAGTAATCTTCCTAGGCAATTTGAGTGTCGGAAGAGCAAGCATTAGGAATTTTGCCATGCCGCTTTTTACTTGAGGTTAGGCTCAGTTTGAGATCCCCGATGGGTCATAACCACTCCGCACTGGTGTGGGATGATCTCCGATAGTCTTTCGGGTTTTATTTGAGTTGCCGTCAAGACCCTGAAGCTAGGAATTTGGCCTTCGCTTCCTTTGCCGACACCGCGTCTGCTGTAATGAGATGAATGCCGAGGTGATCTCTAGGTTGTTTTGTGAACCGTCGAGACTTGGAAATAGGGACTTTACCATGGCTCCGCTTTTTTTGACCCTGGGGTCGTTTGTTGACGTTGCGTCTGCATCCTGCTGGAGTGAGAAGAAACGCCGTTGTTGACACTATGTCTGCTGTAATGAGACGAGTATCAAGGCGGTCTCTAGGTTGTTTGTGAACCGCGAGACTTGGAACTAGGGACTTTGCCATGGCTCCGCTTTGTTTCGACCCTGGGGTCGTTTGTTGACGTTGCGTCTGCATCCTGCTGGAGTGAGAGAGAACACCGTTGTTGACATTGCGTCTGCTGTAACGAGACGAATGTTGAGGTGGTCTCTAGGTTTTTTATGAATCGTCGAGACTTGGCTCTCCCTTTGACGGAGCCTGGTGGGAAAATGTGGTTCCCTTTTCGTTTGTGCCCATGGATTGTATACAGGGATTGGTGTAGACTCACCTGTAGGGCAAAAGTTTCATTTCATTTTTTTATTTCTTTCCGCGATCCTTTATCATTTTAGCTCTTATATCGCGAAAGTCGAGATTGCCCAATAATTTTGGCTTTTTATCACGGTGCCCAATCATTTCGGCTATTCTTTTCTTTTTACTCGCTGCTTTTTATTGCGAGTTGCCCAAACATTTCGGCTATTACATATGCATTTTTTGCTCGCTGATTTTTGTTGCGAGTATGGAACTTGAGATCTGATACCAATTCTGGCATCAACATCGCTGCGACTGGAATATTGCCAGGAGCGAATCATCATTTGCCATGAAAGGGCTTAGAATTTGATACCAATTTAGGCATCAGTATCACTGCAACTGGGATATTACCAGGAGTGAATCATCATTTGCCTTTGCTGATTTGAACAAAGGCGACTTAGCAAACAGGATTATGATCCTGCTGACTAAGACTTTTTGACTTTATGAGCTGTAAGGGTTTCATAAAGGTATTCTCCCTACGAGTCGTGAGGATTTCGTAGATGTATATTCTCCTTAGAAGTCGTGAGGACTTCTAAGTGGTGTTTTCTCTTATAAGTCGTAAGGATCTCATAAGAGTATTTTCTCCTTATAAGTCGAGAGGACTTAAAAGTTCGTTCACCATATGAGGACATTCCTCGTGATTGGTGGAACTTGGTGGGGGAAACGTTTATTTGTGCCCGTGGATTGTATACAAGGGCCAATATCGGACCGTCTGTAGGGTAACTTGGGGAATACGACGGCTTAAGGACAGGTTTGGATCCCTGTAACTTAAGACTTTGAATCTTATGAGCCGTGAGGGTCTCATACGGGGAGTTCTCCTTACGAGTCGAGAGGATCTCGTAAGTGAAAGTTTTATGAGATTGCACCCTTTCAGGTTTTCACAAGCTCACCGGTAGCCCTGTTGTTTTAACTCACGGCGTCCTTTCGGGTTTTCATCTGTGCCCATTTCGCTTGTGGACGTATCTTTTTTTAACAACGATATTGCGCCCTTTCAGGTTTTTACAAGCTCCCCGGTAGCCCTGCTGTTTTTACTCATGGCGCCCTTTCGGGTTTTCATCTGTGCCCATTTCGCTTGTGGACGTACCTTTTTTTTGGCTTGGGTTGCAGTCTTTTCCGTTGGAGTTTTGATTGCAACATAGATCCCAAGAGAAGATATCGCCGTATTTGGGGCGATACGTCATGTTTGAGGCGGAACACTAGTTTAGGAACATTCCGGTCCATTTCTAGTTTAAGGACGTAGTGGTCCATTATCACCATTTTTTTTGAGGTGAAGCGCTAGTTTAAGGACATTCCGGTCCATTGCCAGTTTAAGGACGTGGTGGTCCATTGCCAGTTTAAGGACATAGTGGTCCATTGCCAGTTTAAGGACGTAGTGGTCCACTATCACCCTTTTTGAGGTGAGGCTTTAGTTTAAGGACATTATGGTCCGTTGTTGGTTTAGGGACGTCTCGGTCCATTGCTAGTTTAAGGACGTAGTGGTTCATTATCACCATTTTTGGGGTGAAGTTTTTCCGAATACCACTTAGAGTTTTGATTCAGGAAGATAGCGAGCAGACACGAGCATCGTCATCAATCATTGACCTAATCCGTGACTCGTCATGCGTGGTATTTCTTGAGGAATCGGCCGTTTATTAGCCGGAAAGGTCTTTCGCCATGCATATCCATGAGCAAATAGGCCCCACATTGGTAAACCTTGTCTGTGATGTACGGGCCTTCATAGTTTGGCTCGAATTTCCCCCGTTTTGCATGATTGGGGATCATAGGTCTTTTGTCGACTAGCACGAGTTCGCCTTGGCGGAATGTTCTCGGCCTAGTCAGTCTTTCGTATGAGCGTGTCATCCTTGTCTTGTATGCTTCTAGGTTTTGTTGTGCCATTAGGCGAGTTTCATCGAGGGCGTCGAGCTCCTCAAGCCGAAGATGGGCATTTTTTTCATCTGTTAGCTCGTATCGAACCGCTACTCGGAGAGAAAGGATTTCTATTTCCAAAGGAAGGACTACTTCAGTGCCGAATACCAATACGTATGGTGTTGTATTCGTAGCCGTTTTGAACGTCGTTCGGTACGCTTAGAGAGCTTCGTGCAGTCTCTCGTGCCGGTCCTTTTTATTTCTGGACACCGTTTTCTTTGTAATCTTGGTCAAGGTCTTGTTGAAAGCTTCAGCTAGACCGTCGGCACGAGGATTATAGACAGAGGAGTATCTCCAGTCTATTTTATATTGTTCTGCAAAGCGGCTGATTTTATGGCTCCTGTAGGCTAGTCCATTATCCGAGATTATCCGTCGCGGAATGCCGAACCGGTAGATGACATGTGTCTTGAAGAAATGGATAATATTCTCCGTCTTCACTTCCCTTAGTGGTACTGCTTCTGCCCACTTGGAAAAGTAATCGGTCGTTGCCAGTATGAACCGTTGTCCTTTGGATGATGCGGGCTCAATGGGGCCGATTATATCGGTTCCCCATATTTCGAACGGCCAGATACCTATCATTGGATGTAACGGATTTGGATGTTGGTGGATGAAGTCCCCGTGAATCTGACACGAGTGACACTGCTTCATATATTTGAGGCAGTCATGAATCATTGTGGGCCAGTAGTAACCCATTCTTTTGATCTTCAGTTTCATCTTTGGCCCGGCTTGATGAGACTCACACGTGAGTTTCTTGAATGACTCTTTTTGATTCTTCTGGTTAGACAGTCGAATGATCTCTTATATAGAGTATCATTGACGAAAGTAAAAGACAGAGCTCGTTTCATGAGCTGATGTCTTGACGACGCGTTTTCGGGTGTTCGATGGGATTTGAAGTAATCTATGAAGACTTCTCTCCAATGCTTGACCTTTTTTTTGCCTCTTATTTGGAGAACCGCTTGTTTGGTCGTTTCTTTTCCTTCAGATGGCTCGATCGAATCCTCTGAAGGTATTTCTGTTGGCGCGAGAACCTGGCGGCTTTGCACAACAATCCTTACGTCATCGAGATCTTCGTCAGCCAGCTCCTTAGCGAGCTTGGCTAATGCATCTGCCTTGCTATTTTCCGCACGCGGTATGCTTTCCAGGATGTAGGAGGGGATTTATGTCAGCAGTTGCTGCACTTTTTCACCATACCTGATCAGTTCTGGCATGCACGTCTGATAGTCACCATTTACTTGGCTAATGACCAGCTTGGAGTCTCCATATATGAGGATGTTTTCGACTCCCATATCGACAGCGATCTCAAGATCTGCTATCAAAGCTTCGTATTCAGCCTCGTTGTTTGTTTTTGGCTTCGTTAAGGAAAGGGCGAAACACATTATTCCCCCTTACGGAGTCACGAAGATGAGGCCCACCCCGGCTTTGATTATAGGAGTGTTATGCTTCCGCTTCTTCATGGAAGATGCTCCATCGAAGTAGAGTTCCCATTGGACATTATTTTCTTCCTTTTCCCCTTCGATTGTGTCGAATGCGTGTTCGTCTGGAAATTCGCAATTTAATGGAGAATCGACTGGTATCGGATGCTCAGCAAGAGAGTCGGCGATAGCCTGGCCTTTCACTGCTTTGAGGGATCGATACGTTATCGAGAATTCCATCAAGAGGAGGGCTCATTTGGTAAGCCTTCCTGTTAGTATGGCCATTTACATCAGATATTTGAGAGGATCCACTTTTGATATGAGATGGACCTCATGTGCCAAGGCGTAGTGCCCGAGTTTCGTTATAGCGAAGATCAGTGCCAGCCAATGCTTTTCGATTGGAGAGTAGTTGTTTTCTTCCCCCAGGAGAACTCGACTCAAATAGTAGAGAGCTCTCTCCTTTCCCTGATCGTTCTCTTATGCCCATAGCGCGCTTAGAGAGCCTTCAAGGGCCGTTGTGCACAGGATGAGGGGCTTTCCTTTGACCGGAGCGGTCAGTACCGGTGGGTTCTGCAGGTAATGCTTGATTTCGTCCAGTGCACTTTGGAATTTATAATCCCAAATGAATGGGGTCCCCTTTTTCATTAGATGGCTGTAGGGGTGACATTTGCCGGAGAGGTTGGTTATGAACTGCCGGATATACGCGAGCTTTTCTTGGAGAGTCCGCAATTGTTTGAGAGTTCTTGGCGTGGGCATTTCCATAATTGTCTTGATATTTGATGGGTCTATTTCGATACCTTGGTGTCGTATGATGAATCCTAGGAATTTGCCTGAGGAGACTCCAAACGTGCATTTCAGAGGATTCATCTTTAGATTGTATTTCTGAAAACGCTGAAACACTATGTTCAGATGTTCCCAATGCTCCTCGTAAGATTTGCTCTTCACCACGAGGTCGTCAATATAGCATTCAACAACCTCATGAATGAGGTCGTCGAAGATTTTCGTCATGGCCCTATGGTAGGTAGCGCCTGCGTTCTTCAAACCAAAGGGTATCACCTTATAGCAGAATATGCCTAGTGGAGCCTGGAAGGTGGTGTTCTTTTGGTCTTCAGGATGCATTTTTATTTGATTGTAGCCTGAAGATCCATCCATGAAGGAGAAGACCTCATGTGTGGACATGTTATCGATCATCAGCTCGGTAACAGGTACTGGGAAGTCATCCTTCGGAAAAGCTTTGTTAAGGTCTCGAAAGTCCACGCAGATGCGCACTGTTCCATTTTTCTTCATCACTGGAACAATGTTGGCAATCCAATCGGGATACTAAATTCCTTGGATGAAACTGGAGTCAATTAGTTTCTTGACTTCGGCATTGATACTCATCTTGAGTTCGAGCCGTATTCTTCTTGGTGTCTGTTTGACTGGCTTAACGTCCGGCGATATAACCAGTTTATGTACCGCTATTTCTGGATCTAGTTCCGTCATCTCGGAATAATTCCATGCAAAGCAGTCTTTATATTGCATGAGTACATTTTTTAAAGTAGCCACCTGCTTTTTAAATAGCAGCTCACTGACGAACGTTGGTCTCGGATCGTTTACCGTTCCTAGGTCAATTTTTCTCAGGTTGTCCGCCGTGGTATGTATCCCATCTTCCAGTTCTTTAGGCGTCGGTGGAAACTCTGAGATCACCTCGTACTCATCCTTATCTGCGAAGCATCTGGAGGGGTCATCCGTATTCTCATGGTTCCCCTCTCCTGAGAATGTTATCACGCGGCAGGTACGAGTTCGTTTCCAAGCTCGATGTTGATCTGGCCCTACCCTCGCAATATAGGTTCTTTTTGGCTCTTGCTTTCTGTTCCCCTCCGAAAGACGCGGCGGAAGTCTTGCCTGAAATTCGGGGCAGATGCTAATTGGTGCTATCCGTCCACCTCTCCGAAGATACCAAGTTGATTTATGGCACCATGTATCGAAGGTTTAAATCGATGCGACCGATGTAGCAGACTTCGTCCCCCTCGTTTGAGGGGTTTTTGATTGTGGGGACGCTCTTCCCTGCAGGCGCAAGCCCCTGCAGTTAATTATGCTACCACATCGCGATAACAACTTTTTCCTTCTCCAGATGGTCACTTCGTGTTGTGGGTGTTTGTTTTGTGTTTGGTTGCCCGTTGATTGTATACGGAGACTAGGTTATGTTTTCGCCCGTAGGGCGTGGATTAGTCCAAATCCGTATCTTTTTTAGATTTGGGTTTGGGGGTTTGGGTTTAAGGATACGTTAGCCTCATTTGGGAATAAGATCAACTTAAACGTTTGTTAAGGATACGTTAGTCTAATTTTAGACTAAGATCAGTTTAACAGGATCATTTAGATCCAACAAGAGAGCAATTGGGCTCTATTGTTTAGTTTAGTAACATTGCGGTCGATTAGTTTAAGAACATTACGGTCCATTGTTAGTTTAAGGACATCTCGGTCCAATGTTAGTTTAAGGACATCGTGGTCGAGGTTAAGAACATCATAGTCCGTGGGTTTAAGGACTCCACAGTCCGATGTTAGTTTTAAGACATTACGGTCGAGGTTAAGGACATCATAGTTCGTGGGCTTAAGGTCTCCACAGTCCGATGTTACATTACGGTCGAGGTTAAGGACATCATAGTCCGTGAGTTTAAGGACCTCACAGTCCGATATTAGTTTTAAAACATCACGATCGAGATTAAAGACATCATAGTCCATGAGTTTAAGGACCCCACAGTCCATGAAATATGTGGTTGTTGGGACCCGTCATCTCTTTGAAGACGTTGAGGAATTACAACGACAAATATCAAAGGAGTGAAGAGATGTACCCTTGAACCAAGATGAGTTGGTTGAAAGAGCAGATGTGCTCAATTTGAGATAAGTTGAGGACTTATGGCCAGAATTGGGCTAAGTCCAATTAAAAATGTTTAACATTTTATTTTTGTTATGGCTATTAAGCCTTTATTTGGGCTCGGCCCTTTTAGTAACGCTAAGCATTGAAGTCTGACATCTTTCGTCTTCATCAGAACAGATTGTGTTCTGACAATACGCCACGTGGTGCACCAGGCTCTTTGCGCCAGCTAAAGAGCGCATTGCGCTTTTGTCAGGTAGCGCACACGAAGAGGACACGTGTCGCACTTAGCGCTGAGCGCTAGCTTATTAGCTCATTGCGCTTTTAATTTATGATCGCTCTGCTGGAGGTCGCCGCCCCAATGACCCTTACTGAGGACGGCTCAGAGGCTGGAAGGGAGGTAGTCGGGACTACTCTTCCTTTGTTGAATCCTGATGTTACGGCGGAGACCGTTGAAGCTGCTATCCTCCCGGCTCAGAATGGGAGGAGCGTTGAAGGTAACCCTCTGCGTTTTAATTTAGCAACCCCTTCATAGTCTAAACTCTTTTATCTTTCCCAGAATTGCGCGGTTTGGCGGCCACTATCGCTGATCTGTCGCCTCGACAGTCATTTCAGCGTTTATTGGAGATGGCAGCTCCGCAGGCGATCTCCCCTCAGCGTATTGTCCTTTCCTCCGGGCAAGGTTAGTGTCATTCGCCATCTTTTCTTTTACCATAGCATTGTTACTATCTTGCAAAATGACGTTGATGTCTCTTATAGTTTTGGAAGCTGACGATGAGGTTGAGGTCGTTGAAGGGCCAGGGGAACCTTCGGCTCCTACTTGCATGACTGTCGGTGAGTGACATTTTATTATAATCCCGTTCGTTCTGTGCTTAAGAATTTTACTAACATTTGTCAAATTTGAATAGCCCTGCCAGTCTCCATGGCATTGGGATCGCGCATCGTGATGCCGCCCGGCCCTTATGCTTTGCGGGCTTCAGAACGCTTGGCCCAATTGAGCCTTGTCTCCCTATCATCTTTCGTCGAGGAGCTCCGTGCTGGTAGCGCGACCACAGCCGAAGCGTTTCCGCTGAAGCTAACGGCTCTCTTCCTTTTCTCGCCGCCTATCATAGCGAGGAGGTGGTGCGGGTCTGGGTGGAGTTCTATAGGAAGGTGGAGGCTTGTTTGCACGCTCTTGAATGTTCTCGCCTTTCCTCGGAAGCCGTGGCTGCAAAAGCGGAGTTGCGGGGTCTGATAGCACGATGTGCGGCCAACATGACGTCATGCGAGAAGAGGCTTGGCCGCAAGTTCTCGGAGAGGGAATTGGCTTCTAAGGCGCTGAGCGAGCTTCAGGCCAGCCTCACAGCCAAGGCCAACAAAGCATACGAACTCTGGCGAGTGCTCCAGGAGTCCATAAAAGAGGTGGTGGCTCTCGATAAAGCTGCCATGTTCACTCGTGAGAAGGTCGAGGCTCATAAAGCCACCGAGAAAGAGCTCGAAGCTCGGCTTGCTTCGTATCAGGCTCAGTAAGCTCAGGCGGAGGCTCGTCTTCTGGAGATCTTGCGTCATGAAGCCGTGGCTCAGCAACAGAACGATGAGCTGGTAAAATTACTGCACCGCCCGCCGGCTTGAGGACTTGTATCTTTTCTCCTTTTTTGTACATACTCATGGATGAGAGTATCTTTTCTTTTTGTTTCTTTCATGAATTGTACTTTGTATCCATTTTGGTTTATGAATAAAAGATACATTTTTCTTTTTAATGGTGTGTCCCCCTTTTATTGAATGTATTCTGCGGATATTCTATCTTGATCTCCTTGCAGGACAGCGATGGCTCAGGATTCAGGGTTAAGATCTGCCTCCTAAGACTTTTGCATTTTATGAGCCACGAGGGTCTCATAAAGTGTTTTTCTCCCTACAGGTCGAGAGGATCCCATAGGTGTAAGTTCTTCCTAGGAATCGTGAGGATTCTTAAGCGGGTTTTCCCTTGAGAGTCATAAGGATCTCACAAGAGAGTTTTTTTCTTCCTTACAGGTCGTGAGGGCCTGCAAGTGCTGGATGTGGTCGCCCTTGTCCGTGTTTCACGGGGCCAGGGGGCTGCTCCAGGTATCATAGTTTAAAGACGTCGCGGTCAAGGTTAAGGACCTCATAGTCCGTGGATTTAAGGACTCCACAGTCCGATGTTAGTTTTAAGACATCACGGTCAAGGTTAAGGACCTCATAGTCCGTGGATTTAGGGACTCCACAGTCCGATGTTAGTTTTAAGACATCACGGTCAAGGTTAAGGACCTCATAGTCCATGGATTTAGGGACTCCACAGTCCGATGTTTGGTTGCAGGGACCCGTCACCTCTTTGAAGACGTTGAGGAATTACAACGCCAGGTATCAAAGGAGTGAAGAGATGTACCCTTAAACCAAGGCAGAATCCGTAGGGAATCGGGGTGGTTGATCGTTAGTTTTAAGACATCACGGTCGAGGTTAAGGACATCATAGTCCGTGGATTTTAAGGACTCCACAGTCCGGTATTTGCTCTGGATGCTTCACACGGGTTCACTGCCGTGCTTGGCGAGGACCAGGCTCCGCTCTGGGCGTTTTCCGCGGGGTCAAAGAGTGACGTTATCCGCGTTCCACGTAACCAGGAATTTTGCACTAGATGCTTCACACGGGTTCACTGCCGTGCTCGGCGAGGACTAGCCTCCGCTCTGGATGCTTCATACGGGTTCACTGTCGTGCTCTGCGAGGACCAGGATCTGCTCTGGACGTTTTCCACGGGGTCAAAGAGTGACGTTATCCGCGTTCCACGTAACCAGGAATTTTGCACTAGATGCTTCACACGGGTTAACTGCCGTGCTCGGCGAGGACTAGGCTCCGCTCTGGATGCTTCACACGGGTTCACTGCCGTGCTCTGCGAGGACCAGGATCCGCTCTGGACATTTTCCACGGGGTCAAAGAGTGACGTTATCCGCGTTCCACGTAACTAGGAATTTTGCACTAGATGCTTCACACGGGTTCACTGCCGTGCTCGGCGAGGACTAGGCTCCGCTCTGGTTGCTTCACACGGGTTCACTGCCGTGCTCTGCGAGGACCAGGATCCGCTCTGGACGTTTTCCATGGGGTCAAAGAGCGACGTTATCCGCGTTCCACGTAACCAGGAATTTTGCACTAGATGCTTCACACGGGTTCACTGCCGTGCTCGGCGAGGACTAGGCTCCGCTCTGGATGCTTCACACGGGTTCACTGCCGTGCTCTGCGAGGACCAGGATCCGCTCTGGACGTTTTCCACGGGGTCAAAGAGACGTTATCCGCGTTCCACGTAACCAAGAATTTTGCACTAGATGCTTCACACGGGTTCACTGCCGTGCTCGGCGAGGACTAGGCTCCGCTCTGGATGCTTTACACGGGTTCACTGCCATGCTCCGCGAGGACCAGGATCCGCTCTGTACGTTTTCCACGGGGTCAAAGAGTGACGTTATCCGCGTTCCATGTAATCAGGAATTTTGCTGATTGTATCCGCATTTCACGGGATGGAGGTTTGACTGTTGGCGATATGTATACCACCGAGCCATGGAACTGGGAGTTGCCGCTGTTCCGCTTAGCTTGAAGTTGTGTCCGTCGTTACGAGACGAGTGTTGGGATGATCTCTAGGTCGCTTGTGACCCGTCGAGATTTAGCTTCTTTCTTTGGTGAAACCTGGGGGGGAGGTATGTTCCCTTTTTGTTTACGCCCTTGGATTGTGTACAGGGTGTGATGGAACATCACCTGTAGGGCATAAATTTTATTTTTATTTTATTTCTTTTTCCGCGATGCTCTATCGTTTCAGCTTTATATTGCGAAGGTCGCGATTGCCCCATCATTTCGGCTATTTTTCGCGGTGCCCAATCATTTCGGCTATCTATTTATTTTCTATTCGCTGCTTTTTATTGCGAATTGCCCCATCATTTCGGCTATTTTTCATGCATACATTTTTACTTGCTGCTTTTTATTGCAAGTTGCTCCATCATTTCGGCTATTTCGTAGGCATGTGTGGCTTGCTAGCTTTTTTTGCCGCAAGCTTGGATTTTAGACACCGATTTCGGCATCAGCACTGCTACAACTGGAATATTGCCAGGAGCGAATCATCATTTGCCTTTGTCGATGTTGAACAAAGGTGGCTTAGCAAACAGGGTTAAGGGTCCTGTCGACCAAGGCTTTTGACTTCATGAGCCGTAAGGGTCTCACAAAAGTATTTCTCCCCACAAGTCATGAGGATCTTGTAGGTGTATTTTCTCCCCAGGGATCGTGAGGATTCCTAAGTGTATGTTCCTCTGCAAGTCGTAAGGATCCTACAAGAGGGCTTTCTCCTTATGGGTCGAGAGGACCTACAAGGGTTGGACATATCCCTAGTCACGGGTGGGACTTTGCTGGGGAAATGTTTATTCGTGCCCGTGGATTGTATACAAGGGTCAGTATTGAGCCTCTTGTAGGGCAATATCGAAGGTTGTGGGGGATTTACTTAAGAACAGGTTTAGGTTTCTGTAACTTAAGACTTTCAAATCTTATGAGCCGTGAGGGTCCCATAAGAGAATTCTCCTTACGAGTCGTAAGGATCTCGCAAGTGTATTTTCTCCTTAGGAATCGTGAGGGTCCCTAAGTGTGTTGCTCCTTTGTGAGTCGTAAGGATCTCACGCGGGTGGTTTCTCTTTACAAGGTCGAGAGGACCTTGTACGTGTCTTTCAACGAGGTTGCGCCCTTTCGGGTTTTCACAAACACTCGCCGGTAGTCCTGCTGTTTTTACTCACGGAGCCCTTTCAGGTTTTCATCCGTGCCCATTTTGCTTATGGACATACCGTTTTTTTTATTTATTTATTTTTTTTACAAGGTCGCGCCCTTTCGGGTTTTCACGAACACTTGCCGGTAGCCCTGCTGTTTTTACTCACGAAGCCCTTTCGGGTTTTCATCCGTGCCCATTTTGCTTATGGACATACCGTTTTTTTTTATTTTATATTTTTTTAAATATTTTTTTCTTTCTCTTTTTTTTTTATTCATCTCGTCAGCCTAAGGATGCTGCGGTAGTAGTTTAGGGACGTCTCGGTCCGTCGTTAGTTTAAGGACGTCTCGGTCCGTCGTTAGTTTAAGGACGTCTCGTTCCGTCGTTAGTTTAAGGACGTCTCGGTCCTTCGATAGTTTAAGGACGTCTCGGTCCGTCGATAGTTTAAGGACGTGTCGGTCCGTCTTTAGTTTAAGGACATTTCGGTCCGTCGTTAGTTTAAGGACGTCTCGGTCCGTCGATAGTTTAAGGACGTCTCGGTCCGTCGATAGTTTAAGGACGTCTCGGTCCGTCGATAGTTTAAGGACGTCTCGGTCCGTCGATAGTTTAAGGACATTTCGGTCCGACATGGAGAAGGCTGGCTACTGCTTATAAAGCTTGAGCTTAGGAAGATAGCGAGCGGACATAGTCGTCGTCATCTATCATTGACCTAGGCCGTGGCTCATTAAGCGTAGTATCTCTTTAGGAAGCGACCGTTTATTGGCCTGAAAGTCCTTTCACCGTGCATGTCCATGAGTAGATAGGCCCCACCCTGGTAGACCTTATCTATGATGTACGGGCCTTCATAGTTTGGCTCGAATTTTCCCCGCTTGGCGCGATTGGGGATTATAGGCCTTTTGACCACTAACATGAGTTCGCCTTGGCGGAATGTCTTCGGTCGGGTCAATCTTTCATATGAGCGCGTCATCTTTGCTTTATAAGCTTCCGGATTTTGTTGCGCTATGAGCCGGGTTTCATCGAGGGCATCGAGCTCCTCAAGCCGAAGGTGAGCATTTTCTTCGTCCGTCAGCTCGTAGTGGACTGCCACTCGTAGAGAGGGTAACTCTATCTCGAGGGGGAGCACTGCTTCCGTCCCAAATACCAACGCGTACGGCGTTGTGTTCGTGGCCGTCTTGAATGTAGTTCGATAGGCCCAAAGGGCCTCTTGCAGCCTCTCGTGCCAGTCTTTCTTATTTCGGGACACCGTCTTTTTTATGATCTTCGTCAAGGTCTTATTGAAGGCCTCGGCCAGGCCGTTAGCTCGTGGATTGTAAATTGAAGAATATCTCCAGTCTATATTGTGCTGCTGCGCTAAGCGGCTAATCTTATGGCTTCTATAGGCTGGCCCATTATCGGAGATAATCCGTCGTGGGGTTCCAAACCGATAGATGACGTGCGTCTTGAAGAAGTGGAGGATATTCTCCGTATTCACTTCCCTCAGCGGTACTGCTTCTGCCCATTTGGAGAAGTAATCAGTTGTCGCCAGGATGAAACGATGTCCCCGGGACGATGCTGGCTTGATGGGGCCGACTATGTCAGTCCCCCACATTTCGAATGGCCAGCTAGCCACCGTTGGGTGTAGTGGATTCGGATGTTGGTGGATAAAGTCTCCATGAATCTGGCACGAGTGGCATTGCTTCGCATACTCGAGGCAGTCTTGGACCATCGTGGGCCAATAATAACCCATCCGTTTGATCTTCAATTTCATTTTTGGGCCTGCTTGGTGAGAACCGCAGAGTCCGTCGTGAACTTCCTGAACGACTCTTTCTGCTTCGTCAGGTCCTAAGCATCTCAGCCACAGAGAATCAAACGATCTCTTGTATAGAGTGTCGTTGACAAAAGCGAAAAATAGAGCTCGTTTCATGAGCTGATGTCTTGAGGACGCTTCTTCGGGCATTCGGTGGGACTTAAAGTAGTCTATGAAGACTTCCCTCCAGTCCTCGGCCTTCTCATGGTCTTTTATTTGTAGGGTCGTCTGCTCAGTC
Source organism: Agapanthus africanus (assembly GCA_030015575.1). Lineage (NCBI taxonomy): Eukaryota > Viridiplantae > Streptophyta > Magnoliopsida > Asparagales > Amaryllidaceae > Agapanthus > Agapanthus africanus. The sequence goes on along the minus strand of JASDDO010000004.1, from coordinate 336,949,316 downwards.
GCCCCCTTTTCTTCGTATAATTCCGGAGATATTTCTGCCGGGGCGAGCACTCGACGGCTTTGTACCACGATTCTGACGTCATCGAGGTTCTCGTCAGCCAGTTCTTTAGCGAGCTTAGCTAACGCGTCTGCTTTGCTATTTTCCTCACGTGGTATACTTTCCAAAGTGTAGGAGGGAATTTGGGTCAACAGTTGTTGCACCTTTTCGCCGTACTTCACCAGCTCCGGTTTGCACGTTTGGTAGTCACCATTTACTTGACTAACGACCAGTTGAGAATCCCCGTATATAAGGAGGTCTTCAATTCCCATGTCAATGGCGATCTCGAGGCCCGCTATCAAACCTTCGTATTCGGCTTCATTGTTCGTCCTCGATTCCGTTAAGGAGAAAGCAAAGCGCATTATCCCTCCTTGTGGGGTTACGAAGATGAGGCCTACTCCCGATTTGATTATGAGGGTACATTGTTTGCGCTTCTTCATGGAAGATGCCCCGTCAAAATAGAGTTCCCATCGGGTATCACCGCCGCCGATCGCATCGAATGCATGTTCATCTGGCAAATCACAGTTCAGAGGAGAACTGGCAGGTACTGGATGCTCAGCGAGGAAGTCGGCAATGGCCTGGCCTTTCACTGCCTTAAAAGGTCGATACGTTATCGAGAACTCCATCAGGAGTAGAGCCCATTTAGCGAGTCGACCCGTCAATATAGCCTTTGACATCAAATATTTAAGAGGGTCCACCTTCGAGATGAGACGGACTTCGTGCGCCAACGCATAGTGCCTGAGTTTTGTTATCGCGAAGATTAACGCCAAGCAGTGTTTTTCAATAGGAGAGTAGTTGTTTTCTGCCCCCAGCAGAACTCGACTTAAGTAGTAGAGTGCTCTCTCTTTTCCTTGATCGTTCTCTTGTGCCCATAATGCGCCTAAGGAACCTTCGAGGGCGGTTGTATAAAGAATGAGGGGTTTTCCCTTGACCGGCGCAGCCAACACCGGAGGGTTCTGCAGGTACTGCTTGATCTCGTCTAGTGCACCTTGGCATTTGTGATCCCAAACGAATGGAGTTCCCTTCTTCATCAGGTGGCTGTAAGGACGGCACTTGCCTGAAAGATTGGCGATAAATCTCTGGATGTATGCGAGCTTCCCTTGGAGAGACCGCAACTGTTTGAAGGTTCTTGGGGGAGGCATTTCCATGACCGCCTTGATCTTAGATGGATCTATTTCGATACCTCGGTGTCGGATGATGAATCCCAGGAATTTACCCGAGGAGACTCCAAACGCGCATTTGAGGGGATTCATCTTCAAATTATATTACCGAAGACGTTGAAATACAGTCTTCAGATGCTCTAAATGCTCTTCGTATGACATGCTCTTCACTACGAGGTCATCAATATAGCACTCGACGATGTCATGTATGAGATCATCGAAGATCTTTGTCATGGCCCTTTGATAGGTAGCACCGGTGTTCTTGAGACCAAAGGGCATAACCCTGTAGCAGAATATACCCAAAGGGGTTCGGAAAGCGGTGTGCTTCTGGTCTTCGGGATGCATCTTTATCTGATTGTATCCTGATGAACCGTCCATAAAGGAGAAAACCCCGTGAGTGGACGTGTTATCTATCATTAGCTCGGTTACCGGTACTGGGAAATCGTCCTTCGGACAGGCTTTATTGAGATCCCTGAAATCCACGCATATGCGTACCGTCCCATTTTTCTTCATTACCGGGACGATATTGGCGATCCAGTCGGGATATTGGACTTCTTGGATAAATCCAGAATCGATCAGCTTCTTGACTTCGGCGTTGATGCTCATTTCAAGCTCGAGTCGCATCCTTCTTGGCGCCTGCTTGACTGGCTTGATATCTGGGGATATTGCTAATTTATGCACAGCAATCTCCGGATCTAATCCTGGCATCTCGGAGTAGTTCCACGCGAAGCAGTCTTTATGCTGTAGAAGCACGTTTTTTAACGCAGCCACCCTTTCTTCAGATAGCAGCTCGCTGATAAATGTCGGTCGCGGATTATCTGTCGATCCCAACTCAATCTTCTTGAGGTTATCTGCAGTAGTATGTATGCCATCTTCCAGTTCTTTCGGAGCTGGCGGAAATTCTGAGATCACCTCATCATTGCTGTTCTCAAAGCACCAGGGAAGGTCATCCATGTTCTTGGGCTCTTCTTTTAATATCGTAATCGTGTAACAGGTGCGAATCCGCTTCCAGGACTGAGGTGGATCTGGTTTTGCTTTTGCGGCTTTGGGTTCGTGCTTTTGTGGCGGCATTACCCTCCAGCCGTCGGATAAAGCGAATCTGCCCTGTTGGTACTGGTCCTCGACCCAGTTCTTGAAGGTGAAGCAGTCTTCGGTAGGATGTCCTATGGCTTGGTGATAAGAGCAATAGCTCAGATGAGAAGCCCTGTTAGCTTGCTCAGGGTGCTTAGACTTTGGAAGCGCGATCATTTGATGTTTTATAGCGAGCTCGAGTAACCTCTCCGTCTTGTCTCGGGGGAAGGAGTACGCTCGACTCATCTTCTTCATGAGGGACAAATCCGAGCCGCGCAATACCCGATCACGTAACTCTCTAATCCTGCGTCGTTGTTGTCGGCTCCTCTTTCCGCTTCTTGATTTATTTCCGTCTTTGCGTCGGGCCTTTTGTACAACGGGTTGACAAGGATGAGCATCTTTGTCTTTTGCAGCCTGTTGAAATAGACGTTGCGTCCTGGCCTTCTCGTAGATGGCCATCTCGCGGTTGTGGTCTTCCCGATCTTTTTGACCCACTTTCCTGATAGGCTTGTCCATTCGTTCTTCAAACGACGGACTCGGCGTTTCAATCGCGGGATCTAGTTTTGATGAGGGGTTGGCATTTCCTGACGGGGCGTCCTCTTCTTCATCAAAAGTATATATGGCGTAGCTACTATGGGCCCGTTCCCGTTTTCCGGTTCTCGCGTATCCAAGCCCAAGTGTTTCCATTTTCCCGTTGGGCAATTTGCGTTGAGTCCCAGGGACATCCCAAATCCTGTTGTAGAACCGAGCTTGTCGAACAGTCTGTTTTAAGGGTACTCCTTGGCGCTTCAATAGCCTCTTTAATCCATTCGTATAGTATCTGGGCATGCGGATGGGTTGGAGCCTGTCGAGTGTAGCATCCGCGCCATGCCAAATCTCTTTCTCTACTTTCGACTCCCAGGATCGGTAGAATAGGATTAACTTCTCACCCCTTTGCCTGGGAGGGACGTAAAATGTTTGCAGGTCCTGCACATTGTGAGCTTGAAGTGTGTCGAGATCCTTGTAGTGTTCTCGCGGCACCATGGTGATTTGCAAACTCTGATCATCGCTAGGGGTGCTTGTATTGACAGCCGATTGGAGAACACGGCATTAACCTCATCTTCCGAGTCACTTCCGAAGACCAACATGGGGGCGGACGTCCCTGGGTTGTTGCGTTGAGATGACCCGGCATAAACTATCTCTTCTTCTTCTTCGGTATCGCTCCCGAAAACAGGGATGGTGGCGGCGGCTTTGTTCTCCGGGTTGCGACACCTTTCTGTATCCTCGAAATCTGGCAAAAAGTACTTCGCATCTTCGTATTTGCGGACTTCGTTCACGGAAAATGGGTTCAACTCACCTGTTACGGTATACTCGAAACCATCCTTAAAGTACTTCATACACTGATGTTGTGTAGAAGGGATGATGTTGTACTCGTGTAGCCAAGGACGACCGAGCAAGGCGTTGTAGCAGGTCTTGGCGTCAATGACATGGAATTTGATGTCTGTGACGAGGAGTCCAAAGCGTAATGTTAGTATCACGGATCCGAGAGTCCGTGACGATTGTGAATCGAAACCGGAGATAGTAATTTTGTCACGAGCGAGGTGTTGCACACTCATGCAGATTTCCTTCAACACCCGAACATTAAGGAGATTGACGGAGGATCCATTATCCACCAGGATCTTGCCTATCTTGATATCATGGCAGTATCCAGAGACATATAGGGGACGGTTGTGGTCGCACGTCCCGAGAAGGAGGTCTTCGTCACCGAAAGTGATGTCGGCCGTATGCACTTCCTCCAGTTCATCCTTCATCCTTTCAGTGGCGAGGAAGGGTTGGAATTGCTCAGGTTCTTGTAACGCCTTAATTAGTGAGTCTCACGCTTCTTTTGATAATAGGAGGGCATCGAGAATGCTAAGCTGAGAAGGTAGCTTCCTTAGGTGCGCTAGGATATTGTAGTCCACCTTACCCTTCCTGGGAGGGTCTTTGGTAGTCAGTTCTTTCATGACCTGGTCATCTAAAGTGATATCCTCAGTGACCTTTTCCTTTCCTTTATCTTTTCTATTCGCGGGCCCGAGATTCTTTTCTGGGAGTGTGCGATTGCGCAGCTGAATGTTCTCGCAGGCCTCCGATTTCTCCTCTTTCCCTAAAACGGATTCTTTAAAGAGAGGGCCCAGAGCCATTTCTTCATCAGAGTCGCTCCCAAAGGTGAGAACTAGTGACCCCCCGGCGTTAACCATGTAACAGCTGCCAATAGTTCTGTTGTGCCCGTCGGCAGTACTCCTTCGTTCCCGACGAGTCTTGCGTTTCATGCGCTTAAAATGTTGTCGATGAACAACATATCCTTGCCACCATATCTTAAAGGCGTCGCACTCCTCCGTGGGGTGTGAAATTTTCCGATGATATGCGCAATAATCAGGGTGCCTCTCCACCCCATTGAGCGTGTTTTCTTCCGAGGGTGGTAGCTTCATTCCCATTGACATGGCTTTGGCAAACCTTTTTCTCGTCTTGAATATCTTCTTGTCTGCCTCGGATGCTTTTCGATCTGGCGGGAGTACTTCAACTCTTTCGTTCAGTCGTCTGCATTTGGCTCCTTCCGACGCGGCCATCTCACGCTCCTGATCCGCTTTGCTCTTTAGACGAATCTCGTCTAGAAAGGCGTTGATCATTTCATCTGTTGGCCATGCACGTTCTGGTTCAGGCTCTGTCCCCAGCTTCTTAGTGCCAGGAGTTTTTTCATCGTCGGTAAACGAGTGGGAGATTACGTTACAACTCGTCATATATCCCTCGGATTCATCCGATGAACTCTCTCTATCATCTCCCTCTTGAAAGATGTGGTTGAGGAACTCTTGCAGCGTGATAGGAGTTCGCGCCTTTTGATTGTACTCTTCAGCGCGTCGATTTGTTTCTGCAAGTTCGTGTGCTCGTCTCCAGGCTTCACGGGCTTCTAGGATTTCTTCTTCTTTTTCTTCGAAGATTTTGACGGTTGGGCGTGAGTATTTGGGCCATTATCACGAGTCTTCGTAGTTGGGCGGGGCTTCAACATCCCTTCGATAATTTAAGGTTCAAGAGGGTCCTTCCATTCGATCGCAGGGCACGCATGAAGGTCACTCAGCATTCTTTTGGTTTTAGTTGATAGCACGACCTCCCATGGAGCTTCTTCAATAAAGGAACAGGTTGCCCCCGGTGTATCTGCTTTCTTAGGAGTATGCGGCTGTGGTGGGTTCACCTTCCACTTTTCGGACAGTGCAAACTTCCCCTGGAGGTATTGATCTTCAATCCATCCTTTGAAGACGAAGCAATCCTCAATCGGATGACTTACCGTTTGATGGTAAGGGCAATAGTTAGGGTTATTCACCTCAGTGGGTTGCGGCGGTCGCCTTGGATTTGGTAGCTTTATAAGTCTGTTGCGTACTGCCAGCTCGAATAACCGTTTCGTCTTGTCTCGTGGGAACGAGTAGGGACGCTTCATCTTCTCATTATAATACCGGCGTCTTTCTTCCAATTGATCTGCCGGCTTCGGGGCGTTAGGTTGCTGCTGGGCATTCGCGACGAAGGTTGCCCTTCCTTTACCCTTGTCATTCCGAGGTTCCGACTTTGGGGGAGGTGGTCTATGACCCATCTGGTCCATCTGAGCCAACTTGTCGATTAAAGCCTGGAACGTGGTTGGCTTAAAGAACATCATAAACTGGGAAATAGTTGCGTGAGGGTCTAGGGTTCCCACGAACATGCCCACTGCGGGTGCTTCCTCAATGCGTTGCTCGCATCTCGACCACAAATTCCGCCAGCGTATAGCATACTGGACCCAGGTTTCGCCTGGTTTTACCCTGGCGTTAATCAGTGCCGTTATTGAAGTGCGTTCGCTGGCGCTTGCGAATCGCTGAGTGAATAGCAGCTCCATTTCAGCGAACGTCTTGATAGAATCGTTCGGGAGTTCCGAATACCATTCGAATGCTGTTTCTGATAAGCTGCCCACGAACTGGCGAAGCAACAGTTTATCATCACCGCCGGTGTTACCGGAAAGGGCCCTGAACTGGGCAACATGTTGATGGGGATTGCCGGTCCCCTTATACACGTGGAATTTTGGTATTGTATAACCCGGCGGGTATTTGATTTGGTCGTACCAGCTTGGATACGGCCGGCCCGTCTTTACGACTTGACCAGCTGCCTCAGTCGCATGATGAACCCGGATTTGCTGGGCTATATAGTCGACCAAATCAGCCTTAGAGATTGCCTCCTCTTTGGCCGTTGAGAGGGCCGGTGGTGGATTTGACGTTTCTCCTCGGTCCTCTTCAAGAACGATTGGGGGATCCTCGGTGGGTGGGTCCTGCTGGATCATCATTCCTATCACATCTTGGAAGAGAAGGCCCATACGCTATATGTTGGCTGCTTGTTCAGCAGCCTCTTTGTCCTTCTTCTCCAGTATCCGGCGAAGGAATTCGGCGTCGGTTTCTTCCTCCTGGCGTTCGTCTGAGGACGTTTCTGGGTTTTCTTTTGGCCCGGTAAGTGCGGCCATAGCATTCATCATTTCCTGGAGCTTTTGCTGTTGCTCCTGAGCTTTGGTCACCGACCGTGTAAGCGGTCTATAACCTGTGGACGCACGGCTATCTTCTTTTCCTGACGCCATGTATACGGTGTGGACCATCATGCCCCCAGACTTAGTGCGTCTGGGCTCAGTGCTTTTAGCTGTCGTTGCAGGCTGGGGGATCTTCTCCGGCTTCCTCCTTTTATGAGCAGTGGAGGTTGAGGGGGCCGTTGAGGTGGGCGTCCAGACAGCCTTTCGTGGTTTAGCCTGGTGACCGGCTTCCGGTTGGATTTTCAGCTTCTTGTGCTGGCGGGAGAAGTTTGGATAGATCATCGAGTCTCGGGCCTGCCGCCAAACCTTATAGATTTTGGAAGACAGCCGTTGAGGGGATCGGGGCTGTTTTGACTTTATTTCCGCAACCTTTTTTAGTGGGGGAGGAGACCTCTTTAGCACCGCAGTAGGAGAATTCCTTCACACCTTATTTAGCATCTCGAAGCTGTTCCCAGTTGGAACAACAACATTAACTTTTGCCATCGGGGCTGATGGAGTTAGCCCAGAGGGGGAGTTGCCCCCAGCCTTCCTTACTCGGCGCCAATGGCGACGTCGAGCGTGACGAGCGGACGGCGTTGGTTCAGCGGTGAGAATGGCTTCGTCTTTCCCCTTGTGTAGGTGGGGGGTCGCTGCTGGTGTTAGCCTGTCAATGACCGATGTCTTTTGGGTAGCAGGAGCGGGAGCTGGAGCCGTCAATCTCGTAAAGACTGACTTTTTGGCAGGGGAAGCCGCTTTGACGACTTCAGGAGCAGGGCCGGTCACTTTCTTGGAAGCAGCCTTCTCTGGGATTGTAGGCCCCATTGTGGGTCCACAGGAGTTCTGGCCCAATCTAGAGAAGACCGAGGCGCTGATGTTGGGCGACCCGTTGAGAGGAGCCGCGGTAAGGGTAAGACGATCAAAGACCGACTTCTTAGGAGCTTCCGTTGTCAGCACTGGAGCGGTGAAGCTTGTCGGCGGGAGCATAGTCCTAAAGAACAATCCGGTAGTGGCCTGAGTCACCTGGTCCACCGGTATTGTGAATAACGAAGCAGCTTGGGGTCCGTAGGCTATACCTTCTGGCGAGGCAGAGCGTTGGTCGCAATTTCAGTCCGAGCCGTTGGAGCATTTCGCAGAAGTAGAAGCCATCGATTCTTTGCTTTCTGTAATAAGCAAGACGCCAATTCTTAGTATCTTGAAACCCAAGGGCAACCATTAGCGAACCGCGATTGGTTCGCGAATCACGACACACGAAGTGTGGAGTGGAAAGAGGAAAAGGTCCCACCGGGCGTGCCAGAATCTGTTCCCCTCCGAATGGCGGCCGAGACTGGGCGTCTCGCCTGAGATTCGGGGCAGATGCTAATTGGTTTTATCCATCCACCTCTCCGAAGATGCCAAGTTGATTTATGGCACCGTGTATCGGAGGTTTAAATGGATGCGGCCGATGTAGCAGACTTCGTCAGATTCCCCCTCGCTTGAGGGGTTTTTGATTGTGGGGACGCTCTTCCCTGCAGGCGCAAGCCCCTGCAGTTAATTACGCTACCGCATCGCGGTAACAACTTTCTCCTTCTCCAGATGGTCACTTTGTGTCGTGTGTGTTTATTTTATGTTTTGTCGCCCGTGGATTGTTTACAGAGACTGAGTTATGTCGTCGCCCATAGGGCGTGGACTAGTCCAAATCCGTATTATCTTAGATTTGGGTTTGGGGGTTTGGTTTGAGGATACGTTAGCCATATTTGAGGCTAAGATCAACTCAAACGTTTGTTAAGGATACGCTAGTCTAACTTGAGACTAAGATCAACTTAACGGGATCGTTTAGATCCGACAAAAGAGCATTTGGGCTCTATTGTTCCAGTTTAGGGACATAGTGGTCCATTGCATGTATGGCCGTCGGGACCCGTTACCTCTCTGACGGCGTTGAAGGATTACAACGACAGATGTTAAAGGAGTTCCGAGATGTACCCTTGAACCAAAGTTGATTGGAGGGATTCATAGTCCAGTCTGTTTGAAGGTTTAAGGATACGTTAGCTATATTTAAGGCTAAGATCAACTTAAACGGGATCGTTTAGATCCGGCAAAAGAGCATTTGTGGTTCTATTGTTCCAGTTTAGGGACATGGTGGTCTATTGCTAGTTTAAGGACATTGCGGTCCATGGGTAGTTTAAGGACATTGCGGTCCATGGGTAGTTTAAGGACATTGCGGTCCATTGTTAGTTTTAAGACATCTCGGTCAAGGTTAAGGACGTCGTAGTCCATGGGTTTAAGGACCCCACAGTCCATTGTTAGTTTTAAGACATCTCGGTCAAGGTTAAGGACGTCGTAGTCCATGGGTTTAAGGACCCCACAGTCCATTGTTAGTTTTAAGACATCTCGATCAAGGTTAAGGACGTCGTAGTCCATGGGTTTAAGGACCCCACAGTCCGTTGTTAGTTTTAAGACATCTCGGTCAAGGTTAAGGACGTTGTAGTCCATGGGTTTAAGGACCCCACAGTCCATTGTTAGTTTTAAGACATCTCGGTCAAGGTTAAGGACGTCGTAGTCCATGGGTTTAAGGACCCCACAGTCCGTATCAATGTGTGGTCATCGGGACCCGTCACCTCTTTGAAGACGTTGAGGGATTACAACGCCAAGTATCAAAGGAGTGAAGAGATGTACCCTGGAACCGGAGTGGATTAAATAGTCTTTGGCCCAATTTGGGATCAAGACCAATTAATTATGTTATGAGCCCATTAGCCCAGTTAATTACGAATTGAGGACTTATGGCCAGCTTGGGCTAAGTCCAATCATGTCTGGGACATCGGCCCTCCTGTTGGTCCCTTGAAGGAGAGGCTTTGCCTCTGGCCATTTAGCCAATTGGGCCAATGCCTAGTGTTAAACACTAAAGACCAATCAGTGTTGAACACCGGGAATGAAATTGATAAGTCAGTGTTTAATACTAAAAGATAGTTGATGTCAAACACCAGCAACAAGGCCTTCAAATTAGTGTTAAACACTAAAACAGATCAGTGTTAAACACTGGCAACAGAAATCCTAAATTAGTGTTGAACATTAAGGTAATCAGTGTTGAACACTGCAAATAAAGTTCTTTGCTTAGTGTTGAACACTAAGGCCAAACAATATTTTAACACTGGATTCAGGGGTTCCAATTTAGCGTTAGACGCTGAGGCAAGAGGGGTCACGTGGTAGCACGTGAGGGCACCCTCCCTTCGTTTGTTCTGCTGAGAAGATCGCATCTTTTGGAGCATCACGTGTCATCACGTGACGGGTGTTTAAATGGAGTATGTTAAAGCCTCTGCCAAGGGTCACGTGGGTCACGTGAGGCACTGCCTCAAAGGGGCTTTTCTGTAGATCTTTTGGGGGGTCACGTGGTGACACGTGACCCTGCTTTTCTGTAGATCTGTAGAAGATCTGTTAATCCCTTTCAGGAATTAAATTCCTCGTAGGGTTGAACCCTGATAATAATTTCAGAGAGATTAAATTCCTACTTCCTTTTGAAGAGTTGAACTCTGAATTTCCTGTAGGAATTAAATTCCTCATATATGTGAAGAACTGAATAGGGTTAAACCCTAATAAAAGCTTTGGGGGATTAAACTCCCACTCTCTATTAAAGAATTATTTTGGGGAATGAGATTTAAGGGAATTAAATTCCTGTTGTTTTAACAGAACTAAGTTCTTAACTAGGGTTGAACCCTGATTCTTTTCATTCTGAAGGAATTAAATTCCCATAACACAGGGTCAAACCCTAATTTTATTTTAAAGGAATTAAATTCCTATAGTTCTGTGAGAATTAAATTCTCGTGCTTCCATTCCCTCTCTATGCTTTGGATCTGCATGGCAGGATCTCAACCCATTGAGAATTAAATTCTCAACTCAAGGGGAGATGTGCACTTTACAGATCCTCCACCAAAGAGAGAACTATGTTCTCCTGTTTTATATCAGAGTTAAACTCTGTTGAGAATTAAATTCTCTTTTCTTTCAAAAAGCCTTCCCTTTCTTACTTAGGGTTTTCTTTTGCAGAAGATCCAAATTCTTCCAAAGTATCAAGGCCCTCTCCTTTTTCTTCCCTCTGCATATATCTTTCTTTGTGTGTCTCTTGGCTCCTATTTATAGGAGAAGCAGCTGAGTCAATTAGTTTTTGATGAATCTTTCATTGAGAGATTTGATTTGTATCCATCATTCGTTTTGGACCTTTGGATTATTAGGTGAATTTTATTCACCATTGGATTTTAAATCCAGAGATTCTCCTTTGTTATTTCGGTTGGATTTTAAGGGGAAATCTTTCCAAATTCGAGATTTTCCCATAGATAGATGATATTTAATCACCTTTAAATCTTTAATTCAATCGGTTGCTTTTGGAAAGATTTGAGAGGACTTTTCTCAGAATTTAATTCTGTTAACCGATAGGCTTTGAAGTCGGTCACGTGTGGCCACGTGACCCTTGGTCACGTGTGGGCACGTGACCCCCTTGGAACGAGCCCTCTTCTTTCTTTTTGCGCTCTGCCTTCTGGTTGCTGCTTAACCGTCACGTGCCGTCACGTGACCCCTGGTCACGTGTGAGCACGTGACCCTCGTCTGGACTCTTTTTCTTGATTTAACCGGAGAACAAATCTGCTGCTTTTGATTATCACGTGCCAATACGTGACCCTGGTCACGTGGGAGCACGTGACCCTGGTCACGTGGGAGCACGTGACCTCTTCTGAAGCCTTTTCCTTGATTTGATCAGGGAACCGGTTTTCCTTTGAAGCCGCTTTTAATTGTCACGTGCCAACACGTGACCCAGGTCATGTGGGAGCACGTGACCCTTTCTGAAGCCCTTTTCTTTGATGTAGTCGGGAAGCTGAATTTGCCTTGCCGATGCTTTTAGATGTCACGTGCCAACACGTGACTGCTGGTCACGTGTAAGCACGTGACCCTTTTCCGTAAGCTTTCCTGATTTTAAATCAGGAAACATCTGCGCTTATTTAGGGGCACACCAGTGAGTGACACGTGGTGCGCTTGGCGCTGAGCGCCAGTCCATAAACGCGGTGCTCTGTTTTAAAAGCGCAAAGCGCAAGTGGTGTCTATGGTTGACACGTGGCATGTTTTGGCGCTGAGCGCCGGTCCAAGAAGCGCAAAAGCGCAATTCATGAGTGCAAGGCACTTTCTAATAGCGCAAAGCGCATTTGATCAGATTTAAGATCAAAGAACAAATTTATGTTCTTTTTAAAGGAGGTTTTGCCTCAAGATTCAAGAACAAAAGTTCTTATTTTTTTATAAAAGGCTCTGCCTTTATAGATCAAAGATCTGTGAATGAAGTAAAATACTTCTTTTATATATATATATATATTTTTATGATTAGATCTTTTGATCTTTTGCTTTTTATTAAAGACCTTGGTCTTTTTTCAGATCTATGATCTTTTTAGAAGATGGTTCTTCTTTTTACCCTGTTGTTCAAGAACATAGTTCTTTACCTTGAAGATGAAGAAAAAATCTTCTTTTTTCTAAGAGCTTGCTCTTCTTTTTCTTAAAGTTAGCAGAGGGCTTTTCTCTCTCTTTTCTGTATCTTTTATTTTTTTGACTTGAAGTTTAGGGGCCTTTATATAGGGCCAAATGATTTGTTAAATCAGTTTAAGAGATCTTTCTCTGATTGATTTGGGAATATTTCCCACCATTGGATCTTTGATCCTAAGGCTTCTGTTTTACAGAAGATAATTTTCTTGTTTCAATAAGATTGAAAAATCTTTCCATAACAGAATTTTAGTTCTGATTAATTAATAATTTGTTATTAGTAGATCTTTTAATCTAACGGTGGGGGATTTTTAATTCCAGTGCTGACGCACCTCGCGCTAGCACACCTACGTTCGACACGTGGCGCGCAGCGCAGAGCAAATGCACTAGCGCACCTGTGTTTGATGCGTGGCGCGCAGAGCGCAGCGCAACTGCGCTAGCGCACCGATATTTGACACGTGGCACGCAACATAGAGTATAGCGCAGAGCGCAGCGCAACTGCGCTAGTGCACCTTTATTTGACACGTGGCGCGCAGCGCAGAGCGCTGGATCTGAAGCATTGCTTCAACTTTTTAAATTTTGAATTTTAAAACAGAGCTTTGCTCTGATTGGGGGTCCGCCGCCTAGGGCGCAGCGCTCATGGCGCTAGCCCATCTGCGTTTGATACGTGGCGCGCAACGCTCAGAATCTGAAGCGTTGCTTCAATATTTGAATTTTGAAATTCAAAACAGAGCATTGCTCTGATTGGGGGAAACAAATGCCCCCCACCGTTGCGCTCACGTGAGTGCAGCGGTGGCAACATCTGAGCCCTTGGATCGACTCAGAAGTTTAAGAGGCGGTTCCGTGCCTATAAATAGGACCTTTGGTCCTTTAGATGATTATCATCTTCTTCTTGAGAATTTTCATTCAGAGTGCAGCTCTTTTGTTAAGAACTTTCAAGAGTCAGAACTCTTAGGTAAAATTATTTTTTTTAATAAATTTGGGTTTTTACTCATTAACAGAGCCTTGCTCTTCATAGATCTTTGATCTAAAGAAAACCCATTTAGGGTTTCATTAATAGAGCCTTGCTCTCAGAAATCCATAGATCTAAAGAGATCTTTTCTTGGGGTTTCTTAGCCCATGAATCAGAGCTCTGCTCTTTTGATAATACGTAGATCTTTTGATCTTTGATGAAGAACTCTTAAGAGTTTTCTCATGGATCTTGAAGATCCCAGAATTTTTAATTCTCAAGAACTAATTTTAATTAATCTTTGATGGATTTTCCATCATCATTATAGAGCCAGGCTCTTTATGGAATTTTATTCCCTCATGACCAGAGTTTGACAATTGTCACTCTGTTACAGAGCTTTGCTCTCAAAGGGAGATTTTCTCTTTTTCCCAAGGGATTTCTCATTTAATGAGAATTTCTTTGAGGATCTCCTCATTAATTAACAGTCTCATCCAATGATGAGGCTGTTTTATTAATTGATGCATTGTCATCTGGATTTCGTGGGTCCCCCTTTGGTCCCCTTTCCACTGCGTTGCAGTGTGGTACAAATTTTTAAAGTACCGAGTGTCAGAATTTTAAAATTAAATTATAGTACTGACAATTGAATTCTGTTCCTTCTCGCAGGAGACAAGTCTTCCGATCTCTCTTTCCCGTTTTTCCGTTCAGAGGGAGGATTCCCTGAGGCACATGTGGACCGGGAGGTTCTCGCGCTTGTTTACCCCAGTCAGAGCAAAGCTCTGTTCAAATTCCAAGGCGGGAGATGAAGCAACGCTTCTGTTTCCCCCAATCAGAGCAAAGCTCTGTTTTGAAATTGAAGTGAAAATTAAAGTTAAAATAAATGAAGCAACGCTTCAGATCTCCTGCGCTGCGCGCAGAGCGCCACGTGTCAAAATCAGACACGCCAGCGCAGGGAGCGCAGCGCCCAAGGCAGCGCACCCAACCAGAGCAAGGCTCTATTTAAAGTAAAAAACAAAAGAAGCAACGCTTCAGATGATTTGCGCTCAGCGCTGCGCGACACGTGTCAGCGTAGTTGCGCTAGCGTAGTTGCGCTTCGCTCTGTGCTGCACGACACGTGTCAAGTGCAGGTGCGCTTGCGCCAAACAGAAAAATTCTGAAAGATCTTTCTGATCTTGTTAAAACAAGAAGATTGTCTTATGTAAAACAGAAGCGCTTGGATCAAAGATCCAACGGTGGGGAAAAATCCCTAAATCACTCAGAGAAAGATCTCTTTAACTGATTTAACAAATCAAATGGCACTATAAAATGGCCCCTAGACTCCAAGTCTAAAAGAACATTGAGATTAAAACAGAAAGAACTCAGAGAAATCTTCTGAAAACTTTGAAAGAACTCAGAGAAAGAAAAAGGTAAAAACCCCTGAATAAAAGAAGAATTTTCTTCTAAAAAGATCGGTGATCTAAAAACAAGATCAAGATCTTGAACAAAAAATATATATTAATAAGAAGAAGTAATTTACTTCTTCTTTAGATCTTTCTGATCTAAATAAAGGCATTGCCTTTTGATGAAACATTGGTTCTGGAATCTTAAAAGATTCTTTTCTTTAATCCAAAAATTGGATTGAGATATTATACAGTGCCCTGCACTTGTAAATCTGCACTGTTGCGCTCTTGGGTTGGCACAAGCCACCAGAGAGCGCTACGTGTCAGCCCCAGAACAGACTGCGCTATGCACTTCTAAAACAGAGCACTGCTCTCATAAATTGGCGCACTGCACCCGAGCGCGCCACGTGTCAGCAGCGCTCTGGCGCAGCGCACTGCGCTTGCGCTCACCAGAGCGCTCCACGTGTCAGCAGCGCACTGTCGCAGCACACTGCGCTAGCAGACTTGCGCTCACCAGAGCGTGACACGTGTCACCTCCACATGGACTTGCACCTTGCGCTCCTCAATTGGCGCAAAGCGCCTGACAAGCCACGTGGCGCTCTGTCAGACTAATTAATGCAGCGCATTATTAAAGGGCAGGGCCCAATTAAGAGGCCCAATGGACCAAAATAAATGCTCTGCATTATAAAAAAGGGAACATAGCCCAATTTAAAAAGCCTAACAGGCCAGAATAAAATGCAGTGCAGGGGCAGAGCCCTAATAAGGGCCTAATGCAAATAAAATGTTGAACATTTTCAACTAGACTTAACCCAATCATGGCCATAAGTCCTCAAATTAAAATTGACTGAGCACGACTGCTCTCTTAAACCAATTTACACCCGGTTCAAGGGTACATCTCCGAACTTCTCTGATATTTGTCGTTGTAATCCTTCAACGTCGTCAGAGAGGTGACGGGCCCTGACAACCACATATCGATATGGACTGATGCGTCCTTAAACTCACGGACTTATGCGTCCTTAAACCAAAATACGGATTGTGGGGTCCTTAAACTCACGGACTAATGCGTCCTTAAACTAATGGACTAATGCGTCTTTAAACACATCCATACGGACTGTGGGGTCCTTAAACCTATGGACTTAAGCGGCCTTAAACTCATGGACTAATGCGTCCTTAAACTAATATCCGTCCTCAAAACGGGAACGATGGACCATGTCCCTAAACTGGCAATGGACCACAATGTCCTTAAACTACCTATGAACCACTATGTCCCTAAACTGGAACAATAGAGCCCTCAAGTGCTCTTTTGTTGGATCTAAACGATCCCGTTTAAGTTGATCTTAGCCTCAAATATGGCTAACATATCCTTAAACCCTAAAACAGACTTTAGTCCCAAATTGGACTATAGATCTCCCAACCAACTTTGGTTCAAGGGTACATCTCTGAACTCCTCTGATATCTGTCGTTGTAATCCTTCAACGTCGTCAGAAAGGTGATGGGTCCCGATGGCCATACATGCAGTGGACCACTATATCCCTAAACTGGAACAATAGAGCCAATTGCTCTCTTGTCGGATCCAAACGATCCCGTTAAGTTGATCTTAGTCTGGAGATTAGGCTAACGTATCCTTAACAAAAGTTTAAGTTGATCCTAGCCTTAAATAGGGCTAACATATCCTTAAACCAAAACCCCAAACCCAAATCTAAGAAAATACGGATTTGGACTAATCCACGTCCTACGGGCGACGACATAAATTAGTCTCCGTATACAATGCACGGGCAACCACAAACAAAATAAACACCCACGACACGAAGTGAAATTTTGGAGAAGGAGAAAGTTGTTACCACGATGCGGTAGCGTAATTAACTGCAGGGGCTTGCGCCTGCAGGGAAGAGCATCCCCACAATCAAAAACCCATCAAGCGAGGGGGAATCTGACGAAATCTGCTACATCGACCGCATCCGTCTAAACCTTCGATACATAGTGCCATAAATCAACTTGGCATCTTCGAAGAGGTGGACGGATAAAACCAAATAGCATCTGCCCCGAATCTCAGGCAAGACGTCAGTCTTGCGCCATCTTTCGGAGGGGAACAGATTCTGGCATGCCCGGTGGGACCTTTTCCTCTTTCCACTCCACACTTCGTGTGTCGTGTTCATGAACAAATCGCCGCTTGCTCCTCGGCCTCTTTGTCCTTCTTCTCAAGCATTCTCCGAAAGAATTCAGCATCAGTTTCCTGCTCACGGCGTTGCTCCGCGGATGTTTCCGAGCTTTCTTTCGGTCCTGTGAGTGCGGCCATAGTTGTTAACATCTCTTGGAGCTTTTGTTGTTGCTGCTCCTGACCCTTAGTCACTGATCGCGTAAGCAGTTGATGACCTGTGGAGATACGGCTATCCACTTTTCCGGATGCCATATAGACGGTATGCACCACTATACCCCCAGACTTAGGGCGTTTAGGCTCTGCGTTTTTGTGGTCTGCCACGTTCACAGGGGCTTTCTCTGGCCTCCTTTTCTTTTGAGTAGTTGACATTGAGGGGGCCGTTGCGGCGGGCATCCAAGTGGTTGTTGTCTTTCGCGGCTTACCAGGACGGTTCTCTTTCTGCTGGACCTTCAGCTTCTTCTGCCGGCGGGGATAATCTTGATCAACCACCGACTCTTGGACTTGTCGCCAGATTTTGTAAACTTTGGAAGACAGCCGCTGAGGGGACTGATCCAGCTTTGCTTCTGTGACAGTCTCCATCGGTGGAGGAGATCTTTTCAATACTGTGGTAGGCGAGTTCCTACGCACCTTGTTCAGCAGCTCAAAACTGTTCCTGGTTGGAACAACAGCATTAACTTCCACCGTTGGAGCTGGTGGGGTTAGCCTAGAGGGGGAGTTGCCCCCGGCCTTCCTTACTCGGTGCCAGTGGCGACGTCGAGCGTGCCGAGCCGTTGGTGTTGGTTCAGCGATAGGAATGACTTTGTCTTGCCCCCTATCCAGGTGAGGGGTTGTTGCTGGCATCAGCCTCTTGAAGACTGATGTCTGTTGAGAAGCGGTATCCAACCGGTCAAAAACAGACTTCTGAGCAGGGACAGGAACCGTAATGGGAACCGGAACAGTCAGTCATGTAAAAACTAACCCTTTGGTAGGAGAAACTGCCTTGACGACTTCGGGAGCAGGGTTGGTTACTCTTTTCGGAATAACCTTTTCTTTAGGTGCAGGCTTCATCATGGGCCCACCTAAACTTTGGCCCAGTCTAGCGACGACTGAGGCGCAGGAGCTGGACGACCCGTTGAGAGGGGCCGCAGTAGTAGCAAGCCGATCAAACACCGACTTCTTAGGAGCTTCTGGCGTTGGCACAGGAGTGGTGAAGCTCGTTGGCGGGAGCATGGTCCCGAAAAACAATCCTGTGGTGGCTTGAGTGATCTGTTCCACCGGCATTGTGAACATGGAAACCGCTTGGGGCCCGTAAGCTATGCCTCCAGATGAGGCGGAGTCGGAGTTGCAACTGCAGTTTGAACACTTTGCACAAGTGGACGCCATTGATCCTTCGCTTTCTGCACCAAGCAAAACGCCAAATCTTAGTACCTCGAAACCCAAGGGCAACCATTAGCAAACCGCGATTGGTTCGCGAACACGACACACGAAGTGTGGAGTGGAAAGAAGAAAAGGTCCCACCGGGCATGCCAGAATATGTTCCTCTCCGAAAGGCGCGGCGGAGACGCGGCGGACGTCTTGCCTGAAATTCGGGGCAGATACTAATTGGTGCTATCCGTCCACCTCTCCGAAGATGCCAAGTTGATTTATGGCACTATGTACGAAGGTTTAAACGGATGCGACCGATGTAGCAGACTTCGTCAGATTCCCCCTTGTTTGAGGGGTTTTTGATTATGGGGACGCTCTTCCCTGCAGGCACAAGCCCCTGCAGTTAATTACGCTACCGCATCGCGGTAACAACTTTCTCCTTCTCCAGATGGTCACTTCGTGTCGTGGGTGTTTGTTTTGTGTTTGGTTGCCCGTGGATTGTATACGGAGACTAGGTTATGTTGTTGCCCGTAGGGTGTGGACTAGTCCAAATCCGTATCTTTCTTAGATTTAGGTTTGGGGGTTTGGGTTTAAGGATACGTTAGCCTCATTTGGGACTAAGATCAACTTAAACGTTTGTTAAGGATACGTTAGTCTAATTTTAGACTAAGATCAACTTAACGGGATCGTTTAGATCCAACAAGAGAGAAATTGGGCTCTATTGTTTAGTTTAGGGACATTGCGGTCGATTAGTTTAAGAACATTACGGTCCATTGTTAGTTTAAGGACATCTCGGTCCAATGTTAGTTTAAAGACATCGCGGTCGAGGTTAAGGACATCATAGTCCGTGGGTTTAAGGACTTCACAGTCCGATGTTAGTTTTAAGACATTACGGTCGAGGTTAAGGACATCATAGTCCGTGGGTTTAAGGACTCCACAGTCCGATGTTAGTTTTAAGACATTACGGTCGAGGTTAAGGACATCATAGTCCATGGGTTTAAGGACTCCACAGTCCGATGTTAGTTCTAAGACATCACGGTCGAGGTTAAGGACATCATAGTCCATGAGTTTAAGGACCCCACAGTCCGTAAAATATATGGTTGTTGGGACCCGTCACCTCTTTGAAGACGTTGAGGAATTACAACGACGAATATCAAAGGAGTGAAGAGATGT
This sequence comes from Agapanthus africanus, assembly GCA_030015575.1. Lineage (NCBI taxonomy): Eukaryota > Viridiplantae > Streptophyta > Magnoliopsida > Asparagales > Amaryllidaceae > Agapanthus > Agapanthus africanus. The sequence goes on along the minus strand of JASDDO010000004.1, from coordinate 336,930,034 downwards.
ACCCGTGAACCAAGGTGAGTTGGTTGAAAGAGCAGATGTGCTCAATTTGAGATAAGTTGAGAACTTATGGCCAGAATTGGGCTAAGTCCAATTAAAAATGTTTAACATTTTATTTTTGTTCTGGCTATTAAGCCTTTATTTGGGCTCGGCCCTTTTAATAATGCTAAGCATTGAAGTCTGACATCTTTCGTCTCCATCAGAACAGATTGTGTTCTGATAATGCGCCACGTGGCGCGCCAGGCGCTTTGCGCCAGCTAAAGAGCGCAATGCGCTTCTGTCAAGTAGCGCACACGAAGAGGATACGTGTCGCACTTAGCGCTAGCTTATTAGCGCATTGCGCTTTTAATTTATGAGCGCTCTGCGCTGATTTAGGGGCGCACCAGTGAGTGACACGTGGCGCGCTTGGCGCTGAGCGCCAGTCCATGAACGCGGTGCTCTGTTTTAAAAACGCAAAGCGCAAGTGGTGTCTATGGTTGACACGTGGCATGTTTTGGCGCTGAGCGCCGGTCCAAGAAGCGCAAAAGGGCAATTCATGAGTGCAAGGCACTTTCTAATAGCGCAAAGCGCATTTGATCAGATTTAAGTTTAAAGAACAAATTTATGTTCTTCTTAAAGGAGGCTTTACCTCAAGATTCAAGAACAAAAGTTCTTGTTTTTTTATAAAAGACTTTGCCTTTATAGATCAAAGATCTGTGAATGAAGTAAAATACTTATTTTATATTTATATATATTTTTTTATGATTAGATCTTTTGATCTTTTGCTTTTTATTAAAGACCTTGGTCTTTTTTCAGATCTATGATCTTTTTAGAATATGGTTCTTCTTTTTACCAGATGGTTTCATCTCTGTTGTTCAAGAACATAGTTCTTTACCTTGAAGATGAAGAAAAAATCTTCTTTTTTCTAAGAGCTTGCTCTTCTTTTTCTTAAAGTTTGCAGAGGGCTTTTCTCTCTCTTTTCTGTATCTCTTTTTTTTGACTTGAAGTTTAGGGGCCCTTATATAGGCCAAATGATTTGTTGAATCAGTTTAAGAGATCTTTCTCTGATTGATTTGGGAATATTTCCCACCGTTGGATCTTTGATCCTAAGGCTTCTGTTTTACAGAAGATAATCTTCTTGTTTCAATAAGATTGAAAAATTTTTCCATAACAGAATTTTAGTTCTGATTAATTAATTATTTGTTATTAGTAGATCTTTTGATCTAACGGTAGGGGATTTTTAATTCTAGCGCTGGCGCACCTCACGCTGGCGCACCTCACGCTAGCGCACCTACGTTCCACACATAGCGCAGAGCAACTGCACTAGCGCACCCGTGTTTGACGCGTGGCGCGTAGTGTAGAGCGCAACGCAACTGTGCTAGCGCACCTGTGTTTGACACGTGGCGCGCAGCGCAGAGCGCTGGATCTGAAGCGTTGCTTCAACTTTTTAAATTTTGAATTTTAAAACAGAGCTTTGCTCTGATTGGGGGTGCGCCGCCTAGGGCGCAGCGCTCCTGGCGCTAGTCAATCTGCGTTTGACACGTGGCGCGCAGCGCGCAGAATCTGAAGCGTCGCTTCAATTTTAAAATTTTGAAATTCAAAACAGAGCATTGCTCTGATTAGGGGAAACACTTTCGCGGTGGGGTTACCCTCCAACTGTCGGATAGAGCGAACCTGCCTTGTCGATACTGATCTTCAACCCAATCTTTGAAGGTGAAGGAATCTTCAAGGGGATGACCTATTGCTCGGTGGTAGGAGCAATAATCTAGGTGATGAACCTCATTTATCTGTTCGGGGTACCAAAGCTCTGGGAGCGTCATCATTTGATGCTTAATGACAAGGTCAAATATTTTCCTTGTCTAGTCTTGAGGGAAAGAGTATTCCCGACCCATCTTCCTGATAAAAGACGGATTTCTGCTGACTTTTTCTCGATCGCGTGGGTTCTTGGATCCGCTTCACTTTTCTCGAACGTCATTTTCGTTCTTCACCTTATTTTTGCCCTTGCGTCAGGCTTTTTTCTTGTCGCGAGAACGTACAGCGGGCTGAGGATGAAGGGCATCATAATTTTCTCTTTCCGCAGACTGCTGAGTGAGACGCTGAGTCCTGGCCTTTTCGTAAATATCCATTTCGCAGCTGTGATCATCCCGAGCCTTTTGACCGGCTTCTCTTATTAGCTTGTCAACTTGCTCTTCGAACGACAGACTTGATGTTCTTATAGCGGGATTTTGCTTCGTTTCAACGTCACGGTTATCTGGAAAAGCATTCCTTTCTACACCGGAGCCATTTATGACGCGGCAGCATGGAATCATTCTCGTTTCTTGGACCGAGTGTATCCAAGCCCGGTTGTTTCCATCTTCCTGTTGGGCATTCTTCGCTGAGTCCCGGGAACGTCCCAAATCTTGTTGTAGAACTGGTCTTGTCGAGCGGTTTGTTTGAAGGGTACGCCTTGGTATCTTAATAGCCCTTTCAATCCCTCTGCGTAATATCTGGACAGACGGATTGGTTGAAACCTATCAAGCGCAAGCTCGGCACCATACCAGACTTATTTCTCCACTCTGGTCTCCATAGAATGATAGAAAAGGATCTCCTTTTCACCTCTTCGCCTGAGAGGGACGTAGAAAGTCTGCAGCTCTTGTACGCTGTATGTATTGAGCGCATCAAGTTCTTTATAATACCGTGGTGGAACCATGGTGATTTGTAAGCTCTGATCAGCTCCAGTAATGGTTTGTGCTGACGGGCGAGTGGAGAACACGGCGTTGAATTCGTCCTCAGAGTCACTGCCAACGACCAAAATAGGAGTAGATGGTCCCGGCCTGCTGCCTTGGGGTTGCCTCGAGTAGACTATTTCTTCATCTTCCTCAGTATCGCTCTCAAAGACCGGGATGGTGGCGACGACTTTTTGTTTATTCTCCGGCTTATGACATCTTTCCGTGTCTTTGAAGTCTGGTAGGAAGTACTTTGCATCTTCATATTTGCGGACTTCATTTATGGAGGATGGATTTAGCTCCCCCGTGACAGTGTATTCGAGGAAATCTTTGAAATACTTCATACACTGGTGTTGTGTAGAAGAGATGACATTGTACTCATGTAACCAAGGCCGGCCGAGCAGGACGTTGTAGCAAGTCTTGGCATCAATGACATGAAATTTGCTGTCGGTGACGGGCATCCCAAAGCGTAATGTCAATATTACGGACCCAAGCGTTCGTGATGACCGCGAGTCGAACCCGGAGATGGTAATTTGGTCCCGAGCCAGGTGCTGAACATTCATGCAGATTTCCTTCAGTACCTTTACATTAAGAAGGTTGACGGAGGACCCGTTTTCAACCAGGATCTTCCCTATCTTGATGTCGTGGCAGTACCCGGTGACATATAGATGATGTTTGTGCTCGTACGTTCTGAGGAGAAGATCTTCATCGCCGAATGTGATGTCAGCTGTATGAACCTCTGCCAGCTCGTCCTTCATCTTTTCTTCCATAAAGAAAGCTTGGAATTGATCGGGCTTCTGTAATTCCCTGATCAGAGAATCGCTTGCATCTTTGGACAAGAGGAGAGCATCTAGTATTCTCAGTTGTGAGGGCATCTTCCTCAAATGTGCCAGGACATTCTAATCCACCTTATTTTTCTTAGACGGGTCCTTAGCCGCGAGCTCTTTGACGACTCTATCATCGAGGGAAATTTCCTCAAGGACTTTTTCCTTCCCCTTGTCTCTTTTGCTCGAACCTTTGTTTGTAGGCCCAATGTTCTTTTCAGGCAGTGTACGGTTACGCAGCTGAATGTTCTCGTAGTTCTTCTCCCCTTCAACTTTTCCGAAGGTGGATTCTTTGAAGAGTGGGCCGGAGGTTATTTCTTCCTCAGAATCGCTCCCGAATGTAAGAACTTGAGATTTTTCTCTTGAAGAACTGGTATCAACCATATGACAGTTGCCAGTCGTTCCTTCATACTTATCTGTCGCGCTTCTTTACTACCGACGACCTTTGCGCTTCATCTGCTTGAAGTGTTGTCGGTGGGCAATGTATCCTTGCTATCACTTCTTGAAGGCATTGCATTCTTCGGTGGGGATGGGTGACCTTCCGATGATATAAGCGGTAGTTCGGATGTGAAACCTATCCATTGCGGCATGTGGCCCCGGGAATATTTCCCTTGAGAGGTGGCAGCTTCATTCCCACTGACAGGGCTTTGGCGAACCGCTACTTTATCTTGATTCTGCTCTTGTTTGCTGCATGTGTGCTTTGGTCTGGTCGGAGTACTTTATGACTCCTCCTTGCCACAGCTTGTTCATCCTGACGCTGACGCTTAGCTTTTTCGTATATGCCTGTTTTGCGTTCTCGGTCAGCTTTGCTATTTTGAAAGGCTTCGTTTAGCAGCCAGTCAATTGGGTCTTCTGACAGTTTCAGGGATTTTTGCACCGATCCTGCCCCCAGTTCATCTGCGTTGTTTTCTAACGCCAAGGGAGATTCTTCTCCATCTGACGACGAATAAGAAACCATGTGGCAACTTGCTACACGATCTTGGGTTCCTCCTGATGAGTCATGTTCCTTATCATCGTTACTATCTCCGTTCTCAAGTATATGGTTGAGAAACTCTTCGAGGGTGGCTGGGGTCTGCGCCTTCTGGTTGTAATCTTCAAGCGCGTCAATGTACTTTTGCAGGTCCGTGCGCTTGTCGTCAGGCTGCACGGGCTTCTTGGTCTTCTTCTTTCCCTTCGAAGACTATGAAGGCTTGACCTGGGTGTTTTTCCTATCGTTAGCAGTTTTCAGTGTGGGACGCGGTTTCAGCATCCCCTCAATGATCTCGGGCTCCAGCAGGCTTTTCCACCCGATCGCCGGACATGGTTGAAGATCCTTCAGCATTCTTTTGGTTTTAGCTGAAAGGACGACTTCCCACGGAGCTTCTTCCACAAACGAACATGATGCCCCAAACGTATCCACCTTTTTAGGAGCGTGCCTCTGTGGCGGGTTCACCCTCCAGTTCTCTAACAGCGCGAATTTCCCTTGATAGTACTGGTCCTCGACCCAGTTCTTGAAGATGTAGCAATCCTCAATGGGGTAGCTCTCCATTCTGTGATAGGAGAAGTAGTTGGGGTTGTTGACGTCACCGGGTTGCGGTGGACGTTTTGGGTCCGGCAGAGTGATGAGTTTGTTGCGCACTGCCTGTTCGAACAGTCTCCTCGTTTTATCACGGGGGAACGAGTAAGCACGTCCTAGCTTTTGTTCCAGGGATTAGCGCGGGCGTACGTTGTTTTGGCGAGCAACCGGTTTTGGGTCACTCTAATGCTGTTGAGTGTTGGCAACGAAGGCCGCTTTCCCATTACCCTTTGTATTCCAGGGGTCCATTTTTGAAGAGGAAGGTCCGTGGCCCATCTGGTCCATTTGGGCCAACTTGTCGATCAAAGCATGGAACGTGGTCGGATTAAAGAACGTCATGAACTGGGACACAGTCGCCTGAGGATCCAGAGTTCTTATGAACATGCCCACTGCAGGAGCTTCTTCGATGCGTTATTCGCATTTTGACCATAGGTTTCGCCATCGGATCGCGTATTGAACCTAGGTCTCTCCTGGCTTCACCCTGGCGTCGATTAACACCGTGATCAGGGTGCGCTCGCTTGCGCTGGTGAACCGCTGTGTGAATAGCAGTTCCATCTCTGTGAATGTTTTGATGGAGTCATCTGGGAGCTTCGAGTACCAAATGCTGTTTCCGACAGGCTGCCAACGAATTGGCGAAGCAACAATTTGTCATCGCCTCCAGTATTGCCGCACAAAGCTCTGAACTGAGCCATGTGCTGATGAGGATTGCATGTCCCCTTGTACACATAGAATTTGGGGAACGTATATCCCGTAGGGTACTTGATTTGATCATACCAGCCCGGATTCGGTCGCCCAGTTCTGACGACTTGGCCGGCCGTTTCACTTGCTTGATGAGCTCGAATTTGTTGAGCTATGTAATCATCAAGGGTAGCCTTAGAGATCGTTTCCTCCCTGGCTATTGATAAAGCTGGAAGAAGGTTTGATGTTTCCCCTCTGACGTTCTCGATGATTATCAGCGAGTTTTCAGCTGGAGGTTCTAGCTGGATCATCATTCCAACCATGTCTTCGAACATGAGCGCCATCTGTTTTATATTAGCATCCTGTTCCACAGCCTCCATATCCTTTCTTTCCAGCACCCTTCGCAAGAACTCTGTTTCGGTCTCCTGCTCCTGGCGCTGTTCGAACGTTACTTCCGGGATTTCTTTCTGCCCGGTGAGTGCTGCCATTTTCGTCAGCATCTCCTGGAGCTTTTGTTGCTGCTCCTGAGCTTTCGTCAACGACCGAGTTGGCGGCCGATGACCCACGGAAGCATGACTTTCCTCTTTTCTGGAAGCCATGTAAACCATGTGCACAATCATGCCCCCAGACTTGGGGCGTTTGGGTCCGACGCCTTTGGGATTTGCCGCCGGTGGTGGTATTTTCTCTAGCCTCGTCCTTTTGTGGGAGGTTGAAGTTGTAGGAGCCGTTGTAGCAGGCGCCTGTGTAAAAGAAGTTCCTCCCTGTATGGTGGAGGGATGACGTTCCTCTTGTCGAACCTTCATTTTCTCCGGTTGACGAGAGTAGTTCTTGTTGATCACAGAATCTTGGACTTTCCACTAGACCCTGTAGATTTGGGAGGACATCCGCTGAGGGGGCTGCTACGGCTTTTCCCGCGTCATGTTTTCAGCAGGAAGTGGAGATTTCTTCAACACCGTGGTTGGGGAGTTCTTCCGCACCCTCCTAAGCAGTTCAAAGTTGTTCCTGGTTGCAACAGCAGTGTCAACTTCCACCATTGGAGCTGGTGGAGTAAGTCCAGAGGGAGAGTTTCCCCCAGCTCTTCTCACTCGGCTCCAGTGGCGACGTCGAGCGTGCCTTGCAGATGGGGCTACTTCGGGTGTAGAAGCGGCTCCTTTGTGCCCCCGGCTTTGGTGCGGGGCTGCTGCTAGTGTCAGCCTGTCGAAGATTGACGTCCGTTGAGAGGGAATGACCAATCTTTCGAAGGCCGACTTTCTGGCAGGGGAGGCACTTTTTATGACTTCGCCCGTAGCAGGAGTGGGCATGACTGTTGATTTTGGAATAGCCCTTTCAGGTATCACGAGTCCCTTTGCGGGTCCACTTGAGCTTCGGTTCAGCCTGTTGAAGACTGAGATAGCAGACTTGGATGACCAGTTGAGCGAGGCCGTGCTGGTTACAAGTCGATCGAAGACCGACTTCTTTGGAGCTTCCTGTGGTGACATCGGGGCGCTGAAGCTTGCTGGCGGGAGCATGGTCCCAATGAACAATCCAGTGGTGTCCTGAGTCACCAACCCTACCGGCATAGAAAAGATGGAGGCTGCATTGGGCTGTATGTCACTCCTCCAGTCGGGGCGGAGCGGGAGTTGATGTTGCACTTTGTGCAGCTGGAAGCCATTGATGTTTTTTTTCTTTCTAAATAAGAGTAAGACACCAAATCTTAGTACCTCGAATCCAAGGGCAACCATAGCAAGCCATGATTTTTGTTCGCGAAACACGACACATGAAGTGTGGAGTGGAAAGAGGAAAAGGTCCCACCGGGTGTGCCAGAATCTGTTCACCGCCGAAAGACGCGACCGGGACGTTAGGACGTCTGGCCTGAATTTTGGGGGCATATGCTATTTGGATTTATCCGTCCACCTCTCCGAAAATGCCAAGTTGATTTATGGCACCATATATTGGAGGTTTGGACGGATGTGGCCATTGTAGCAGACTTCGTCAGATTCCCCCTCGTTTGTGAGGGGTTTTTGATTGTGAGGACGCTCTTCCCTGCAGGTGCAAGCCCCTTGTTCATCTCAGAAAACTGCATTTTAATACCACTCATTCATTATCTATTTTGTTATATATCGGTACTATTAACCAGTGTCTGCTCAGTAAATACAGATTACAGGTATTCGTGACAAAATACTAGAAACACACTCAAAATCACGGATATAACGTTTGGGCGCCAACACTGCAAACAGAACAGAAAACCGATCGTGATCCAAAAAGTTCTTTTGAAAATAAATGTGTACACACAACTTTGGTCCAACACAATGCAAGTGTGCACATGCTCTTTGGCACATGGACCATGGTGGGGCTGCCTTGGAACGCATAACATGATGAATTATGCAAGTAGGGAACATGAGCATTAAATGCTAAAAGAGGTGATGTGATTTAAAGCATCATGATTTCCCTCCAAAAGATACTAAGAAACCCATGTTGTTATCAAGAAATCAAACAATGCCAGTAGACTTGTGGAGTGCACACAACATCACCGAACCAACACGAGACCCAGTGGCATACACAAAACCGGCGAAACACTCCAAAAATCTAGTGCCGCCGGTCCAACCAAGTCCAATGCACCCCATTTTTCTTCTGGTTGTTTATTTGAGTCACATCATCTTATTTTTATTGTTTTTTTTATTCTGGAATGAGGCCTATAAATACCAGATCAATGGGCAAGGGGAGGAGGGATAACTTTTTGCTTTAGTTTTAGTTTAAGAACAAATTGTAATTTGTCTTTCCTTTGATCTCTTGAGCTCTTGCCCCTTTATCTTGACCTTGCAACTTCTCCATTGAACTTGCAAGATTAAGATTTAGGTTCTTGAATTCAAGATTAGTGTATCTCATTTGAAAATCAATAAAAGTTCTTAATGTTCATTACATATGTCTTGCTTTCTATTGAACTTGTGAAATCCTTGCCTTACTTTGATCTTGCAACCTCTTAAGTGAGCTTGCAATCTTAAAGTTTGGTATTTGGATTTCATATTGGTACGGGCTTAAAGAACATTTGAAGATATTTGCACGTAGAATTTATCGGTTCTTAACTTTCTAACCTTGAATTTACTTTTCTTGCAATTTTTGTTATGTGTCTCACTCTTTTCTTTTTTTCTTTTTTAAATATGTGTGAGTAATTGATTTACTTGTTAAGGGTAGAATACTTTTTGTTTGTGTTAGGAAATGTGTTTGCTAGAACCTTAAAAAGCTTAACTTTGCAATTGAAACTCCGACCAAATGACTCGTAATTCCGCTCCGTTAGGCACCATATCCTACCACAATAGCGGTGAATCCTAATTGTGACCGGATTGCGAGTGGTTTGCCAAAGGCTAAGGTTAAGAGACAACAACAAAAGGACAAGGGATAAGAAATACGGATTTAGCACACAAACACAAATACCGTATTTAAAGTTCCCTAATCCACATTGTTGCCTATTGCCTTAGTGTTAATATCAGAATTGGGTCTATAAGGAAACGACAAATATCATCCTAACACAAGCTAACCTAAAACTACCTTTAACAAGTCTTTTTATTGAACATATCATAGTTGCGACTCTTAGTATAAACAACAACTCAAGCTACGGTATTAACTCATTAAAACAAGCTTAAAAACTTACCATCTCTCTGCGGACGACCCGTACTCATTGCGGCTCGCTACACGCGATACCGTCTTTGATTGCAGTTATTTCAAATTCTTTCTAAATACGACACGGTGAAAATGTGTAAATCAAATGGCGCCGTTGCCGGGGAGACGGTTACGCTTTTACACTTGTAGTCTCGGGTTAATTTATGAATACTTTGTACAAAAACTAAACTTTCTAACAGATTCAATGGATAAAAACACATTTTTCTAAACCGACACGAGAACTAAAAACAATAATGTTCTCTAGATTTTTGATCTGCTAACGCACTGTGTTTTAACTTGGAAATCAAAGTATAAGAGTAGAATACTATTGTTATATAGAGGAAACACACAAAATTTGAGCACCAAACTTGCAAAAACAACCGGCGAAATATAGACATTTCCCGATATCGCCGGCCCTATCATGCGGTTTTGAAAATTTCTTTTTTGTGTTGCCTCCAGTGTTCTGTTAGTATCCTATTTTTATTGTTTGATTTTTTTAATTATTTTTGTTCAGAACTTTTGCTATCTATATCGCTTTCTAGCTCAAATATCCGTATTTTTCTGACATTTGCAGATTTGACGGATTAGCGAGCAACGATTGTGCAGAGCAAGGGGTGTTTTCAAATATAAGGGGGTTGAACACTTTAGTGCCAAAGACCCAGGTAGTTTGACCCGTGCAAGCAAACCATTCAAACACTCGGCGACAATATCAACACGAGTTTCTTAAACTCAACACTTTTGGTACGTAATCTTCCGAACTTCCTCTTCTCAAACCCGACGCTCCAATATGCTTGTCTTTGCAGGATTTTTCGCAACATCGCCGCATAAGCCAAAGAAAAACTAACCGTATTTGTTGCAGCGCCACATTTAAAGTAAAAAATAAATTGATTGATTGTTTGATAACAAAACCTTGTTGATTTGCGCATTGCATCATTAATACGGACTTAAGGGGATATAACACCAACTCAGATTGGGTGGGGATTTCATCACCCTTCCTAAGACCGTGGAAATCACTAATTGCATAAGTGTCACCTCAAGCTTAATAAAAAATATCTAGACTCAGCCAATTAAGGACCTGTCGCGCTCAATAGGACAAAGGAAGATTGTGGGCATTCGGTTGTTTATTTAAACATGACTTTTGTGGTGCCTAGGCTAGACAAGTGAGGAGGTAACTTTAAAAGGCCCATCTCATAGTGATTCGTGAGCGGATCCCTCCTTACCTCACTTGTGCTTACCTGGCCACAACTGGCTGTGAAGAGGCGATTTGAGGGTTATTTCACAATTTGTCGCTTTGGAACAGTTAGGAGCAAGTCTAGTGGACTTAGAGGACCCTAGTCTAGGTATTGATTGTGCATTTGTAACTGTGCATTTGTGATTGTGTTTGTTTAAACTGTCATTTCATTTTCACTTTCTTACGAAACAAACACAAGTTTGCCACTTTTACCACCTTCACCCAATTTTCCTCCATTTATGCTTTCTTACCATCACATTCTACGCTTTGACTATACTAAACTCATTTAGTGTATGTCCGCTTGGACTATGGACCCTAGTGCCCGTTTATTCCACGTTTTAGTAGTCGCTACGGACTACGCGATCGGCCCCGAAGTCGAAACTCCTTCCATGCCTCTTTCACCTTTTCCTTTTCCGGTCAACTCCGACATTGACCGTGATTCTGTCCATACTTCTTCACCTTCACTTTCACTAGACTATTCTTCCGAGATGTCGGGATTTCCTCCTAACATCACTTTACCTCCCACGGGAATGATTCCACCTCCATTAGGTGCGAATAACCCACGACCACCTCTTGTTGAAGCGCCACAGCGAATCGCGCTCCAGGATCGTTCTATCCTACCCGCGCTGCACTTCCGACTTGTCTTTCACTTCCACCGGCCAATGGGGATAATTTCGAAATTAATCCCCACTTCATCAACATGTTGCCCAAATTTCACGGGATTGAATCCGAAGGTGTCTACATCTTCATCAATAAATTCCAGAACGTTTGTGCGATGATGAAGACAACCCAACTGTCTGATGATACTATATGGCTACGAGTTATTCCTTTCACTCTTTGTGACCTCGCTGAAAAGTGGCTGTATAGCACCGCATCTCATTCGATAACCAGTCGGGATGAGTTTGTAAAGGCGTTTCTTAAAAAATTCTACCAAAATCATAAGACCGCACGGATCCGAAACGAGATAAATCAATTTACCCAGCTTCCAACCGAACCTTTTTGGAAGTTCTTTGATCGGTACAAGGACCTCCTTGTTCAGTGTCCTCATCACGGTATAGAGAAATGACAACTTTGCCAAACTCTATAAGAAAGGCTGAATCCAGCAACTAGACAGTTGATGGAGACCATCTGTCAGGGCCACTTCCTGTCCAAATCTGACGAGGAGGCTTGGTAATTCTTTGACGATCTTACGGAGAAAACGCTGCAGTGGGAGAGCACTCGACCGAACAACTCAACTTCTTCTTCTTCTCCAGGTCTCTCTAGGACAAGAGTTCATCAACTCGACATCTCAATTGCAATGAAAGCCGAGATGGCGGCAATCACGCGGAATGTGGAAGCAATTGAGAGCAAATTCTCATCTCCCTCTCCTGCCCCTGTTCTTGCCCTTCGTACCATTTACGCTTGTTGTTCGGATCTATATCATTTGATCGAAGAGTGTCCTTACAATCCACCATCTCAAGGACAGGATCGGGTTAATACTGCATTTCATTAAAGACCAAGAAACGATCCAAACTCTTCCACATACAATCCCGGTTGGAGGAACCATCCCAATTTTGCCTGGAATCAGAACCAGCATCAATTCCAAAGTCCTCCTCCTCCTCAAAAACAAGCTCAACAACAAGCTCAACAACAAGCTCAACAACAGTTTCAGCAGCCTTTCCGACCCCAACCTTTTCAGAATCCGACGAACAACTTTGCACCCTGCAACATTCTTTTTCTCAGAACAACTTTGTTCCTTCAAATAACGATAAGGTTTCCTTGGTAGAACGGAGTCTAGAGGCTTTTGTAAAGCAATCGACTCAATCCACCGCCAACATTCAGTCTTCTATTCAGTCTCTGGTGCAACACACCGCTGCACACGGGCAAAGCATCAAGACCATCGAAGCCCAGATTGCACAGCTGAACGCGGCTTTAAGTGAGTGAGAGAAAGGAAGGCTTCCATCTCAACCACTCCAAAATCCTGGTCACCCATATAATGTACATATTGCTTTTGAACAACAGAACCATAATGTGAGAGCCGTGACTATGTTGATATTTGGAAGAATGATGAACGACATCGACACACGAATTAATAATGATGACACCCCGGCCATTTCTTCTACTCCTACTTCTTCTTCTGAGCCTATTCTCCATTCTTCAAAAGGCTCTTCTTCTTCAATCACTGCTCCGAATGGATCCACATCTCACTCCACTCAAACTCCAGTTTTGGGATCCGTTCCAATTCCACAATCTTCTCCATAAGAATTAGACTCAATCAATTTCAAAAATGTTCCATTTCTAAACTGGTTGAGGTCCAATAAACAAAATCCATAAATGGTGAAGATCCTGGAGCTGTTCAAACATGTTAACATCAATATTCCCCTCTTAGATGCAATCCAACAAGTCACCTCCCATGCAAAAATCTTGAAAGACTTGTGTACTAAGAAGAGGAAATCTCATGTACCAAAGAAGATTTTCCTAGCTAGTAACGTGAGTGTTGCTCTTACCTAAGATTTCCACTTCTTAGTGCACAAGTCTTTTGGATCTTGGTGCCAGTGTTAACCTGCTTTCTTATTCTGTATATGAGTAACTAAGTGTAGGAGAACTGAAACCTACACATTGCACTCTTCAAATGGCCGACCAATCTATCACCTATCTTAGGGGTGAGCTAGAGGATGTGTTAATTAAGGTCGGAGACTTCATATTCCCCGTTGACTTCATTGTTTTAGATACACAACCTGTAGCTAACCCTCGTAATCAAATTCCGGTGATACTCGGTCGCCTATTCCTTACAACCTCAAATGCTGTGATCAATTGTCGAAATGGTTCAATGAACCCATCTTTTGGCAACATGACAATTGAACTCAACATTTTTAGGTTAGGAAATCAGCCACCCGAACCAAGTGCTCATATACTAGATGTTTATTCCATTCCGGATATCGCCCCCGAGGACTGTGAATTTGAGGAATTCTTGTTTGATCACAGTAATCTTAACGCCACTAGTGTGTTCCTCTTTGAACCTGCTGCTTCCGCATTCAACAACGATTACGAGTGCTTCACGTTTTCGAAAGATCTTGGCTTGTCACCACCCGAGTTTGAATCTTTTGAATTTTCGGATGCATTAGTTGAACCATCCGACTCGGTCGCTTACACTCACTTTGAGCCCCTGTTGGAATCTTTTGAGTTCGAGACATTTTCTCCAATCTTGCCTTTAGTCATTTCACCTCCTACGCTCGAACTCAAGCCTCTGCCGTATCACCTCAAGTATGCTTACTTAGGTGAAAACGAGACCCTCCCTGTTATCATCTCGGTTTCTTTAGCTCTGGAGCAAGAGAAAGCCCTTCTCACGGTCTTGCAATCCAATCGGCAAGCATTCGGCTAGACGATGGCGGACATCAAGGGGATTAGTCCCCTAATCGTTGAACATCACATTCATATGATGAATGATGCCAAACCAGCTAGGGATCCACAGAGGCGGTTAAATCCAGTCATGAAGGAGGCTGTGAAAAAGGAGATCGTCAAATGTCTGGATAGTGGTATCATTTACCCTATTTCAGACAGCCAATGGGTCAGTCCTATACACGATGTCCCTAAGAAGTCGGGCATTACTGTCATCACAAACGAGGCGAATGAGTTGATCTCTACTCGCACCCAAACCGGGTGGCGAGTGTGCATTAATTATCGGAAACTCAACGCCGCAACGCGGAAAGATCATTTTCCGCTACCTTTCATTGACCAAATGCTCGAACGATTAGCTGGACATGAGTATTACTGTTTTTTGGACGGTTACTTAGGCTACAACCAGATTCCCATCACCGAGAAAGACCAAGACAAAACCACTTTCACTTGTCCTTTCGGCACGTTCGCATATCACCGCATGCCCTTTGGGCTATGCAATGTTCCCGCTACCTTCCAGCTGTGTATGATGTGAATTTTCTCTGACATGGTTGAGAAATTTTTGGAGATATTCATAGATGATTTCTCCATCTTTAGCGATTCTTTCGACGAGTGTTTGCAACATCTTGACGCTGTCCTTACCCGATGTAAGGATAAAAATCTCACTTTAAACTGGGAAAAATGCCACTTCATGGTGCGCGAAGGTATTGTCCTAGGACATATCATTTCACGAAATGGAATTGAGGTTGACAAAGCAAAAATTGATGTCATTTCCAACCTCCCTCCTCCCAAATGCGTCAGAGATACCCGATCCTTCCTTGGCCATGCCGGTTTTTACAGACGGTTTATCAAGGATTTTAGCAAGATTGCTAGACCCTTGACTCTTCTTCTGGCCAAGGATACCACGTTTAACTTTGACTCAAGCTGTTTGACTGCTTTCGAATCCTTGAGAAGCTTGCTAACCACTGCTCCCGTTCTTTCTTCACCCGACTGGACGCATCCTTTCGAGATTATGTGCGATGCATCCGACTTTGCTATCGGTGCGGTCTTAGGACAGCACATCGATAAGATGCCGCACGTAATCTACTACACGAGCCGGACCCTGAATGATGCCCAAATGAATTACACAACAACCGAGAAAGAGTTCTTGGCTGTTGTGCTTGCTTTAGAGAAATTCAGGCCCTATCTGATCGTCTCCCCAGTCATTGTCTACACCGATCATTCCGCTCTAAGGCAACTTTTTGCGAAAAAGGATGCAAAATCTTGGCTAATACGTTGGATCCTCTTACTTCAAGAGTTTGACCTCATCATTAAGGACAAAAGAGGATATGAAAATATAGTAGACGATCATCTTTCACGACTTCCTTCTTCGCCGACGCTCCCTCTCCCAATCAACGATACTTTCCCTGATGAACAACTCTTGACAATATATTGCGAACCCTGGTTCGCAGATATTGTGAACTACTTGGTGACTGGACTCATACCTAACGATTGGTCGAGTCAGGACAGACTTTAATTTTTATCCCAAGTAAAACACTTTTCTGGGACGAACCCTACCTGTTCAAGTACTGTACAGACAAAATTATCCGCCGGTGTGTTCCAGAAAACGAATTCAAGAGTATGTTGTCTTTTTGCCACGATCAAGCATGTGGCAGGAACTTTGGCCTAAGAAAGACAGCTGAGAAAGTCTTGCAATGTGGCTTTTACTGGCCAAAACTTTTCAAAGATGCACATGAATACTGCAAGACTTGCTCCCGGTGCCAACATTTGGGCTGGATTTCCAGGAGAAACGAGATGCAACTCCAACAAATCTTGGTTGTTGAGATGTTCGATGTTTGGGGGATAGATTTCATGGGCCCGTTTCCCAACTCTTTTGGGAACTTGTACGTTCTCTTAACTGTTGATTATGTCTCCAAATGGGTTGAGACAGTGCCAAGACGGACTAATGACAAAAAGGTTGTCGTTATCCTGAAAGAAAACATCTTTTCCCGGTTTGGGCACCCTCACGCTATCATTAGAGTCAGTGGGACACATTTCTGCAATAGGTCTTTCGAGGCCTTGATGCTGAATTACTCGATTAATCATAAGCTATCTACGCCCTACCACCCCTAAACATGTGGGCAAGCCGAAGTTTCAAATCGGCAGATCAAGCAGATACTGCAGAAAACGGTTTCGATGAACCGTAAAGATTGGTCTGTGAAATTAACTGATGCCCTTTGAGCATTTCGAACTACATATAAGACTGATCTTGGCATGTCTCCTTATCGGCTTGTGTACGGAAAGGCTTACCACCTCTCTACGGAAATCGAACATTGTTCTATTTGGGCGATCAAGGAGCTGAGCAGCTATCGGAAGCTGCAACTTAACGAACTAAACGAGCTTCGGGATGAGGCTTACGACAATGCGGTTGTTATAAAGAACCGAATGAAGGTGTTTCATGATAAATACTTTACGCGCAAAACCTTCACGCCTGGACAACAGGTACTTCTTTATGACACCCGACTCCATTTCCATCCCGGTAAACTTCGATATCGCTGGAAGGGACCTTTTCTTGTGCGGTGTGTGTACCCGCACGGCACGACGGATTTGGAGAATCCAAAGGACGGTTCGTTCTTCAAAGTAAACAGACACAGATTGAAACCGTTCCTTAGCGCAGAACCATCAGAGGAGCTCCTGATATTGCAGGAGCCGGTTTACCCTGCATAATCTTCCTCTGTTTACCACCAAACTTCGGTTATCCAGCCATAAACAGTGGAGACACTGTTTCAAATAAATTTGGTGGTATGTATATACTATTCTTGGTATATATTTGTTGATATTCTTGTCCTGTGCATATTCATTTTTCTTTTTGACGAGCAATCTTGTCTGGTGATGCTCAGTCTTCATTCATAAAAAAGAAGAAGAAGAAAGAACCGACGATTTTGACTTTTCAACAATTTTGCCCTCTTAATGTACAATGACAGTGAAGGCACTGTCCAGTTTAAGTTTGGGGGTGTGCTCGGTAAGCTTTCTCCCTTTGCATTCATTTGTATATTCTGCATTTGCATACATATTAAAAAACCCATAAATAAATAAAAAAAAATTAAAAACATAAAAACTTTTTTCGTCAAGTTAGCTAGTGGGAGAACTTAGATTCGATATTTCGACGGTTTTGTTTGATAAGATAGGAACAACTAAATCCTATTTTTAGATTTTGAAAACCTGAAAGATAACCTTCCTTTGAGTTTAACTGTAGCTAATATATGTCTTACATCACACTACACGTGTCGTGAATTTTGAAAATTAGATGACAAATCTAATACGTCTGAAAACTTTTAAATTGATAAACTATTTTTTGAGGATCAAATAGGTTTGTTATGAAATAATTAATATCAAGAATAGTTTCGAAAGTGAAGTGGATATGAGGGGATATTATAGATGCCTTAATAGAAACTAATTCTGAAGAATAACCCATCTGGAACTTGATTGGAGTGATTATTGTAAGTGTACGGTAGCGCCCCGGCCGTCTTTCCGAGGCCAAAATGCGGAATCGAAAAATTTTCTAAACAAGAAACCGGCGCTATCGTATGCTTAAATCCCGGATCGAACCATTAACCTACTACTAGTAAACTAGAGAAGGGGTTGGAAAGCTATACCGATCGATCCGTGTCCTTCGGTCTTTGGCCACCATCCCAAGCTCCTCGCGGCATCTCCGGTCTCGATCTCCTCGTCGGAAAGGGCACCACATCATCGATTCTTTTTACAGGCTCCCGCTTCATCCGAAGCAACTCAGGTACGAAGTGTGCTAGCCGACGTATCTAAGGTGATGTAGAGAATGTTTGTGATCACTTTGTCTCTTGCATCCATGAGATGGATGGAGGTTGAAGGTGTTGCCATTGATGGAGATTATGATCTAGAGGAAGAAAGAGGAAGAAGAAGAAGTTTTTTTCTCTTTCTTTTCTTTTGTGATGGAATGATAATGAGAGCAAGAATGAGAGAATACAAGAGCTCACCCACACCCTAATAGCTGCCCTTTCTCTTTCTTCCTCTCATATCAACTCAAAAATCAATCTCAAATGTGACACATGCACAATAAAAGAGGCCATGAGTCACTAGGTTGCATGTGCCATTTTTAATGCATCAAATGATGAATTCTAGCTCATAATTTCCACCATCCAAATATTAATCCAAATGTTTGGTCCAACAAAAAAAGATCCGGCAACATCTAAAGTAATCTCGTGACGGATCACAAGGATACCCTTCACCTGTATATACATACCTGCATCCGCATTCCGACCGAATGCGAATGCGATGAGACTAAAGTAATCCAACAAATCTAATACTAGGATCCGGCTTAAACCAAAGCCCACTAGTATGATCCGCCCGATCATGATCCGTGCACCACTGCACGTATAAGATCGGACCCTGCCATATATCATACGGTCTCTACAACGTTTCGCCCGAAACTTGAAAACTGTCTGTGGGAGACTCTAAAGACTCGTCAATACATTGGCTGTGGATTTAACCACTAGCACGTCAGAGGTACTAGCTGTACGTAACGGGCTACCAGGTATTGACCAAAAGGGAGGTCGATGAGCGAACTCATCCTGACACCCTACTGAGTCTGTCAGTGACAATATCCGTACAGTCCGGTACGTTCGTCTATGAGCATCGCATGGTGGGCCTAGGGGGTTGGTAAAAGTCAGACCCCAAAAAGCGGTACAAGTCGTGTCGGAGTGTAGCCCAGAACACCCTGAGATACTACTGGAATACCTACCAGTAAATCTCCTGCCTTGGCCAAGGACTTCGTGTAATGGCTCTCCTAGACACAGCGCGATCTCATCCCCAATACCAGGAGAGACGAAACCCCTGCCGATCCGCTCACTACCTCCATGTGGCTCGGGACTGCACCCAACTAAAACCTGTTTGCACGACTCCTTTGAGCCGTGGTAGGGTAGTAATCAAAGCACAGTGGGAACTCACATGAGACAAATGACGATCTCAGGTCGATGAACTAACCTGTACACATGTCACCAGGGAACTACTATCTGACGTCAGGTATAATACCAACTAGCATGTTCCCGGCGAGTCCTGTCCGGTGTACTCATAACCCAATGAGCACCTGTATACATCTTAGGTGATCCAACTGACACCAATGACTTGTGAGACCGGCCACCACCCCTCGTCGGGGTCTCGACTGTATACACTAGTCTACTAATGGAGTATCGAAGCCCAGTCTCGAAACTCCCACGACTAGGGACCAATTAAGGATGTGCTTATAGACCCCAGCTCCCACGTATATAATCGCCATCATACCGCTGGCCGTCAAGCAAGAATCCTAAGGGCTCTATCAACGTGCAATAGTGACCTGTAAGGTCACCTGACGCAGTATACGATGATAAAGATAAACCAGATAGCATACTATCATCTTGAGTAAGACTGTCCTACCGGCATAGGTCCTCCCTCAATCATTGCAATCACGTGCCTGTGATCCAATAATTGACTCTGAGGGCACTATATCCAACAATTACGCACCTGATCCACTAAACGTGTCTTTTGTCCTAAAAATAATTGAACAACTGGTTATATCTCCGTTCGCATTAAATCGTTATGATTTTCACGCCAAAATGGGTCTTTTTGTTTTAGGGCCTAGGTAACTTGACCAATTAAGTCCATTGGGGTGTCTCTACACCTAATTCCATAAAACCAACTGGTTTGGGAGCATTGGCCCAAAGCTCGCTAAGAAGCCTAGAAAATCCAAATTAAAATAAAGTCAAGCAAGTGTTCTCTCCGAGTTAAAATTTCCTAACGGTTCTTTGTGTGAGAATAATATTGACAAAAGACAGGTTGTTATAAAAATATTTTTTAACGGAGATATGAAGGTTTTATCCTATGATGAAGACTATTGCACATTCACGAATGTGTGTATGAAACGAAAACAAGTAAAAGGTGGAGTGAAAAATAAGACCTAGTTTCCTATTAAGAAAGATAGAAATTCTGAATATGAAACCTAACTAGAAAACGAAACTTGAAAAATACTTAATTTTTTATAAAACTTATGTGATCTTTTTTAAGTTTTTATCTGAGCTTTATTTTATGACATGATGACTTTAATCAATCCTTTTGAAAGTCAACGACACTATTTGCACCGCACGTAATGACATATAGGATCTTAAGTTAAATAAGAAGTGAGGTGTGAAAAATAAAAGTTCAATATTTCTAACTTAGGATAATAGAATTTCTAGCTTTAAAACTAAACCTTAGGGTTAGAATCAATAGTTATTTCGCGAAACTAGCTTGACGGGATTTTTTGGGTGAAATCCGTTGAAAACCCTCAGGAGACAACACTCCTCCTATTAGAGACACCTAGAGGTTTAACGACTATTGCACGAGCTCAGTGCAACCGCGTTCCCTGCGAAAATGAGGTCAGGATTTCTGTTTTGCTCGGGACGAGCAAAAGATAAGTTTGGGGGTATTTGTTCATCTCAGAAAACTGCATCTTAATACAACCTATTCATTATCTATTTTGTTATATATCGGTATTATTAACCAGTGTCTGCTCAGTAAATACAGATTACAGGTATTCGTGACGAAATACTGGAAACACATTCAAAATCACGGATATATTGTTTGGGTGCCAACACTGCAAACAGAACAGAAAACCGATCGTGATCCAAAGAGTTCTTTTGCAAATAAATGTGTGCACACAATTTTGGTCCAACACAATGCAAGTGTGCACATGCTCTTTGGCACATGGACCATGGTGGGGCTGCCTTGGCACACATGACATGATGAATTGTGTAAGTAGGGAACATGAGCATTAAATGATAAAAGAGGTGATGTGATTTAAAGTATCAGGATTTCCCTCCAAAAGCTACTAAGCAACCCATGTTGTTATCAAGAAATCAAACAATGCCAGTAGACTTGTGGAGTGCACACAACATCACTGAACCAACACGAGACCCAGTGGCTTACACAAAACCGGCGAAACACTCCAAAAATCTGGCGGCGCCGGTCCAACGAAGCCCAATGCACCCTATTTTTCTTATGGTTGTTTATTTGGGTCACATCATCTTATTTTTATTGTTTGTTTATTCTGGAATGAGGCCTATAAATACTAGAACAATGGGCAAGGGGAGGTGGGATATACTTTTTGCTTTAGTTTTAGTTTAAGAACAAATTGTAATTTGTCATTTGTCTTTCCTTTGAACTCATGAGCTCTTGCCCCTTTATCTTGACTTTGCAACTTCTCCATTGAACTTGCAAGCTTAAGATTTAGGTTCTTGAATTCAAGATTAGTGTATCTCATTTGAAAATCAAAAAAAGTTCTCATTGTTCATTACATATGTCTTGCTTTCTATTGAACTTGTGAAATCCTTGCCTTGCTTTGATCTTGCAATCTCTTAAGTGAGCTTGCAATCTTAAAGTTTGGTATTTGGATTTCACATTGGTACGGGATTAAAGAACATTAGAAGATATTTGCACGTAGAATTTATCGGTTCTTAACTTTCTAACCTTGACTTTACTTTTCTTGCAATTTTTGTTATGTGTCTGTAACAACTCCAATTTTAGTGTACAAAAATTTGTTTAAAAGTTAATGTATACTTGGGGTATTTGCATTTCCTGTGAGTACTAAATATTTGTTTTGCTTTTTAATAACAAGAAGGAGCTTGTAGCTCATTGGTAATACCTTGCACTGCTGAACCAACCCACCAAAGTTCAAATCCCATACCCCATATTATTTTTAATATTGTTTTATTTTAATATTTTTAGAATTACAAGAGTCTACACGTGCTAAACCCGTAAAACCCCACTACACATGTAAAACTAAATGGCCTAGGGGTTAGATGAGACGACGGGGAACCCAAGGCACGCCGGACTTGGCCGAATCGGCCGGCGACTCAGCAGACTCGGGCGGCCGTCGCCGGCCGGACTCGGCCGGACCGCCGAGTCGCCAACACCAAAGTTGCATCTCTTGGCCTCCCCAGTACTCCTGCACATTTAATTTCCTTGGATCGGTAACAGAGCCTCTTTAAAACCCTATTTACTCCATTTTAATACAGTTTTAATACATTTTAATACAATTTTCAATTCACCCTTTTACCTACCTTAAACCTTATCCTTACCCTATAAATACAACCCCTAGACACACCCCCTCACCACAAATTTCTGATCAAAACTCTCAAGAAATCCCTAGAAGTTTAGTGTACAATTGAAGTTAGCAAAGGGCGAAACTTTGGCGATCTTCCGACGAAAACCCTAGGAGCTCCCGGCGACGAAACGACACACCAGCTCCTCCTACTGTTCCCTCTTCCTCTCCTCTAATCTGAAATCCTGTAAGTCCTACCTCCCACTTCTCTATTCTTTTCTAAAAACACGTATTTCTAAATACCGACGGAATCGGAGTTTATCCGATGTCCGATTCGGTTCTTCCTAAAAATCTCACTTTTTCTTAAATACAATCATACCAAACCCTTACATGTTGACTATTTAAAATTAACAAGTCATATTGAACAAGTTCCAAATCAAAAGGATTTCTATTTCAATTTTATCGTACTTTTTCACTATAATACCATGTAGTTTGATTTCGACATTTAAAACATCACAATCTTGCTATACCTTTAAGTAGATCAAGAGGCAATGACCTACCTCCTCACACACTCATATGCAACATAGCACATTACCTTTCGGGAACATAGAATACGGGAAAACGAAACTTTACATATAAATACTATTTACTAATAAAACCGTTTTCTACAAGATTACGTATTCTTACAATCTTTGCAAAGCGCCGCTACAACCCATTTTGGGGAACCCGACTGGGATGGTGCGGATTATCGCACATCCCTGGGCTTAATAGTACGAGATGCAGACCTCCGCAAGGACCATTCGGTCTCGAGAGATTTAAAATACAAATATCTTAAGAAAATGAGATTTCTAGAAAATAATAAATCAAAATTATTTTTTTATAAATATATAAATATATATATATTACCAAAATATCTATTTTTGTTATAATATCAATATTCCAACTTTTTCTAAAATCACAAGAATCACTTTACATTAAAATACCATGAGTTCCATACAAGTTCAATATTACAATTAAATACCCTATATTATGAAATTAGGTTATTTTTACTAGAAATATCATAAATATAAAATATATATCTATGACAACTCTAAAGACGATAATTAAATACCTGGGGTGTGTTTTGAAAAGTATACAAAGGTATTTTTACATAAAACCCCCCTCAAGTTCTATAAATTACCCTAAGAACCCTAGTAAATATAGGTTTAAGCGGGACCAGTCTCTTGAGCCTCAGGGATCCGGAGATATGGGTGCTGCCTATCTAAGGTAGACCACTAAACAACGGTATTATCAACACGGTAATCGTTTTTGAAAAAGATATAAATTTTGCCGCCCATGTGCAGCGGTTTCCGATAATATTAAAACAATCAGGACTTCAATTTCTTTTAATTGTTCTGACTCAGACTGAGTCTCACTAATAATCTGACTTGAATATGATTCAAGTACAAACTACAATTCAACATGAATCCATGAATCCATATATTCAATCTATCTAATCTGTATTGACTGAACCGAACCATGGATATACTTCCATTTACATAATTCTCCAGTTACATCCATTTTACTGATATCATGGTTTCGGTAAGTCATCCAATTACACAATCTTTATTACAAGACAATACAAGTTACAATACAAATAATACAAACAAGACATCACGGGGTTTAATGGGTAGATTGGTACGGAAGGAGTTAGAAGTGGCACGAGACTGCAAGATTTAAGACACCTAACCTGAATCCAATTGCCGTTGTTCCAGGTTGTATAACGGAGCCTTGTACTACACTTGCCTTTAGTCTCTGGTATATAGAGACTCCTCTCGTATACACTGTCCTTTTCTGTACCAAGCTACAAACAACATCGTTTGCACTAAATACAACATTATAAAGCTACCTTCTCTTTCTATCTATTCTATTTCTCCCTTATCTTTGGGACTTACCGAGCGATTTGTTCGCTGACGACATTCTCTTTCTTCTTCTTTGAATGTCGTCAGGTGATTTGTATCTTCCAGAGATTGAGCCCAGCGCTGAAGACTTGGACCAGTTTACTGAAGACCCAGAGCTTTAGTTTCATTGTACACATTTCCTTTCAGTACTTTACATTTCTGTTATGCTATTGTTTAGGCATCGCTTCATTCAGATGTATTTACTTTTCCATGCATTGTACAAAAATAATGTTAATAAATAAAGTTGTTGTTTCATTACATTTCTCCTTTGTGTATATTTCTTTTATATTGCTTAGATACGCTTAGCGTATTTACTTCAGAGTAAGTACGTAGCGGCCTCGTCGCGTCCTCTGCCCGTATACCGGGAAGCGGGGCGTGACAGTGTCTCACTCTTTTCTTTTTTTCTTTTGTAAATATGTGTGAGTAATTGATTTACTTGTTAAGTATAGAATGTGGTTAGTTTGTGTTAGGAAATGTGTTTGCTAAAACCTTAAAAAGCTTAACTTTGCAATTGAAATTCCGACCAAACGACTCGCAATTCCGCTCCGTTAGGCACCCTATCCTACCACAATAGCAGTGAATCCTAATTATGACCGGATTGCGAGTGGTTTGCCGAAGGCTAAGGTCAAGAGACAACAACGGAAGGACAAAAGACAAAAAATACGGATTTAGCACACAAACACAAATACCGTATTTCAAGTTCCCTAATCCACATTGTTGCCTATTGCCTTAGTGTCAATATCAGAATTAGGTCTATTAGGAACGACAAATATCATCCTAACACAAGCTTTCCTAAAACTACCCCTAACAAGTCTTTTTATTGAACATATCATAGTTACGACACTTAGTATAAACAACAACTCAAGCTATGGTATTAACTCGTTAAAACAAGCTTAAAACCTTACCATCTCCCTGCGGACGACCCGTACTCATCGCGGCTCGCTACATGCGACACTTTCTTTGATTGCAGTTATTTCAAATTCTTTCTAAATAAGACACGGTGAAAACGTGTTAATCACCCCTGCGGTTAATTACGTTACCACAACGCGATAACCACTTTCTCATACTCCGGAAGTTCACTTCGTGTCGTGTGTGTTTGTTTTATTTTTGGTTTCCCGTGGATTGTATACGGAGACTAATTTATGTTGTCTCCCGTAGGGCGTGGATTAGTCTAAATCCGTATTTCTTAGATTTAGGGTTTTTATTTAAGGATCGTTAATCTGATTTGAGATTAAGATCAACTTAAATGTATATGAGCAGTTGGGGCTCGGTTGGTTTTTTGTTAAGGATACGTTAGTCCAATTTGAGACTAAGATCTACTTAACAAAGTCTTAGGATCATTTTTGCTTTAGATCCAACAAAAGAGCATTTGGGCTCTGTTGTTTTAGTTTAAGGACGTTTCGGTCCATTATCGCCATTTTGGAGGCGAAGTTTTAGTTTGAGGACATTTCGGTCCGTTGATCACCATTTTGGAGGTGATGTTTTAGTTTAAGAATGTCTCGGTCCGTTGATCACCATTTTTGAGGTGAGAGTTTAGTTTAAGGACGTCTTGGTCCATTGATCACCATTTTGGAGGTGAGAGCTTAGTTTAAGGACATCTCGGTCCGTTGATCATCATTTTGGAGGTGAGATTTTAATTTAAGAACGTTACGGTCCGTTGTTAGTTTAAGGACGTTTCGGTCCATTGTTGTCATTTTGGAGGCAACGGTTAGTTTAAGGACGTTTCGGTCTGTTGTTAGTTTAGGGACGTCTCGGTCCATTGTTGCCATTTTGGAGGCAACGGTTAGTTTAAGGACGTTTCGGTCCGTTGTTAGTTTAGGGACGTCTCGGTCCATTATCCATCTTGCGCGCACATATATTTGTTACGTGACGGCATGAACAACGATGTTGATATAGAATGTGCCCAATTTTGATTTGAGGTGTGCACGTCAATCTGGAAGTGCACCAAAGGGTTGTTGGTTGTCGGGACCCGCCACCTCTCTGAAGACGTTGAGGAATTACAACGACATATATCAGAGGTGTGACGAGATGTACCCTTTAAACCGAATCCCGTATTTGAGAAGAAAAAGAGTTAGTGGTAAACCTGGAAATCATTAGTCATATTTTGAGACTAATATTTTCTCGGGAGGATGTGGGATGAATACAATTTCGGATATCATCAGTTGGAAGATCAATAGTCGTATTTGGGACTAAGATCAGCTTGGGAAGTCATGAACACATGGGCTCTGATAGTCTAAATCAGGGAAGTTCTATCCTCAAGGGTCCCAACCAACTTGGGCTTGGTCCACTCAGTTTTCTTTTTATTTGAAAAAGAGTACTAAGCACTTGTTTGGGCCCTGTCCCTTTTTTTGAGCAAAAAGTGCTAAGCACTTATGTAATTTCTGGCGCTCACATATAATCATGTGGGCTTTTAGTCATGGGAATTGCCCGATAAATATTAAACACTTCACCCCTTTTGTTTTTATATAGAGTGCTAAGCACTCTTTATGGCGTCTACGTGTGAAGCACGTGAGGAGCTAGGCGCTGCCTAGTGAGTGCCAAGCACTCTTCCATTCTGTGGCGCCCACGTAAGGGTTACATAAGGAGATGGGCGCTGGGAGCAGCTCATTGAGTGCTAAGCACTCCTTATTTTACTGAGGCGCCCACGTGAGGGGCACGTGAGATGATAAATCATCAGGATGCAGAATTAAATTCTACTAGGCGCCGGCGCTCACGTGCTGTGCACGTAGCGCTAATTAAGGTTTTAATTCCTTTATGTGCTTTGCACATTGGCGCCCACGTGCGTGCGGCACCAATAAGAGTTTTTAACTCTGGCGCCGGCGCCCTCGAAGAAGTCACGTGAGGCGCCGCCTCTTAAATTTTGAACAGAGCTTTGCTCTTTTATTGGGGGAAACAACTTCTTATCGCTATTTTTAATCTTTTGCAATTACGCCTCTACAATCTTCGTTAGGGGACCCATTTGCGGATGGTGCGGGTTATCGCAAGTTCTTAGGATAGTAGAGCGATATGCAGAACTCCTCACGGAGAATTCGGTCTCGAAAGAAATAAAAATAAGATTTTTAACGAATACAACTTTTAAAACAAATTAAAACTTTGGAAAATTATATAAAATTATAAAATCCATATTTTTTTCTATGAAATAAATTGTGAAAATTTTATGAAAGATTAAAATTTTAATAAAATACCATCAACTTTCCAAAAATTAGATTTTTCATTAAGATACCATAAACTTTAAAAGTTAGATTTTTACACTAAAATGCCACAAGAAAATAAAATACGTTTTTATACAAAAATCTTGACCTTTTAAAACAATATATTTTTATTAAAAACTTATTCGAGGTTTTAGGACGAATTACAAACTCTCGAGAATTTTAAATGATATTTTTACTAAAATACCCTAGATAATTAATGTACTAGTTTAGGTTATGTATTTAAGTTGTAGTGCTGTTTGAGTGACATCTTTTCTTATCAGTTGCCTCGGGGTTGCCAGAGACAATGATGCACCATTTGCCTCTCTCTAAATATAGATTGTAATCTTAGGGTGGAAATTATCAAATGATAATCGTCTTTGAAAAGACATAAATCCTGCCATCCATGTGCAGCGGATATCGATAATTTTCCAAACTCTAGAATTTAAAAGATTAAAACTTTTCATAAGATTTAAAACTAGTAATATGAAATGACTATAACTCGAATCCAAACTCGAACCTAAACTTAAATTTAAACTCGAACTCGAATCTAAACTTGAAACTAAACTTGAACTTAAACTCGAACTCAATCTACTTGAACTAACTTGAGTCGATCCAAGATTGCAATTGACATGACTCGCATTCTACTTGACTTACTCGACTACTTTATTCACTTTTGCAATCTATGATTTCGATCAAGACATGTTATAATCAACCAATCAAATCAACTAAGTCGATACAACAGTTATAAACTACTATATTCGGGGTGTTTGGGATAGTTTCAGGTGTGAATACAATGAAATTTTAGGAGTCCCATATTAACCTACTCGAATTCTATTTACTCGAATCTCAGTCGGGTGGACTCCTCCACAGCTTGGAGTCCCGATACTAACACATGAAATGTGCTCGTGTTTCCTTGCTTCTGGGGCCCCACTCTTAAGCTCGTGAATATTTCTACGGTTGCGTTGACATTTACACTTGGAACTTAACGTTAATATAGTGACCATATAGAGACCTATAGTACATATACCCATGTTCACGTCCACATACTTTTACTTGTTATTTACATTACTTTATGATTATTCTATACCTGTCACTCTTCATTTTTACCCCACCTGTGGGACTTACTTAGCACCAATTCTCTGACGGGCATTTCACTCACCTTTGTTTTCTTAGAATGTTCATCAGATACGGTTGAGACTGAAGAAATGGACGCTATAAAAAAGGAGTACAACTAGATCGCTGCTCAGACTTAGATCAGCATGTCTTTTCTTTCAGTTTATGTATGCCACATGTTTAGGCATTTCTGTTATTGTATTTAATTTTCAGTTGAACTATTGTATTGTAAATATTTTAAGTTTGAATGTAAATAAAGATGTTTGTTGAAAAAATTTCAGTTTCCATTTATTCTTGCATTGAGTATTATTGTTTCAATACGTTTAACATATTTATTTAGGCAATGACTTTCCCTGGATAAATATGTTGTGGGCATGCCACGTCACCGTTTCTGTCTACTGGGAAGCGGGGCATGACAGGTTTTATTGGTGGCCAATGCAGGTCAGTCCTTGCATTTCAGATTTTTTGAATCTATCCTAATCTGTCTTTTCAATCAAGGTAATGGATTCTCCGAATAATACCAGTACCAACGTCAATGACAACACTCCACCGCCTACACCACCACCACCATCGACCTTTGCAACACCTATCAACGAACAGACAGTGCTTCTTGAGGCTATGAGGAGCCTATTGGAGGGACAACGGGACCAGACAACCCTCATGCACCAAGGCTTTTCTCGTCCTGAGGCAGAAGCACCCGGAGTTAAGCGGTTCTGGGCTTTGCACCCAAAGAACTTCTCGGGTAAAAAGAGCCCACTTGAAGTAGAGAAATGGGCTCAACCAATTGAGGATGACCTGGCAGCGGCTCAAGTGCTAGATATAGCTTGGGTAAGAGTTGTTAAGTTGCAACTAATAGATAATGCCACGGTATGGTGGAAGGTAGAGGAGAGCCATCTCGAACAACCAATAGAGTGGAAAACATTACGAGACCTTTTTGATGCAAAGTACTTTTCGGAGACTGCCCACTTTGACATGGAGCATCAATTCATCCATCTACAGCAATGCTCGATGTGGGTAAAGTCTATGGATGAATTTGATACTGAGTTTACCATGCTCGGCAGGTAAGTTATAGTCTCAAGTTAAATTTTCCTATCTCACTTAAACACTGCTAACACAAAGTCGTAACAGGCTGGCTGCTCAGCTCATTCCCACTGCTGAGATCCGGGAACGACGATTCTAGCAAGGGTTGGACCCTGAAATCCAAGCTGAACTTGCTATATTGGATTTCCCAACCCACGAACTCGCTTTGAAGGCTGCCCAACTCTATGAGGAAGTTGTGAAGAAGAAGGGCAGGCCACAGCCGGCTATTGTGAAACGTCCTGTGCATCAGATCACAGGAGGGGCCTCTTTCAGGCCAGCTTTCAACGGACCATCACGGAGGCCAAGAGATTCGTTTACCAACAACAAGACAGACTTTTGTAGCTATTGCAAAAGAACAGGGCATCTAGTGAAGAACTGTCGTAGGGTAAACAAATTGTGCTTGATTTGTGGGTTTTCGACCCACACCATCGAAGCATGCCCCCAGAACCGAGGGACTAATAACCCTCCAGCTAGACCAGTGATCCAAGCTCTTCCTACCCCGTTAGCTCTACCAGCTCTAAATCTCCGCACCTAGACCGCTCAACCTCAACGCCGTGTGTTTAACCAGGCATAAAGGAACGTACCGCGACGCTAACTATTCACTATGTCGGTCAAAGAGGCCGAATCTACGGGTCAGGTTATCACTGGTAAATCTCTTCCTTCTTCCCTTTCAAGTCATTTCAATTCCTAGTTATCTATATTTGTTATACCTAAACCTATCCCACATGACTTAGGTAAAATTTTAGTAGCTACCCTACCTACGCTCGCGCTCTTCGATACCGGGGCATCACATTGCTTTATGTCGCAACGGTTCATAAGAACTTAGCGAGTTTGAGCCACCTCGCTTTAGAATTGGCAGGCTATTCGCCGCACTTGTAGGGGTTTAGTATAAACCCACCGTGGAGTGCTCAAGTTGTCAGATTCCATGAAGTGGCGGGTGGCCCACTCATTTTATTGAGTGATGGTTGCCTCACTTTTAGAATTTACGGGTAACTTGTTGCACTCGTAGGGGTCTTTGTTTCAGGTGATGTTCGATCTATCCACACGTCCGGGGAACGTTGGTTTTCACTTGCGGATCAAACGAAATACGGGGCTCCTAGTTTATCCACTAATTCCATCATGTTTATCGCATTTCTGTGATGTTTATTAACTGGCTGTGATGATGATATATATAAATGTTGTATATGTTTTGCACCCGCGTTAGCTCTCCCCATGCACTGCTGTAAATTAAGTAACCTTATGGTGAAGTCCCTGGACCCCATGGCGAATGCGAGTGGCATATACGTACATTCTATTTTGGTTGTTTTCTGTGATACTTAGGCTTAATTGATGGGACAACATTAATTCTAATTAATGCAAGAAAATAAACCTAAAAAATGATGTTGTTGGAATCAAATTTCAAAATCAGTCGGTTCTTTTCAAAACTACTCGGTTTTTCACCAAACCAAAAGTTTTCAAAATTAAGCTTGGACAACTCATTTCGAAATCTCTAGTTTCCTTGAACGATATTAAGTTCATTAAGTTAAAGGTTTTTCGCCAAAAACCATCCGTAACCCTCCGTCATTTTAGATAAGTAGCACATAGTATTCATGCGGTGTTTGTTGGCCAAGTTAAGGCATTATGAATGGTAGCTATATGTTGCTTATCCGTAGCATAGTTAGATACATTGGTTTAGGACAGTCATACTATCTTGTTGGCCAAAGTCAAGGGTATGCACGGATGGGTCTAAATTAATCTGGATAATAACGGGCAGAACTTGACTTGCGTGATATGATTTGTTGGCCAAAGCCAAGATCATAAGCGCTTAGGGTAAAAATTGCTAGTGTTACATACCTTATGGAGTGTGGTAACTAGCGTGGCTTCCATTTAGGTTATCACACGACGATAGTTGGGTCCCGATCACACTGATGAGTAGGATTACTCTCGGGAGATTTTTACTTCACAATTAACTAACCCATTAGGTGTTTAAAAAAGTGTTAACGGGGTTATGCCTATGTGGAAACGTGGTTATTTAATTAGGTCCGTGCGAAATCATGGAGAGCCTCCCTCGGAGTACCAACACTTACCTGGCTGAATGGTTAACGAACTTGTGGAGCGGATATGACCCGACTAGTTCTTCTTTTAAGGTTTGAATAAGAATTCGAGGAAAAAGTGGTTGCCATCCTGTTTAGAAAAACTAATAACCAATCTAAACTTGCAAGAGTATATACTGAGTGTTTCTTTTCTCTCTCCTAATTACAGCTACCATGTCACGCCTTTATCAAGATAATAAAATGTATGACTTGACCGGCCCGAATTCTTATTCGGAGCTGGAGAACGTCGGTTCGGCTCTTACTTGTGATAGATGTCATGAGCATGAGCAAGGAAAAGAGGATTGCATGAATCCCTTGATGATCCCTATGAAGAAGAAGCATACTATTGCGTCTCCTTCAGGTGTTCTTATAATTGAGAACTGTTTTTCGATTAGTCCTACCTCTTTGGTACTAGATACCGGATCAGGATCTCATATATGTAATTTATTACAAGGATTGAGAAAAAGTAGAATGGTTGGACCTGGAGATATGTCGCTCAGAGTAAGGAACATAGCACAAGTTAATGTTGCTGCCATCAGTGAATATCACCAAATGTTGCTAAATGGCAATACTATGATTTTGAATAGCTGCTACTATGTACCTTCAATGCTTTGCAACATAATATTCGTTTCTTTACTTGATAAAAATGGATATAATTTTGTTCTAAATAGAAATATCATGAACATTTACCTTAATCAGGTATTGGTTGCAGAAGTTACACTATTTATTGGTACCTATGTTCTAAATCAAAATACAGTTCTTAATGTACAAAACAAATGCAAGAGAAAGAGTTCAGATACGAACGAAACCTACTTGTGGTATTGTAGACTTGGTCATATCAACGAGATAAGATTAGTTAAGTTGCATAAAGATGAATATTTGGATTTGTTCGAATTTACATCTTGAAACTTTCCAATCTTGTCTCAAAAGTAAGATGACCAAATCTCCGTTCACCGGACACAGAAAAAGAGCTACAGAGCTCTCGGGACTCATACACAGTGATGTGTGTGGTCCAATATTTATACATGCAAGGGGTGGGTTCTCATACTTCATCACATTCCCTGACGATCTCTCTAGGTTCGGATATATGTATCTTTAGATACACAAATCTGAAACTTTTGAGAAATTCAAAGAATACAGACACGAAGTAAAGAACCAGACTGGCAAAAGTATCAAGATCTTCTGATCGGATAGAGGAGGGGAATGCTTAAGCACGGAATTTCTCGACTACTTAAAAGAGAATGGTATTCTTTCTCTGCTTAATTCTCCATATATACCACATCACAACGGTATATTGGAGCGGAGGAACCATACACTATTGGATATGGTTCGCTCCATGATAAGTAGTGTTGAGTTACCTCTTTCATTTTGGGGATATGCATTTGAATCAGCTGCACATTTATTGAATAGAGTTCCGACCAAATCAGTGCCTACCACCCCATATGAAGTATAGAGTGGGAAGAGACCATATCATAATTATATTAAGATATGGGGATATCATTCTTTTGTTAAAAAGCAGAACCCAGATAAACTCGAGGCACGATCAGTATTATGCAAGTTTGTGGGATACTTCAAGAATTCAAAGGGATATCTTGTCTACCATACTGAGGAACAGAAGGTGTTTGTTGGTCGCTACGTTGTCATTTTAGAAAGAGAATTTTTTGCAAAAGAAATTAGTGGGAGCGCGGTAGAATTGGAAGAAATTCCATAAGCAAAAATTACTACTGAGGACTTGGTTGAACCTCAGGATTCAATAGTTCCCGATGAATCTCAGCCACTCCACAGACCTAGTAGGATTTCTCATCCGCCTGGGAGACAGTACGGTTTTCTCGTAGATGGAGATCGAGGGGATTGCATCTTGGAAGAAGATGATCCTACTAGTTTTGAGCAGGCCATTGCCGGTAGGGACACTGTGAAAAAGCTTGATACTATACGATCCGAAATGGAGTCCATGTACACCAACAAAGTTTGGACTTTGGAATTGCACCGCCAGGGGTAAAACCCGTTGGTTGCAAATGGATCTTCAAGAAGAAGATTGATGCTGATGGACAGGTGGAAACCTATAAGGCTAGACTTGTTACAAAAGGTTTTCGTCAAAGACCAGTTGTGGACTATGAGGAAACCTTTTCTATAGTGGCTATACTCAAATCCATTCGGATCCCACTTGCCATTATTGCCTCCATGACTATGAGATCTGGCAGATGGACGTAAAGAACAATTTTCTAAACGGCACTTTAGAAGAGTGTGTCTTTATGGATTAGCTGGAGTGCTTCATAGACAGTGGGAGCAGAATGAAGGTGTTCCCTTATAAAAAAAAGAAGAGAAAAAGAGGAGAATTCCCACGTTTTGAGCCTCACGTGTTAAACACGCGAGAGCTTATATGCAAAGCATATAAGCGCTGAAAGCAAACAACTAAAGGCTAAACAAGCTTCACGTGTTAAACACGTGAGCGCTTATATGCAAAGTATATATGCGCTAAATAAACAAATTAAAACCCACTTTGGGGGTCACGTGAGAACAACCTTTTGAAGTATTAGTTTTAGATAGAATTAAACTTTATATATATAATTAAATTCTATTTTTTGTATGCAAAGCATATAAGCACTAAGAGTAAGTGGCTAAAGGCCAAACTGACCTCACGTGTTAAACACGCGAGCGCCCATATGCAAAAGTATTTCCCTAATCTTAGTTGAAAATCACCGTCTAACAGAATTAAATTCTGTATATGCGAAAATATTTCCTTAATCTTATTAAAAACAAGAAAACATATTTTGTTAAACAGAAACTCTCTAGATCAAAGATCCAACGGTGAATAAAATCCCCCAAATAATTTTTGAGGCCAATTAAAATCAATTGGTATCACTCAAATGAGAGATTTTCTAGAACTAATCAACAAATTTGCCTCTCCTATATAAAGGACCCGAGACTTCAAGTTTCAAAGAGGCAGAAGGAGAAAAAAAAACCTATAAGCTACCGTAAAAATATAGAAGGCTCTTCGAAAGGTTCCACAAAATAACAGAGAATTTAATTCTTAGAGATCGTCTTCCACCTCAAATCCCTACGGAAAGAAAAAAAGCAGAGATCAAAATATCTACTTTACCCATCTAATGGTTTAACCCTTCTCAAGAACTTAGTTCTTTCTCTGGATCTGGGATCCACAAGATAAGTTTCGCACAAGTTGAGAATTTAATTCTCATTGGGAAGATCTTGTTTTTGAGAATCAAAAATTCAGGGAAGAACAATGTTGAAAAGAAAGAAGATGGAGTCCATAATACTCCAGGAACTTAGTTCCTTCAAATCAAGAACTTAGTTTTTTTAAAACAAGATCTAAGATCCTCAAAATTGTGAGCTTGGTGATCGTTAATGGTCAAAATACCATTAACAGAGATTTAACCTCTTTGAAAGCATGAACATGAAGAACATAGAGTCCATAATACTCCAGGAACTTAGTTCCCTCACAAAACAAGAATATGGTTCTTAAAGAACCCGATCCCAGATCATCAAAATAGTGATCTTGGTGACCGTTAATGTTTAAAATACCATTAACAGAGATTTAAGTTCTCTAAAATTATCAACAGAGATTAAATCTCCAAAATAACTCAGCACCTCACGTGAAAAGCACGTAAGCACCAAAGACCAAGTTATATAGCGCCTCACGTGAAACACACGTGAGCGCCAGAAAATAGAAAAGTTTAGTGCTTAGCACTAGTGCAGCAGCTCACATGAGCGCCAAAACTCAATGCCTCACATGAAATACAC
This sequence comes from Agapanthus africanus, assembly GCA_030015575.1. Classification (NCBI taxonomy): domain Eukaryota; kingdom Viridiplantae; phylum Streptophyta; class Magnoliopsida; order Asparagales; family Amaryllidaceae; genus Agapanthus; species Agapanthus africanus. Next base: position 336,894,831 of record JASDDO010000004.1, on the reverse strand, counting down.
GTGAGCGCTCAAAAGAAGCTAAAAGCTCAGCGCCTCACGTGCCCCACACGTGAGCGCTGTATAAAAGTGCAGAAGCACTATAAAGTTAGTCCAAATGATTAAGTGCTAAGCAATGATTGGGCAGCGCCCATGTCTAAGCGCCTCACGTGAAATACACGTGAGCGCCCAATAAAATAAATGAGGCAGCGCCTCACGTTCCCCTCACGTGAGCGCCATACGAAGTTCTTAGCACTCTATATTTAGTCCAAATGACTAAAGTGCTTAGCACTGATTGGGCAGCACCCATATCTAAGCGCTTCACGTGAAACACACGTGAGCATCCAATAAAATAAATGAGCCAGCGCCTCGCGTGCCCCTCAGGTGAGCGCCATACGAAGTTCTTAGCACTCTATATTTAGTCCAAATGACAAAAGTGCTAGCACTAATTGGGCAACGCCCATGTCTGAGCGCCTCACATGATACACATGTGAGCGCCAGAGCCCCAAACAAGTTCTTAGCACTTCTGCATAATAGGGCTGAGCAAACAGAACCACAAATAAGTGCTTAGCACTTTTGAAAAAAGAAGAGAAGAAAAGACTGAGCAGACCGAGCCCAAATTGGCTAAGTCTCTTTGAAAAGTTTCTTGCAGCTGAGCCCAAATGCTATGTTGTTGGATCTTAATAAAATTTAATAATCCTAAAAATATTGCTAAGTTGATCTTAGTCTAAAATAAGATTAACATATCCTTAGTTAAAATAAATTGAGCCCAAATGCTCATATATTTAAGTTGATCTTAGTCTAAAAACAGATTAACGATCCTTAAATAAAATAAAATATTCCTTGAACTAAAAGAATACATAACCTAAGTTCTAAATCCAAATTCATAAATATACGGATTTGTACCCTACGGGCGACGACATAAACTAATCTTCGTATACAATCCACAGGCAATAAAAAAATAAAATAACACACGACACGAAGTGAACTACAGGAGCAGGAGAAAGAGGTTATCGCAACGCGATAATTTAATTAACTGTAGGGGCTTGCGCCTGCAGGGAAGAGCGGCCCCACAATCAAAAACCCCTCACAAACGAGAGGGGATCTGATAAAGTCTGCTACAACGGTCGCATTTGCCCAAACCTCCGATATATGGTGCCATAAATCAAGTTGGTATCTTCGGAGAGGTGGATGGATATATCAAAATAGCATATGCCCCCAAATTCAGGATAGACGACCTCCGTGTCTCAATCCGGTCTTTGGTGGTAAACAGATTTTAGCACGCCCGCTGGGACATTTTCCTCTTTCCACTCCACACTTCGTGTGTCGTGTTTCGAGAACAAAATCGCGGTTCGCTATGGTTGTCCTTGGATTCGATGTATTGAAACTTGGTGTCTTGCTCCTATGCAGAAAATCCATGGCTCTCAACTGCACCTCATACAACAGCAACTCCCGCTCCACCCCAACTGGAGGAGTGACGTATGGACCCTACGCGGTATCCATTTTCTTAATGCCGGTGGGGCAGGTCACACAAGCCACTACCGGACTGTTCTTCTGGACCATGTTCCCACCTGTGATCTTTGGTGCCTCAATGCCATAAGAAGAAGCTTCCCGAAAGTCGGTCTTCGGTCAGCTGTCAACCACGACGGCTCCCATCAGCAAGCCGTCAAATCCTGAAACCTTAGTCTTCAATAGGCTGAGCAAGAGCTCGAGAGGGCCCGTAAAGAAGCTCATGATACCTGAAGGAGATATCCCAAAAAGGTAAGCCATTCCTGCCCCTGCAACAGGAGAAGTTAGCAAAGGTGCTTCCCCTATCAGACGTCTGGTCTTCGAAAGATTGGCCGGCTCTCCTCAAACTCTATCAAGGATGTTGGTCTTCAACAGGATGACGCCAATTGAAACCCCTCAGCAAAGCCGGGGGCATAACGAAGCTACTTCCAAAACTAAGACGGTCCCTTCAGCAAGGCACGCTCGACGTCGTCACTGCCACCGAGTGAGAGAAGCTGGGGGCAACTCTCCTTCTGGGCTCACCCTACCAGCTCCTATGGTGGAGGTCGATACTGCTGTTCAAAATGGGAACATCTTTGATTCGCTCAGGAGGGTACATAAGAACACCTCGACGGCGGTGCTGAAGAAATCACTTCTGCCAGTAGAGGTCCCTGTGCTACAACAGCCAGAGCAGCCTCATCAACGGCTCTCCTCACAAATACATAGGGTCTAGTGAAAAGTCCAAAACTCAGTGATTGACAAAAAATACTCTCGTCGACCCCAGAAATCTAAGGGCTGGTAAGGAAAAGATCTCTCCTCCACCATACAACGGGGGACTTCTCCTAAACATGTGCCTGTCACAACGGCTCCTTCAACTCCAATCTCTCATAAAAGAATGAGGTTGGAGAAAACTCTACCGCCCGCGGCAAATCCAAATGCGATGGATCTAAACGCCCCAAGTCTGGGGGCATAACCATACATACGGTTTATATGGCTTCAGGAAAAGAAGAAAGCCGCGCCTCAGCGAGTCATCGACCGTAAACCCGATCGTTGACTAAGGCTCAGGAGAAACAGCAAAAACTCCAAGAAATGCCGACCAAAATGGTAGTGTTTACCGGGAAAAAAGAAGGTCAGGACAAAGAAGTCGAACAACTCCAAGAGCAAGAGACCGATACAGAGTTTCTGCGAAGGGTGATAGAGAGAAAGGACAATGAAGCTCCTGAGCAAGCTGCTAACATAAAACAGATGGCTCTCTTGTTCTAAGACATGGTTAGAATGATGATCCAACCAGATCCCCCGACCGAAGATCCGTTGATAATCATCGAGGATGATAGAGAGGAAACATCAAACTCTCCTCCGGCCTTGTCACTGGCCAAAGAAGAAACGATCTCCATGACCGCCCTGGATGATTACATTGCTCTGCAAATAAGAGCTCACTAAGCTAATGAAGCCGTCGGCCAAATTGTCAGAACTGGACGACCATATCCAGGCTAGTATGACCAAATCAAATACCTGCCGGGATATACGATCCCCAAGTTCCATGTCTACAAAGGAACAGGAAACCCTCACCAACACGTCGCGTAATTCAGAGCTCTGTGTGGCAACACTGGAGGCAACGACAAACCGTTGCTTCGCCAGTTCGTCGGCAGCCTGTCAGAAACAGCTTTCGAATGGTAATAGAAGCTTCTAAATGACTCTGTGAAAACTTTCACAGAAATGGAACTGCTGTTCACACAGCGTTTTTCCAGTGCTAGCGAACACACTCCGATCACAACATTAATCAATGCCAGGATAAAGCCGGGAGAAACCTGGGTCCAATACGCGATCCGGTGGCGGAACCTATGGTCTAAGTGTGAATAGCGTATTGAAGAGTCTCCTGCTGTGGGCATGTTCATCGGGACCCTTGATTCTCAAACGACCGTATCCCAGTTCATGACGTTCTTCAAGCCCACAATCTTTCAGGCTCTGATAGATAAACTGGCCCAGATGGACCAGATGGGCCATGGGCCTTCCTCCTTAAATAAGGACCCTTGAAATACCAAGGATAAAGGGAAAGCAACCTTCGTTGCAAATACGCAACAAAAACCGAATGGCCCAAAACCAGCTGTTCACCAAAATAACGCGCGTCCGCGCCCATCCTTGGAAGAAAGACTAGGACGCCTTACTCGTTACCACGTGATAAAATGAGGAGACTGTTCGAGTTGACGATGCGAAATAACCTTATCACATTGCTAGACCGTAGCGTCCAGCCCAACCTGGCGACATCATCAACCCTAATTACTGCTGCTATCACAGAATGGTGAGCCACCCAATTGAGGATTGTACGTATTCAAAAATTGGGTTAAAGACCAGTATCAACATGTGAAATTCACGCTGTCTGATAACTGGGAGGGTGAATCCGCCCCAGAAGCACACTCCCAAAAAAGTAGACGCTCAGGGGGCATTATGCTCACTCATGAAAGAAACTCCATGGGAAGTCATTCTTTCAGCAAAAACCAAAAGAATGTTGAAGGATCTACATGCATGTCCGGCAGTTAGGTGGAAAAGCCCACTTGAACCTGAAATAATCGAAGGGATGCTAAAACCTCATCTCGCGCCAAAAATTGCTGACATGAGGAAAAAAACCCAAATCAAGCCTTCGAAGAAAAATAAGAAGACCAAGAAGCCTATGCAGCCTGCCGAGTATGACGACAAGCGCACAGATCTACAAAAATACATAGATGTACTGGAAGAGTATAACCAGAAGGCGTAAACACCAATCACGCTCGAAGAATTCCTCAAGCATATTCTTGAGGAACGAGACAGTGACAATGATGAGGGAAATGACTCATCAAAAGAAGTGGAGACTATGTAGCAAGTTGGTACATGGTCTCCCATTCGTCGTTATATGACGAAGAGGCTCTCTCAGCGTCAGAAAACAACGCAGAGGAACTGGGGGCAGAATCGGCGCTAAAATCCCCGAAACTGCCAGAAGAAAACCCGATTGAGAGGCTGCTAAACGAAGCCTTCCAAAAAAAAGCAAAGTTGATCGAGAACGCGAGATGGGCATATATGAAAAGGCTAAGCGTCAGCGTCTGGATAAAGAAGCTGCGGTGAGGACGAGTCGTAAAGTATTCCAACTAAACCAAAGCACACTTGTAACAAATAAGAGCAGGATCAAAATAGAGAAACGGTTCGCCAAAGCCCTGTCAATAGGGATGAAGCTGCCACCTCTCATAAAGAACACTCCCTTGGAACTCTACTTCGATGGAGCATCCTCCATGAAGCGGCGAAAGCGAAATATCCCCATAATCAAAGCTGGGGTGGGCCTTATCTTTGTGACCTCGCAAGGAGAGGTACTGCATTACGCCCTCTCCTTAATGGAGACAAGGACTAACACCGAAACTGAATATGAAGCTTTGATAGAAGGTCTTGAGATCGCTATCGACATGGGAATCAAAGACCTCCTCATATATGGAGACTCCCAGCTGATCGTTAGCCAAGTAAATGGCGACTATCAGACATGCAAGCCAGAACTGATAAAGTATGGCAAAAGAGTGCAGTAACTGCTGACACAAATCATTTCCTATACCTTGAAAAGCATACTGCAAGTGGAAAATAGTAAAGCGGATGCATTGGCCAAATTGGCTAAGGAATTGGCCGATGAAGACCTCAATGAAGTAAGGATCATTGTGCAAAGCCGCAGGGTTTTCGCGCCAACAGATATATTTTCGGAAGACCTGATAAAGCCATCCAAAGGAAAAGGAATGACCGAACAAGTGTTCCTTCAAATAGGGGAAGAAAAAAGGTCAAGGACTGGAGGGAAGTCTTCAAAAACAACTTCAAGTCCCAACGGACGCCCGAAAATGCGTCGTCTAGACATCAGCTCATGAAATGAGCTTTGCCTTTCACCTTCGTCAATGATACCCTTTATAAAAAAATCATTTGACCTCCTATGGCTGAGGTTCCTGGGGACGAAAGAAGCAAAGAAAGTCGTCCAAGAGAACACGATGGACTTTGCGGCTCGCATCAGGTAAGATGAAGATCAAGATAAAAAGAATAGGTTACTATTAGCCCACAATGATCCAGAACCGCCTCGAATATGCGAAGCAATGTCACTCGTGCCAAATTAATGGGGACTTTAGTTGAGGTGTTCGGCACGGAAGCAATGCTCCCATTGGAAATATAGCTCCCCTCTCAACGTGTTGAGGTTCGATATGAGCTGATAGATGAAGAAAATGCTCATCTTAGACTTGAGGAGCTCGACACCCTTGACGAAACTCTCCTCATAGCATAACAAAATCTGGAGGCTTATAAGGCAAGGATAGCACAGTCATATGAAATACTGACCAGGCCGAGAACATTCCGCTAAGGCGAACCCGTGCTAGTCGTCAAAAGACTAATGATCCCCAATCATGCAAAGCGGGGAAAGTTCGAGCCGAACTATGAAGGCCCATACATCATAGACAACGTCTACCAGGATGGAGCCTACCTGCTCATAGATATGCATGGTGAAAGATCCTTCCGGCCAATAAATGGCCGATTCCTCAAAAAGTATTGCGCCTAATGAGTCATGACTTAGGTCAATGATAGATGACGACGTTTGTGTCCGCTCTCTATCTTGCCGAGTCAGAATCCTGAGAGCAGTGTTCGAAAATCCCCATCGCCTCAAAAACAACGATAATGGACTGAAATGTTCTTAAACTAACAATGGACCGAAACGTCCATAAACTAATTACCTAAACTAATACTCGTCCCGAAATTTGGTGATAATGGACTGAAATGTCCTTAAACTAACATTCATTCCCAAAACGGGAATGTTGGACCGAAACGTCCTTAAACTAGTATTTCGCCCCAAAATACGGCGATAATGGATCGAAACGTCCTTAAACTAATAATGGACCGAAACTTCCTTAAATTAATAATGGACCAAAACGTCTTTAAACTAACATTCGCCCCAGAAAACGGCGATATTGGACCAAAAAGTTCCTAAATTAACAATGGACCGAAAGGTCCTTAAACTAATATTTGTCCCAAAATATGGCGGTAATGGACCGAAATATCCTTAAACTAACATTCATCCCCAAAATGGGAATGCTGGACCGAAACGTCGCTAAACTAGCATTTCGCCCACAAAATAAGGCGATAATGGACCATCATGTCCTTAAACCTACACGTTTAGCCCTACGGTGAATCCCCATATCGATTACCGTATATAATCCACAGGCATAAATGATTCATAACTCTCCCAGGTCTTACATGATGTAGTCCTTTAAAAAAATCGTGGGCTACAGCTATTGGTGTGTTACCTTACGGGCCGCCTAAAAAAATCCGAAATGATAAGGAAACTCACAATAAAAAACAGCGAGTAAAAATATAAAAAAAATGACATAGCCGAAATGATTGGGCAATCGCGACTTTCGCGGTATAAAAGCTGAAAAGATAAAGCATCGCGGCAATAAAATATATATATATATAACAAAATAAAACTTTTCTGCCCTGCAAGTAGGTCCGTATTGACTCTTGTATATGATCCATAGGCGCAAATAAAAGAAAAAGAACCATGTTTCCCACCATGCTTCGTCAAAAGAAGTGCTAGATCTCGACAGCAACATCTACAGCCTGGAGATCAACTCGACGTTCCTTCTAAGTACAGTCGTGACGTCTACAAGGACCCAAAGGTCAAATAAAAGTGGAGAGACAGCAAAATCCTACATTCAGATCTTGATGGTAACATCTACAGCCTAGAGATCATCTCGGTGTTCTCTCCTCATTTAAGCAGGGTGCGGATGCAACTATCAAATGAAATTGGAGCAACGGCATATTCTTAGCTCCAGACTTTAATCGCAATACATACAGCATAGAGGTCCTACGGATGTCTACCCTACTTCAGCAAAGAATCGGCGCGACATCATCAAATCAAAAATGAAGTGACATCATATTCCTAGTTTCGGGTCTTGACGGCGATACATACAAAGCCTAAAGACCACTGGAGATCATCCCACCCTAAAAGGTGTGGTTATGACTTATCGGGGCTCCAAATTGAGCCTAACCTCAAGTAAAAATGCATCATGAAAAATACCTAACGCTTATTCTTCCGACGGTGATATGATCTAAGAAGATTACTTGAAGACGACTTGTCCAGCCTCAGAAAGGATCAGAGACACGACCGTCGTGGAGCTACTTGAACAGTAGCCTAAGAACTGCATATCGAGGAATATAGCAGCCAACGCGACGATACGATGGACTTAAACCTAGTAACACAAAATCTAACGAACTTCTGTTATAAAAGAATGAGGGTTATCTACATCCAACGTTATGGCAAGTTTGCCTGTAAACCTAAGGGAGGTAAACTAAAAACACCCCGAAATGAGTGAATAAACTAGAGACTCTGAAATGAGTGAATAAACTACAAACTCTGAAATGAATGAATAAAATAAAGACTCCGAAACAAGTAAATAAGCTAGAGACTCCAAAATTAGTAAATAAACTACAAATTCCGAAATGAGTAAATAAACTAATCCGCGCCGAGCCAAGACATCAAAAGATAGAGAGGTGCAAGTATGAAATAAAATATATGTCTTTTATTTACAAACCAAAATGTGTACAAGAAAAAAAGGGAAAAATACAGCGACAAAAAGTTTTAAGACGGTGGACAATTCAATAAGCCAGCTAGATCATCATTTTTTTCGTCGGACCTCCACCTCAAGCTTTATTAGTGCCGCAAGCTGAGCCCCTGCCTGTGCTTTTTGTTGTTGATACAAAGAAAACCGATGCTCAAGCTCCTTCTTAGCAGTTTTGTGAGTCTCAACCATTTCATTCGTGAAAGTGACAGCTTTATCGAGAGCCACCACCTCCGTAACTGTCTCTTGAAGAACTCGCCAAATTTCATAGGACCGAGTAGTTTTAGTTGCAAATTGGGCTTGGAGTTCCCTCAAAGCCTTCGAGGCCAACTCCCTTTCCAAAAATTTCCGGTTCAGCCGTTTCTCATAAGATCGGAGGTTGGCCGCACACCGATTAATCCATTCATGTAATTTAGCCTTTATAGATAAGATCTCTGAAGGAAGGCGTATGCATTCAACTCCATGAAGAGAAGCTTCCACTCGAGGCAGTACTCAACCCAAGTACGCACTGGCGTTTCATTATTGTAGGTGGAAAGGACGGACAAAGAAGCATTAGCTTCGACAGCAAATTCCTCTGCAATGACGAAAGTGTCGGCGCAAAGATTTTCGATAAGAGTGGCCAGTAAATGTATACTCCGCTTCGCCATCATTTCAGATATATGTCTGGCATAAGGGCCCGGCGACATGCAAATATGGGACTCAAATGGAGTCAAGGTTGGCAGAACTGTGAATATATATAAAAGATTAGTCACCTTTCCAAATGGGAAATAAGCAAAAGAATACCAGGGATAAAGTATCACTTACTCATGGCCATAAAAGGCAAATCTGAGAAATTCCCGGGTTCGTCAAGAACCTCAACTTCGTCATCAGTTTGTAAGACTGTGGTTCAAAATAAGGGTGCATCAGTGCCGTTACAGAAATATAATACAGAAGGCAAGAGAATACCAACCATGGCCGAAAGAAAGAATGACACCCTGGGGGGTATCGCGTGTGGGGCCGCCATATTAAGTAGGCGCAAGAAGGTTTCCTCCGGAGAAGGATCCACAATGGAGGAGCCAACTCCCACAACTCTTGAAAAACAAGAAAGGGTCAGGCATATTAAAAGATCATTAAACAGAAAGAGGGGTATAAGATTACCTTCAATACTTCGTCCGTTCTAGACCAAAGGGATGGTAGCCTCAGGAACGCCCTCTACATTCTCTGGTGCACCATTGGTAACATCTACGGAGTCTATTGCTGGTCTAGGAACCTCCGCTTAAAAGCCATCACTGGAGTCTCTAAGGCACGATCTGGGCTCGAAACTGTGCCCGCCACGGAAGGCCCAACAAGAGAAAAATGTGTAAAGACGAATGCAATATGAAAGCAATATAAATCATTTACTGAAAAGGATGTAAAAGGTAAATACCAATATGCTAAGGAGTCTAAAGTATAACCTTTTCGACCCGCTGCTCTTTTCTTGTTAACCACCTTTGTCGGGCTTCGATTGAAGATAGAGCCTACCTTCTTTCAGTGCAGTCTCGTCTTCAGAAGCGGCTGATATCGGTTGTTTAAGATCCCTTTCTTCTGTCGGCGTTAAAGGAACTGCCGGTGACATAGCAGGAGCCGAATCAACATCACGGAACTCGACCGGGGGAAAACTTCCCTTCTTAGGGCGCACATTTTCGGTCTAATCCTGAGATCGCCTAAGGGCTTCGGCCAATTGAGCAGCCTCCTTGGCAGATGTACCCAGAAAAAGAAGACCGTCATCTGGTTCGTGCGTAGGCATAGGCTCATCGCAAATGAGAGGCTCAGGCTAGAGTAAGGTGTCGATTAAGCGCGCATCCGACTTCTTCCTCTTTTTAGGGCCCGAGCTAGCACTCGCAGAAGGACGCTTCCTCCCCCTAGGCGCCTTTGAACGGCATTGCCCAGTTTTATCTTCGGGATCCGACTTTGGTAACACCGCAACTTGTGTAGTATCGGGAATCCCTACGTCGGGTCCAGTGCGAACTGGCATACCAGCAATATGGGGGGTCGATTCTATTCGAGAAGCCTTCAGAATAATCACTGAATCGCTGTTTCTCAGAGGGGTGCGAACGACCGATCGTGGTCGTAGCAGAACATTGACGGCTTGGGCAGGCGTAGATGCCTTATACTCGAAAAGCACCCTTTCTCTTCTGTAATGATGGGACTGAAATGGGACTGACCCTGTGATGATACCAACCCTTGAAGGGTCCCACAGGCCTTGGAATGTAATCAGGCTCGGGGACCATGAAGAGAGAATCAGTGTTCAGTCGCATAAAGTGATGAATAGTATCACGAGCGGTCTCCAGCAAGGGAGTAGGCTCGACCAAGAAAGTTTTAAGGGGCACACCTTGGTTATAACCCAACTGTTGGGCAAAACGATGCGGATTATATCGCATGAAGAGAACAACATCATTTAATCGGAATACCAAGTACCACGGCGTGATCGAATACAGGCGCATGATCTCCTTGTGTTTCAAAGTCAGCGCTTTGTTATTCAATAAATCAAATAACTGTTGAATAGGCCCCACTGGCGCAGAAAGAACTCGATCATTGAAAATCATGCCACCCTTATTTGAATACGGGTTGAGCAGTACGCGCAAAGCCCCCAACTGAGTCGGATCAGGAGCGGAAGCATCAACCAGTCTTATGACTTGTTGAAAAGTATAGGACTCATAGAAATCAGGCCGCTGGTGCATAGAAAATGCACCTAACACGTGCATCTCAACCCAGGACGTGAAGTAATGGAGGGAGAAGTTCACGGTGTCTGCACCTGGAGTTGAAGTATTGACCGCGGTACTCAAACTATGTGTAACGACTCTGAATTTGCTGTACAAAATTTTTTAGTTTAATGTGCAGAAACGAGTTTACAAGTATGGGTGCAATTTATAAGTTAATTTTTGTTTAAAAACAACAAGAAACAACTTGTAGCTCACTGGTAAAGCCTTGCACTGCTGTAACGCCGCCTCTGTGTTCGAACCGTATCAGACACATTATATTATTTCTGATTTTTCTTTTAAACTTTTTGGAAGCCCAAAAGTTTACACGTGTAATCACGTAAAAATGAAAAATCTGAAGAAATAAACATATGCAAAAGAGTATTAATAAAGAGAGGAACACGTAGCACCAATCCGACGGCCCCAATTCAACAATCGACCGGCGGATATTGATTTTTGGCCGGCGGGGACGGTCCAACCGTAGGCAATAAGCCCCGTGCTTTGCACACAAGTCTTTTCCCCTACCCCTAACTCCCCCGCACTGTTTGATTGCTCTACAATCAAACAGAGACCCCTCAATTCCCTATTTATCATCTTTTTAATGCATTTTAATTCATTTTTTTAATTCCAAAACCCTAATTCCACACTATAAATACTACCCCATGCTCTAGCCCTTCCTCATTCTGAAAATTATAGCCAAAATTCTTAAAATTTTCTAAGTATAAGAGGAGTAGAAGAGAAGTTAGCAAGAGATCAATTTCCGACGAGGATCAAAGCAAGTTCCGGCGACCCCGCGGCGCCACGACGACAACCCTCCCTCCTTCTATCTTCTCTTCATCTATCTAGCTAGTAAGTCCCTTCCAATCTCTCTTTCTTATATGAAAGTCTCTTTTCAAAACATATGTCGGAAGTGGAGTTAACACCGACATCTTCTTTTAAATCTCTAAAATTCCACTTTTTCTTACATATTTTTCATCCATATTCTTACACCATGTTTGTAATCATATAACCAATGCTTATAACCAATTTTTAATCAAGAATATCATGCAAAATAGCTTTAACTTAAGTTTTACAATAAAATACCATGAACTTCACATCTCTCTTTTAGTATATTTTTGTTAATTATACATTTAGAAAACTTCAGGAGGTAATGACCTACCCCTCACAAACACATATGGTTCCATAGAACGATACTCTTTGAACGTATTTTTGTAGCAAATACAATTTATTTCATTAAAATACTATTTACTTTAAAAACGGCTTTCTTTGGAATTGTTTTTTAAAATTCCTTTGCAAATAAGTCTCTACAACCCTTTTTAGGGGACCCGTTATTGGATGGTGCGGATTATCGCACATTCTTAGGCTCGTAGAGCTAGATGCAGACCTCCTCACGGAGCATTTGATTTTGAAAGGTTTTTAAATACGGTTTATAAGAAAAACACAATTTTCTAATTTAATAAAATTTAATTTTTATAATTATATAAATATTACAAATCCATATATTTTCAAAATATAACAAACTTACATTTTTCTAAATATGAAAGTTTACAAGTTCACTAAAATACCATCAAGATATCAATACAAGACAAGCTTACAGTAAAATATCATGAACTATTCAAGTTAAGGTAACTATCACTAAAATACCCCAAACCCCTAAAATTCATATCCATGAAAACCCTAAATAAAATAAATAACTTCTCGAGAATTATTTTGAAATTATATAAAAAAAAAATAGTTTTCATAAAACCCCTTCGAGCTATATAAAACACTGTTAAGGATTTTAGTAAATATAGGTTTAAGCGGGATCAATTCTCTTGAGCCTCAGGGAGCCGGAGAAAATGAGTGCTTGCCTATTTAAGGTAGAAAACTTAACGGTGTTATCAATGGTAATTATCTTGAAAAAAAGACACAAATCCTGTCATCCATGTGCAGCAGTTACCAATAACTCCCAAACATAATTCAGGATCTAAATCAGTTATAAGTGTCTGACTCAAGTCCGATTCTAAATCAAACTTGAATCCAAACTCAAACCAGAATCCAATTCAAACATGAATCTAAACTCTAATATGTATACTTGAACATGAACATGAATACAAAATTTGACTTGACCGAACCATGGCTATAACTTGACATGACTACAAGCTTACATCCTGAACCTGACTATTTGAACAACTTGTATCCATGGTCTCGGCAAGCCATATAATCTATACAATACATTACGGGATTAAAGGGGTAGATGGACTAAAAAACACCTATATGAACTCTCATGCCGTTGTACCGTGGGTTTTGACAGGGCCTTATACTACATGTTACCATAGTCCATGGGGTAAGATGGACTTCTCTCGTATACACAAATACTTTCTGTACCAAGCTACAAGAAACTACGTTAGAATAACAATCTTTTACCTGTACAACTTACCAGTTCAATTCTCATTGCTTTCTATATTCCTTTCTTTCTTTTGGGACTTACCGAGCGCTAGTTCGCTGACGCCATTCTTGTCTATTTCTTTCTTTGGAATGCTCGTCAGGAGGACAAGACTCTCTCGAGATAGAGCCTAGCCAGGAGGACGTGGACCAGCTCACTTCCCAGCAGGACTTCTAGTTTCTTATTCTTACTTTTCATTTTGGTATGCCACTGTTTAGGTATTGCTTTATATCATTGTACTTTCCTTTTTAAAGCAGTGGTATTGTAAAGATGAATGTTAATAAAAGTTGTTGTTCATTTTATATCTCTTGTCAATTCTTGAACATTTTTACATATATTGCTTAATTACGCTTAACATATTTATTTCTTAGTAAATACGTTGCGGGCTTGCCATGTCACCACTTCCGTACACTGGAAAGCGGGGTGTGACAGGTTTTGTTGGTGGCCCATGCAGATCCCTCAGTAGTAGGTTTGTGGTTCGAGGACGAACCATTTGTTGGGGTCCAAAATTGCATCCCGGTTGACCAAGTCAAAATCAAAGTCAACCCCAACTCATCAGGCCCAAGCCCAAATCAAGTGGGCCCATGCCCAAGTCGAGCCCGAACATGAAGTGGCCGGCCTCCCCCCATGTCAATATGAATATTATGTAATAAATATGTTTGATGTAATTTTTATGAATAAATGTAAGAAAAATAGGCATCAAGCCAAATTTTTGTAAAGCTCATGGTTCAAGTGCAAAAGAAATGAGCACATGAGGTATGGGATGGGCAAAATATCATTTTGTAAAGCCCAATGGGCTATATGTAAATTTGTAAGCCTATATAAGGCAACATGATAATGAAATGAAGAAAAGAGTCGATTCTCCCCAAAAATTAGGGTTTATGTGCCTTCTTCTCATTCCTCAAGGTTCTAAACCTTCTTCCCGTTTCTGAATTAAATCAAGAGTTTAACTCTTCTTTTTCCAGAACGAAACAGTTTTTCACCATAAAACCCTTGAAGGAGAACTCAGATCTTCCATCAAATCTCTAAAAGGGGAGATTTTTAAATTCCCCATTTTCTCTAAGATCCAGTCAACAGAGAGAAGGAAGAAGGAGACCTATCTCCAAAAAATCCCATTTCGGGAAGATCCAAGGCTCAAAAGAAAATCCAGGGCTAAAGGGGAGAAGAAAGGGGTCCCCTCTGATCATCTTCAAAGATTTCTAAGAGTTTAACTCTATTCAAGATCTGTTGGAGTTTAACTCCATAAAAAAACTATTTTTAGGAGTTTAACTCCAAATCTATACATAATCTCTGTTAGGAGTTTAACTCCAAAGCCTCTTGGGAGTTCAACTCCCGGCCCAGGGGCTAAGCCCCTTTTCCGCTGGTGTTTCCAGCGGTCGCGTGCCGCTCATGTAACCCATGGGCGCCCAGCGGTCGCGTGCCAGCGGTCGTGTGCAGAGAATGTGACCCGCGGGCGCTCAGTGCTTACGTGCGCCTCACGAGATCCATGGGCGCTCAGCGGTCGCGTGCAGGGCACGTGATCCACAGATGCCCAACGCCCAACGGTCGTGTGCATGGCACGTAACCCACGGCTGCCCAACACCCAGCGGTCGTATGCCACACACGTGACCCGCTGGTGCCCAGCGGTCGCGTGCAGGGCACGTGACCCGCGGGCGCCCAGCGCCCATGCGCCTGGCATGTGACCCGCGGGCGCCAAGTGCCCATGCGCCAGGCACGCGTCTTTAAGACGCTCCTCACCCTTCACTTCCCATGGACTCTACATCCAAAACATATCCCCCATAAACTCTGCGAGGCCCCCGATATACCTAAGACCCCTCAAAACACAACACACACACATTTCACATTGAGTTTGCATGACCAGTTTGACCCGTTAATCGGAGGTTCCTTCACTCCAAAGACGAAGGGTAATTAACGGCAGCTTAGTCCGCGGCTGTCGAAGATTCGGATCCCCACTATCAGTAAACCCCGGCCTACTCTAGACAGGGGGAATCTGTAATGCGCCTGACAAGCAACGCGTGTTCCCATCTCAATGGGGTGATGAAAAACACTCTACACCATTGTTTAAAGGTAGGGAGAATGTCGGGACCCGGTTCTTGTTCACGGAACAAAGTGCCATGCCAATTGTCATGCCAAGGGGATGGAGGCCATCTCTTGAATCTGTGGAGGCCACCTCTTGAGTCCATGGGACCCACTATAAAACAATGGGGAATCTTCGAAACACGTTCCGAAAGAGGACCGAACTGCATTATAAATGTAATGCTACCACCCTCAATTACAGAGGCGCCTTTTAATTGAATCAGCACTACAGGAGCTTGAGAACTCCGTAGTTAAGCGTGCTCGGGCCAGGGAAGTCTTGGGATGGGTGACCTCATGGGAAGTGGCCCCTGGTCGGGTCCGGTTCACTCTAAAGGACAAAACCGTGCGGTTTCGGCCAGAGTGGACAATACCATCTGTATTGGGGCGTGGGGCGTTACATTTATGGCCGCCCATGCAGGTCAGTTCTGCATGGAATCCTAAGCAATATATCACAAGAATTATAAGAATTAGAAACTATATATTCTTTACATTTCAAATTCCTTGAATCTATCATAACCTTTCTTTTTCTATCAAGGTCATGGATTCACCGAACAACACGAGTACCAACGTCAATGGCAACACTCCACCATCTACTCTACCACTACCATTGCAGCTCCCATCAACGAGCAAACGGTACCGCTTGAGGCAATAAGGTGCCTCTTGGAGAGTCAGCAGAAGAAGACTGCTATCCTCATTCACCGTCTAGAGGTCGAGGTACCCGGAGTCAAAAAATTCCCGGTACTGCACCCGAAACATTTCTCTGGAAAGAGAGCCCACTGGAGGCAGAAGAATGGGCTCAGTTTATCGAAGATGATTTGGCAGAAGCACAAGTGCCAGAGATTGCTTGGGTGAGAGTTGCAAAGCTGCAACTGACAGAGAACGCTAGAGTCTGGTGGAAGGCTGAAGAAAGCCGACTCACCCAACCGATCGAATGGAAGACATTTCGCGATATGTTCAATGCGAAGTACTTCCCTGAGACTGACCGTTTTGACATGGAACAACAGTTTATCCACTTACAACAAGGCTCGATGTGGAGCAAATCTGTGGATGCATACGATGCCGAGTTTACCATGCTTAGCAGGTAAGATATTGTCTCAAATTCAGTTTCCTGACATCACATATTACACTGCTAACACAAGATCGTAACAGGTTCATGGCACACCTGATCCCGACCGTTGAGATCCGGGCACAAAGATTTCAGCAAGGGTTGGACCCGGAAATCAAAGCTGCACTAGCTATAGGGGATTTTTAACCAATGATCTTGCTCTGAAGGCTGCCCGGCGTTATGAGGCAATAGTGAAGAAGAAGTGCAGACCTCAGACTACAGGTATGAAATTCCCTGCTACTCGGATGGTAGGAGGAGCCTCTTCCAGGCCAACATTTGCACCCAGGAGATCGGGAGTAACCTTTAACCGGCCCAGTCCAGCCTTTTGCTTCTAATGCAAGAGGAATGGATATCTGGCGAAAGACTGCAGGCATGCAATGGCTTATGTTAGTTTGTGGCGTGTCCACTCACGCCATTGGAGCACGTCCATACCGACTCAACCCAGCTCCAGCACCAAGACCCGCAATCACAGTTCCGCAGCGGCCAGCTATTCAGGCTCCTGCACCTCGTTTAGCTCTTCCTGCTCCACCTCCACGTGGACCTCCTGCACAACCTCCTCGTCAATTCCATCAGGAATAGAGGAACATGCCTCAAGGGCAGAGGATCATGCCTCAAGGGCATAGGAACATGCCCGAAGGACAGAGAAAAGTGCCTCTAGCAAGGCAGAATGTACCCAGACGTCAGGTTTTCACAATGACGGTTGAGGAAGCCGAAGGCACTGGCCAACTTATCACTAGTAATTCCCAATCCTTTTATCTATTCCATCCTTGTATGTCTCTATATTTTCCCTATATCCAAAACCAACCTCACACAACTTAGGTACTATACTAGTAGCTACCCTTCCTGCACTAGCACTGTTCGACACTGGAGCGTCACACTGCTTCATGCCCCAACGATTTGTGAGAACACATGCGATTCCTGTGAAGCCACTCATTTCAAGCTGGAATGTCAGTTCCGGGAATGGAGTATTGAAGGCAACTATGGGATTTGATCAGTGTCCAGTTGTAGTTTGTGGAAGAGAATTCTATGCGAATTTCAAAGTACTGGACATCCCAAACTTCGATGTCGTGTTGGGAATGGACTGGCTGGGAGTTTTCTATGCTACGATTGACTGTCGTTAAAGGAGGGTAGTATTTGAGATACCAGATCACCCAGTTTCTACTTCAAGAGTAGAGATAGAACTTTGGATCCAGGAATCTTCCATGCCAAGCCAAAGAATGTAGAAGTGTTTACTCTACCGGCAAAAGAAGAAAAGCCAGAGGTAGTTTGAGAGTTCAAGGATGTGTTTCCAGAAGATATAACAGGTTTGCCTCCCGATCGAGCTCTTGAATTCAGCATGGACTTACTACCTGGTGCGCAAACGGTAATCAAAGCTCCATACCGGTGATGTCCAAAAGGATTGAAGGAGATTCGTACTCAGTTGGACGAACTTCTGAAGAAAGGTTGGATTCGTCCCAGCACTTCAAGTTGGGGATCTCCAGTTTTGCTTGTGAAGAAGAAAGAAGGTTCATACAGAATGTGTGTAGATTACCGAGCTCTGAACGAAGTAACGATCAATAACAAGTATCAACTACTGCGCATCGATGATCTATTCGATCAGCTAAGTGGGTCTTGTGTATTCTCAAAGATAGATCTTCGTTCGGGTTATCATTAGGTGAAGGTCAAAGAGTTTGATATTCCGAAGACGGCGTTCAGGACTCGCTATGGTCATTAAATATATCTCGTGATGCCATTTGGAGCGACCAATGCACCTGCTATATTCATGAATCTGATGAACCATGTTTTCCGAGTGTACTTAGACCGGCTCGTTGTCATCTTCATCAACGACATCCTGGTGTATTCAAAGAATCGGAAAGAACACGCCGAGCATTTACGGATTGTCCTGGAGACATTGCGACAGCATCAACTCTATGCCAAGTACAGTAAGTGTGAATTTTGGCTAGATCAAGTCGGATTTCTTGGGCATATTGTTTCAGGCGAAGGAATCTCAGTAGATCCAACTAAGGTGTCAGCTGTCAGCGAATGGCCGACACCAAAGACGGTGAATAATATTCGAAATTTCTTGGGATTAGTAGGATACTACCGATGATTCATTGAAGGTTTTTCGAAGATTGCAGCACCGATGACCGAGCTCATATGTAAAGATGAAGCATTCGTGTGGTCAGAAGCATGTGAACAAGCTTTTGTAGAACTCAAGCCAAGATTAACTACTGCTCCTATCCTTGTAATACAGGATCAATCTGGAGGTTTCGTCGTACATTGTGATACTTCCGATAAGGGATTAGGATGTGTTTTACACCTGCATAGAAAAGTTGTAGCTTTTGCATCAAGACAGCTGAAAGTTCATGAGCGCAACAATCCAACACATGATTTGGAGTTGGCGGCCGTTATCTTTGCACTTAAGATTTGGCGCCACTATCTTCTTGGAGAACGAGTGGATATATACACTGACCACAAGAGTCTGAAGTATGTATTTACTTAGAAGGAATTGAACATGCGGCAGAGAAGATGGTTAGAAATTATGGCGGAGTTCGACATCAACCTACAATATCATCCAGGGAAGGTGAATGTAGTTCCTGATGCACTTTGCCATCAGCCATTATCAATTAATCTTACCACACAGTGAAAACTACAGCAGGAATTGCATGGAATGGAGATCGAGGTAGTTATGCCAGGTAATGCTTCAGAGTTGATGAACTTACAAGTCCAGTCTACTATTGTCAATCAGATTAAGACAGCTCAAGCAAATGATGTCAAGCTGCAAAAGATCCGAGAACAGGTAGAAAGTGGACTTTGAACAGACTTCATCATCCACGAAGACAGATCCTTGAGATATGGAAGTAGATTGTGTATACCACACGGCACAGTTCGAGAAGAGTTGATGAAAGAAGCCCACAGCTCTCCGTACTCAGTACACCCCGGTGGTACCAAAATGTATAAGGATCTACGGCAACACTACTGGTGGCAAGAAATGAAGCGCGAAGTAGCCAGAAGCATAGCCAAGTATTTGGTGTGTCAACAAGTGAAAGCTGAACATCACAGAACTGTTGGTCTATTTCAGTCGTTACCAACCCCAGAATGGAAATGGCATCACCTTACTATAGACTTCGTGACTGCCTTTCCTCGCAGCACGAAGGGTAACAACGCAGTATGGATTATTGTGGATCGACTCACCAAGTCGGCTCACTTTATTCCTTTTCGAGTTGGCCAATCTATCGAGACGTCAGCAAAGAAGTACATAAGGGTAAGCATGAATCTAAAGTAAGATTTAACCTCAAGATATACTATTTTTGATACCCATGAACTCATGCAGGTGATTGTGAGATTACATGGAGTACCAGTTTGCATCGTCTCCGACTGTGACACCAGATTTCGATCACAGTTTTGGCAGAGTCTGCAATCTAGCCTGAGAATGAGTCTGAACTTCAGCACGTCTTACCATCCACAAACGGGCGAACAGTCTGAACGAACAATTCAGATTTTGTAGGATATGCTAAGAGCTTGTATGTTAGACTTTAGAGGTTCGTGGGTAGATCACCTACACCTTGTGGAGTTTTCATACAACAACAGCTATCAGACGAGTATTGGAATGGCACCATTTGCAGCTCTTTATGGAAGAAAGTGTCGTTCACCACTAAGTTGGGACGACGTTGGAGATCGTGAACTCCTTGGACCGGAGATGATCATGGCAACTGTGGACGTAGTTCGCACGATCAGGGAAAGAATGCACATAACCCCAGACCGACAGAAGTATTGGGCTGATGCAAAGCGCCGACACCTGGAGTTCTAACCTAGAAACCATGTTTTCTTAAATATCTCTCCAAACAGAGGAGTGATCCGCTTTGGCAAGAGGGGTAAGCTCAGTCCGAGATATATAAGACCGTTCGACATTCTCGAACGAGTCGGAGATGTAGCATATCGTTTAGCACTACCACTTTCATTGGAAGGAGTGCACAACATGTTCCACATATCCCAGCTTTGAAGATATGTGAAAGACCCCAGCCACATCCTTGATCACTCAAAGCTCACTATACAGACGGACCTAACTTGTGAGCAACAACCCGTTGAGATCCCGGATCGAAAGGTGAAGACAATGCGGAACAAAGAAGTAAACTTGGTCCGAGTGATGTGGAGAAAAGATTCGCCTGGAGAATCAATGTGGGAATGTGAAGATGACATGCATGCAAGATATCCTCACTTATTTATAAATTAGTCCTTATGTAATTGTAAATTTCGAGGACGGAATTTTTATAATGATGGTAGTATGTAACGACTCTGGATTTACTGTACAAAATTTTCAGTTTAATGTACAAAAAGGAGTTTAAAAGGCTGAGTACAATTTATAAGTTAATTTTTGTTTAAGAACAGCAAGAAATAACTTTTAGCTCACTGGTAAAGTCTTGCACTGCTGTGACGTAGCTCTTGTTTTCGAACCCCATCAGTCATATTATATTTTTTCTGATTTTTCTTTTAAACTTTTTGGAAGCCCAAAAGTTTACACGTGCAATGCACATAAAAATGAAAAGTCTGAAAAAATAAATATAAGCAAAAGAGTATTAATACAGAGAGGAACACGTGGCACCAATCCGACGGCCCCAATCCAACAATCGACCGGCGGATATTGATTTTTGGCCTGCGGGAACGATCCAACCGTGGGCAATAAGCCCCGTGCTTTGGACACAAGTCCTTTCCCCTACCCCTAACTCCCCTGCACTGTTAGATTGCTTTGTAATCAAACAGAGACCCCTCAATTCCCTATTTATCATCTTTTTAATGCATTTTAATTCATCTTTTTAATTCTAAAACCCTAATTCCACACTATAAATACTACCCCATGCCATAGCCCTTTCTCATTCTGAAAATTATAGTCAAAATTTTCTAAGTACAAGAGTAGTAGAAGAGGAGTTAGCAAGAGATCAATTTCCGGCGAGGATCAAAGAAAATTCCGGCGACCCCGCGACGCCGCGACGACAACCCTCCCTCCTTCTACCTTCTCTTCATCTATCTAGCTAGTAAGTCCTTTCCAATCTCTCTCCTTCTTGTATGAAAGTCTCTTTTCAAAAAATATGTCGGAAGTGGAGTTAACACCGACAACTTCTTTTAAACCTCTATAATTCTACTTTTTCTTATATATTTTTCATCCATATTCTTACACCATATTTGTAATCATATAACCAATCTTTAGAACCAATTTTAATCAAGAATATCATGCAAAATAGTTTTAACTTAACTTTTACACTAAAATACCATGAACTTCACATATATATCTTTTAGTATTTTTTTGTTAATTATACCTTTAGAAAACTTCACGAGATAATGACTTATCCCTCACAAGCACACATGGTTCCATAGCACGATATTCTTTGAACGTATTTTTGTGGCGAATACAATATATTTCATTAAAATACCAATTACTTTAAAAACTGTTTTCTTTGGAATTGTATTTTAAAATTCCTTTGCAAATAAGCCTCTACAACTCTTTTTAGGGAACCCGCTATTGGATGGTGCGGATTATCGCACATTCTTGGGCTAGTAGAGCGAGATGCATACCTTCTCACGGAGCATTCGATCTCGAAAGGTTTTTAAATACGGTTTTTAAGAAAAACACAATTTTTTGATTAAATAAAATTTAATTTTTATAATTATATAAATATTACAAATCCATATATTTTCAAAATATAACAAACTTACATTTTTAAAGATGAAAGTTTACAAGTTTATTAAAATACCATTAAGATATCAATACAAGACAAGCTTACAGTAAAATACCATGAACTATTCAAGTTAAGCTAATTATCACTAAATACCTCAAACCCCTAAAATTCATATCCATGAAAACCCTAAATAAAATAAATAACTTCTCGAGGTTTATTTTGAAATTATATGAAAAAAATTATTTTTCATAAAACCCTGTCGAGCTAAATAAAACACTGATAAGAACTTTAGTAAATATAGGTTAAAGCGGGATCAATTCTCTTGAGCCTCAGGGAGCGAGAGAAAGTGAGTGCTTGCCTATTTACGGTATAAAACTTAACGGTTTTATCAATGGTAATTGTCTTGGAAAAAGACACAAATCATGCCGTCTATATGCAGCAGTTACCGATAACTCCCAAATATAATTCAGGATCTAAATCAGTTATAAGTGTCTGACTCAAATCCGAGTCTAAATCAAACTTGAATCCAAACTCAAACCAGAATCCAATTCAAACATGAATGCAAACTCTAACATGTATACTTGAACATGAACCTGAATATCAAATCTGAATACAAGACTTGACTTGACCGAACCATGGCTATAACTTAACATTACTACAAGCTTACATCCTAAACCTGACTACTTGAACAACTTGTATCCATGGTCTCGGCAAGCCATATAATCTATACAATACATTACGGGGTTAAAGGGGGTAGATTGGTACGGAATGTATAGCGTGACACGATATGATCACTAAAAGACACCTACATGAACTCTCGTGCCGTTGTCCCGTGGGTTTTGAAAGCAGTGGTATTGTAAAGATTAATGTTAATAAAAGTTGTTGTTCATTTTATATCTCGTGTCAATTCTTATGCATTTTTACATATATTGCTTAATTATGCTTAACGTATTTATTTCATAGTAAATACGTTGCGGGCTTGCCACGTCACCACTTCCGTACACTGGGAAGCGGGGCGTGACAGCATAATACATGTGGGATAACCCTGCAACACCAATGGCCAGTCGTGCATCTTCGGCTATGAGGTGTGCAGGGTAGAAAACGGAGGCTCTCATAAAGCATCGATGCATCGGCATCGCAAACCAGCTGAGCCAAAGACTGATGAAACCTACAAAGAATGTTTCCTCGTCTATGCCAGGAGCAGCGATCTCGTCAAAAGCCACGGTCGACATACTTGTTGGATATGTATGCCCTAGAGGCCTGTATTGTATAGGATGCTAGGGATATGTATGTATAGGACAATCTTGCTCAGTTGTATATGGTATATTATTTAAGTTGTCTTTATCTTGATATGTCTATTTCTTTCTATTGATGCTTTATATTGATTGCACATATTGATAAAGACTCGATACAGTAGTATACTATTATGGTTTGACTTTATCTTAACATGTGCATATGTTATACTTGATATAACATATGGCGATTACATGTTGATAAAACCCGTAGGATTTTGCTTGACTAACAGCGTTATGATTGTCACGCTCCGCTTCTCAATGTACGGGGAGGGGACGCGGCGAGGTCCGCTGCGTATCTACTCAGAAGTAAACACATTAAGCGTATCTAAACAATATAAAGTAAAATGTACATAAGAGAAATGAATGTAAATGAACATCAACTTTTATTTATTCAACATTTCTTTACAATACAACTGGAAATATAAATACAAGTCTGGAATGCAATGCCTAAACAATGGCATGAACTGAATATAAAATGAGTACAAGTAAAGTCAATGCTTAGGGTTTTCTGTGAACTGCTCCAAGTGCTCCTGGCTGGTCTCAAACTCCTCGGAATCGGGTCCTCCTGACAACATTCCAAAGAAGAAGAGAAATAGGAATGTCGTCAGCGAACAATCACTCGGTAAGTCCCAAAGAAAGAAGGAGAAGAATAGACAGAGAATAGAACAGGTGAAGTAGATAATGTTATATTTGTTATACTAACGTAATTGTTGTAGCTTGGTACAGAATATGCCAGTGTATACGAGAGGAGTCCAACTTACACCGTGGACTTTGGTAACCCTTAGTACAATGCTCCGTCGATAATACCACGGAACAACGACATAGATGTAATTACATCTTTTAGTGACCACCTCGTGTCACCTTTAACATGTTCTGTACCAGTCTACCCTTTTATAAATCCCATATTTAATTATCATTTTTAGGGTTTTCATAATTGTAATTTTTATAAAGTGTAATATTCTAGTTGATATAACCTAAATTTCATTGTATATGGTATTTTAGTGTAATCTTGGAATGGTATTGAATTGTAAAGGTAGTTTCATGAAATTGGTGATCCCTTTGATTCATGGAATATATATATAGTATATTTAAAGTAGATATTTTGATAATATTTATAAAAATTAGAATTTATTATTAAATAGAAATCACATTTTTCTTAAAAATTGCATTACAAATTCTATCGAGATCGAATGCTCCTTGCGGAGGTCTACATCTTGAACTACTAGGCCTGAGGACGTGTGATAACCCGCATCATCCCTATCGGGGTTTCCCAAAATGGGTTGTAGAGGAGAAATTGCACGGAATTAAATAACACACTTTTTAAAGAAAACGGTTTTTGAATGTTTAAGGTATTTAATCGTAAACTCGTATTTTCCCATAAACCAATGTCCCAAGAGTTATCGTGCTATGTCAAAAATGTGTGTTGTGATGAGATAGGTCATTACCTCGTGAGTTTTCTAAAGGTAATACAGTTGAATTGAACAATTATAAGTTGTATGTAAAATGATGGTATTTTACTGTAAAAGTGAAATAAAAATTGCAATATGAATTATTTGAGGTAAAACTTGTTCTAATATGTTTATTTATGTTTGTTAAACATTATGAGAGAATATGTTATTTTATTATTTAAGAAAAATGGAGTTTTTAAAGAAAAACGAATCGGAAGTCGGAATAACTCCGCTTCCGACGAGTTTTGAAATTGATTATTTTAGAATAGAGATGGAGTAGGGGAAAGGGGAATTACTGATTATAAAACAAGAGGGGAGAGAGAGGAAGCTATTGGACCCGTCGGAGAGTCATTTCGTCGCCGGAATCTTTCCGAAACTTCGCCGGAACTTCGACCTTTACTAACTCCACTTGTACAATTTAGGACTTGGAAATTTTTTAGAAAGTTTTTGTAATGAAATTTTGAATGAGCAGAGGTGAAATTTGGTGTGGTATTTATAAGAAAAATTAGGTTTTAGGGTAATGAAGAATGGAATTAAAATGTGCATTAAAAATGAATTAAAGAGAGGAATTATCACTCTCCGGATGTTTTCAGAGTAAACAAACAACATGGGGGTAGTGGGGTAGGCGAAGGGGTTCAGGGGTAAAATTTTTAGAGCATTTTTCACGGGGGGACCGGCGGCGTCGGCCCCAAGCCCGATCTCGCCGGTCATTTGGTGGGGTCAGGGGCTTGGATCTCCGCCACGTGTCATGTTTAGTATGTACAACATTTTCCACATGTTTGTTTTATTTATGACTTTTCATTTTACGTGTAGTGCACGTGTAAACCTTAGGGTTTCTAAAAGATTAAAAGAAAATCAATTAAAAATATATGTGGCTGAGGGGATTCGATTACAGGGGCTACGTCACAGCAGTGCAAGGTTTTACCAATGAGATACAAGTGTTTTCTTTCCGTTCAAAAGAAAATCAAATTTATAACTTGTGCTCAGGCTTAGGTATTCCTTTCTATATTTTGGAAAAAATTTGTACAGAAAGTTTAAGGTTGTTAAATTATACCCTCCTTATAAAAAATTTGTTCTCTAAATTTATAGAAAGAAAGTGTAACAGATTCAAAAAAAATTTGGTGATAGAACTATTGATAGTGCATGAAAAATATTTGGAAGAATGAAAGAATGCAAAAAATTTGGTAATATTGAAAAAAATGCGAGGGAATTACCAGGGTTATCTTGGTCTACAGTCTCGGTTTCTACGGTTGCAAATGAGAAAACTTGATGCTGAGGTACATTCCTCCTAGCTGGAGGCACATTCCTCTGTCCTTGAGGCATGTTCCTCGGTACCTGTTGGAATTGGCGATTAGGCTGAGCAGGAGATCCACGTGGAGCTGGAGCTGGAAGAGCAAGACGAGGTGCAGGAGTCTGGATAGCTGGCCGCTGCGGATAAGTGTTGTGAGTTGGAATTGTGTTGCGTCTGTAAGGACATGTTCTAATTCCATGATTGGATGCGCCACAAACAAAGCACAGGCCTTTTGCGTGCCTACAGTCCTTCCACAGGTGTCCATCCCTCTTGTAGTAGAAGCAAAATTCTGGATTTGGCCGGTTATTTGTTTCTTCTAGTCTCTTGCGTTCAAAAGTTGGCCTTGAAGAGTCTCTGCCATCTGGGTGGCAGGGTGCTATACTCGGGCAGATTGGGGTATGTCCTTCTTCGTCACCACTGCCTCATATCTACGGGCAGCTTTCAGGGCCAATTTTTGGGTTGGGAAATCCCCTATAGCTATGGCAGCTTGGATCTCCAAATCTAACCTTGCTGAAATCGTCTGGACTTGATCTCAGCAGTCGGTATCAAGTGTGCCACGAACCTGTTGCGGTCTTGTGTTAACTGTGTAGTATGTGATATTTAGAAAATCGAATATTGAGACATATCTTACCTACTAAACATGGTAAACTTAGCATCATACTCATCTACAGATTTGGTGCACATCGAACCCTGTTGTAGATGGATGAATTGTTGTTCCATGTCAAATCGGGAAGTCTCTGGAAAGTACTTCACGTCGAACATGTCGCGAAAGGTTTTCCATTTGATCGGCTGGTCAAGACGGTTTTCTTCCGCCTTCCACCAAACTCGGGCGTTGTCGGTGAGTTGCAGTTTCGCAACTCGCACCCAAGCTATCTCTGGCACTTGTGTTGCTGCCAGATTTTTCTCGATACTCTGAGCCCATTCTTCCGCATCGAGAGGGCTCTCTTTCCCCGAAAATAGCTTTGGGTGCAAAGCCCAGAATTGCTTTACTCCGGGCGCGTTCGCTTCTGAGTGGTTTAGTAATATAGCAGTCTGCTGCTGCCGTCCTTGTAACAACCCTAACTTTCTGTACTGAATTTTTCCAAAATACAGAAAGGGACACCTGAGCCTGAGCACGAGTTAAAAGTTTGTTTTTCTTTTGAACAGCAAGAAAGAACTTGTAGCACATTGATAAGGCCTTGCACTGCTGTTACAAAGCACCAGAGTTCAAATCCCATCAGCCAAATTATCTTTTTATTAAAATTTCTTTTAATCTTTTAGAAGCCCAAGAGTTTGCACGTGCACTGCACGTAAAATGAAGGGTCACACTTAAAATAAACAGGTGCAAATTAGTATTCAGACCGACCAAGACACGTGGCAAGAATCCGAGCCTCCAACCCAATGATCGGACCGACGAGAGTGATGCTGGGGCCGGCGCCGATGGTTTTTGTAAGACCAAACCCAAATTTTTTTGTGAACCCTAGACCCTTGGACTCCCCCCTTAACTCCAGTATTGCTTATTTACTCTGCACATTTACAGAGAATAATAAAACCCTTCAAATTCCATTTTAATGCAAAATTTTAATGCATTATTCATCACCCCTAAACCCTAAATTGTCCTATAAATACCCACTCCATCTTATACCCTCTCACTCAGAATTCACTCGCAAAAACTATACCAAATTCCCAAGTCTTTTAGTGTACAAGTAGAGTTAGTGAAGGGTGAAGCTCCGACGAACTTCCGAAGAGATTCCGGCGATGAATCGACTCCCCGAACCCTTCTTTAGGACCCCCCCTCTCTCCTCTAGTCCAAAAAGCCAGTAAGCCCCATCTCCCCTCACATCTTTTTCTTTAAAAAGTTCCATTTCTAAAAGCCGACGGAAGCGGAGTTAGTCCGACTTCTGAATCGGTTTTCATTAAAAACTATACTTTTCCTTAACAAGATAAAACCATATTCTCATATGTTGATTAATAAATACTAACAAACTCAATAAAACAAGTTTCACATCAAAATAATCATTTTTGTGACATTTATCGCATTTTACATAAAAATACCACAACCTATTCATTTCGACATTATAATCTTTATTCCTTGCTATACCTTTAGATAGTTCACGAGGTAATGACCTATCTCATCACAACACACATCTTTATCATAGCACGATTGATTTTGGGACAATAGAATACAGGAAATACGACTTTACAAATAAATACACTAAACTTACAAAACCGTTTTCTATAAAAAGATGTATTAACAATTTTCATGCAATTGTGCCTCTACAACCCATTTTGAGGACCCCGTTCAGGATGGTGCGGATCATCGCACATCCTCGGGTTTAGTAGAACGAGATGCAGATATCCGCAAGGAGCATTTAATCTCGATAGAATTTTTATGCATTTTTCCTTAGAAAATGAGATTTCTACAAGAAAATAAAAAAAAATTTATTTAATTCAATATCTATATATTTATTATCAAAATATCTATTTTTAATTATATAAATATTCAAAGTTTTTCTAAATCAAAGGAATCACTATTACATGAAAATACCATCCAAATACAACACAAGTAGAATATTTCTAGAAAATACCACAAACTATGAAAATTATGTTCTATTTACTAGAAATTGCACAATTGTAAAATACACATCTATGAAAACTCTACAGACGATAACTATTAAATGCTTGAGGAGTATTTTGAAATGCCAAAACTGATTTTACATAAAACCACCTCAAGTTATACTAAATTAAAATAAGGACCCTAGTAAACATAGGTTTAAGCGGGACCAGTCTCTTGAGCCTCACGGAGCCGGAGATATGGGTGCTTGCATATTTAAGGTAGATAACCTAATAAAAGGTGTTATCAATACGGTGATTGTCTTGGAAAAAGACACAAATCCTGTCGTCCATGTACAGCAGTTACCGATAATATCAAAACCTAATTCAGGACTTCAATTTCTTTTCTAATTGTCTGACTCAAACTGAGTCTAAATATAATCAATCTGACTTGAATGTGATTCAAGTATAAAACAACAATTCAATATGAATCCATCTATTCAATCTATTCTATCTTATTTGACTGAACCAAACCATGGATATACTCTATTTACATGTTCATCCATTATATCCGTTCCATTATTGATATCATGGTTTCGGCAAGTCATCCATCTATACAATTTATAATACAAGACAATACAATATAAACAATACAATCAAGATATCGCGGGGTTTATAAGGGGTAGATTGGTACGGAAGATGTTAAAAGTGGCACGAGACTGTAACCATAATACACCTAACCTGAATCTCCATTGTCGTTGTACCGTGGCTGAACGGTTCCTTGTACTTCGTATACCTTAGTCTCCGGGATAGTGGGATTCCTCTCGTATACACTGGTATTTTCTTTACCAAGCTACAAACAACAGCGTTAACAATATAATACAACTTTAAAAGTTACATTCTCCTTCTGTCTATTCTGTCTCTTCTTAGTTTTGGGACTTACCGAGCGATTGTTCGCTGACGACATTCCTTTTCTTCTTTCTTTGGAATGTTGTCAGGTGGATCGGACCTTCTGGAGACAGAGCCCACCAGCGAGGACTTGGATCAGCTAGCCTTTGACCCGGAGCTCTAGTTTACTTGTACATTTCATTTTCATTTCTGTTATGTCATTGTTTAGGCATTGCTTTCAGTACATGTATTTTCATTTCAGTTGTATTGTAAAAAGAATGTTAATAAATAAAGTTGTTATTCATTTACATCTTATCTCTTGTGTACATTTTATTTTATATTGCTTAGATACGCTTAGCGTGTTTACTTCTGAGTAAATGCGTAGCGACATCGTCGCGTTCTCTGCCCGTACACCGGAAGCGGGGCGTGACAGGTTTTGTTGGTGGCCCATGCATGTCAGCTCTGTGTGGACATATAGGTCGACTCTATATGGGCATGCAGGTCAGCTCTGCGTGGACAACCTAAGCAATATAACACAAGAACCAGCAACTAAAAACATTCTTTACAATTCATATTCCTTGAATCTTCCAATTTCATATATTTTGAATCTGTCCTAACCCAAATTTTTTTTTGAAGGTTATGGATTCCCCAAATAACACCAGCACCAACTTCAACAACACTCCACCACCTTACTAATTACACCGGCAGTAGCTGCTCCGATCAATGAGCAGACGGTACTGCTTGAGGCAATTCGTAGCCTCCTGGAGGTACAGCAGTAGCAGACTGCTATCTTAATGAACTGTCCCGAGGCAGAAGCACCTGAGGTGAAGCAATTCAGGGCCTTACACCCTAAGCAGTTTTCTGGAAAAGAGAGCCCCTTAGAAGATGAGGAATGGGTTCAGAGTATTGAAGATGACCTGGCAGCAGCACAAGTGCCAGAGGTCGCTTGGGTTCGAGTCGCAAAGCTGCAGCTCACTGATAATGCACGGGTTTGGAGGAAGGGAAAAGAAAGCCTTCTCACCCAACCGATCGAATGGAGGACTTTCTGCGATATGTTCGACGCAAAGTACGTCCCCGAGACTGCTAGATTCAACATGGAACAGCAGTTCATTCACCTACAACAGGGTTCTATGTGGATGTTCTCCGCCGAAAGGACGCGACCGGGACGTTGGGACGTCCGGCCTGAATTTCGAGGGCAGATACTATTTGGTGCTATCCGTCCACCTCTCCGAAGATGCCAAGTTGATTTATGGCACCATGTATCGAAGGTTTAAACGGATGCGGCCGATGTAGCAGACTTCGTCAGATTCCCCCTCATTTGAGGGGTTTTTGATTGTGCGGACGCTCTTCTCTGCAGGCGCAAGCCCCTGCAGTTAATTATGCTACCGCATCGCGGTAACCACTTTCTCCTTCTCCAGATGGTCACTTCGTGTCGTGTGTGTTTGTTTTGTTTTTGATTGCCCGTAGATTGTATATGGAGACTAATTTATGTTGTAGCCCGTATGGCGTGGATTGGTCCAAATCCGTATCTTCTTAGATTTGGGTTTGGGGTTGGGTTTAAGGATGCGTTAGTCTCATTTGAGACTAAGATCAACTTAAACATTTGTTAAGGATACATTAGTCTAATTTTAGACTAAGATCAACTTAACGGGATCGTTTAGATCTAACAAAAGAGCATTTGGACACCATTGTTTAGTTTAGGGACATTGCGGTCCATTAGTTTAAGGACATTACGGTCCAAGGTTAAGGACATCATAGTCCATGGGCTTAAGGACCCCACAGTCCAAGGTTAAGGACATCATAGTCCATGAGTTTAAGGACCCCACAGTCCAAGGTTAAGAACATCATAGTCCATGAGTTTAAGGACACCACAATCCATGAAATGTCTGGTTGTCGAGACCCATCACATCTTTGATGACATTGAAGGATTACAACGATACATATCAGAGGGGTGAAGAGATATACCCTTGAACCAATATTGGTTGGGGGATCTATAGTTGGATTGATTTAAGGATCCTTAATCTTGTTTGAGATTAAGATCAGCTTAAATGTTTGTTAAGGATACTTTAGTCTAATTTTAGACTAAGATCTACTTAACAGGATCATTTAGATCCAACAAAAGAGCATTTGGGCTCTATTGTTTAGTTTAGGGACATTGCGGTCCATAAGTTTAAGGACATTATAGTCCATGGAGTTTAAAGACATCATAGTCTAGTTTAGATCATAGTCTGTAAAGTTTAAGGACATCATAGACCATGAGTTTAAGGACCCCACAGTCCATAAAGTTTAAGGACGTCATAGTCCATGATTTTAAGGACCCCACAGTCCATGGAATGTCTGGTTGTCGGGACCTGTCACCTCTCTGAAGACGTTGAAGGATTACAACGACAAATATCAGAGGAGTGAAGAGATGTACCCTCAAACCACAGTTAATTGAAAGGCTATGGGTTTTTCTTTGAATGTCATATGAGATGACCAATTTTGGAAGACAAGAGTGTATTTGAGGTTCAGTCAAAAAGGGGGTCCTGTCTCAGGAAGACTTAGTTAATTTAGGCTAAGATTGGTTCGAATATAGTGTTAAACACTAGAGTACACTCGGCTATCACGTGCTCCCACGTGATGCGCTTAGAATAGTGTTAAACACTAGCGATGAAGCGCACAAAATAGTGTTAAACACTAATAATAATAATAAAAAGGAAAGCGCTCACGTGGGGTCACGTGAGGCGCTTGAGTATTGGGCCAGACTTCCCTTATTTTATTCTCAGAGTATTCAGGTGTTAGTTATATGTATGCCCTAGAGGCCATTACTGTACATATAATGTATATTGTAGTGGATGCTGGGACATATATAGGGAGGACTTTCTTGCTCGACATGATAGTATGCTATCTGGTTGATCTTTACCTTAACGTGTACACTGATTGTCTCTCTGTTACATGTTGGTAAAGCCCTTAGGATGTGTACTTGACTGCCTTGACTGTGATGCGGATCATTCTAGTGGAGACATGGTAGTCCATAAGTACATCCTTCAAAGTCCCTAGTCGTGGGTGTATCGAGATGGGGCATCGATATACCAGAGTAGACTAGCGTGTACCTTCTCGACCCATACAGATGGGCGATGGATGATCCCATATCCATTGGTGTTTGACATCAGAGGAGATATACGGGTGCTCAGTAGAGACTGGGTACACTGGACGGACTCGCCGAGAACTCCCAGATGGTATTATACCTCACGTCAGATGGCAGTTCTCAGGTGACACTGGTACAGAGTAGTCTGTTGACCCGAGATCGTCATAGAGTCTTGTGTGGTTCCCACTGTGCTTTGATTTCTATCTTACCACGTCCAAGAGGGCGTGCAAAACGGTGGTTTTTGGGTACAGTCCCGAGTCACATGGAGGCAATGAGCGATAGGAGGGGATTCGTCTCTCCCGGTATAGGGAGTTGATGTTGCGCTGTGTTCGATTGGCTATAACAGGAAATCCCTGGCCAGGGTTGCTGAGATTTACTGGTAAGTGTTACCAGTAGTTTCTCGAATTGTTATAGACCTCATATCGACACGACTTATCGAGCTATTGGGGTCTGACGTTTACCACCCCTAGGCGAGATATGCGACATATCAGATGATCAGACCGGACTGTACGGTAGTGTTACTGGTTGGATTCACTGGAGTGTGAGCGGGCTTGCTCGTCGATCTTCTGATCGCTCAATACACGGGTGGCCGTTACGTTTAGCAGACCGCTTGCGGCTTGTGGGTGTTTGATATGATCATCACCTGCTGCCGGCGTATTGACGAGTCTTTAGAGTCCTACACAGAGGTTTCCTGGTTCAAGCGAAACGAAATAGGAGCGCATATGAGATATGTGCGGGACCGAGAATAATGCGTGTATGTGATACCGTATTCTATTCTCGTGATGAATGTGTCGTTTGGTTGTATGCGATATAACCTAGTTATCGAATCAAGTATTGATTCGATAAGCCGATACATAGGATACTAGTCGGTTATATGCGATATGACCGGATCATTGAATCAAGTGTTGATTTAATGATTTAATGCATATTTATATATTTGATATATTACTTTGCATCAACTAGTATCGGTTTACTTAAGATGGATTTTCTCACTCGGATGTGCACATTGTATATGTGATATACTTTTTGTACACTTGATTGTATCATGTTTGATGATACAAGTTTACTTGTGATTGTGTGAAGATTGAACCATGGTTATATGAATGGCTAGGGTTATGATTATTTATTCATTCATTTATTTACATATTCATTTTGGAAATTATTTAAGGATGGTGGCTTATTTTGTTTTATGTTGAAGCTTCTTGAAGCTTTGATCAAGTCAACCATTCTTATCTCATCCTTAACCCTAACCATTCCAACTAACCTTGGTTTAATCTCTACACTTGACCATGGTTTACATTATGATAAGTTTTCTTTTTCTTTTCATTTTTAATTAACTTATCATAACATTATTCTTCTTCTTCTTCTTCTTCATTTCTTCAAGTGAAGAAAGCTTGCCTCCATCAATGGCAAGTGATGAAAAAGAGTGAGAAATCCAAATCTAAAGTCTACCCACTTCCTATTTCTTCATCCTCTACCTCTTGCCAAGTAGTAGAGTGTGTTTCCTTCACAAGTTTTCAAGGCTTGGTGAAGGTGGAGCTTGATCTAGCGATGCTTCGACGTAGATCATCTTCGGCATGGACATCGACGACCTAGCTCGCCATTTCTCCGATGAAGCCAACGCAAGAGCCCGGGATTAGATATGGACAGCGGAGATGACTTCATTGCGGAGCCGTGGAGGTGGAGCACCGGATCTACAAAGGTTGTATTTCATATTCTTATAGTTAAGTGTTAACTAGTTTAATGTTTCGCCTAGATTTCTAGCCAACGATCCGTAGTCGGGTTTCTCGGCACCTAGATTTTTTGAAATTGGCATGGTTGATGCCTTGTGAGACCTCTTGAGAGTGCCTAGGAACCCTACAGTGGTATCAGAGCCTAGCTAGAGCCTTAGGCGATGCGTAGACGGAGTTAGAAGTCCGATCGACCCGAAACCCCGACTTTAAAATGCTCTCTGGACATTTTTGTAAAATGTGGATTTTTGCAAATTAAAAATATGCAGAAAAATCAGCAGGTAAATCTAAGAATTACGATGCAAAAATTACCTAATGATCTTTCTAAAGTGCGGCGGAACCGCGGCATTAGCGTGCTATTGCGGCCCTTCCGCGGCCCTTTTGTCTTATCTGCCATTGAATTTTGCACAGTAACTCCTATTTTTCAGTGCTGGTTTTCCTGGGAATTTTTAATCTGAAATAAAGAGTTGAGTATTTTGGGTTGTATTGGGAGTTCATACATTCGATCGGATTGTCAAACTTTGTCTATGTGTCATTCCGGATAATTTTTTTGAATATGTTAAAAAGTTCGACCGGATATAAATACCCAATTTTTCCCCTGTCGGGAAATTTCCAAGTGTTGGATATTTCTGTAGTTTAATCACGTTCTAAGTAGTGCAAGTAACACGATGGTCCCTCTAGAAGACAACAAACCTTAACTCGATTATGTGACCGTCTTGAACTACCCTTTGAACCTTCGGGTTTGGGGCAGTACGGCATGCCACATGTGAGGCATTGGCTTGACCCTTCTACGGCTGGACCGTTGGTACTGAGGCACGAACTGAATGTTTTTAGACTTGTTTCATGTGTTGATCTGTATTGGGAAAACTTGGGTGTTCGATTGTTCGATCGGAAAGTTTAACATTTTCTATTTATCCGGAATGGGATACAATAATTGGAATTCACAAGAAGTTATGAGATAACTGAATGAATGTTATAAACGTAGCAGTTTAGTCTCACTTGATCGGTTACCACGGAATTTTGATGTGATCAAAAGTCCGTCGCGATCACGTAGCGTACGCGGATATTCACCGGTAAACTTAATAGACAGCTACACCCCATAGCCCCGACCAAGTGACTGTAGGAGAACCCCGTCGCCGAAAGCATCCGTTCGGGTGCTCGCGGTAGAGGTGTTCCGCCTTGGTGCACTTCGTCGACGGCATCGAGGGTGCGGCCGCCTACTAAAGTTTGCGACGAGCATTCGATCAGGTTGTCGGGAATCTTGTTGAATTGCCCGACTTGATATTGAAAAGAGTTTTCGATAATGAGACTAAAATGCGGGGTTTATAATTGTTAGGCATGCGATGTCTAAGTAATTCATTTGATTAGGCATGCGATGTCTATGCTAGTTGCGGATTCCAACTGTTGTAGTTTTCTGTGACCGTAAGTGTAATATGTGATATCGCCGGTTTCGTTGCTATATGTCAACGACAATT
Source organism: Agapanthus africanus (assembly GCA_030015575.1). NCBI lineage: Eukaryota > Viridiplantae > Streptophyta > Magnoliopsida > Asparagales > Amaryllidaceae > Agapanthus > Agapanthus africanus. The sequence continues at coordinate 336,859,002 of JASDDO010000004.1, read as the reverse complement.
GGGATGGACATATTTACTTACGTTGATGACATGTGATGTTATGTGTTGCTGGATATGTTATATTGGATTGTCGTGTTTGAATAGCCGGGGGTTTTTATGTGAGATGAGTGTTTTTCATTTTCATTCATGTAAAAACTTGTATGTAATATTCTTTTATTGGGGCACTTCCAGGTTGCGGAAGTTGTCACCCGTTGTATATTATTTACTTTTCCGCACTAGGATAGACCCAAGAAGGGGAGCACAAGTAACCGGGTTCTGGAGTCCAGTGGGAGACCAACTCGAGGAGTTGAGTCCGGGTCTCCTAACTCTAGAATTGGTAGGGTTGCTTGCCGCTCTCGTAGGGGTCTAGGGGTGTGGGTTTGGCTATTCATCACGACCGTGGAATCCGTGTTTTATACTGGCTCGTATTCAAAACACGGACATCCTAGTATATCCAATATTTCATATGATTCTTCTGCTGCGATATCTGTGATGTGATCATGTGATGTTCTGTGATAGATACAGTATATAGTATATATGATATATTATATAGACGTTACTTATGTTTTACACCCGTGCTAGCCCTGTCCCGCTCTGCCGTTAGTTACCTAACCTAACGGTGCACGAGGGGACATCGAGGCGAATGCGGATGGCATAAGTGTACGTCGTATTTATCTGTGATGTTTAGGTACTTAAATGATGGGACTTCATTAATGTGATTAATGAAATAAAAGAAACCTAAGATGTTGTAGAATCGAATTTCAAAATAAAACAGGTAGCTACAGTTCTTGCTTTGCACAGCGGTATATGTGATATATCCTGCACCTTATTCGATGAGGAAAGGACCGAGATCCCTTCACCGGGAGTGACTCCTTTAGCAATGACTGGCAGATGCTACACATTCGGTTTTTCTTATGATTGCTTTTAAGTGTTTTTGCTTTGCACAGTGATATATATGATATATCCCGCACCTCATTCGACGAGGAAAGGACCGACGATCCCCTCACCGGGAGTGACTCCTTTAGCAAAACTAGAAAAGCCTCAAAAGCACTCCATTTAAAAATCATTTGATTCTACAACGATATCAAGTTCATTACGCAATAGGTTTTCAGAAAAACCTGTCGTAGCCCTCCGTCATTTCAGATAAGTCATGTTTAGTATTCGTGCTGCGTTTGTTGACCTTGTCAAGGCGCAGTGTGCGGTAGCTAACCAGTATTTATCTGCTTATGCATATGATGCAGATTGGGTTAGGGTAGTCGTGCGGCCTTGTTGACCTTGTCAAGGGTCGTGCGGGTGGGTTTGATTCAATCAAGAAATGACAGGTTGAACTTGACTTGCGGTCTATGGTTTGTTGACCTTGTCAAGGTCATAGATCGTTCGGGGCAAAATATTATCGGGAATTTCAAGTGTTGAAATTTGCAATGAGATTGCATACCTTCTATGAGATAGTTGGATCTCGATACCCGCTGCGAGTAAGAGTTACTCCTGGGAGAGTTTTACACATTACAATTAGCCGATCAAGTAGGTGTCTAGAAAGGTGTCAACGGGGTTACGCCTCTGGGAAAACGAGGTTTACATTAATTAGGTTCGTGCGAAAGTACGGGGGACCTCCCTCAAAGTACCGACACTGGCCTGGCTGAAAGATTGGCGAACCTGTAGTATGTAATTAATCCCGGCTAGTCTTTCCTTTTAGGGTTTGAAGGAAGATTTGATAAAAAGCAGTGGGAGCCATCCTGATTAGATAAAATAATAACCAATCTATTCTTGACAGAGCACACGCTGAGTGTTTTCTTCTCTCTCTCTCCTGGTAGCGACCATATCACGCCTTAATCAAGATAATAAAACGGATATTTGACCGAACCCGCTTGTTATACTGAGCTGGGGAACGTTGGTCCCGCTCCAACTTATAATTGTTATAAGACAGAGCAGGAAATTGGGGAATACCAGATTTCCCGTGCCGCCCAAACGAAGAAAGTGCATATGATGCATCATCTTCGGGTGTGTTCATTACAAAGAACTGCTTCTCAGTATCCTCCGTATCCTGAGTATATGATACCGGATAAGGATCCCAGATATGTAATCTGTTACATAGGGCTACAAAAGGGTAGAAAAACTGAGAACGGGTGATAAGTTTCATGAGGCAGAAAACGGGGCAAGTGTTGCATCCAAGTCTGTTGGTCACTGTCACCCTGTATTGTAATACATTGATTCTGAACGAATGTTATTAGATACCGAACCTGATATACAAAATCATATCTGTCTCTTTATTAGTAAAGAAACGATAAAATTTTGTATTGTTGGATAATGTTTTGAACATTTCCTATATCAAAAGTTGATCGGTTCAGGCACGTTATCTAAAAGCATTAATGCTCTAAATCAAACTACAGTTCTTAGTATACGGAACACACACAAGAGGAAGAGTTCAGAAATGAACGGATCCTTCTTGAGGTATTGTAGACTAGGTCATATCAATGCGACCCGACTAGCTGAAGTTACATGAAGATGCATATTTAAATCAGTTTGAATTTACATCTTGTGAAACTTACCAGTCATGTCACAGAGATAAGATGACCATAGCTCCGTTTACTGGAAACAGAGAAAGAGTTAATGAACTCTTGGGACTGATACATGATGATGTATGTAAGATCTCCAGTCTACACATGCCAGGACTGATTCTTTATACTTCATTATATTCTCTGATAATCTCTCAAGATTCAATCATATGTTCCTGTTGAAACATGAGTCCGAATCTTTTGAGATATTCACAGAATATGATTTAGAAGTAGAGAACCAAAATACGGGTAAAAGTATTATGTCCTTTGATGTGATCGAGGAGGAGAATACTTGTGCATGGAATTCCTGGACTATTCTAAAGGAGAATGAGATTCTCTCTCAGCATTACTCCTCAGTATACACCATTGCACGATGGTATATCGGGGCGGAGCAGATACACCCTATTCGATATGGTGTGCTCTATGATGAGTGCTACTGAGTTACCTATTTCCTTTTGGGAGTTATGCACTTATGAAGCTGCATACCTATTGAATTAGGGTTCGAATCAAATCAAAGCCTACCATTTCATATGTGATATGGAAAGGGAAGAGCCCATGTCTTAAGCTAGTTAAGATTTGGGGTTGTCCGGCCTATGTCTAAAAGCAAAATCCGGACAAGCTCGAGGCAATGTCAGTTATGTACAACTGGAAATGTTCCAGCTATACAAACTGCAACTGATGATTTGACAGAACCAAAGGATTCAGTAGATTCCAACGAACCTCAGCCTCTCCGCCGATCTAGTAGGGTTCCTCACCCACCTGAGAGATACTTCAGTTGCTCTATGACAGTGGGAGCGAGGATTGCATCATGAGATGATGACCCAACTAGTTTCGAGCTGGCCATCAAGAGTAAGGACTCTGTAAGAATGGCTGGATGTTTAGCGATCTGAGATGGAATCCTTATACACCAACAAAGTATGGACTTTAGTTGCTATATCTGAAGGGTTAAATCCCCATCAGGAGCAAGTATATCTTGAGAAGATTACTTGGTGTACATGGAAAAGTTGAGACTTTCAAAGCTAGACTTGTTAAAGGTTTTCATCATCAACCAGGCATGGATAGTGGTGAAACCTCTTCAAGTAGCTATGCTTAAGTCCATCCAGATCCTACTTGCCACGGCTACATACCATGACTACGATATCTGGTGGTTGGGTGTCATGACTGCTTTTCTAAATGATGTTTTAGAAGAGTGCGTCTATAAGTACACAGCCAGAGGGCTTCGTAGACAGTGGGAGCAGCGGAAACGTGTGCAAGATGTTTTATCTGATAAAGCAGGCATCGCGGAGTTAGAACGTCTGTTTTGATGTGTTAGTCAAAGAGTTTGACATCATCAAAATGGTAGATGAACCTTATATATACAAAAAAGGTAGTAGGGAGTATGGTGGTGATCCTCGTAGAGTACGTGGATGACATACTCATGATAGGGAAGGAGTTTCCTATGCTACGCTCGGTCAATCTCCGCTTATCACAATGATTCTCCATAAAGGATCAAAGTGATACCTTCTATATCCTGGTTTTTGGATCTATGAGATAGATCTAATTGGATGTTAGGATACTCACTAGTAGTAGTGAGATGGTATCAATCGATCCTGGGGAGAATCACTGGAAGTGTTCCAGAGTGATAAAGACGACTGAATGTCAGTCGCAGGCATTGTCTTTACCCTCAGTATAGGGACGGTATGTTGGAAGAGTTCCAAGCTAGATACCGTGACATACTAGACGATAAAGGCTGGATACATCGCTACTTAAGATGCTACCAAAGAGGATGTTTGGGTGTATATTAGTTCATGAGATGAACTACGTTCCTACCATTGTGAGACAATGGAGTTGTGGCTTATGCCAAGGAACGCCGGTCCCATCAGTGATCCAGACTTATTCTAAGGCAGTATCACCTGATCATGGAGATGGTTGATCTCCGGGATGATCGAGGTAAGGAGAGCAGACCAAGAGGATAACGCAGCGAATCCACTCACGAAGGCCTATTCCCAAAGAGAGACTTTTATGGGATGGTTGAGTATGAGATACCGCAACCACTGTTACAGATGGCCCTAGTGCAAGTGGGAGATTGTTAGTTATATGTATGCCCTAGAGGCCATTACTGTACATATGATGTATATTGTAGTGGATGCTGGGACATATATAGGGAGGACTTTCTTGCTCGACATGATAGTATGCTATCTGGTTGATCTTTACCTTAACGTGTACACTGATTGTCTCTCTGTTACATGTTGGTAAAGCCCTTAGGATGTGTACTTGACTGCCTTGACTGTGATGCGGATCATTCTAGTAGAGACATGGTAGTCCATAAGTACATCCTTCAAAGTCCCTAGTCGTGGGTGTATCGAGATGGGGCATCGATATACCAGAGTAGACTAGCGTGTACCTTCTCGACCCATACAGATGGGCGATGGATGATCCCATATCCATTGGTGTTTGACATCAGAGGAGATATACGGGTGCTCAGTAGAGACTGGGTACACTGGACGGACTCGCCGAGAACTCCCAGATGGTATTATACCTCACGTCAGATGGCAGTTCTCAGGTGACACTGGTACAGAGTAGTCTGTTGACCCGAGATCGTCATAGAGTCTTGTGTGGTTCCCACTGTGCTTTGATTTCCATCTTACCACGTCCAAGAGGGCGTGCAAAACGGTGGTTTTTAGGTACAGTCCCGAGTCACATGGAGGCAATGAGCGATAGGAGGGGATTCGTCTCTCCCGGTATAGGGAGTTGATGTTGCGCTGTGTTCGATTGGCTATAACAGGAAATCCCTGGCCAGGGTTGCTGAGATTTACTGGTAACTGTTACCAGTAGTTTCTCGAATTGTTATAGACCTCATATCGACACGACTTATCGAGCTATTGGGGTCTGACGTTTACCACCCCTAGGCGAGATATGCGACATATCAGATGATCAGACCGGACTGTACGGTAGTGTTACTGGTTGGATTCACTGGAGTGTGAGCGGGCTTGCTCGTCGATCTTCTGATCGCTCAATACCCGGGTGGCCGTTACGTTTAGCAGACCGCTTGCGGCTTGTGGGTGTTTGATATGATCATCACCTGCTGCCGGCGTATTGACGAGTCTTTAGAGTCCTACACAGAGGTTTCCTGGTTCAAGCGAAACGAAATAGGAGCGCATATGAGATATGTGCGGGACCGAGAATAATGCGTGTATGTAATACCGTATTCTATTCTCGTGATGAATGTGTCGTTTGGTTGTATACGATATAACCTAGTTATCGAATCAAGTATTGATTCGATAAGCCGATACATAGGATACTAGTCGGTTATATGCGATATGACCGGATCATTGAATCAAGTGTTGATTTAATGATTTAATGCATATTTATATATTTGATATATTACTTTGCATCAACTAGTATCAGTTTACTTAAGATGGATTTTCTCACTCGGATGTGCACATTGTATATGTGATATACTTTTTGTACACTTGATTGTATCATGTTTGATGATACATGTTTACTTGTGATTGTGTGAAGATTGAACCATGGTTATATGAATGGCTAGGGTTATGATTATTTATTCATTCATTTATTTACATATTCATTTTGGAAATTATTTAAGGATGGTGGCTTATTTTGTTTTATGTTGAAGCTTCTTGAAGCTTTGATCAAGTCAACCATTCTTATCTCATCCTTAACCCTAACCATTCCAACTAACCTTGGTTTAATCTCTACACTTGACCATGGTTTACATTATGATAAGTTTTCGTTTTCTTTTCATTTTTAATTAACTTATCATAACATTATTCTTCTTCTTCTTCATTTCTTCAAGTGAAGAAAGCTTGCCTCCATCAATGGCAAGTGATGAAAAAGAGTGAGAAATCCAAATCTAAAGTCTACCCACTTCCTATTTCTTCATCCTCTACCTCTTGCCAAGTAGTACAGTGTGTTTCCTTCACAAGTTTTCAAGGCTTGGTGAAGGTGGAGCTTGATCTAGCGATGCTTCGACGTAGATCATCTTCGGCATGGACATCGACGACCTAGCTCGCCATTTCTCTGATGAAGCCAACGCAAGAGCCCGGGATTAGATATGGACAGCGGAGATGACTTCATTGCGGAGCCGTGGAGGTGGAGCACCGGATCTACAAAGGTTGTATTTCATATTCTTATAGTTAAGTGTTAACTAGTTTAATGTTTCGCCTAGATTTCTAGCCAACGATCCGTAGTCGGGTTTCTCGGCACCTAGATTTTTTGAAATTGGCATGGTTGATGCCTTGTGAGACCTCTTGAGAGTGCCTAGGAACCCTACAGCAGGTAAGTGTTAAACACTTAATCTTTATGGCCATCACGTGTGGGCACGTGATGGGTACCCATGATTGGATATCAATCCTTCAATTTTTTCCATGTTCTCTTTTTTTAAAGAGGTGTTTGTCAGGGGTCACGTGGGGACATGTGAGGCGCCCAAAATTGATTCTGCCCTTTTTATTTTGAGAAGTCTGTTCAAGGGTCACGTGGGAGCACGTGACCTAATCTTATTTGTTCTCTTTTGGTCATTGGAGGGGAGGGTCACGTGTTGCCACGTGATCATGTTGAGTACTTGATCTTTTTACGTGCATGGAGAGATGAATACCTTGTATAAGAATTAAATTCTCTTATAGGGTTAAACCCTAATTTTATTTAGAGGAATTAAATTCCTTTATGTTTGAAAGAATTAAATTCTTTAAACTCAATTCTCCCTCTAAGTTTTGGATCTGTATGGCAGAATCTCCCCGATGAGAATTAAATTCTCAACTTATGGGGGGATCTGCTTCTGCAGATCTATTACCCTGAAGAAGAACTAAGTTCTTATATTAAGGTTTAAACCCTATCTTTGTTGGAGGAATTAAATTCCTATGTGCATTGTGGGAGAATAAAATTCTCTGAACTTAGGTCCTCCCTTAGCTTTTAGATCTGCATGACAGAATCCCACCGATGAGAATTAAATTCTCAACTTATGGGGAGATCTGTTTCTGCAGATCTTCAACCAGAGGAAGAACTAAGTTCTTATTCAGAAAAGTTAAAATCTTAGTTTGAGAATTAAATTCTCTTTATTTTATGGGAGCTTATAGAATGATCTTTTTCCCTCTCTTACCTAGGGTTTCTTTCTTTCTTGAAGAGATTTTTTTCTCTCCGGAGAATTAAATTCTCTCCTTTTTTGTATTCTCTCTCTGTTGTTGTTCCTCCTCTTTTTTCTCTTTTCTTCTTGGCTCCTATTTATAGGAGAAAGGAAAGAATCGGTTTATTTAGTCAATCTTTCATTGAAAGATTTTGATTGATTTTGTAACCAACATGATCTTTTAGATCACTCGGTGAATTTTATTCACCATTGGATTTTTAATCCAAAAGATATTTTATTTATTGTTCCTGGCAGATTTTAGGAAAATCTTTTCTTGTATAGAATTTTTCTATAAATTGGTTTTTTTGGAAAGATTTAAGGAAATATTTTTCCAATTCAGGCTTTTGATTCCTTTTTAATTAGTATTTAATTCTATTGTTCAGAGGGTTTAAGAGCTCATCACGTGTTGGCACGTGACCCCACTGATTAAGCATTTCATTTAGAATTTAATTCAGTATCTACAGGCTTTGTCTGTAAATGGTCACGTGTCTGCACGTGAGACGTGGTCACGTGACCCCACTGACACAGCATTTCTAATTTGTTTATTTTATTCAGTTTCTACAGGCTTTGCCTGTAAATGGTCACGTGTCTACACGTGAGACCTGGTCACGTATTGACACGTGACCCCACTGACACAGCATTTCCAATCTATTTATTTTATTCAGTGTCTACAGGCTTTGCCTGTAAATGGTCACGTGTCTGCACGTGAGGCCTGGTCACGTGTGGGCATGTGATGCATGGTCACGTGTAGACATGTGATGCCTCATTTGAGGTTTCCCTTGTTGCTTTATCTGTATTTTATTTAATTCCCATGAGGGAACAGTGGACCAAGTCAGTGGATGAGTATGATGCTGAGTTTACCATACTCAGTCGGTAAGAGATGTCTCAATAATTCGATTTTCAATATATCACATACTACACAGCTAACACTAGACCGCAACAGATTCGTGGCACACTTGATACTGACTGCTGAGATCAGGGCTGGAAGATTTCAGCAAGGGTTGGACCAGGAGATCCATGCTGCACTAGCTACAGGGGATTTCCCAACCCATGATTTGGCTTTGAAGGACGCCCGAAGATATGAGGCGGTGGTGAAAAGGAAGGGCAGACCTCAATCTGCCGGAGTGAAGCGCCCTGCCAACCAGATGGCAGGAGGAGCCTCTTCAAGGCCAACTGTTGAACTGAGAAGACCGGAAGAAACCAATAACCAGCCAAGTCCAGAATTTTGCTTCTATTGCAAGAGGGATAGACACTTCTGGAAGGATTGTAAGCGCGCAAAAGGCCTGTGCTTAATTTGTGGCGCATCCAATCACGGAATTGGAACATGTCCTTATATACGCAACTCAACTCCCACATCCACCAACTATCCGCAGCGGCCAGCTATCCAGGCTCCTTCACCTCGTCTTGCACTCCCAGCTCCACCATCTGCACAGCCTACTCGCCAATTCCATCAGGCAATGAGGAACATGTCTCGAGGGCAGAGAAATATGCCCCAAGAACAGAGAAATGTGCCTCCAGCTAAGAGGAATGAACCACGGCGTCAGGCTTTCCTTTTAGTGTCCGAAGAACCCGAGACTGTGGACCAAGGTATCCCTGGTAACTCCCTCACATCCCTTTCAACCTCACCAAAACTTTTTGCAATCTTTCATTCTTCTATATATTTTTCATACACTATCACCAGTTCTATCACCAACACCAACACTAAACTGTTACACTTTCCTTCTACAAATTTCGAGGACGAAATTTTTATAAGGAGCGTAGAATGTAACAACCATAAATTTCTGTACTGAAATTTTCCAAAATACAGAAAGGGACACCTGAGCCCGAGCACAAGTTAAAAGTTTGTTTTGCTTTTGAACAGTAAGAAAGTATTTGTAGCACATTGATAAAGCCTTGCACTGCTGTTACAAAGCACCAGAGTTCAAATCCCATCAGCCACATTATCTTTTTATTAAAATTTCTTTTAATCTTTTAGAAGCCCAAGAGTTTGCGCATGCATTGTTGTTAAATGAAGGGTCAAACTTAAAACAAACAGGTGCAAATTAGTATTCAGACCGACCAAGACACGTGGCGAGAATCCGAGCCTCCAACCTAATGATCGGACCGCGATAGTGATGCTGGGGCCGGCGTCGACGGTTTTCGTAAGACCAAACCCAATTTTTTTTGTGAACCCTAGACCCTTGGACTCCCCCCTTAACTCCAGTATTGCTTATTTACTCTGCACATTTACAGAGAATAATAAAACCCTTCAAATTCCATTTTAATGCAAAATTTTAATGTATTATTCATCACCCCTAAACCCTAAATTGTCCTATAAATACCCACTCCATCTTACACCCCTCTCACTCAGAATTCTCTTGCAAAAACTATACCAAATTCCCAAGTCTTTTAGTGTCCAAGTGGAGTTAGTGAAGGGCGAAGCTCCGACGAACTTCCGAGGAGATTCCGGCGACAAATCGACGCCCCAAAGCCTTCATTACAACCCCCTCTCTCTCCTCTAGTCCAACAAGCCATTAAGTCACATCTCCCCTCTCATCTTTTTCTTTAAAATGTTCCATTTCTAAAACCCGACGGAAGCGGAATTAGTCCGACTTCCGATTCAGTTTTCTTTAAAAACTACACTTTTCCTTAACAAGATAAAACCATATTCTCATATGTTGATTAAAAAAGATTAAAAAACTCAATAAAACAAGTTTCACATCAAAATAATCATTTTTGTGACATTTATCGCATTTTTACATAAAAAATACCATAACCTATTCATTTCGACATTATAAGTTTTATTCCTTACTATACCTTTAGATAGTTCACGAGGTAATGACCTACCTCATCACAACACACATCTCTATCATAGCATGATTGATTTTGGGACAATAGAATACGGGAAATACTATCTTACAAATAAATACACTAAACTTACAAAACCGTTTTCTATAAAAAGATGCATTAACAATTTCCATGCAATTCCGCCTCTACAACCCATTTTTAGGACCCCGTTCGGGATGGTGCGGATCATCGCACATCTTCAGGCTTAGTAGAGCGAGATGCAGACATCCACAAGGAGTATTCGATCTCGATGGAATTTTTATGCATTTTTCCTTGGAAAATGAGATTTCTACAAGAAAATAAATAAATTATTTAATTAAATATCTATATATTTATTATCAAAATATCTATTTTTAATTATATAAATATTCAAAGTTTTTCTAAATCAAAGGAATCACTATTACATGAAAATACCATCCAAATACAACACAAGTATAATATTTCTAGAAAATACGACATACTATGAAAACTAGGTTCTATTTACTAGAAATTGCACAATTGTAAAATATACATCTATGAAAGCTCTAAAGACGATAATTAAATGCTTGAGGAGTATTTTGAAATTATGCCAAAACTATTTTTACATAAAACCCTCTCAAGTTATACTAAATTAAAATAAGGACCCTAGTAAACATAGGTTTAAACGGGACCGGTCTCTTGAGCCTCAGGGAGCCGGAGATATGGGTGCTTGCCTATTTAAGGTAGATAACCTAATAAAAGGTGTTATCAATACGGTAATTGTCTTGGAAAAAGACACAAATCATGCCGTCCATGTGTAGCAGTTACCGATAACATCAAAACCTAATTCAGGACTTCAATTTCTTTTCTAATTGTCTAACTCAGACTGAGTCTAAATATAATCAATCTGACTTGAATGTGATTCAGGTATAAAACATCAATTCAATATGAATCCATCTATTCAATCTATTCAATCCATTTTGACTGAACAGAACCATGGATATACTCCATTTACATGTTTATCCATTATATCCGTTCCATTATTGATATCATGGTTTCGGCAAGTCATCCATCTATACAATTTATAATACGAGACAATACAATACAAACAATACAATCAAGATATCACAGGATTTATAAGGGGTGGATTGGTATGGAAGGTGTTAAAAGTGGCACGAGACTGTAACCATAATACACCTAACCTGAATCTCCATTGCCGTTGTACCGTGGCTGAACGGTTCCTTATACTCCGTATACCTTAGTCTCTGGGATAGTGGGACTCCTCTCGTATACACTGGAATTTTTTGTACCAAGTTACAAACAACAGCGTTAACAATATAATACAATTTTAAAAGTTACATTCTCCTTCTGTCTATTCTGTCTTTTCTTATTTTTGGGACTTACCGAGCGATTGTGCGCTGACGACATTCCTTTTTTTCTTTCTTTGGAATGTTGTCAGGTGGATCGGACCTTCTGGAGACAGAGCCCACCAGCGAGGACTTGGATCAGCTAGCTTTTGACCCGGAGCTCTAGTTTACCTGTATATTTCATTTTCATTTCTGTTATGCCATTGTTTAGGCATTACTTTCAGTACATGTATTTTCATTTCAGTTGTATTATAAAAAGAATGTTAATAAATAAAGTTGTTGTTCATTTACATCTTGTCTCTTATGTACGTTTTATTTTATATTGCTTAGATACGCTTAGCGTGTTTACTTCTGAGTAAATGCGTAGCGGCCTCGTCGTGTCCTCTGCCCGTACACCGGGAAGCGGGGCGTGACAATCCTTCCAGGAGGCTTCGGATTGTCTCAAGCAATACCGTCTGCTCATTGATCGGAGCAGCAACGGTAGGCATAAGCGGTAGAGGTGGTGGTGTGTTGTTGAAGTTGGTGCTGGTATTGTTTGGAGAATCCATAACCTTGAAAAAAAATAGGGTTAGGATAGATTCAAAGTATATGTAAAGAATGTTTTTAGTTGCTGATTGTTGTGTTATATTGCTTAGGACTTCATGCAGAACTGACCTGCATGGTAAGGTTACATGCAGCACTGACCTGCATAGGCCGCCAACAAAACCTGTCAAGCCCCGCTTCCCGGTGTACGGGGAGGGGACGCGGCGTGGTCCTCTACGTAGTTACTCAGAAGTAAACACGCTAAGCGTATCTAAGCAATATAAAGTAAAATGTACACAAGAGACATGAATGTTAATGAACATCAACTTTTATTTATTCAACATTCATTTACAATACAACTGGAAATATAAATACAAGTCTGGAATGCAATGCCTAAACAATGGCATGATCTGAATATAAAATGAGTACAAGTAAAGTCAATACTCAGGGTCTTCTGTGAACTGCTCCAAGTGCTCCTGGCTGGTCTCAAACTCCTCAGAGTCGGGTCCTCCTGAAAACATTCCAAAGAAGAAGAGAAATATGAATGTCGTCAATGAATAATCGCTCTGTAAGTCCCAAAGAAAGAAGGAGAAGAATAGACACAGAATAGAACATGTGAAGTAGATAATGCTATATTTGTTATACTAACGTAATTGTTGTAGCTTGGTACAGAATATGCCAGTGTATACGAGAAGAGTCCAACTTACACCGTGGACTTTGGTAACCCGTAGTATAAGGCTCTGTCGATAATACCACGGAACAACGGCATGGATGTAATTACGTCTTTTAGTGACCACCTCGTGCCACCATTAACATGTTCCGTACCAGTCTACCCCTTTATCAACCCCGTAATGTTTATTGTATTGATTTTATTGATTGTATTGTACTGTCTTGTAGTAAATGAAAGACTTGCCGAAACCATGATATCAGTAAACGGAATGGATATAAATGGATAGACATGTAATCAGAGTACATCCATGGTTCGATTCAGTCATGTTCATGCTGTTATAGATTGTATTCTGGCATTCATGGATTCATGTTGTATTGCAGTTATACTTTGAATCAAATTCAAGATAGATTATAATCAGATTTGACCATGACTGGAACTGAGTCAAACTTTTAAACAGAATTGAAGTCCTGATTATTTTGGAGTTATCGGTAACTGCTGTACATGGACGGCAGGATTTGTGTCTTTTTCCAAGACAATTACTGAATTGATAACACCGTTTTTAGGTTGTCTACCTTAGATAGGCAAGCACCCATATTCTCCGACTCTTTTTGGCTCAAGAGAACTGGTCCCGCTTTAACCTATGTTTACTAGGGTCCTTATTGTAAATTAATATAACTTGAGGGGGTTTTATGAAAAAATAGTTTTGATATATTTTCAAAATACACCTCAAGTATTTAATTATCGTTTTTAGGGTTTTCATAATTGTAATTTTTATAAAGTGAAATATTTTAGTGGATATAACCTAGATTTCATTGTATATAGCATTTTAGTGTAATCTTGGAATGGCATTGAATTGTAAAGGTAGTTTCATGAAATTGGTGATCCCTTTGATTTAGAAAACATGGAATATATATAGTATATTTAAAGTAGATATTTTGATAATATTTATATATCTAATATTTATAAAAATTAGAATTTATTTATTAAATAGAAATCACATTTTTCTTAAAATTTGCATTAAAAATTCTATCGAGATTGAATGCTCCTTGCGGAGGTCTGCATCTCACTCTACTAAGCCCGAGGACGTGAAATAACCCACACCATCCTGATCGGGGTTCCCCAAAATCGGTTATAGAGGCGCAATTGCACGGAATTAAATAACACACTTTTTAAAGAAAACGGTTTTTGAATGTTTAAGGTATTTAATCGTAAACTCGTATTTTCCCATAAACCAATGTCCCAAGAGTTTCGTCGCCGGAATCTTCCCGAAACTTCGACCTTTGCTAACTCCACTTATACAACTTAGGACTTGGAAATTTTTTAGAGAGTTTTTGTAATGAAATTCTAAATGAGGAGAGGTGAAATGTGGCGTGGTATTTATAGGAAAAATTAGGTTTTAGGGTAATGAAGAATGGAATTAAAATGTGCATTAAAAATGAATTAAAGAGAGGAATTATCACTTTCTGGATGTTTTCAGAGTAAACAAACAATATGGGGGTAGTAGGGTAGGCAAAGGGGTTCAGGGGTAAAAATTTCAGAGTATTTGCCACGGGGGGGGGGGGGGGACCGGCGGCGCCGGCCCCAAGCCCGATCTCGCCGGTCGTTTGGTGGGGTCAGGGGCTTGGATCTCTACCATGTGTTATGTTCAGTGTGTACGACATTTTCCATATGTTTATTTTATTTGTGACTTTTCATTTTACGTGTAGTGCATGTGTAAACCTTTAGGCTTCTAAAAGATTAAAAGAAAAATCAATTAAAAATATATGTGACTGAGGGGATTCGATCACAGGAGCTACGTCACAGCAGTGCAAGGCTTTACCAATGAGCTACAAGTGTTTTCTTTCTATTCAAAAGCAAATCAAATTTATAACTTGTGCTCAGACTTAGGTATTCCTTTCTGTATTTTAGAAAAAATTTGTACAGAAAGTTTATGGTTGTGACAATGATGGCGATCATACTTGTGGGAGCTGGGTAGTCCATAAGCACATCCTTAAAGGTCCCAAGTCGCAGGAGTGTCGAGACCGGGCATCGATACTCTAGTGTAGACTTGTGTTTACATTTCTAGACCCCTACAAGGGGCAGTGGTTGGTCCCACAGCCATTAGTGTGATCATCTAAGATTGTATACAGGTGCTCACTAGGGGTGAGTACACTGGACGGACTCGTTGAGAACCTCTAGATGGTATTATACCTATCGAAAGATAGCGGTTCTCAGGTAACATGAGTACATGTTAGTCTTTGGACCTGAGATCATCATTTGTCTCGTGTGAGTTCCTGCTGTGCTTTAACCACTACACTATCGTGGCTCTACTGAGTTGTGCAAACAGATTTTCGTTCGGTACAGTCCCAATCTACATGGTGGCAGTGAGTGATTGTCAGGGATTCGTCTCTCCCGGTATTGGGAGTCGATATTGCACTGTGTTCGGTTGGCCAGAACCATAAGACCTTGGCCAAGGCAGTTAAGATTTACTGGTGATTAGATCAGTAGTTTCTCGGATTGGTCTTGAGTCAAATCGACACGAATTATTGGGTCAGTAGGGGTATGACATTTACCACCGCCTAGACCCGGTATGCGATCATCTTAGACGAAGAGACCAGACTGTATGAAGATTGTCATGGACAAGCTCAGTAGGGGTCTGGATGAGGTTGCTTGTCGGCCTTCTTTTTGACAGGTACCTGGGTAGCCGTTACGTACAGCTAGTGCCGCTGACGTGCTTGTGGTTAAACCCACTGCCAGTGTACTATCAAGTCTTTAGAGTCCCACACAGAAGGTTTCTATGGTTCGGGCAAAACGATGTAGTGGCCTTATGTTTATACGTGCAAGGTTTTGATCGAATGATAATACTAGCCTGCTTAGGATTAAGCCAGATTATTAAATCAGATATTGATTTGATAATTTACATATACACATTTCGATGTCTATATTCTAGAGTCATCTAGGTTTTCGATCAAGTAGGGTTCCGATCGAATGATAATACTAGCCGGCTTAGGATTAAGCCGGATTATTAAATCAGATATTGATTTAATAATTTACGTGTGCATATTTCGATATGTATATTCTAATGTTATCCAGATTTTCGATCGGACGGTTGATAATACTGGCGGGCTTAGGATTAAGCCGGTTCATTAAATCGGATATTGATTTAATGCTAGTATTATTTTAGTAGTATTATTCTATCTTTTGGGTATTCGTATTTTGTTACGAATACCGGTATGTATATACGGTAGAAAGTATTTTGTATTTATACAAAATACCTTCTAGAAGATGACACCTCATCATGTTTATTTTTCTATTTCTTGAAAATAGGAAATGAGGTGGTAAAGGGAGGCATAGATGAAGCATGGCTATGGCATTCATTGCAAGCACTATTGAAGTATGGTTGGGTTTTTAAAAAGAAATGAAAAGGCTTAACCGTTTTTCTAGAGATAGCCATTCTTGTTCTTCATGTGAAATTCATCACTTGCTCTCTCACTTTCTTGCTCTTGAGTTCATCTTCAAGTCAAATACTTATCATTCTCATGTGTTGAGAACCAAAGGATTTGAGATAGAAAATTACCACTAAAACATAACCACGCCATTTAAGAAAACTAGATTAGCAAACTAGTTTACTTAGTTTACTTCTTTTAGAGGTAGGAGCTTGAGTCAAGGACCTTCAGGTGGATCATCTAGGACCAAGGAGGTCGGCCATCAAGGTTGATCAAGGAGACCTCTAGGAGCTCAAGGAGAGGAGTGAAGACCCGAAGGACACGGACTTTAGGTATAACTTCTCATCACAGTAGCTAGAATCTTCTAGTTAGTTTGTTTCGATACTTGGTTAGATTCTATGTATTATTTTCTAGTGCCAGATTTTTTAAAAGTCAATGTTTTTCATTCCGCAACGGCCGGGGACAGCAGCCATGGCGCTAGGAAACCCAACAATACTTGGAATATAAAATTATGGCAGACCTTTCTCGTTAATCGGTAGTTTGCCCAGGACAAATCCGAAGGGATCCTTGACTTTCGCAAATTTCGGAGCCTTCTTGGATAGAGCATCGCTACAAAGGAAGTGAGCGATGAAATCGTCAAAACTGACACCTTGCCCTTCTGATTCCACAAACAGGCTCTTATAAATTCTCAAGGCTTTGATTAAACTCGGATGCTTGTGCTGAACAGCATTCTCAGCTGCCAGGCCTTCACGCATGGCTGGCACCGTAGCAAAAACATACTCGTCAAGGGGTAGTAACTCCTCGTAATGTTCTCCCTTGATCGGCAGTCCGGAAATTTCTCGGAATTTCTTCAGCGAAATAGAAACTTCGCGGTCCCTAGTAGAAACGTACGCGTTGGAAGATTCCATTAGTTTAAAAAAGCTTTAACCCACCAAACGTGGGGAGTATGGTAGTAGAACAACGACGCATACATCGCCTGGTACAGTCCAACTTTCTACAGCCGTGAGCGTTGGAAGGAAAGAATATATTGGGCCTAAGGAAGGTAGCCCACTGGATGTCATGGGGTGATGCCTATCTTATAAACCTGCCCTCACGGTCGAGCTTCGCCTTGGCATATCCGGCATCCCAAAATGTCGATAACCACCAAGGGTTGATTGGGTATCCCTATCGTTGATGGCTCAAGCCGGCCCTTAGGAGTCCAATTAGCCACCTCCACTACATAAGCGGTACGCGGATGCTCTGTAAATTGAATCGGGCGGATGGATTCTGTTGGTACTCCACATGTAAAACTATGACATACCCTGATAATACGACCATACCAGATTCCCCATAGGAGAAGGCTCTTTTGTTCCTTGTCATATTTCCTAATCATAGCCATCGCTTTCTCGTCTAATGTTGACTGTGGGAAAGCGACCTCTGAGCGGGTATAGGAAAAGTAGGGAAGTGAGGCCATTGTACCTAAAGAAAGGGGACAAAAAAACATAAACAAAAGGTGTGAATGTGTTTTATGGATTACTAACTACAGAGCCAGTGGGTCCCACAAAATCAAAATGGCAGCTCGTCAATGATGAGACAAGCGCCTATTGTGAGAATCAAAAATGGTTCTCAGTAAATGAACAGTGGAGTTAAAATCTCCCAAATATCCCCGAAAAGTATGTTCTTTTAAAGACAACAAAAGATTCAAATCTGTGAAAGGGATATTAAAACCCTAAAAAGGAAAATACCCAAGAACAGCAAAGGGAATAAAATTCCTAAAGTTCCAAAAAAAATACAATCAGAGCTAAGCTCTGCAAAACAAAATGAATTAAATTCCCCCAATAATGGGATTAAATCCCAGAAATCCCTATGTTGGGAAACAGATGGGAAACATAATAGAATTAAATTCCAGAGACCCTCAAATATCAAGATCAATGATAAGGTAAAACCCTAAGAAGAGAATTAGCGATTTTCAAGAATGCCCATTGATTCACACCCTTGATATGGACATCAAGACCCACAGTCTACTCAAAAAAAAAAGTTTTTTTAGATCTCCAAGAGATCGGTTCAAAAAAAGAGTCGAGCTCTATTAATGGATATTTTAAAAAATCCAAAATAAAAAAAGAACATATAAAAAAAAGTCTTCTAAGAGCTAAGTTCTATTCATAATTCTTACCAAAATTTTGGCAGAGTTTAATTCTAATCAAAGAAGTTCTGAGGGCAGAGATTTAAGCTTTGAAATAAGAATTAAATTCTCAAGGAAGAAAAAATTCGAGGAAGATGAAAAATAGTAATCACTCAAAGGCCAAAGGTCCCATTTATAAGACGTGATGGGATTGATTCAACTTCCTATTCCCCTAGGCGATCCAACAGTGGTAAAGATGGACACTGTTGCACTCACATGCAAGCCACGTGAAAACAACGATGTGGGGCATTTGTTCCTTTATAAAAAAGGAGAGAAAAAATAGGAGAATTCCCACGTTTTGAGCCTCACATGTTAAACACGTGAGCGCTTATATGTAAAATATATAAGCACTGAAAGCAAACAGCTAAAGACTAAACAGGTTTCACGTGTTAAACACGTGAACGCTTATGTAACACCCGAGCCCAATAATACTATTTATATTACTGGTTGAGGGTTATATATTGCTCATTTCCAATCATCCTGATTATCTGGTGTTTATTGCTAAAATTTTAACCGGTTAGGTCATTTTGGCACATAGCAAATTTTAACTCCTAAAATGAAATTAAAAGTATCCATGTTGGCCTACTCATCGCCACTAGTCACGTGGTAGCGTCCGCGTGTCGAGATTCCGTCCCGTTTGGCTAAACGGGCAAGTTTGGACGACTACGCACGCGTACGAGTGTATGACTTGGGGGCATGCATTTTAATCATTAAACACCTCTTTTCAAAATTTGGAAACCGCTTAAAATCCTATAATTTGAATTTGGAACATTTGGGCGCAACCCGGGCGCGATTTGGAAATGTTTTCATTTAGCGCCAAAAAGGCCCATTTAATTTAATATCTTAAAACTAAAATATACGATTATCTTCGTTTAACAGTATAATCATTTCAAAATTTTCCTCTTAATCCTTCCTGGCCAATCACGAGCCTTCTTCCCTCGTGGGCCCCCCCTGTTTCACTCTATCTCTCTCTATCAAATCTTTCTCCCTCTCTCTCTCCAATCTCTCTCTCTCCCCTCCTATATAATATCATCCATGCAGCCGCCCCCTATTCACCTTCCTCCCATCACGAGAACCCCTCCGAACCCTAACCCTAGCCCTCGTACTCGCGCCGCCGACCTCCCCACGACCTCGTCGTCGCCGACAGCACCGCCTCAACCTAGCCGCGCCCTCTTCCTCCTTCCTCCGTCCATCTTCCGCTCCTGCACCCAACCCCCGACGCCTCCACTCGGCCGCAGAGCCCGACGTCGACGCCGCCTCCCATCGCCGACGACTCCCGCGACTCCCTTTCTTCCTCCTCGTCCCTACCCCGTCGTCGCCTTCCTCCTCCCCTCGCCGGACCACCAACAGACCCGAGCCCAGCCCTACCACCCTCTGCAGTTCGCCGGGAACCGCGCCGTCGACCCTCGTCGACGTCACCGCGCCACCTCCGACCACCTCCTTTCCCCTCGACCACCAGAGCCGACCACCACCCTCCTCTACTCGTCGCAACACCTTCTCCAGCGAACCCCGGGGCCGTTCAAGTCTTCGCAGCCGCCGTCGCTGCCTCGCCGGCGTTCCAGCGCCGTCGAGCCCGCCGGGGTTACCCTGGTATCTCTCTGTAAGCATCCTTATCTTTCCTTTGTGCAAAGTTTTTCCCCCCGCTGATCTTGTACGTTTATCATGTTGCTAACTTCGTTGCCGTGACTTTTGCCGGAACCCGACTGTGCCGTCTTTTGAATCCGACGCTCCAGCGAAGTACCCTGGTCCGTGTGATCCCGTTGTTCTCTGTTGGGACTCGACCCGTGGCCCGTGCACCCGTCTCGTGTTTTCTGCCGACATTACATTCGTGCTTTCCGGTTTGCGAAACCGTCGAGGCAAGTATCCGAATACTTGCTTTAACATGCTAGTACACAATATCAAGTCTTGCTTTACTCTTGATTATCATATTAGTTTATAACTTAAAACCGACGGTCACAATAAGCCTTAACATTAAATCTGTATGGTAGTTTCGTGTAATTAATCGGTAAACTATCAATCCACACTTTAACTAATTAAACCAATTAGCACGCCCTTTCTTAAATTGCTAGATCATCCTTGTAACTATTATTATGCTGTAGTTTTAATGGCTTCATTGCTTCGTGTTATTAATATTGTTTTACCCTGTGATTGTTGCACCCAAGGGTGCATGAACCTGTTAATAAGAGAATACAAACACCACTGTGTTTACATGGAATAATATTGTTATTTACTGTTTCCTGCTGCTGTTCATTATTTGATTGTATACCTGTTGTGAGCACATACTCGATTGCACTACATATTGGCCTGACCCTGCTACACATGACATATCCATACTTACCGAATCATCCTGTTGTACCATGACATGACTTGTTTCATGATTCCATGCCTAATGCCGACCAACCTGACCATTCCTGCTGTCTATCCAGACAGACCTACTTTACCTGATTTTGTGTTGGCATTAGTCCCTGACTACTGAATACCTGACCTGACATACATAGCTTGGGGGTATGGGGAAATCAAAGGTGAAACCGACTTGTAACTCAACAGTTCGATACTTGTTCTGATCAGTCTTACGGGCTTGGCCAGCCCCGGAGTGTTGATGCTGATATCACTCGCCCATCCTACTACCTATTACTGCTTAGCGGCACGTCTCGGATTCAGCCCCGAGGGCCTTGACCGTGGTCCCGGGCATGCACGGGATACTATTGAGTTACATCGACGATTCATCAATTGATTTCAAAGACTATAGAGTAGAAACCTGATAGGACAGTTTAGCCACCCGTGCACTTTACCCTGCTCTGTTATTGTACTGCTTATTCATGTTCATACCTGCACTGCTTATTACCATGTTTATACTATATACTTGATGTCTTGACGCGCTGACGTCTGGGTTTTGCATGGCCCAGATTCGGTACCACTGTCGACGACCGAGCAGGAGTACTTCAGCCAGCAGGCTGAACTGTGAGTTCTTTAGGGTTTAGTTTACTTATTTCATTTCATTTCCAGATGTGAGCTCGCATTATGGGACGTACTGTTTATTCATTGTATTGGATCATTAGCTTCCGCACTTATTGTTTATTGATTCTTGTTATTATGGATTTGGACATGTATTAGATTAGCTTATTATCTTGTTCTTGATATCCTTACAACCGTAATGTGACTGTGGATGGATGCTTCCTACCCACAGGTAGCATGGTTGGCTATGTCACGTGCCCAATCTTGCGTACTCTGGGAAGCGGGGCGTGGCATGGTTCTTTTGGTATCAGAGCCATAGGTTAATTGGGTTGATTCTTTGTAGTTGGGTATTGCACCCGATACACGAATCAGAATACCCGTGATTAGGAAACATGTCCTGCCACCTTGACCATTTTACCATTCTTGAATCACATTCTTCCGGATTATATCTTTTACGACATGCAAACTTACTTTGCATTGTCAACTCGAAAACCAAACTTCTTGTTATCCCTAGGACTTGGGCGACTTGGGTGGAGTTAAGTAATTGCGGCTATGATACCGCGGCATAGCTACAATGCAGCACTCTATTTAAGTATCTTGGAGTTCTAGCCTTGATCTATACTCAGAATCTATCATCATGCTAATGTTGGGTACTTTGATTTCCAGGAATATGGCCGGTCAGAATTTGAAGATGGACCAAAGACGTGCGGTCTTAGCCGCCAGGCGTAGAGTGATAAGGGGATTGCTGGAGAAACTAAAGGAACAAACCGAGCTGAAACCGGCATTTGCACTGAACCAAACGTCTGTACGTAGAAGTATTCCGGTGAACAGGCGCAGCATAGCACCAATGAAGAAAACAATTGTGGGTGATCGGAAAGGGAGCGTGATTTGTAACTACTGCCATATACCCGGGCACGTGCGAAAGGAGTGTCGTAGGAGGTTGGGACTCTGTTTTAGATGTGGAGCGGCAGATCACACCGTTAGTGCTTGTCCGTCGAAGCTTTGTACAAGGGATGATATTCAGAAGCCTCCGCAGGGACCGTTCCAAGGGCAGAGACAGTTGACTCAAGGACCAAACCAGGCTCGAGCTTTCACGCTGACAGCTGAGGAAGCTAAGGCATCAGGAGAAGTGGTTTCAGGTAATTTACTCGTTCGTGGTTTTCCCGCATTGGCATTATTTAATTTCGGAGCATCCCACTGTTTTATGTCATCCAAATTTATAACTACACACTCGATTACCTGCACGACCCTGTCTAGTTTTTGGGACATACACACTGGGAATGGGAAAATCATAGCTAGTAAGGGATGTAGAGATTGTACAGTTGTTGTTTGCGGACGGGAGCTTTTTGCAGATTTCTTGGTGATTGATACGGGCAGTTATGAAGTAGTCTTGGGAATTGATTTTCTTGGCACTTTCCGCGCACACATTGATTGTAGGGCAAGGAAAGTAATTTTCCAGATTCCCGGACACCCTGAGTTTACTTTCATTGGAGGAAGCAGTTCTGTCGGGCCAGTCGAGTTTAGGGCTAGGCCGACGAACAATGTTCTTGCGGCTATGGTAGTGAATAGTAATGAAGAGCCGGCAGTTGTCCGCGACTTTATGGATGTGTTTGAAGATATTTCGGGCTTACCGCCGAAGCGAGATGTGGAGTTTGCGATTGACCTTATTCCTGGTGCAGCGCCAGTATCAAAGTCTTATTATCCGATGGCACCGGTGGAATTGGAAGAAGTTAAGAAACAAGTTGGTGAATTACTCGAGAAGGGATGGATTCGAAGCAGCAACTCACCTTGGGGAGCTCCAGTTCTTTTAGTAAAGAAGAAGGATGGCACGAGAAGGATGTGCATTGATTATCGAGAATTGAACCGGGTGACTATTAAGAACAAGTACCCGATCCCTCGCATTGGAGAACTTTTTGAGCAGCTTAGTGGCGCGAGGGTATTCTCGAAACTGGATTTGCGATCAGGATACCATCAGGTCCGGGTGAAAGCAGAAGACATTTGCAAGACGGCGTTTCGAACTCGATATGGACATTTCGAGTATCTAGTGATGCCCTTCGGAGTGACTAATGCGCCAGCAATATTTATGGATTTGATGAACAGGATCTTTTCACCGTTCTTGGACCAGTTTATTGTGGTATTCATTGACGATATTCTGGTATACTCGAAGAGTCCGGAGGAGCATGCTGAGCATTTAAGGATCGCACTGCAGACGCTGAGACAAGAGAAGTTATTCGCGAAGATGAGTAAGTGTGAATTCTGGCTGGAAGAAGTGAAGTTTCTGGGGCATGTTGTGTCGGGCAATGGAATCGCCGTCGATCCCGAAAAGATTGCAGCAGTTCGAGATTGGCCTATTCCAAAGAATGTTGCGGAGATAAGAAGTTTTCTTGGACTCGCCGGTTACTACAGAAGATTTGTGGAGAACTTCGCTCGTTTAGCTGAGCCGTTAACCAAGCTTACGCGTAAGGAGGTACCGTTTGTTTGGACGGATGGATGTGCATTGGCCTTCGAGACGTTGAAGCAGAAGTTGATAACCGCCCCTATCCTAACCGTACCGGATGATTCAGGAGGACTGGTGATTCATAGCGACGCATCCGGAAAGGGATTGGGATGTGTTTTGATGCAGAATGGGAAAGTCGTCGCTTACGCATCGAGACAACTGAAGACTCATGAGAAGAACTATCCGACTCATGGCTTAGAGATTGCAGCCGTGATCTTCGCCCTGAAGATTTGGAGACACTACCTTTTGGGCGAGAGAGTCGAAGTCTTTACGGACCACAAGAGTTTAAAGTATGTGTTCACTCAGAAGGAGTTGAACATGAGGCAACGCAGATGGTTGGAGCTGATGGCCGACTATGACCTTGATCTTAAGTACCATCCGGGAAAAGTCAACGTCGTGCCGGATGCGCTGAGTCGGTTACCAGCAATTCAGGTGTTGACCGCACAAAGGGAGATCATTGCGAATTTTCAGAGATTTGACTTGGAGGTTGTGCTACCACATGCTACAGGACAGTTGATGCAGTTGCAAGTACAGTCGTCCTTAGTTGAGAAGATTAAAGCGGCACAATCGCAGGATCCTAGACTGCAAAAGTTTCGAGAGCAGGTTGAAGCCGGACTACGAACCGATTTACTGATCCACGAAGACGGTTCGTTGAGATATGGTAGCCATGTGTGTATGCCAAAAGGAGATGTGCGTGAAGAGCTTATGAAGGAGGCACACAGTTCAGCTTACTCTGTACATCCAGGAGGGACAAGGATGTACCGAGATATTCGACAGCACTTCTGGTGGGAAGGTATGAAACGGGAAATTGCTCGCTTCGTGGCTAAGTGCTTGGTGTGTCAGCAAGTCAAGGCTGAACACCAAAGGGTTGCTGGTTTGTTGCAACCACTTCCGATTCCTCAGTGGAAGTGGGAACATATAACCATGGATTTCGTGACGGCTTTACCGCGGAGTCCAAAGGGCAACAATGCCGTATGGGTGATTGTCGATCGTTTGACCAAGGCAGCTCACTTTATTCCTTTTCGGGTTGGTCAATCGACGGAGACTTTGGCAGAGCGATACATGCAGGAGATTGTCAGATTGCATGGAGTGCCGGTAAGCATCGTGTCCGATCGGGACACTCGATTCTTGTCGCACTTTTGGAGGAGTTTACAAGAAAGTTTGGGGACTCGATTGAAGTTTAGCACAGCTTATCATCCTCAGACTGATGGACAATCGGAGAGAACGATCCAGACCCTTGAAGATATGTGGAGGGCTTGCATGTTAGACTTCAAAGGTTCTTGGGAGGATCATCTACACCTGGTGGAGTTTTCGTAGAACAATAGCTTCCAAGCGACACTTCAGATGGCTCCGTTTGAAGCGTTGTATGGTCGTAAGTACCGTTCACCGGTTTGTTGGGATGATGTTGGTGAACGAAGGTTACTAGGACCAGATTTGGTGGTACAGACAGTCGAGAAGGTGAATACAATCAGGAAGCATATGAAGGCAGCTCAAGACAGACAGAAAAGTTGGGCCGACACGTCAAGAAGACCTCTAGAGTTCGCCGTGGGTGATTTGGTATTCCTGAAGATATCACCGACTAGAGGGGTGATTCGCTTTGGAAGTCGGGGAAAGCTTAGTCCTCGATTCGTCGGACCCTTCGAGATATTGGAGCGTGTTGGAGAGGTAGCGTACCGGTTGGCGTTACCACAGTCATTAGCAGGAGTTCACGATGTGTTCCATGTGTCTCAACTACGGAGGTATGTTCGCGATGAGACTCATGTCTTGGATCATTCGGAGTTGACTGTGCGGGAGGACCTAACTTTTGAGGAGCGACCAGTTGAAATCAAGGATCGAAGAGAAAAGGTTCTTAAGAACAAGGTTATCCCTCTTGTGCTAGTTTCTTGGGGTAATCGATCGCATGGAGAATCCACTTGGGAGCGAGAAGACGAGATCCGGCAGAAATTCCCTCACCTTTTCCTGTGGTTAGCCATCTTGTATTCTTGGAATTTCGAGGACGAAATTCTTTTTGTAGTTGGGTATGATGTAACACCCGAGCCCAATAATACTATTTATATTACTGGTTGAGGGTTATATATTGCTCATTTCCAATTATCCTGATTATCTGGTGTTTATTGCTAAAATTTTAACCGGTTAGGTCATTTTGGCACATAACAAATTTTAACTCCTAAAATAAAATTAAAAGTATCCATGTTGGCCTACTCGTCGCCACTAGTCGTGTGGTAGCGTTCGCGTGTCGAGATTCCGTCCCGTTTGGCTAAACGGGCAAGTTTGGACGACTACGCACGCGTACGAGTGTACGACTTGGGGGCATGCATTTTAATCATTAAACACCTCTTTTCAAAATTTGGAAACCGCTTAAAATCCTATAATTTGAATTTGGAACATTTGGGCGCAACCCGGGCGCGATTTGGAAATGTTTTCATTTAGCGCCAAAAAGGCCCATTTAATTTAATATCTTAAAACTAAAATATACGATTATCTTCGTTTAACAGTATAATCATTTCAAATTTTTCCTCTTAATCCTTCCTGGCCAATCACGAGCCTTCTTCCCTCGTGGGCCCCCCCCCCCCCGTTTCACTCTATCTCTCTCTATCAAATCTTTCTCCCTCTCTCTCTCCAATCTCTCTCTCTCTCCTCCTATATAATATCATCCATGCAGCCGTCCCCTGTTCACCTTCCTCCCATCACGAGAACCCCTCCGAGCCCTAACCCTAGCCCTCGTACTCGGGCCGCCGACCTCCCCACGACCTCGCCGTCGCCGACAGCACCGCCTCAACCTAGCCGCGCCCTCTTCCTCCTTCCTCCGTCCATCTTCCGCGCCTGCACCCAACCCCCGACGCCTCCACTCGGCCGCAGAGCCCGACGTCGACGCCGCCTCCCGTCGCCGACGACTCCCGCGACTCCCTTTCTTCCTCCTCGTCCCTACCCCGTCGTCGCCTTCCTCCTCCCCTCGTCGGACCACCAACAGACCCGAGCCCAGCCCTACCACCCTCTGCAGTTCGCCGGGAACCGCGCCGTCGACCCTCGTCGACGTCACCGCGCCACCTCCGACCACCTCCTTTCCCCTCGACCACCAGAGCCGACCACCACCCTCCTCTACTCGTCGCAACACCTTCTCCAGCGAACCCCGGGGCCGTTCAAGTCTTCGCAGCCGCCGTCGCTGCCTCGCCGGCGTTCCAGCGCCGTCGAGCCCGCCGGGGTTACCCTGGTATCTCTCTGTAAGCATCCTTATCTTTCCTTTGTGCAAAGTTTTTCCCCCCGCTGATCTTGTACGTTTATCATGTTGCTAACTTCGTTGCCGTGACTTTTGCCGGAACCCGACCGTGCTGTCTTTTGAAACCGACGCTCCAGCGAAGTACCCTGGTCCGTGTGATCCCGTTGTTCTCTGTTGGGACTCGACCCGTGGCCCGTGCACCCGTCTCGTGTTTTCTGCCGACATTACATTCGTGCTTTCCGGTTTGCGAAACCGTCGAGGCAAGTATCCGAATACTTGCTTTAACATGCTAGTACACAATATCAAGTCTTGCTTTACTCTTGATTATCATATTAGTTTATAACTTAAAACCGACGGTCACAATAAGCCTTAACATTAAATCAGTATGGTAGTTTCGTGTAATTAATCGGTATACTATCAATCCACACTTTAACTAATTAAACCAATTAGCACGCCCTTGCTTAAATTGCTAGATCTTCCTTGTAACTATTATTATGCTGTAGTTTTAATGGCTTCATTGCTTCGTGTTATTAATATTGTTTTACCCTGTGATTGTTGCACCCAAGGGTGCTTGAACCTGTTAATAAGAGAATACAAACACCACTGTGTTTACATGGAATAATATTGTTATTTACTGTTTCCTACTGCTGTTCATTATTTGATTGTATACCTGTTGTGAGCACATACTCGATTGCACTACATATTGGCCTGACCCTGCTACACATGACATATCCATACTTACCGAATCATCCTGTTGTACCATGACATGACTTGTTTCATGATTCCATGCCTAATGCCGACCAACCTGACCATTCCTGCTGTCTATCCAGACAGACCTACTTTACCTGATTTTGTGTTGGCATTAGTCTCTGACTACTGAATACCTGACCTGACATACATAGCTTGGGGGTATGGGGAAATCAAAGGTGAAACCGACTTGTAACTCAACAGTTCGATACTTGTTCTGATCAGTCTTACGGGCTTGGCCAGCCCCGGAGTGTTGATGCTGACATCACTCGCCCATCCTACTACCTATTACTGCTTAGCGGCACGTCTCGGATTCAGCCCCGAGGGCCTTGACCGTGGTCCCGGGCACGCACGGGATACTATTGAGTTACATCGACGATTCATCAATTGATTTCAAAGACTATAGAGTAGAAACCTGATAGGACAGTTTAGCCACCCGTGCACTTTACCCTGCTCTGTTATTGTACTGCTTATTCATGTTCATATCTGCACTGCTTATTACCATGTTTATACTATATACTTGATGTCTTGACGCGGTGACGTCTGGGTTTTGCATGGCCCAGATTCCGTACCACTGTCGACGACCGAGCAGGAGTACTTCAGCCAGCAGGCTGAACTGTGAGTTCCTTAGGGTTTAGTTTACTTATTTCATTTCATTTCCAGATGTGAGCTCGCATTATGGGACGTACTGTTTATTCATTGTATTGGATCATTAGCTTCCGC
This sequence comes from Agapanthus africanus, assembly GCA_030015575.1. Taxonomy (NCBI): domain Eukaryota; kingdom Viridiplantae; phylum Streptophyta; class Magnoliopsida; order Asparagales; family Amaryllidaceae; genus Agapanthus; species Agapanthus africanus. Next base: position 336,830,284 of record JASDDO010000004.1, on the reverse strand, counting down.
ACTTATTGTTTATTGATTCTTGTTATTATGGATTTGGACATGTATTAGATTAGCTTATTATCTTGTTCTTGATATCCTTACAACCGTAATGTGACTGTGGATGGATACTTCCTACCCACAGGTAGCATGGTTGGCTATGTCACGTGCCCAATCTTGCGTACTCTGGGAAGCGGGGCGTGACAGCTTATATGAAAAGCATATAAGCGCTAAATAAACAAATTAAAACCCACATTGGGGTCACGTGTTAAACACGTGAGAACACCCTTTTGAAGCATTAGTTTTAGATAGAATTAAACTTTATATATAGAATTAAGTTCTATTTTTTGTATGCAAAGCACATAAGCACTAAGAGAAAGTGGCTAAAGGCAAAACTGACCTCACGTGTTAAACACGTGAGCGCCCATATGCAAGGCATATGAGCGGTAAATAAAATAGGCTAAAACTCATATCGGGATCACGTGTTAAACACGTGAGAGCACCTCCCTATAAAGAATTAAATTTTATTCTTGGGATAATACCTCTCTTGATCTTTCTAAAAGGGAAAGATATTCTCTGTTAACAAAGAATCGTTGGATCAAAGATCCAATGGTGATTAAAAATCACCAAATATAGAATTAAATTCTATTAGGAGAAAATATCTCCCTAATCTTTCTAAATGAAAAGAATATTTTCTGTTGAACAGAAAGTTGTTAGATCAATGATCCAATGAAATGGGAGAATATTTCCCTATATCTTTCTAAACAAAGAAAGATATGCTCTGTTAAACAGAGAGCCCTTGGATTAAAAATCCAATAGTAGTTGAAAATCACTGTCTAACAGAATTAAATTCTGTATATGCGAAAATATTTCCCTAATCTTTTTGAAAACAAGATATCATATTTTGTTAAACAGAAACTCTCTAGATCAAAGATCCAACGGTGAATAAAATCCCCCAAATAATTTTTGTGGCCAATTAAAATCAATTGGTACCACTCAAATGAGAGATTTTCTAGAAATAATCAACAAATTTGCCTCTCCTATATAAAGGACCTGAGACTTCAAGTTTCAAAGAGGCAGAAGGAGAAAAAACCCCCCATAAGCTACCGTAAAAATATAGAAGGCTCTTCGAAAGGTTCCACAAAATAACAGAGAATTTAATTCGTAGAGATCGTCTTCCACCTCAAATCCCTAAGGAAAGAAAAAAACAGAGATCAAAATATCTACTTTACCCATCTAATGGTTTAACCTTTCTCAAGAACTTAGTTCTTTCTTTGGATCTGAGATCCACAGGACAAGTCTCCCACAAGTCAAGAATTTAATTCTCATTAGGAAGATATTGTTCTTGAGAATCAAAAATTCAGGGAAGAACAAAGTTGAAAAGAAAGAAGATAGAGTCCATAATACTCCAGGAACTTAGTTCCTTCAAATCAAGAACTTAGTTCTTTAAAAACCCGATCCAAGATCCTCAAAATAGTGAGCTTGCTGATCGTTAATCGTCAAAATACCATCAACAGAGGTTTAACCTCTTTGAAAGAATGAACATGAAGAACATGGAGTCCATAATACTCCAGAAACTTAGTTCCCTCAAAAAACAAGAATATAGTTCTTAAAGAACCCGATCCCAGATGATCAAAATAGTGATCTTGGTGATCTTTAATGGTCAAAATACCATTAACAGAGATTTAAGTTCTCTAAAAATATCAACAATGATTAAATCACCAAAAGAACTCAGCGCCTCACGTGAAAAGCGCGTGTGTACCGAAAGCCAAGTTACATAGCGTCTCACGTGAAACACACGTGAGCGCCACAAAACAAAAAAGTTTAGTGCTTAGCACTAGTGCAGCGCCTCACGAGAAACACACGTGAGCACCGAAACTCAATGCCTTACGTGAAATACACGTGAGCGCTCAAAAGATGCCAAAATCTCAATACCTCACATGCCCCACACGTGAGCGTTGTATAAAAGTGCAGAAGTATTATAAAGTTAGTCCAAATGACTAAGTGCTAAGCACTGATTGGGCAGCGCCCATGTCTTAGCGCCTCACATGAAACAGACGTGAGCGCCTAATAAAATAAATGAGGCAGCGCCTCACGTGCCCCTCACATGAGCGCTATACGAAGTTCTTAGCACTCTATATTTAGTCTAAATGACTAAAGTGATTAGCACTGATTGGGCAGCGCTCATGTCTTAGCGCCTCACGTGAAACACACGTGAGCGCTCAATAAAATAAATGAGGCAGCGCCTCACGTGCCCCTCTCGTGAGCTCCATACGAAGTGCTTAGCATTCTATATTTAATTAAAATGACTAAAGTTTTTAGCACTGATTGGGCAGCGCCCATGTCTGAGCGTCTCACATGATACACATGTGAACGCCAGAGCCCCAAACAAGTGCTTAGTATTTTTGCATAAAAGGAAAAGGGCTGAGCAAACAGAACCACAAATAAGTGCTTAGCACTTTTGGAAAAAAAAAGAGAAGAGAAGACTGAGCAGACCAAGCCCAAATTGGCTAAGTCTCTCTGAAAAGTTTCTTGCAGCTGTGCCCAAATGCTTTATTATTGGATCTTAATAAAATTTAATGATCCTGAAAATATTGCTAAGTTGATCTTAGTCTAAAATAAGACTAACATATTCTTAGTTAAAATAAATTGAGTCAAAATGCTCATATATTTAAGTTGATTTTAATCTAAAAATAGATTAACGGTCCTTAAATAAAATAAAATATTCTTTGAACTAAAAGAATATATAACCTAAGTTCAAAACCCAAATTCATAAATATACGGATTTGGACTGATCCGCGCCCTACGAGCGATGACATAAACTAGCCTCCGTATACAATCCACGGGAAAAAAAAACAAATAACACATGACACGAAGTGAACTACTGTAGCAGGAGAAAGTGGTTATCGCAACGTGATTACGTAATTAACTGCAGGGGCTTGCGCTTGCAGGGAAGAGCGTCCCCATAATCAAAAACCCCTCACAAACGAGGAGGAATCTGATAAAGTCTGCTACAACGGTCACATCTGTCCAGACCTCTGATATATGGTGCCATAAATCAACTTGGTATCTTCGGAGAGGTGGATAGATATGTCCAAATAGTATCTGCCCCTAAATTCAGGCCAGACGTCCTCCGTGTCTAAGTCCGGTCTCCGGCAATAAACAGAAGGTGTGCAAGTTTCCTTAATCCATTTATGGATTAAAGTAGGCATTGCGGAGATGGAACATCTGTTTTGATGAAAAAGTCAAGGAATTTGATTTCATCAAAAACTTAGATGAGCCTTGTATATATAAGAAGATTGTAAGGAGAACAGTCGTGTTCCTCCTTTTGTACGTCGATAAAATTCTCCTGATAGAAAATGATATTCCTATAATACAGTCGATCAAACTGTTCTTGTCTCAGAAGTTCTCCATGAAGGATCTGGGTGATGCCTCTTGCATTCTGAGAATCAAGATCTATTGTGATAGGTCTAAGAGAATATTGGGACTTTCACAGTTCAGGTACATTGACATCGTACTAAAGAGGTATACTATGGAAAATTCCAAGCGCGGTAATTTACCGGCTTGTCACAGAATCACCCTCTCCAAAGAGATATCTCCCAAGTCTAATAAGGAGAGGGCTCGCATGAGCATTATACCATACGTTTCGGTGGTAGGATCTAGAATGTATCCAATATTGTGTACCAGACAAGATGTAGCTTACGCACTTAGTGTAGTAAGCCGGTATCAGTCCAACCCAGTGTAGGATATATGTATGCCCTAGAGGCCATTATTTGTAATGGATGCTATACATACATACATACATATATGTATGTATGTATGTATGTATATGTATATGTGTCACACCTCGCTTCCCAAAATACGGAATACGAGGGGTTGACAAGGCCAGCCATGCTCCTACGGTCAAGGATACATCCTGCCGTAGTCACACTTCGGCATCTAGCTTTACATGGTAATCAGTAAAAAATGCGCAGGCAATGAGAAATGCAGTAACTGAAACGAAACAATATAAAGATCTGACCTGATGGAAACAAAAGAGTATAACTCTGGATAACTAATCAAGGTGTCCGTGATATGCGTCTGGTCCTGGTCCAGGCTAAATCCTCTCCTCATACTGAGCATGCATACTCAGGTCGTCAGAGCGACACAATAGCAATATAGTATATATAAATCCAAATGACAACTCTAACAGTGATAGTAAATATATATAACAGTAAATCAATGACGGTATAGGTATGAACATGCAGTAATCAATGCAGTGGAACAGTAAAAGCAGTAGAATGATATGCCAAGTATGTCAACACAGTAAGTATGTATATCAATGCTATCATCCCTATCAGTCTCTAAGTCTCACTGTACAGGTCACTAAGCCTATCATCAGTCCAAGTGTGAGAGTCAACCACTCGCGAGTGTCCTCCACCCAAGGGTAGAACCCAAGGGCAAGGGACCACGGGCCCAACATGTAACTCACGGTAATAATCATGTACCCTGTAAATCTCCATATATCTCCATATATATAAGCCGGCAAGGGACTCCCGAGATTCTGTTGAACTCACACTCAAACTAACCCACACCCCGTAGTCTACATCAAACGCTAACCATAACCCTAAATACCAGTCGGTCTGTGACAAGTCTGCGCGAGAATTGGAGGCAGGACCTCCATCAAGCACGTCCCGACTAATACCTAAGATAAATGGCAGAGTCAGATGTCTTATCTGTGACACCCATGCAAGAGTTTCCATAAGTGTCCCATACCACTTATAGTTACACGTTCACGCGTCCCACAGACGTCGACAATGCAATAGAATAATAAGGTTCACTGATTGTGTACAAGTACGTGTCACTTTCACTTATTCACTTATACACGAACACTAACGTACTTGCCACAATCATCACTAATACCTAACACTGGGTAATGCACATTATCACTAAGTTATCAATGCAGTGACATATGTATGATATGATGCGTAAACAGTATGTAAAGCATGATTAGGTTGTCATGAATCAGTAATCTACCACTTGCAATATTTATCATAAATCAAACGTGTATAGTTTAGCGAAACGATAAATGGGGAATAAATTGTATGATTGGTTATCTAACCAGCGAATTTGGTTTCACGGCAATCGGGTTTCAGGATCATTAGTTATGGCCATTTCCTTTTAAGCGTTCACGGCTGGAAATCCGGTTTCAGAATCAGAAGTCCGTTTCGCAATGCATTTTAATCCCAGTTGGGATCAGAATTTAGCAACACTACAGTTGAATGAAATCTAGGGTTTTCAGCAAGTTTTTCAACGCAATAGACGGATTCTCAATCGGGTATGTACGTCAGGAGATATATACTGTTCAATACTAGTATGTCAATTCTGATTCTGTTGGGACTGTTATACGTCCCGATCTTTTAAATTACAGGTTAAATAGCAAATGATGATGAAACAGGGTGAAACCACCTGTATTATCTTGCTAACAGATTCATCTTTAGTAAACAGTGGAGTTCCGCAACCTACGAATTAAGGAAACAAGGTGGTACCCATTGTGGAACAGCACACAGTAAACAGAGTCGCTCTGGACTGCAGTCCAGAGTCGCACTCCAATCCAAATATTGTCACAGTTTAAGTATAGAAACAATTAGAAACTTACATAGGGTTATAGTTCGTTGAGTCAGCTTCGATTTGAGCCCTCGAACGCATCATTCCAGTATGTATATAATTTATGGTGATTTTAACGGTTTTCAGGTACAAGAAACTTCCAGTTTTACAGATAAACTTGGGGGTAGTCGTTTTAGTCATTAACGGTCATAATTTCCAACGAAATTCACACACTAGATTCACGGCCATATGGGACAGATTATACAATTGAATTCCGCCAAATTAAATGATGATTTCCATTGAGAACATGCATCGAACAGTTGCGACGTAATATTTAACAGAAAAGTAAAACATGGGATATACACGATTGTAATTTGTAATTATCATAAAGTAGAATGTAGCAAGTAGAGAACTTGCCTGGAGACGATGAATTGCTGGCACGGTATGCACGGGCACGACACACGCGGCAACAACGGCAAGGGTTTGGCCTCAACTGCGGTTTGGCCTCGGCTAGTCATGGAGCTTGGGGGCTCCGGCTTGGATGCAGTGAGAGGGTGTTGGGGCTGGGGATCGCTGGTGCTGTCGAGGCCGATAGAGAGGGATTGCAGAGGGAGAGAGAGAGATTTTGAGAGAGAGAGAGTTAGAGATATAGAGAGAGAGATTTCAGAGAGTGAGAGAGAGAGAGAGAGGACTGAGGGAAAGAGAGAGTAGAGGGAGATAGAGACAGAGAGTGAGAGAGTGAGATGAGAGGGAACAGTAAGAGATTGAGAAAGAGAGGGAGAGTGAGTGATATATATATAGAGAGAGAGTGAGTGAGGAGGAGAGAGAAACAGAGTGAGAGAGAGATAGAGAACATAGGAAGGGAGAGAGGGAGAGATCAGAGAGAAAGAGAGAGTGGGAGACAAAGAGGTTGAGGGAGAGAAAGAAAGGATTAGAGAGAGAGAGAGAGAGTAACACAGAGGGAGTGAGAGAGGGGAAATTTAGAGAGAGAGATTGAGAGATTGAGAGGATGATGGCGACGGTGATGATGATGATGATGGGGTCGACGATGGTGCCGGGGTGGTGCTCGGGTCGACGAGATGAGTTGTGGAGGCCGGAGCTCGCCGGCGTCGTCGGGGTGCAGGCGGTGGTCGGTTGATTATGGAGGTGGGTCAATTGGTGAAGGAGGCAGTGAAGGATGGTGGAGTTTACGGTGAGGAGATGGTGGAGAAGGGGAGAAATGGGGACGAGGGTGGAGGAGAGCCGACGGTGAGGGGACGGCGGGTATGCAGAGACCCGAGTGGGTGCAGGGGAGTGAGTCGGGGAAGTAGGTGGAGGAGATGAGAAGGAAGTGGGGGAGCTCGGTGGTTTTGGGTATTGAGTGGTGGTTGTAGAGGAGAGCGAGGGAGGGAGTTTTGAAGGGTGGTAGGGTCGTCGGCGGTGGCGAGGCGAGCGCGGCCGTCGGTTCGAGAGAGGGAGCGGGAACAGAGAAGGGAGAAAGTGCGAGATGAGAGAGTGTGTGTGGGTGTGTACGAGAGAAGAGAGGTGGTGAAGGGTAGAGGGGACAAAGGGTGCGCGTCATGGGTAACGCTCGCGAACGTGGGCTCGAGGGGCGGCGATGAGGGCGCAACGGGAAGATTCGCGCGGGAAATCAGGAGAGCCGTTGGGGGAGAAGAAGGAGAGGCGAAGTGGGTCGGGTAGGAGTGAGCGGCGCGGGCCGAAGAGAAATGGGCCGGGCCAGCTTGTTGAAAAAATCAAAGAATAAATAATAGAAGGGATGGGCCGAGGGATTTAGAGGAAAAAATCAAATGGGGAAAAATAATGTAGTGGGCTTGGGATTTGAGAATAATAAAGAAAATTAAGTTTATTAAATAGGGAATGGGCTGGGTTTAATTTTAATAAAATAAATGGGCTGAGTGAATTTATTAATAAAAGGGAAAAAAGTGGTGTTGGGCTGAGAGATTGGATTGGCTGTGGAATTTATGGAAAAAGGTAAAGATTTAGGGTTTGGTGTTTTAGGGTTTAATGGAGTTTCTTTTAAAATAATTAAATACTTAAAAATAACAAAATTTATAGTTTACAGAGAAATACGGATTTAGGCGTATATAAAAGAACCGGGTATTACATCATACCACCCTTACAAAATTTCGTCTTCGAAATTTAAAATAAAAGATAAGTTATACAAACATAGGCGAAAGCTATTATATTGCAAACTAACACATAAAGATTTACTAGAAATACGTGGACGAAGAAATTTGAAGGTATAAATATGTAAGAACAACATACAGAAGATAGGTCTAAGTAGGTATAATGCAAGAATAACTATAGGGGCAACTACATGTATACGAGAATAGCAATAACAACAATAACGAACAATGATATTCGAGGCGTACTCGATAAAATCGAAACTCAAATATGTGCACGTATAAGTATATCGAAGGTAGCACGGCAGAAATAATGAGTATAAGGCACAATCATCTATAATAGTAAACATAGGCACAACACCCGAAAATAAAGTAACGATAATAAAGTAATGAAAGATTTGTCGGTAGGTTAAAATATTTCAGGATAATGTATCGATCAAATAGTTTTAAAATAACTTAGAAAACTCATATAGTGAAAATAAGAAACATGGAACAAAAATATGCGCGGTGTAAGGTTGCGCTACTGAAAAATAATGGGAAAGCTAGTAATGAAGTACTTGAAATGCGTAAAACGGGGATAGTCAATAAAACACTCTCTTCGATAAATACAAAATAATGAAAACCAAATTTCGAATAATAATGTCCCTAAATATAGTTAGGGTAACAGAGAAAACACAAATATGAATAGGGCTAGCTAGGGTAGGGATTACAATGGAGTGTGGCTCATTCAAGGGTCGGAGTGTGACGGCTTTAGACTGAAAGTTGAAGAGATTTGGATCGGGTCAGCATAGGAAGTAAGGGTGAGCAACAAAGGACTACAAGGGGAAAAGTATGGGGAGGATAACGGTCGGTACATCATATGAATCAAAAATTTGAAGGGTTAGCGAACTCGGAAATTTCACAAGAAATGTTCTCCTCCCAGAAGGATCTCAAACGGAGCACAGACGAAGGATGAAGGTGGACCTCTAAAAGATCGGGTGCGGTACTAGTTAATCTCAGTGAGGGTTAAAACAATGTAAGGAGTAGGGGTGAACAGATCTCAGTAGGAAAATGATTGTATAGAAGAAATACTCAAGCATCAAGTGAACTAAGAAGATCGATAGATTAGCGAACTCAACAATTTATTTTATTCCAAAAGATTTTAAACAAAGCATTCTCAAAGACGAAAGGTGGCCCTAAACTATACATAGATTTATTTGGCCAGATAAAACAACATCTAAAAGAATTCCCGTCAGTCGCGGTTGTGGAGATTCAGCAGGTTGCGATAGGCTCGCGCGCTCAGGTAGGGGCGTCCATTCCCATATCGCCTCGCAGGGATCGCCATTGGGAGTTCTTCTACAGCAGGGTCTTGATCTTCTGGTCATTCTTCCTCGGCTGGAGCTTCTTCATCGAGGTCTGATTCCATGTAATTCTCTTCTTCTGGATTCTCTTCCATGGGATTTTCCTCCACTGGATTTTCTTCTATCGGGTCTTCCTCTATCGGGTTCTCTTCAGGGTCTCCTTCCTCTTCGTCGGAATAGCCTATCATGTCAAACTCTGGGGTGGCTGCTCCTTCGTCCTCTGAATCGCTGTTTTTGAAAATGACCTGGGGATCGTTGATCTCATCATCAGAACTCATCAGCGTGCGGTCTAAGAAAACGCATGACTGTGCATCCTCATCTAAATGCGGCGCTGCTCCAGGGTGGGCCATGGCCTGAAAAGTAAGAATCATGATTAGACAGTGGAATACATCAAGAAAATAGCTAAGTGTACGAAGTATAGAAAGATATGTGGTGGCAGCAACTGAAAAATCGAGATTAAAATGCTTTGATAATGAATAGTATGAATAAGGGGAAAGACAAGAGAATGGTACATATATTACGATTCAAGTTTTATTGCATTCAACTAAAAGTTCGACGGATACAAGATTTCAAACGGAAAGAAATATTTATAGGAGGATGACAACATTATTACTGAAATTAAAAAACATGAAAATTCTTCTTTGATTGCTAGATCGCTGCATTCTCGTCACGCGAGTTGAATCCTGTGTTGGGTCCGCTTTATCCTCGAAGTTCGAACTACGCAATAATCATCACTCGGCAGAAGTGGGGAGTGTGGACGAATCTCCTACCTGTAGCTCTTTCCTTTTTGGGCAACCGTTGATGAGATGTTCGTTGGATCCGCAAATCAGACATTTCCCTTGGGCGCGGCGACAATCCCTCTGAAGATGTCCTGGCCTCTTACAGTACCCACAACATGGGGTCTTCTGCTACTTCTGTCGCGGGAAAACAAATTGGCGCTTCATCTTCTTCTCTTTTCCTCGTCTAACGGGGATCCCATTATGATTGGAGACTCCTGCTGGTGCCTGATTCACCTGTCTTCTCAGTCCCTCAGCTAACAAGTCATTTGTTCGCTCCTGGGCATCCTTCAAACCTTACAGTATACTCAGGATCTCAACGGTCTGATTCTGGGGAGTGGAGATAGAGGAAGAGTCGTTGGAAGACATGATCCTGAAACAATAATTTTGAGGATGATATAAGGCACAAGCTATAAGAATCAAATATAATATGGATTGGACAAAGATTCAGGAATATCAGATGTGATGAAATCCATTACAAGGGAAAATCAACTGTATGACTCTAAGTCACTTAAACAGAGTACGGTAGTGCAATTGCAACCACGTAACCTTTCCAAGTCACCCGAAACCCTAGCGAATGGATAGCAGAACACTCAATGTGAATATGGATCAAGGATATCAAGTTTACAATTTAGACCGAGGGATGTCTTAGATTGTCGAGCTATACATGGAAAACTGCAATCCCGATCGAAGCAAAACCTGTCTCTGATACCAACTAAACCATGTCACGCCCCGCTTCCCAAAATACGGAATACGAGGGGTTGACAAGGCCAGCCATGCTCCTACGGTCAAGGATACATCCTGCCGTAGTCACACTTTGGCATCTAGCTTTACATGGTAATCAGTAAAAAATGCTCAGGCAATGAGAAATGCAGTAACTGAAACGAAACAATATAAAGATCTGACCTGATGGAAACAAAAGAGTATAACTCTGGATAGCTAATCAAGGTGTCCGTGATATGCGTCTGGTCCTGGTCCAGGCTAAATCCTCTCCTCACACTGAGCATGCATACTTAGGTCGTCAGAGCGACACAATAGCAATATAGTATATATAAATCCAAATGACAACTCTAACAGTGATAGTAAATATATATAACAGTAAATCAATGACGGTATAGGTATGAACATGCAGTAATCAATGCAGTGGAACAGTAAAAGCAGTAGAATGATATGCCAAGTATGTCAACACAGTAAGTATGTATATCAATGCTATCATCCCTATCAGTCTCTAAGTCTCACTGTACAGGTCACTAAGCCTATCGTCAGTCCAAGTGTGAGAGTCAACCACTCGCGAGTGTCCTCCACCCAAGGGTAGAACCCAAGGGCAAGGGACCACGGGCCCAACATGTAACTCACGGTAATAATCATGTACCCTGTAAATCTCCATATATCTCCATATATATAAGCCGAAAAGGGACTCTCGAGATTCTGTTGAACTCACACTCAAACTACCCTACACCCCATGGTCTACATCAAACGCTAACCATAACCCTAAATACCAGTCGGTCTGTGACAAGTCTGCGCAAGAATTGGAGGCAGGACCTCCATCAAGCACGTCCCGACTAATACCAAAGATAAATGGCAGAGTCTGATGTCTTATCTGTGACACCCATGCAAGAGTTTCCATAAGTGTCCCATACCACTTATAGTTACACATTCACGCGTCCAACAGACGTCGACAATGCAATAGAATAATAAGGTTCACTAATTGTGTACAAGTACGTGTCACTTTCACTTATTCACTTACACACGAACACTAACGTACTTGTCACAATCATCACTAATACCTAAAACTGGGTAATGTACATTATCACTAAGTTATCAATGCAGTGACATATGTATGATATGATACGTAAACAGTATGTAAAGCATGATTAGGTTGTCATGAATCAGTAATCTACCACTTGCAATATTTATCATAAATCAAACGTGTACAGTTTAGCGAAACGATAAATGGGGAATAAATTGTATGATTGGTTATCTAACCAGCGAATTTGGTTTCACGGCAATCGGGTTTCAGGATCATTAGTTATGGCCATTTCCTTTTAAGCGTTCACGGCTGGAAATCCGGTTTCAGAATCAGAAGTCCGTTTCGCAATGCATTTTAATCCCATTTGGGATCAGAATTTAGTGACGCTACAGTTTAATGAAATCTAGGTTTTTTAGCAAGGTTTTTAACGCAATAGACGGATCCACAATCGCATCTGTACGTCAGGAGATATACACTGTTCAATACTAGTATGTCAATTCTGATTCTGTTGGGACTGTTATACGTCCCGATCTTTTAAATTACAGGTTAAATAGCAAATGATGACGAAACAGGGTGAAACCACCTGTATTATCTTGCTAACAGATTCATCTTTAGTAAACAGTGGAGTTCCGCAACCTACGAATTAAGGAAACAAGGTGGTACCCATTGTGGAACAGCACACAGTAAACAGAGTCGCTCTGGACTGCAGTCCAGAGTCGCACTCCGATCCAAATATTGTCATAGTTTAAGTACATAAACAATTAGAAACTTGCATAGGGTTATAGTTCGTCGAGTCAGATTCGATTTGAGCCCTCGAACGCATCATTCCAGTATGTATATAATTTATGGTGATTTTAACGGTTTTCAGGTACAAGAAACTTCCAGTTTTACAGATAAACTTGGGGGTGGTCGTTTTAGTCATTAACGGTCATAATTTCCAACGAAATTCACACACTAGATTCACGGCCATATGGGACAGATTATACAATTGAATTCCGCCAAATTAAATGATGATTTCCATTGAGAACATGCATCGAACAGTTGCGACGTAATATTTAACAGAAAAGTAAAACATGGGATATACACGATTGTAATTTGTAATTATCATAAAGTAGTATGTAGCAAGTAGAGAACTTGCCTGGAGACGATGAATTGCTGGCACGGTACGCACGGGCACGACACACGTGGCAACAACGGCAAGGGTTTGGCCTCAACTGCGGTTTGGCATCGGCTAGACGTGGAGCTTGGGGGCTCCGGCTTGGATGCTGTGAGGGGGTGTCGGGGCTGGGGATCGTTGGTGCTGTCGAGGCAGATGGAGAGGGATTGCAGAGGGGGAGAGAGAGATTTTGAGAGAGAGAGAGTTAGAGATATATAGAGAGAGAGATTTCAGAGAGTGAGAGAGAGAGGACAGAGGGAAAGAGAGCGTAGAGGGAGATAAAGACAGAGAGTGAGAGAGTGAGATGAGAGGGAACAGTGAGAGATTGAGAAAGAGAGGGAGAGTGAGTGATATATATATAGAGAGAGAGTGTGAGGAGGAGAGAGAAACAGAGTGAGAGAGAGATAGAGAACAGAGGAAGGGAGAGAGGGAGAGATCAGAGAGAAAGAGAGAGTGGGAGACAGAGAGGTTGAGGGAGAGAGAGAAAGGATTAGAGAGAGAGAGAGAGTAACACATAGGGAGTGAGAGAGGGGAAGTTTAGAGAGAGAGATTGAGAGATTGAGAGGATGATAGCGACGGTGATGATGATGATGATGGGGTTGACGATGGTGCGGGGGTGGTGCTCGGGTCGACGAGATGAGTTGCGGAGGCCGGAGCTCGCCGGCGTCGTCGGGGTGCAGGCGGTGGTCGGTTGATTATGGAGGTGGGTCAATTTGAGAAGGAGGTAGTGAAGGATGGTGGAGTTGACGGTGGGGAGATGGTGGAGAAGGGGAGAAATGAGGACGAGGGGGGAGGAGAGCCGGCGGTGAGGGGACGGCGGGTGTGCAAAGACCCGAGTGGGTGCAGGGGAGTGAGTCGAGGAAGTAGGTGGAGGAGATGAGAAGGAAGTGGGGGAGCTCGGTGGTTTTGGGTATTGAGTGGTGGTTGCAGAGGAGAGCGAGGGAGGGAGTTTTGAAGGGTGGTAGGGTCGTCGGCGGTGGAGAGGCGAGCGCGGCCGTGGGTTCGAGAGAGGGAGCGGGAACAGAGAAGGGAGAAAGTGCGAGATGAGAGAGTGTGTGTGGGTGTGTACGAGAGAAGAGAGGTGGTGAAGGGTAGAGGGGACAAAGGGTGCGCGTCGTGGGTAACGCTCGTGAACGTGGGCGCGAGGGGCGGCGACGAGGGCGCAATGGTAAGATTCGCGCGGGAAATCAGGAGAGTCGTTGGGGGAGAAGAAGGAGAGGAGAAGCGGGTCGGGTAGGAGTGAGCGGCGCGGGCCGAAGAGAAATGGGCCGGGCCAGCTTGTTGAAAAATTCAAAGAATAAATAATAGAAGGGATGGGCCGAGGGATTTAGAGGAAAAAATCAAATGGGGAAAAATAATGGAGTGGGTTTGGGATTTGAGAATAATAAAGAAAATTAAGTTTATTAAATAGGGAATGGGCTGGGTTTAATTTTAATAAAAGAAATGGGCTGAGTGAATTTATTAATAAAAGGGAAAAAAGTGGTGTTGGGCTGAGGGATTGGATTGGCTGTGGAATTTATGGAAAAAGGTAAAGATTTAGGGTTTGGTGTTTTAGGGTTTAATGGAGTTTCTTTTAAAATAATTAAATACTTAAAAATAACAAAATTTATAGTTTACAGAGAAATACGGATTTAGGCGTATATAAAAGAACCGGGTATTACAATATGTATATATATGTACATGACAATCTTGCTCGAAATGATAGTATGCTATCTGGTTTGCCATAATCTTAACATGTGCGTATGTTTTACTGGTTATTACGTATTGCGTATACATGTTGATAAAGCCCATTGGATCTGCTTGACTACCAGCGTTGTGATGGCGGTCATACTTATAAGGGCTGGGTAGTCTATAAGCATATTCTTAAACTGTCCCTAGTCGAAGGAATATCGAGACAGGACATCGATATTTCAGAGTAGATTAGTGTATACGTTTCTATACCCCGACGAGGGATGATGGTTAGTCTCACAGCCATTGGTGTGCTTCACCTAAGATTGTATACAGGTGCTCACTATGGGTGGGTACACTGGACGGACTCGCCGAGAACTGCTGGATGGTATTATTCCTAGCGTTAGATGGCAGTTCTCATGTGACATGTGTATAGGTAGTCTGTTGACCTAAGATCATCATTTATCTTGTATGAGTTCCCACTGTGTTTTGATTACTATCCTACCATGGCTCAAAGGAGTTTTGCAAACAGGTTTTAGTTGGGTACAGTCCCAAGCCACATGGAAGCAGTGAGTGATTGTTAAGGATTCGTCTCTCCCAGTATAGGGAGTCGATATCGCACTGTGTTTGGTTGGTCAACACCATAAGCCCCTGTCCAGGGTAGTTGAAAATTACTAATAATTAGATCATTAATTTCTCGGATGGTCTTGAGCCACACAAGAATGACTTATCAGGGTTAGTAGGGGTCTGACGTAAACCGCCCCTAGACCCGGTATGCGATATTCTAAAACGAACAGACTAGACTGTACAGATATCGTCACGGTTAGGCTCGGTAGGAGTTTAGATGAGTTTGCTCGTTGGCCTTCTTTTTGATAGGTAGCTGGGTAGTCGTTACGTACAGCTAGTACCACTGACGCGCTTATGGTTAAACCCACTGCCAATGTACTGTCGAGTCATTATAGTCCCACACAAAAGGTTTCTTTGGTTCAGGAAAAATGATGTGGAGGCCGTATGTTTATACGTGTAGGGTTCCGATTGATTACGTATACTAGTTACGCGGAATTTAATCGGACGTTTTTTATACTAGCGGGCTTAGAATTAAGCCGGTTCATTAAATCAGATATTGATTTAATGCTAGTATTATTTTAGTGGTATTATTCTATCTCTTGGGTGTTCGTATTTTGATACGAATACGGGTATGTATATACGGTAGAAAGTATTTTGTATTTATACAAAATACCTTCTAGAAGGGGACACCTCATAATGTGTATTTTCTATTTTTTAATAAATAGAAAAGTGAGGTGTAAAGAAGGCATGGCATGAAGCATGGCTTTGGCATTAATTGGAGCATTTATTGATGTATGGCTATTTTTAAAAGAAAAGGAAAATGCTTGATATTATATGATGAAGCCATTCTTCATGGTTAGTTTTTTTTGCTTGCTCATTTTTCTTGAGTTGCCATTCTCTACTTTTTCCTTCTCCTCTTCCTCAACCTTACCATTTTCATGAGTTAAGAAACAAGGGTCTTGATATTGAAAAACTCACCACTAATCTTTTCCACACAATTTAAACTAGCTAGATTAGCAAACTAGCTAGTTCAGTTACTTTCTTGTGAAAGTTGAAGCTTGAATCTAGAACTTTCGAGTGGATCATCTAGGATCCAGGAGACCGGCAACCAAGTTACATCAAGGACCCCAAAAAGAGCTTAAGAAGAGGAATCAAGACCAGAAGGCCACGAATCCGATAAGTATAACATTCTAACATAGTAGAATAATTGCCTATGTTATTTTGCTAATTAGGGCTTGTGGTAGATCTTAGGTTGTTGTCTTTGTTGCATACTTCAAAATTTGTATTTTGAAAATTCCTCCTCTCTACAAACACTGTAGAGTGTGAAAATTAGACTTACTCTGGTATCAAAGCCACTCCATAAGCCTTAACTAGTAGTTTACGATGCTTCAGTTTCAAAACCGAAAAAATTCCGATCTTTAAACCACTCTCTGTTCAAATATTTTTTTGGTCTCTGAAATTTTTTTAAACAAGTGCAGATGCTTACTCTTGTAGTGTTAATAATACACAATGAAAACGAGGTAATTTGGCCAATAAAAAACCACTCATTTCCTTAAAATTCCTGCCCCAGCGGTTTTATGGCATCCAATGTTCCTCATTTTCATTCTGTGTTCTGGGTTTGAAGAGTTGGGATTTTTGGTATTGTTTGATTTGTCCCAGATTTCACTTAGTGTTATCTTTGTTTTGGAGCAACTTGGAAAGTTTGGAATTTAAAACTTTTGCATCGTTTATCTCTCTAATGTGGTGTATGTGTTTTCAAATGTCGTTTATTTGCTATATGCCATTTAGGCAGGATCCCACACAGTTTTTTTTGTTGTTGTGATGTTTATATCTGTGATGGTTGATTCGGATTGTCATGTTGGATAGCCCCTAGTGCAATGGTAGTTGTACAGTTTTGACGTCCGACATGTGGACTGCCGTTTCCGCCAGTTTGTATATTCTTTTATTGGGGAACGGTTAGGTTGAGATCGATGTCACCGTTGTATATATATTTTTCTTTTCTATACTAGGATTATCCCACGGAGGAGTGCTCAAGTAGCCAGGTTCTAGATGGCAACGGGGCCCCATCTCATGGCGTTGAGACCGGGGTACCTTACTCTATAATTGACGGGCAACTCGCCGCACTCATAGGGGGTATAGGATGACCAATGGTGGGTGCTCAAGTTACCGGATTCTGTGAAGTGCTGGGTAGCCCATTCACTTTGTTGATTGGGGTTGCCTCGCTTCCGGGATTGGCGGGTAACTTGTCGCACTCGTAGGGATTTAGGTTCTTCATTGCACAGGCTATCCACACAACCGGGAACGTCGAGTTTCATTTATGGCTCAAATGAAACTCGGGGTTCCTAGATTATCCGCTATTCCATTTTGCTTATTAGTTTCTGTGATGCTGTTTATATCATGCCTAGGACGAATGCTTATAGACACACACACACACACACACACACACACTAGTAGATGTTGTATATGTTTTGCATCCGCGCTACTCATGCCCCCGCTCTGCCGTTAGTTAAGTAAGCCAACGGTGCATGACGGGGGCCCGTGGCGAATGCGGATGGCATATATGTACATTTTATTTTTCGTTCTTTTCTGGTGTGATAGGAATTAATTGATAGGACCGCATTAATCCTCATTAATGCAAGATAAGAAACCTAAAAAGATGTTACTGGAACATTTTGAAAAACCACTCGGTTTTTTTCAAAAACACTCGTTTAAAAGGCGGAGCTTGAACCACTCCTTTTCAAAGCTATCGTTCCTTCAACTATATCAAGTTCATTACATTCAAGGTTTTCGCCAAAAACCAGCTGTAGCCCTCCGTCGTTTCAAATGAGTAGCATATCGTATTCATGCTATGCTTGTTGGCCTTCGTCAAGGCATAGCGAATGGTAGCGGTGCATTACTTATTTGTAGCATAGACAGATGCATTGGTTTAGGACAGTCGTACAGTCTTATTGGCCTTCATCAAGAGAGCGAGTACGGGTGAATCTAAATTAATCAGGACAACGATGGGAAGAACTTGACTTGCTTCTTATGATTTGTTGGCCTTCGTCAAGGTCATAAGAGCTTGGGGAAAAAACCATATCGAGAGTTTCAAACACAAAGGAAACTTGCAGATTTAGCATACCTTCTGGAGTAAGGTGACTAGAGTGGCTTCCATCTAGATCATCATACAATGATAGTTGGATTCTGTCATGCCCCGCTTCCCGGTATACAGCGAAGGGGACACGACGAGGCCGCTACGTATTTACTCAGAAGCAAATACGCTAAGCGTAACTAAGCAATATAAAAATTAAATGCACAAGAGAAAAAATATAATAAAAACAACAACTTTATTTATTAACATTCTTTTGTACAATACATGAAAAGGAAATACAACGGAAATAAAAGCGATGCCTAAACAATGGCATAACAGAAATGAAAAGTACTGAATGGAAGTGTACAATGACTAGAGCTCAGGGTCTTCGCTATACTGATCCAAGTCTTCTGCAGTTGTCTCGATCTCTGATGGGTCCAAATCACCTGACGACATTCAAAGAAGAAAGAAATAGAATGTCTTCAGCGAACAGGTCGCTCGGTAAGTCCCAAAGATAAAAAGGAAAGTAGAATAGACAGAATAAGAATGTATCTTTTAAAGTTGTATTATGTTGTTGTAATGTTGTGTTAACGTTGTTGTTTGTAGCTTAGTACAGAAGGATGCTAGTGTATACGAGAGGGGTCTCTATATGCTAGAGACCAGGGAAAACGGAATGTACAAGGAACCGTTAAGCCACGGTACAACAGCAACGGAATATAGGTTAGGTGTCTTAATCTTACCGTCTCGTGCCACTTTTAACATCTTCCGTACCAATCTACCCCTTAAACCCCATAGTATTTTGATTGTATTATTTATCTTGTAAATTGTATTGATTGTATAATTAGTTGGCTGACCGAAACTATGATATCAGTAAACGGATGTAACCGTAGAATCATGTAAATGGAATAACTAGAGAACCATGTAAATGGAATGTATATCCATGATTCGGTTCAGTCAAGTTGTATAGATTGATAATTGGATTCATGGATTCATGTTGAATTGTAATATTGAAGCTTGTAGATTGTACTTGAATCATATTCAAGTCAGATTATACTGAGACTCAAACTAAGTCAGACAATCAGACAATCAGCAAAGTGTCCACTGAGCACCCGTATACCTTCTCTGATGTCAAACACCAATGGATATGGGATCATCCATCGCCCATCATATGGGTCGAGAAGCGCATACGCTAGTCTACTCTGGAGCATCGATGTCCTGTCTCGATACTCTCACGATTAGAAACATTTGAAGGATGTACTTATCGACTACCCTGTCCCCACTAGTATGATCTGCATCATAATCTTGGTAGTCAAGTACTCATCCTAAAGACTTTATCAACATATAATAGAGAGACAATAAGTGTACATGTTAAGATAAAGTGCTACCAGATAGCAAGCTATCATGTCGAGCAAGAAAGTCCTCCCTATATATGTCCAAGCATCCACTACAATATACAGCAATGGCCTCTAGGGCATACACATAACTAACATTAGTTGGGTACAGTCCCGAGCCACATGAAGCCAGTGAGTGATTGTTAGGGATTCATCTCTCCCGGTATAGAGAGTCGATGTCGCGCTATATTTGGTTGGTCAACACCATAAGCCCCTAGCTAGGGCATTTGAGAATTACTGATAGTTAGATCGGTAATTTCTCGGATGATCTTGAGCCACACTAGTACGACTTATCAGGGTTAGTAGGGGTCTGACGTAAACCGCCCTCTAGACTCGGTATGCGATATTCTCATATGAACAGACCGGTCTATACGGATATTGTCACGGTTAGGCTCGGTAGGGGTTCAGATGAGTTTGCTCGTCCTTGGGTAGCAATTACGTACAGCTAGTACCGCTGACGCGCTTGTGGTTAAATCTATTGCCAGCGTACTGTCGAGTCTTTAGAGTCCCGCATAGAAGCTTTCTCTGGTTTAGGAGAAACGATGTGGAGGCCATATGTTTATACGTGCAGGGTTCCGATTGATTACGTGTACTAGTTGCGCGGTATTTAATCGGACGTTTTTTATACTGGCGGGCTTAGAATTATGCCGGTTCATTAAATCAGATATTAATTTAATACTAGTATTATTTTAGTGGTATTATTCTATCTCTTGGGTGTTCATATTTTGATACGAATACCGGTATTTATATACGGTAGAAAGTATTTTGTATTTATACAAAATACCTTCTAGAAGGGGACACCTTATAATGTGTATTTTCTATTTTTTAATAAATAGAAAAGTGAGGTGTAAAGAAGGCATGGCATGAAGCACGGCTTTGGCATTAATTGGAGCATTTATTGATGTATAGCTATTTTTAAAAGAAAAGGAAACACCTCAAAGGTCTTTAGAGATGATCAAAGAGGACCATTTTCTTCTCCCTTGAACCTTTGATCTTCTCTTGATCCTTGGATCTTCCCAAAGTGGGATTTTTGGAGATGGGTCTCCTTCTTCTTCCTCTCTGTTGGCTGGATCTTGGAGAAAAGGGGGTGAGATTTAAAAATCTCCCCCTTCAGAGATTTGATAGAAGATCTGAACCCCCCTTCGAAGGTTTTATGGGGAAAAACTATTTATTTTGGGGAAAAGAAGAGTTAAACTCTTGATTTAATTCAAAAGGGGAAGAAGGTTTAGAACCTTGAGGAAGGAGAAGGAGACACAAAACCCTAATTTTTTGAGGGGAATGATTATATCTTTTATTTCTTCATCATGTTGCTTTATATAGACTTATAAATTTACACATTGCCCCTTGGGCTTTACAAAGTAGCATTTTGCCCATCCCATGCCTCATGTGCTTGTTTCTTTTTGTACATGAGCCATGGGCTTTATAAAAATTTGGCCTTTTGCCCATTTATTTTACATTCATGCATGAAAATTACATTAAACTTATTTATTACATAATTTTCTTCTTGGCATGGGGGAGGCCGGCCGCTTCATGTTCGAGCTCGACTTGAGTATGGGCCTACTTGACCTGGGCTTAGGCCCACTTGGTTTGGGGTTGACTTTGACTTTGACTTGGTCAACCAAGGTGTAATTTTTAACCCCAACAAAGTGCCCCCCATAAATAAATACACACCGCGTGTATGTTTGTGTGCATCAAATTGATGGATCTTGTTCGTGGGGAGTTTGACTTCACGGTGGAACATCATTCCGGGGGCGGAGCATCATTCCGGAAATCGATGAATCATTCCGAGGTGCGGAGTATAATTCCATAATCGGAGTACCATTCCGAGCAGCGGAGCATAATTCCAGGCTCGGAGCATCATTCCAAAGAGCAGAGCATAATTCCAGTGGGAGGATATATTCTGAGACGAAGCATAGTTTCAATGCAGGGTCCCAGGACGAAGCATAATTTCGACACGGGACAGGTGTATCCTGGGACGAAGGTTAATTCTGGTGCAGGGGAAACATTATGAATGAAACATAACTCCAATACAGAGGTTGATTCCCATGCGAAGCATAATTCCGACCGGGAAGGAAGATACTCCGAGGCGAAGCATAATTCTGACACGGGACACATTCTGAGACGAAACGTAATTCTGACGCAGAGATTGTTAGTTGACTTGATTCCGAGATAGAGCATAATTCTGATAGGAAGGTCGTTGGTCAACTTGATTCCGAGGTGGAGCTTGATTCAGACGGGAAGGTCGTTGCCTAACTTGATTCCGAGGCGGAGCATAATTCCGACAGAGAAGGCAGATACTCGAAAAGGAAGCATGATTTTGACACGGGGTACCTTCTGAAACGAAACGTGATTCCACCGCAGAGATTGTTGGTTGACTTGATTCCGAGACGGAGCATAATTCTGAAAGCGAGGTCATTGGTTGACTTGATTCCGAGGCGGAGCTTGATTCCGACGGGGAGGTCATTAGTTGACTTGATTTTGAGACGGAGCATAATTCTGACAAGGAAGGCAGATACTCCGAGGAGAAGCATGATTTCGACATGGGGTACCTTTTGAGACGAAACGTGATTCCGCCACAGATATTGTTGGTCGACTTGATTCCGAGACGAACTATAATTCTGACATGGAGGTCGTTGGTCGACTTGATTCTGAGGCAGAGCTTGATTCCGACGAAGAGGTCGTTGGTTGAATTGATTCCGAGACGGAGCATAATTCTGAAAGGGAAGGCAGATACTCCGAAGTGAAGCATGATTTCTGTTGGGTTACGGCAGCGCCCCGGCCATCAAACCATGGCCAAATGCAGAACAAAATTTTTCTAAACTGGCGCTACCATTATCCGATGCCCGTATCTACCCTAAACCCTAAACTAGCAAGCTAATAAAAGAGATAGGAATGGTTATACCGAGTTGATCCGTGTCCTTCGGTCTTCAATCTTCATCTCAAGCTCCTAGTGGTTGCGGATCGAGTTTAGTTGCCGGTCTTCCTCCATCTACGATGATCCACCTGGGGGAAACGGCGCAAGCTTCAGCCTCGCCAAGCGAGGTAACCGACGCTCCAAGGTTGCTAGCAATGGAGAGTGGAGGTATAGGAGTGTGTCACTATAATTTTCCTCCCAGCATAATGCTCAAAAGAGCAACTCAAGAAAATGAAGGAGGTCAGGAAACATGTGGCATGAGCAACTAAAGAAATGTGCTAAGTATTTTCTCCAAGTGAGTGAGAATAGAATGAACCATGAAGCAAGTGAAGAAATCAAGAGAAGAAAAGGAATGAGTATGGCCAAATCAAGAAGTGGTTGCCCCCCTCTCTCATGCACACAAAATATCTCATCTTTTTTTTTCAATAAACAATTCCAAGCCATACCTCTCTACATGCTCAATCCCGTTCTCATTCCAACTCACCCTCTACTTCATTTCCTAAATTGATTTTCTAAAAAGAAAATCAATTAATGAGATGGCCATATTCTAGAAACTATTCCGTATAAATACGGAATGCAACCCGGTATACGTATCGAAATACATATACGCGTATTCATACAAAAATATGAATAGCCAAGAGAGAAAATGAATAGTGAACAATAATACTATAATATAAATACATATATAAATTATTAAATCAAAACCTGATTAATAATCCGGCTTAATCCTAAGCCGCTAGTATTATCAACCGTCGGATTAAAGTCTGTGCAGCCTGTACACATATTTAATCGGACACCTGTATGTACCAATATACGTCATCTACACCATGTCACCTGAACCGTGAAAACCCTCTGTGTGGGACTCTGAAGACTCGTCAATACGCTGGTAGTGGGTTTAACCACAAGCACGTCAGCGGCACTAGCTGTACGTAACGGCTACCCAGGTATTGAGCGAAAGGAAGGCCGACGAGCAAACTCATCCAAACTTCTACTGAGCCTGACAGTGACAATATCCGCACAGTCTGATCTGTTTTTCTAAGTGTATCGCATATCGAGTCTAGGGTTGGATAAAGTCAGACCCCTAATAATGCAATAATTCGTGTCGGTATGAAACCCATCACCATATGAGAAACTACCGATCTTAGATCAGTAATTCTCGACTACCTTGGCCAAGGATTTCTGGTGATGGCCACCCATGCACTGCGCGACATCAACCCCCAATACCCAGAGAGACGAATCCCCGACAATCCGCTCACTGCCTCCATGTGGCTCGGGACTATACCCAACTAAAACCTGTTTGCATGACTCCTTTGAGCCATGGTAGGGTAGTAATCAAAGCACAGTGGGAACTCACACGAGAAAAATGACGATCTCAGGTCAACAGACTAACCTGTACACATGTCACCTGGGAACTGCTATCTGACAATAGGTATAATACCAACTAGCTTGTTCCCGGATAGTCCGTCCAGTGTACTCATGACCCAATGAGCACCTGTATACTATCTTAGGTGAACAAACTAACACCAATGTCTTGTGAGACCTGGCCACCACCCCTCGTCGGGGTCTCGATCAGTATACACTAGTCTACACTGGAGTATCGATGCCCAGTTTCGAAACTCCCACGACTAGGGACATTTAAGGATTTGCTTATAGACCCCCAGCTCCCACATATATGATCGCCATCATAATATTGGTAGTCAAGCAAGAATCCCGTGGGCTCTATCAATGTGTAATAGTGATGATAAAGAAAAACCAGATAGCATACTATCATCTCAAGTAAGACTGTTCTACCGGTATAGGACCTCCCTCAATCATCATAATCACCTGCTTGCGAATATGATAATTTCCTTCAGGGCATTATTTCCCCCAATCAGAGCAAAGCTCTGTTCAAATTTTGAAATTTGAAATGAAACAGCGCTTTATAAAAGCGCTGGCGTCAAGAGCGCCAGCGCTAAGAGTCAATGACTCAGAGGCAGCGTTCACGTGCAAAGCACGAGAGCACTCGCGCCAAGTGCGCTAGCGCTAAGAGTCAAAGACTCTGAGGTAGCGCTCACGTGCAAAGCATGAGAGTCAAAGACTCTGAGGCAGCGCTCACGTGCAAAGCACGAGAGCGCTAGCGCCAAGTGCGCCAGCGCTAAGAGTCAAAGACTCTGAGGCAGCGCTCACATGCAAGGCATGAGAGCGCCAAGCGCTAGAACTAAATGTTCTCCACCATTGGATCAAAGATCCAACGAAGATGATAAATTATCAAATTACCAGAATAAAATTCTGTTAAGTAAATACTCCTCAGAATCTTTCCAAGCAAGAAAGATTGTGCTTTGTAAATCAGAGCACCGTTGGATCAAAAATCCAATGGTGATTAAAAATCACCAAGATACAAAACAATCTCTATATGGGAAAATAATTTCCCAATCTTGTTAAAAAAACAAGAAGATTGTTTTCTGTAAAACAGAAGACCTAAGATCAAAGATCCAATGGTGGGGAAATATCCCCAAATCAATCAGAGAAAGATTTCCTTAACCGATTCAAAAAATCAGCCTCCCCTATATAAAGGACCCAAGACTTCAAATCTTGCATAGAGAGAACCCCACCATAAACTTCAAGTTCTCAAAAGAAAGAGAGAGAAGAGAAAGCTCTGAGAAGAAGAATTTCTTCAAGGTAAATAAAAGAAAGAGATAAAAGCATCTCATCAAAATAAGAAGAACTTAGTTCTTTTTCTAGATCATAGATCTATAAGACAGAAGTCTTTCATGAAAGAAAAAGAGATCGTAGCATCTCATCATAAAAGAGGGGGGAGAAGAACTTAGTTCTCTTTAGATCACAGATCTATAAGACAAAGTCTTTCACAGAAACAGGAGAAATCATAACATCTCCTCATAAAAGATGAACTTAGTTCTTAGATCCATGAGACAAAGTCTCTCATAAAGAAAAAAAAAGATCATAGATCTGTGAGACAAAGTCTCTTATAAACGAGAATTTAATTCTCAGAGCACAGAACTGACCAGAACTGCTAAAGGAGCGCTTCAGCATTCAAAGTCTGGCGCTCAGCGCCAAGCGCGCCACGTGCTCCTTACGTGTGTGCTATTTCATAGGAAGCGTTTTAGCGCTCCAAGTCTGGCGCTCAGCGCCAAGCGTGCCACGTGCTCCTCATGTGTGCGCTATTTCATAAGAAGTGCTTTAGCGCTCCAAGTATAGCGCTCCAAGTATGGCGCTCAGCGCCAAGCGTGCCACGTGCTCCTCATGTGTGCGCTATTTTATAAGAAGCGCCTCAGCGCTCTAAGTCTGGCGCTCAACGCCAAGTGCACCACGTGCTCCTCACGTGTGCGCTATTTCATAAAAAGTGCACTGCACTCATTGGTTGGAGCCAAGCGCCGAGTGCTCCACGTGCTCCTCACGTGGGCGCTTCTAACACAGAGCGCTTTGCACTCCTCAAGAAGGGCTTCAGCGCCATAAAAGTGTCCAACACTCAATAAAATACAAAAGAGAGAGGGGTGTCAGAACCCAAATCAATGCTCAGCATTGTTAAATAAAAAGGGACTGAGCCCAAATAAATGTTCAACATTTTATTCAAAACTGAGTGGACTGAGCCCAAGTTGGCCACAAATCCTTAATTCAGATTAACTGAGCCCATGTGCTCACAATCTTTTAATTGATCTTAGTCCCAAACCTGACTACAGATCTCCTAACCAACTTGGTTCAAGTGTACTTCTCTTCATTCCTCTGATATGTGTCGTTGTAATTCTTCAATGTCTTCATAGAGGTGACGGGTCCCGAAAACCAGACATTCCATGGATTATGAGGTCCTTAAACTCATGGACTATGATGTCCTTAAACTTTACGGACTATGAGGTCCTTAAGCTCATGGACTATGATTCCCTTAAACTTATGGACCGCAACGTCCCTAAACTAAACCCCTACAGATTATGATGTCTTTAAACTGGACTATGAGGTCCTTAAACTCATGAACTATGATTTCTTTAAACTCCACGAACTATGATGTCCTTAAACTTATGGACCGCAATGTACCTAAACTAAAACGATAGAGTCCAAATACTCTTTCGTTGGATCTAAATGATCCCAAAATCCTGTTGAGTAGATCTTAGTCTAAAATTAGACTAACCTATCATTAACAAACGTTTGAGTCGATCTTAATCTCAAATGAGGTTAACGATCCTCAAACCAACCCAAACCCAAATCTTAAAAAATACGGATTTGGACGAATCCATGCGACAACGTAAATTAGTCTCCGTATATAATCCACGGGCAACCAAAAATAAAACAAACACACACGACACGAAGTGAACATCTGGAGAAGGAGAAAGTGGTCACCGCGATGCGGTAGCGTAATTAACTGCAGGGGCTTGCGTCTGCAGGGAAGAGCGTCCCCGCAATAAAAAAAACCCTCCCATTGAGGGAGAATCTGACGAAGTTTGCAACAACGGCCGCATCCATCTAAACCTTCGATACATGGTGCCATAAATCAACTTGGCATCTTCGGAGAGGTGGACGGATAAATCCAAATAGCATCTGCCCCCCAAAATTCAGGCCAGACGTCTCAACGTCCCGGTCGCGTCTTTCGGCGGAGAACAGATTCTGGCATGCCCGGTGGGACTTTTTCCTCTTTCCACTTCACACTTCGTGTGTTGTATTCGCGAACGGATCGCGGTTTAATGTGGTTGCCCATGGATTTGAAGTACTAAGATTTGGTCTCTCGCTTCGTGCAGAAAAAGAAGATCAATGGCTTCTAACTGCTCCAGCTGCAACAATTGAAACAACTCCCGATCCGTCCTTACAGGAGGATTGACCTATGGGCCTCAAGCGGCCTCCATTTTCGCGATACCAGTAGAACAGGTGGCGCATGCCACCACTAGGTTGTTCTTTGGGACCATGCTCCCACCAATGAGCTTCAACGCCCCACTACCGTCGCAAGAAGCTCCGAAGAAGACGGTCTTTGATCGGCTTACAACTACCGCGGCCCCTCTCAACGGGTCGCCAAAATCCAACGCCTCGGTCTTTAACAGACTGGGCCAAATCTCCAATGGGCCCGTGAAGAAGCCCGCAATACCTGAAGGGGTTATCCCGAAACGAATAGCCATCCCTGCTCCAGTAAATGAAGTCGTCAGAGAGACTTCTCCTACTAAGGGGTCGGTCTTCATAAGACTGGTCATTCCATCTCCCGCTCCAGGCGAAGTCACCAAGACTGCTTCCCATGTTCGAAAGTCTGCCTTCGACAGGTTAGCCCTCCCCTCTCAACGGACGTTAGTTTTTGACAGGCTGACACCAACAGCAGTTTCTCATCAAAGCATGAAGCACGATGCAGCTACCCCGACAACGGAAATGATATCATCTGCAATACGCACTCGACGTCGTCACTGGCGCCGAGTGAGGAAAGATGGGGGAAGTTCCCCTTCTGGACTGACTCCACTAGCTCCAATGGTGGAAATTGATGCTGCTGTTCCAACTGGGAACAGCTTTGAACCACTTAGGAGGGTGCGCAAAAACTCTTCGACTGCTGTGTTGAAAAGATTTCCCCCGCCTGTGGAGAACGCTACAAAAGCAAAGACGGAGCATCCTTTTCAGCGGCTGTCCACCAAAATTCATAGAGTCTGGCGGATAGTCATTAATCGACAAGGACTACTCCCGTCGATCTAAGAAAATGAAAGTTCAACAAGAGGGGGACCATCCCGCCGCCAAGCTACGAAACGTATCGTCTGTCCGGGTGCCTATTGTAGCAACCCCCTCAGCTTCAACTACCCATAAAAAGAAGAGGCCGGAGAAGATCCCTATGCCTGCGACAAAGCTCAAAGGCACTGAATCCAAACGCCCCAAGTCTGGGGGCATGGTGGTGCACACCATTTATATGGCTTCCGGAAAAAAGGAAAGCCGTGCTTCTACGGGTCATCGACCGCTCACACGGTCTGTGACGAGAACTCAGGAACAGCAACAAAAGCTCCTGGAGATGCTGACCCAGATGGCCGCACTTACTGGGCGAAAAGAAAGCCCGGAGACATCGTCAGAGTAGCGCCAAGAACAGGAAACTGATGCCGAATTCCTCCGAAGAACGCTCGAGAGGAAAGACAAAGAGGCCGTGGACAAGCGGCCAACATAAAACAAATGGCGCTTTTATTCCAAGATATGGTCGGAAAGATGATACAGCCGGATCCTCCAGCTGAAGACCATCGATTATCCTTGAAGACGACAGAGGGGAGACACCAAACCCTCTTCCGGCTCTATCAGCAGCCAAGGAAGAGACCATCTTCAAAGCCTCCCTTGAAGACTATATAGCTCAACAGATACGAGCTCATCAGGCGAGCGAAGCGGCTAGCCAAATCGTCAAAACTGGACGACCCAATCCGGGTTGGTACGACCAAATAAAGTATCCGCCAGGATATACAATCCCTAAATTCCATGTGTATAAGGGGACGGGTAATCCACACCAACACGTTGCTCAATTAAGAGCCTTGTGCGGTAATACTGGGGGTGTCGACAAACTGATGCTTCGCTAGTTTGTTGGCAGCTTGTCGGAGACAGCATTCGAGTAGTATTCCGAGCTCCCGAATGACTCTATCAAGACATTTGCAGAAATGGAGCTACTGTTTACATAAAGATTCGCAAGCGCTAGCGAGCGCACCCTGATCACCGCACTAATCAATGCCAGGGTGAAGCCAGGCGAAACATGGGTTCAGTATGCGTTATGCTGGCGGAACCTATGGTCGAAGTGCGAACAACGCATAGAGGAAGCTCCTGCCGTGGGCATGTTTGTGGGAACCCTCGATCCGCAGGCGACCATATCCCAGTTCATGATGTTTTTCAAGCCAACTACCTTCCAGGCTTTGATTGACAAGCTGGCCTAAATGGATCAGATGGGCCATAGACCGTCTTCCTCGAAAATGGAGCCTCAAAACGAAAAGGGGAAAGGGAAGGGAAAGCGACCTTCGTCGCCAATGCTCAGCAGCAGCCCAGTGGTCCAAAACTAGCTGATCGCCAAAACGATAGACAACGATTCTTCAACGAGAAGCTAAAACGCCCTTATTCGTTTCCCCGGGATAAAAAGAGGAGACTATTCGAACTGGCGGTGCGTAATAGGCTCATCAATCTGCCAGATCCAAGACGTCCACTGTAGTCGGGCGACGCCAACAATCCTAATTACTGCCCCTACCACCGAGCAGTAGGCCATCCAATCAAAAATTGCTTCGTCTTCAAAGGCCGGATTGAGGACCAATACCAGCAGGGCAAATTCGAACTGTCCGAAAATTGGAAAGTAAGCCCGCCACAACCACACGCTCCGAAAAAGATAGACACACCGGGAGTATCATGCTCATTTATAGAGGAAGCTCCATGGGAAGTTGTTCTTTCGAAAAAGACCAAAAGAATGCTGAAAGATCTCCAAGCATGTCCGGCGATTAAGTGGAAGAGCCCGCTGGAGCCCGAGATTATTGAGGGGATGCTGAAGCCGCGCCCAACGCTGAAAGTTGGTGAAGATGGACAAAACATTCAGGCCAAGCCTCCAAAGTCTTTAAAGAAAAAGAAGAAGGCCAAGAAGCCCGTCCAACCCGAAGACAGCCGTACAGGTCTACAGAAATACATCGATGCACTAGAAGAATATAACCCAATCATGTTGGATGAATTCTTTAAGCATGTTCTTGAGAATGAAGCCGATGACGCTGATGAAGGAGACAATTCTTCAGAAGAGCCCGGGGATTATGTGACAAGCTTCCACATGATCTCTCACTCATCAATAAATGGAAAAGGAGCTCCTGATGCAGAGAAACTGGGGGCAGATCCAGAACCGGAATCAAAATCCCTCGAGCCATCGAACGAATTGATTGACAGACTGCTGAGCGAAGCTCTTCATAAAAGCAAATCTGACCGAGAGCGTGAAACATCCATATATGAAAGGGCCAAGCGTCGGCGTCATGTTGAAAAAGCTCCGGTGTTGAGAAGCCATAGAGTACCCCAACCGGATAAAAGCATTTCTGCCGCCAGCAAAAGCAGGTTTAAGACAAGGAAGCCGTTCGCTAAAGTCCGGTCGATGGGAATGAAGTTGCCACCTTTCAAAAAAGGCACTTCAGAAAATACGTTCCCCGATGAACTAGATGCATATCCAAACTACTGCTTATACCATTGGAGGATCACATACCCTACCGAGGAATGCATGGCCTTTAAAAATTGGTGGCAGGGATACGTTGCTCATCGACATCATTTCAAGCGGATGAAGCGCAAAACTCGTCGAGAGCAGAGAAGCACGATAGATGAGCGCAAACGAACTGCCGGCGACTGTCACATGGTTAGTTTCGGGGGATCGCAAGTTCTCACCTTCGGGAGCGATTCTGATGAAGAAATAGCTCTCGGCCCTCTCTTCAGGGAATCCATCTCCGAAACAGAAGAGATGAAGACCTGCGAGAACATTCAGCTGCGCAATCGCACGTTACCCGAAAAGAATCTCGGACTCACAAACAAAGGATCGAACAAAAAAGATAAGGGAAAGTCCCTGAAGATATCGCCCTCAATGACCGAGTCGTCGAAGAGCTTGCAGCCAAAGACCCACCCAAGAAAAACAAGGTGGATTACAACGTTCTGGCACACTTGAGGAAAATACCCTCGCAGCTAAGCATTCTCGATGCCTTTCTGCTATCTAAAGAGGAAAGAGATTCTTTGATCAAGGCACTACAAGAGCCCGAGCAATTCCAAGCTTTCCTTGCCGAAGAAAAGATGAAAGACGAGCTGGAAGAAGTGCACACGGCTGACATCACTTTCGACGATGAAGATCTCCTCCTCGGAACGTGCGAACCTAACCGCCCCTTGTATATCACCGGATACTGCCATGACATCAAGATAGAGAAGATCTTAGTTGATAACGGGTCCTCTGTTAACCTCCTAAATGTGAGGGTGTTAAAAGAAATCTGCATGAACGTCCAGTACCTCGCTCGGGATAAAATCACCATCTCCGGGTTCGACTTCCAGTCATCACGGACGCTTGAGTCTGCAATACGGACGCTACGCTTTGGGCTGCTCGTCACTGATATCAAGTTCCACGTCATTGACGCCAAGACATGCTACAATGCCTTGCTCGGTAGGCCTTGGTTACACGAGTATAACATCATCCCTTCTATACAGTATCAGTGTATGAAGTACTTCAAAGACGGGCTTGAATACACAGTGACGGGGGAACTGAACCCATTCTCCGTGAATGAAGTCCGAAAGTACGAAGACACAAAGTATTTCTTACTGGACTTTGAGGACACAGAAAGATGTCATAAGCCGAAGAACAAGCAAAAAGCTATCACCACTATTCCGGTCGTTGGGAGAGATACCAAGGAGGAGGAAGAGATAGTCTATTCGAGGCCGCTCCAATACAATAAGCCCAGACCATATACCCCTATGTTGATCTTTGGCAGGGACTCTGAAGATGAGGTCAATGCAGTATTTTCTGTTCGGTCATCAATACGAGCCTTCACTGGCGATGAACAGAGTTTGCAAATCGCCATGGTTCCACAAAAGCATTACAAAGAGCTTGACGCACTTGATACCTATAGTGTGTAAGAACTGCAGACATTCTACGTCCCTCCCAGGCGAAAAGATGAAAAGGCGATCCTCTTTTATCGATCCGCGGAAACCAAAGTGGAGAAAGAAATCTGGCATGGTGCCGATTCTACGCTTGACAGGCTCCAACCCATCCATCTGCCCAAATACTCAACAGAAGGATTAAAAAGGCTATTGAGACGCCAAGTCGTACCCTTCAAACAGACTGCTCGACAAGCTCAGTTCTACAACAGGATCTAGAACATCCCCGGAACTCAGCGAAAATTGCCCAACGGGAGAATGGAAACGAGCGGGCTTGGATATGTTCAATCCAAGAAACGGGAGCGATTCCAGGGCTGCTACATTATACATGACTTTGATGAAGAAGGAGATACTCTGTTGGAAGACACTGCAATTGAACCAAAACGAGATCCTGTCGTAAAAATGCCAAGTCCGTCGTTTGAAGAATAGATGAACAAACTAATAAGGGAAGCGGGTCAAAAAGTTCGGGATGACCACAATCGTGAAATGGCCATTTACGAGAAAGCTAGGACGCAGCGCCTCCTTCAACAGGCTACGGAGAATGACAATGCCCTTCGTCGCCAGCCCGTCATACAGAAGATCCGACGCAGAGGCAAAAACAAACTAAAGAACGGAAAAAACGTTCGACAGCGGAAAAGCGGGTCTAAAAATCCACGCGATCGAGAATTGAGCAGCCGGGATCCGTCTCTTATAAAGAAGATGGGTCGAGCATATTCTTTTCCTCAAGACAAGACAAGGAAAATATTCGATCGTGTCCTAAAACATCAAATGATTACGCTCCCAGAGTCCAAACACCCCGAACAAGAAGGCGAGGTCTCTCACCCGGATTATTGCTCCTATCACCGAGCAATAGGACATCCTCTCGAAGACTTCTTCACATTCAAAAACTGGGTAGAATACCAGTATCAGCAAGGCAGGTTTGCTCTATCCAGCAGTTGGAAGGTAACCCCACCACAAAAGCATGTACCGAAAGCCACGTATACAGCGAGAGTAAAACCAGATCAACATCGGTATCGGAAATGATCTCACATGTTAGAAGAGGGAGTACACGAGAATATGGATGACCTCTCTTGGTGCTTCGAAAATGAGGACGAAGACGAGGTGATCTCAGAATTTCCACCGGCGCCAAAAGAGTTGGAAGATGGAATACATATTACTGCGGACAACCTAAGGAAAATCGACTTGGGGACGGCAAACGACCCACGGCCAAAGTTCGTCAGTGAGCTGCTGTCTGAGAAGCAAGTGGCTACGCTAAAAGACGTGCTCATGCAGTATAAAGACTGCTTCGCATGGAACTATTCCGAGATGCTGGGACTAGATCCAGAGATAGCGGTGCATAGATTGACGATATCTCCAGACACCAAGCCAGTCAAACAAGCGCCAAGAAGGATGCGGCTCGAACTTGAAATGAGCATCAACGCCGAAGTCAAGAAGCCAATCGACTCTGGCTTCATCCAAGAAGTTCAGTACCCTGACTGGATCGCCAACATCGTCCCACTGATGAAGAAAAATGGGACGGTGCACATCTGTATGGAATTTCGGGACCTCAACAGAGCTTGCCCGAAAGATGATTTCCCCGTACCAGTTACCGAGTTGATGATAGACAACACGTCCACTCACGAAGTCTTCTCCTTCATGGATGGCTCATCAGGGTACAATAAAATAAAGATGCATCCCGAAGACCAGAAGCATACCGCTTTCCAGACTCCTCTGGGCATATTTTGCTACAAAGTGATGCCTTTCGTTCTAAAGAACGTCGGCGCTACCTATCAGAGTGCCATGACGAAGATTTTCGATGACCTCATACATGAAATCATCGAATACTATATTGACGACCTCATGGTGAAAAGCAAATCGCACGAGGACCATTGGGAGCATCTGAAGATAGTGTTCCAACGTCTTCGGAAATACAACCTGAAGATGAACCCTCTCAAATGCGCGTTCGGAGTTTCCTCGGGCAAATTCCTAGGATTCATCGTACGACACCGAGGCATCGAGATAGACCCCTCAAAGATAAGGGCGATCATGGAAATGCATCCGCCAAGAACTCTCAAGCAACTGCGGTCTCTCCAAGGAAAGCTCGCATATATCCGAAGGTTCATAGCTAACTTCTCCGGAAAATGCCGTCCCTACAGTCATCTAATGAAGAGGGGACCCCGTTCGTCTCGGATCGCAAATGCCAAATCGCACTGGATGAAATCAAGCAATACCTGCAGAATCCGCCAGTTCTGACCGCCCCTGTCAAGGGAAAACCCCTCATCTTGTACACAACCGTCCTTGAAGCTTCTTTGGGCGCGCTATGGGCACAAGAAAATGACCAAGGGAAGGAGAGAGCCCTCTACTATTTGAGTCAAGTTCTCCTGAGGGCAGAAAACAACTATTCCCCCATCGAAAAACACTGCATGGCGTTAATCTTCGCAATAACGAAGCTCCGACATTATGCTTTGGCGCATGAGGTCCACCTCATATCAAAAGTAGATCCTCTCAAGTATTTGATGTCAAGAGCCATACTAATAGGACGACTCGCTAAATGGGACTAACTCTTAATGGAGTTCTCAATAACCTATCGACCACTCAAGGCAGTGAAAGGCCAGGCCATCGCCGACTTCTTCGCTGAGCACCCGATACCTGCCGATTCACCCTTAAATTACGAATTGCCAGACGAGCACGCGTTTGACACGATCGATAGGGAGATAGGAGGGAGTAATACCCGATGGGAACTCTACTTCGATGGAGCATCTTCCATGAAGAAGCGAAAGCACAGCTCCCCTATAATCAAATCTGGGGTAGGCCTCATCTTTGTGACTCCGCAAGGAAGGATAATCCACTTTGCATTTTCCTTAACAGAGCCGAGGACAAACAATGAAGCCGGATATGAAGCTTTGATAGCAGGTCTTGAGATCGCTGTAAACATGGGAATCGAAAACCTCCTCATATACGGAGACTCCCAGCTGATCGTTAATCAAGTAAACGACGACTATCAAACGTGCAAACTAGAGTTGGTGAAGTACGGCGAGAGAGTACAACAATTGCTGACTCAAATTCCTTCCTACGTTCTGGAAAGCATACCGCGTACGGAAAATAGCAAAGCAGATGCGTTAGCCAAACTCGCTAAAAAACTAGCTAACAAAAACCTCGATGACGTAAGGACCGTTGTGCAAAGCCGTCGGGTTCTTGCATCGGCAGAAATATCTCCGGAGTCGTCCGAAGAAAAGTGAGCGACCAAGCAAACGGCCCTACAAATAAAAGACCAGGAAAAGGATAAGGATTGGAGAGAAGTCTTTATAGACTACTTCAAATCCCGTCGAGCACCTGAAGATGCGTCCTCAAGACATCAGCTCATTAAACAAGCTCTGTCTTTCGCCTTCGTCAACGATACTCTGTATAAGAGATCGTTTGACTCTCTATGGTTTAGATTCCCGGGATCGGATGAAGCAAAGAGAGTCGTCCAAGAAACTCACGACGGATTCCGCGGTTCTTATCAAGACGGCCCGAAGATGAAGCTCAAGATCAAAAGGATGGGCTATTACTGGCCCACGATGATTCAAGACTGTCTTGAATACGTGAAGCAATGCCATGCGTGCCAAATTCATGGAGACTTCGTCCACCAGCATCCCAACCTGCTACACCCAACGGTGGCTAGCTGTCCGTTCAAAATGTGGGGAACCGACATAATCGGGCCCATCGAACCAGCATCGTCCAAAGGACATCGGTTGATATTGGTGACAACTGATTACTTCTCTAAGTAAGCAGAAGCAGTACCGCTAAAAGAAGTGAAGACAGAGAATATCCTCCATTTCTTTAAGACACACGTCATCTATCGGTTCGTCACTCTGCGACGGATTATCTCCGATAACGGGCCAGCCTATAGAAGTCACAAAATCAGCCGCTTCGCACAGCAGCATAGCATAGACTGGAGATACTCTTTGGTCTATAATCCCTGAGCTAATGGTCTGGCTGAGGCTTTCAACAAGATCTTGACGAAGATCATAAAGAAGACGGTGTCCAGAAATAAAAAGGACCGGCATAAGAGACTGCATGAAGCTCTCTGGGCGTATCGGACCACGTTCAAAACTGCCACAAACACAACGCCATACACATTGGTATTCGGTACAGAAGTAGTACTCCCATTGGAGATAGAGCTACCCTCCCTACGAGTGGCGGTTCATTACGAGCTAACAGATGAAGAGAATACTCATCTTCGGCTTGAGGAGCTCGACGCCCTTGACGAAACCCGGATCATGGCACGGCAAAACTTGGAGGCTTACAAAGCAAAGATTACGGGCTCATACGAGAGATTGACTAGGCCGAGAACATTCCGCCAAAGCGAACTCGTGCTAGTGGTCAAGAGGCCTATGATCCCCAATCGTGCCAAACGGGGGAAATTCGAGCCGAACTATGAAGGCCCATACATCATAGACAAAGTCTATCAAGGTGGGGCTTACTTGCCCATGGATATGCATGGCGAAAGACCCTTCCGACCAATAAATGGCCGATTCCTTAAGAAGCACTACGCTTGACGAGTCACGCAAGTTAATGATAGATGACGACGCCTGTGTCTGCTCGCTATCTTCTTGAGTCCAGACTCTACAAATAGTATCCAACGATACCCCATCCCAGACACGGAAAACTGCGGACCGAAGCATCCACAAACCGCAGCATCCTAAGGCTGACACAAAAAAAAAATGGTACGTACTTAAGCGAAACGGGCAAGGATGAAAACCTGAAAGGGCTCCGTGAGTAAAAACAATAGGGCTACCGGCGAGTTTGTGAAAATCCGAAAGGGCGCAATCTCGTTAAAAAACACTTGCAAGGTCCTCTCGACCTTGTAAGAAGAAAATATCTGCGTGAGATCCTTACAACTCACAAGGGAGCAACACACTTAGGGATCCTCACGATTCCTAAGGAGAAGTTACACTTACGAGAACCTCACGACTCGTAAGGAGAATTCTCCTATGAGACCTGATCAGTCGAAAATATTGTATATTTTAGCCGGCAATTTCCTTAACATTTGCATACACTTAGAAGTGTTCGGCATTCATATTCTACATATTAACAAATCTGTCACAAAATATGAGATTTCATGTAGTAGACTTTTAAACCGACACTTTAAAGGAAATTAACCGCATTTCATGGCATCGCATCATTTCTGTATTTGCGCAACACTTGTCTTGAGTATGTGCAGGAAATACGGAAGGAAAACCAAAGAGCTGATCAACATTACACCAGCTAAATCATTTCAGATCTGGTAGCATTTCAGAGAGAGAAATACAATTCTATATATCAAACAGAGGCCCAGACATCAGGCCCAGCAACCCACAGAAAGTACAAGCCCAAAAGCCCCAAGAGCGCCGCGCTTGCGCGGCAGGAGCTTGCTTGCGCCGCGCAAGCGCGGCGGTTCTGCCACGTCAGCTGTCAATTTTTTGGGCATAATCTTTATCTCTGGTCCCACAGTTCATTTTGGTACTTCAAACTCCAGAACTCTCTCGAACCTACTGCCAGATCAGCAAAGAAGATTAAGAAGGCTAATCCTAATTAAGCTCCTAATTAATCCTATTCTAGAAGCTCCTCCTAACTAATTACATCTAGAACCTTCTCCCCTAACTAACTTTTGGAGGGAAATTTGAATTCCCTCAACAAACTTTTGGAGGGAAACTTAGAATTTGAAATCCTAGATCTAGGGTTAGTTATCTATAAATAGGAGCCTAAATCTAAGGGTTTGGGTTGTTCATCATTAGGTTCATTAGTTCATCATTAGTTCACCATTAGTTAAAAAATAATTCCCTCTTTCATCATCTTCTTCCACAAGTCTAGTGACAAGGCTTGTGCGAAACCCTAACCCTAATTCCACTCTAAATCCAAGATCTTGAGTACCAAATCAAGCGAGAAGCCTTCAACCTTTTAGGAGCCGAGCCGATCTTCAATCGGGCAAGTGATCCAAGCCGATCCGCGATCCACGGAGACGAGCGAAGCCAAGTCGACGATCAAGTTCTTCCTCTTGTAGTTCTTGAGCGAATGTAACTAAATTGTTGATATAAATAAAAGGTGAAATTCGTTAATCTTGCTTTCTTTTAATTCTTGCATCATGATTAGATCTCAATTTGTAATTGTTGCTCTTGTTGTGATGTTCGAGTAAAACTCCGCTCGTTAAGGAGTCGAGACGATTGTAGAATGATGATGTAACAAATTCTAATACTATTTTTAAGTCCTACGAGTTTTGTAAACCCTAGCAAGTTCAAGAATCGATGACCTAGTTTCGTTGCGATGCTTTCTTGAGTGTGATCGCTCGAAATTAGGGATCTACGATCGTTTCTTGAATTTACTAGAGGCTAGAATGTGAATGACATCGACGAAAGAACAAGGGATAAGATGAAACCCTAGTTTCACAAGAAATCCCTAATTCTCATCGATGATCATCGATCTAGTATCAATTCATCGAAGGATAAGAATACGTAATTGTAAGATTACATCACATCTATAGATCCGATCGATTCCTACGAGCCTCATTTCGATTCTTGAGATTTGGTTTGGAAAAATCATCAAACTATCAATTCTTGATTCTATCTTTTAATGCTTTCTTAGATCTAGTTTTTTCTAGTTCTTGAACTTCAACTACAAATCTTGAATTGTTTGTTTTCTTTTCATTAAAGTTTCAACGCAAATAATTCAAAAGACGAACGATTACACTTTCCCTGTGGACGATCCGCACTCACATACTAACTACAATCCGACACCGTAGTTGATTGCGGTCAAATAATTTTTGGTTGTGATTTCTTTATAATTCCATACTACACATCGAGAATTCTTATCAATCAAATGGCGCCGTTGCCGGGGACTATTTGATTCGATTTACACACAATCACAAGAAATTATCATCAATCAAATGGCGCCGTTGCCGGGGATTGTGCGCTAATAGTTCGTATTTTGAAATTTGAGTTGAACAATTTATTTCATCATAATTTTGAGATCAAAATTCGTGCAAACACTAATACGTGTGTTGTGATTTGTTGCGAGAAAATCTGGAATTATTGGAGCTGGAGAAAAAATTTTGTGAATATTCCAGAGAGCTGAGGAATTGTACAGGAGCTTGCTGAAGAAATTCTGTGCACTGAACAGTAAATCCAACCGCCCATCCGCGGCTAAAGTACCACATTCGCGGCGGATCCGCCGCAGGTTCATCTCTTCTCTGCATAAATTTTGCTCTGTAAGTCCCTCACTTTCTTATCTCTTACCTCATCTGCTCCAACTAACAATTTCTTGCAGATTTCTTTGCAAATAAATCGCAGCGCCGCAAAGCAAAATAAAATTTGTGCGTGTTTTTGATTCTTGTGGTTGTTGCATATTAATACGGAAATTTAAGGGGCACGACCAAATCCAAATTAGGTGGGGATTTCATTACCCTTCCTAGGCCCCGAAAATCGCAAAACTTGCATCCGCATTTACCCTCATTAATTAAAAGAAATCTAGAGATGACTCTAAGGACCGTCGCGCTCAATTAGGACAGAAGAAGGCCGTGGGTAATCCATTGTTTATCTGCGTTTTTCTGTGGTGCCTAAGGCGAGTGTGTCTAAGGCTAGTGGTTATTAATTAGGCCCACTGTAGTGGTGGTTCCTTCCCACTTACCTGGCACTTATCCGGCCACAGGGGGACAAAGAGGCAGTGGAGGATTTATCCTGCGACTTGTCTTTTGGCAGTTAGGAGCGGTCTAGAGCTTTGACCTAGGTGACCCCTAGATTTTAGGGTTTTGTGTGTTGCATTTGTTTAGTTGCATCATTTTTTCAAAAATCCGTATCTTTTTCAAAACAAACACCACATTCATCATTTTCCCTAATTATAAATTCACGCTGCCACTTGTACTAACCCTTTTTAGTGCAAGATAGGCTGGACACGGGTGTCTAGTGCCCGTTAGTCCGCGTTTTCCTTTTATCGACCCTAAAGTCGGTATTTCTACATTTACCTTTCTTTCACCCACCACCACACCCACATCGATGGATCCACCTCCATCGAATTTCTTTTCCACTACTCTGCCGCCGTCCGTTGGTGCGCAGATTCCACCTCGCATCTCTCTCCAAGAGAGATGTTATCCAACACGAGGCCCACTTTCCACCTGTCTTTCCACACCACCAGCCAACGGGGAAAATTTTCAAATAAAACCCCAATATATCAACCTTCTACCAAAATTTCACGGTCTCGAGTCTGAAGACGCATACGTGTTTATCACGAAATTTGAAAATGTATGCGCAATGATGGGTACTTCACAGCTTTCTGTGGATGCTTTACGTCTTCGTCTTCTCCCATTCACTTTGTGCGATTTAGCCGAGAAGTGGCTATATAACACTACCGCACATTCCATTTCAAATTGGGACGAATTCGTCAAAGCATTCCTTAAGAAATTCTACCCACATCAAAAGACAGCTCGAGTCCGTAGCGAAATCTATCAATTCACCCAGCTTCCAAATGAAACATTTTCAAAATGTCTTGACCGTTTCAAGGATCTGTTAGTCCAATGTCCACATCACGGCATCCCGAGATGGGAATTGTGCCGAATCATTTATGAGGGCATTACTCCTTACACAAGACAGACCCTTGAATCCATGTGTCAAGGCAACTTTATGACTAAAGATGATAGGGAAGCCTGGAACTTTCTAGAAGATTTCGCTGAAAAATCTTTACAGTGGGAGGGTGTGAGTCAATCGTCTAGGGATGGCAATGATATTTCCATAGAAATTAGAGCTGAAATTTCAGCTATCAATAAGAAACTTGAGACTATGGAAAACAAATTTTTAGCCGCCGCCCTAAGTCAAATATCACTCTCCAAAACTGTATGTGGTTATTGTTCTGATCCGTCTCACTTGACGGAAGAATGTCCGTTTCAAGGTTCTGAGCATACCAATGCATCATTTCAGAGACCTAGAAACGATCCATCTTCCTCTACATATGATCAAGGTTGGGGGAATCACCCAAATCTTGCTTGGAACCAATCACAGTTTCAAAACACGGTTCCAACACAACACAATTTCCAAAGGGTCCCTCCACCACAACAGCACCCACCACTTCAATTGAGTCAGCACCCCTTTCAATCACAAAACTTTCAAAATCCGGCCAACACTTTTGCACCGTCTAGTCCTTTGCAATTGACCGGTACAGATAATACCTCTGCACTAGCACAGACCTTGGATACTTTCATGAAACAATCCATCCAAGGGACGGCAAGTTTGCAATCTTCCGTCGAAAATGTGATGAAGATCATTATCTCTCAAAATGAGAACATCAAATCGATGGAAGAACAAATTGCACAACTAAAAGCCGAGATGAGTACAAGAGAGAAAGGGAAACTTCCAACTCAACCTTTACCTAATTCTGGCTATTCACATGATGTGGATGCAATCACGTTGAGATCTGGAAGAGTGCTTGACACTCATGTTGGGGAAGAGTTTGATGACACTGATAAATCATTCAAAACCACCCCGGCTGAGACCTTTCCACACACTTCTTACCCCAGTTCTTCTACCCCACCTTCTTCTTCCGAGCCTATTCTTCATTTCCCAAAAGGCTCGCCACTACAGCCCACCTCTTTTACCCCTCCACGGACAATTCCCACTTCTATTCCGGGATCTGTTCCACACCCACTTCCTTCTCCTATGATGGACCCAGCGCTTACTGCTAAAGCACCTTATCCGAATCGGTTAAGGGCTAACACACCGAGTCCACATATGGAGAAGATTATGAACATTTTTAAGCAAGTAAACACCAACATCCCTCTCCTAGATGCCATCCAACAAGTTCCGTCTTATGCTAAAACTCTTAAGAACTTGTGCACTAGGAAGAGGAAGACTCATGTGCCCAAGAAGATTTTCATCGAAAAAACAATAGACACGGCTTTCCCCCAACAATTACCGAGGAAACGTAAGGATCCTGGATATCCTACTATTTCCGTTTCTATTGGGGAAAAACACATCAACCGTGCTCTATTAGATCTTGGCGCTAGTGTTAACTTGCTTCCATACTCAGTCTATGAGCAATTAGGAATCGGAGAGTTGAAGCCAACCAATTGCACTCTCCAGATGGCTGACCGATCAATCACCAAACCTAGGGGTGAACTGGAGGATGTGTTAATAAAAATCGGAGAATTTATATTCCCGGTAGATTTTATTGTAATTGATACACAGCCTGTAGCGAACCCACGGAATCAAATTCCGGTGATTTTAGGTCGCCCCTTTTTGGCCACTTCCAATGCAATAATCAACTGTCGTAATGGTTCTATGACCCTATCCTTCGGGAATAGGTCAATAGAGCTGAACATTTACAAGTTGGGAAGTGTACCCTCCGAACCTATTGCTCAGGTATGTTCTGTCGACTTAATGGATGTCGACAGCAGCGAATTTGATGATCCTCCTGATATCGATCTTGACTCTTTTCATATGTTGTTGTTTGGCCCAACTATGTATCATACACATACGGACTCTTCCACCGAGATGTCCGGGTCAACAAATAACATTGATTATGAACTGATTTTAGAGTTTGAAGATCACCCCGTACTTTGTGATGACATTATTCATCGGGGTATAGATGGAACTTTTGAGGAGATCTTCGCTGATGAACTCGCATTTTTGAATGACACGGGTGTTGAGATGAATCATCTCCCAATCAATGAAATTGAACCTCCACC
The DNA here is from genome assembly GCA_030015575.1 of Agapanthus africanus. Taxonomy (NCBI): domain Eukaryota; kingdom Viridiplantae; phylum Streptophyta; class Magnoliopsida; order Asparagales; family Amaryllidaceae; genus Agapanthus; species Agapanthus africanus. Next base: position 336,787,734 of record JASDDO010000004.1, on the reverse strand, counting down.
CCTTCTTCTGAACTGTAAAAATAATGCGAGTAATCCATCACATACACTACATCGTCTCTCCAATATGAGACGTACACACATTCTCTTCCACCACTTACCTTTTCCCCACTTCTTCTTCCACCAACCCGAGCACTGCATTGATAAAATTTTTGAATGGTTGGTGTTAACTTTCGGTCTTTGCAAAGCTTGGCATCGACCTATGATTTTTGACCCCCTCATATGATTTTCAAAGTTTAACATTGCATAACTCAAGTTTGGGGGGGTATATTTTTCAGGCTCTTGGAATCAAATTTTTACAAAATTTTGAGCCAAAAATAAGTTTGAGGGGAGGTTCTTCACTTAAATATTTTGCCCCCACTAATAAATTCCTTCCAAGCTTACAGGTTTTTCGAGATTTAGCTGAAGGCAACAGTGAGGACACTGTTGAAAACAAGTTTGGGGGAGGTTTGTGCTTATTTTCGCATCATTTGCATATCATTTGCATAAGCACAAAACATTTTTTTGAAAAAACCTATAAAAATTTAAAAAAATTCAAAACTATAAAAATATCTTTGTACATAAATAAGATAATAAAAGTTTAGATAGTGAAAAATTACATCCATGAGATTAGAAAAATTTAAGAAAACTAAGAAAATTAGAAGTTTTCTTATACGAACTAGTAATAAGTAGTTATGAGCCGTTGTCCCAAGGGTTAGTAAGATGAAAGACGTCACTAATCTGAGGATAAAAATAAGTCTGAAAAATAGTTTCTATTCTGGAAGCCAAACATTTTGAACGTTGCTACCCTGCTATTCGCACTTACACACGTCTTAAAGCCTGGGATAGTAGAGGATACCTTGAAATGCTCTTGTCTTAAAGCCAAAAGTATGAAAAGAAAAATATGTTTTTAAGTGGTGAGAAAAATGGATACTGGTTTTGTTATCACCAAGGGCAAGAAAAATATATAGCAAAAGGGTGCTTCTTCACCTAGTGCCCCAAGGCCAACTGGTCTGGGAGTCACTGCTATGCCTGAGGTGGAGCAAGACGAGGAAAATACACCAAGCATGCAAGCACATTAGTAATCGGTCGGTTAGTACCTCAAGAAGTATTAACGGTCGCATGAAAGTGTGTAAGCAATCTCGTTTATCAAGAAGTACTGAGGCTGATGGGCAGGAGTATGATAGCTTGAATTGAATTCTCCGGGTGTAGGGATGTCTTTACACACACGCAGGGTGATATGATCGATGTTTGGAATAAAGATAGGAATGAAGAATAAGACGATGTTTTATTGAGGGAGGACGTGATTTCTGACATCTTTTCATGACCATTAAGATAGGGCTCATGACAACCGAAAAGCTAGCTTAGTTGGAAACCCTAATTTTCAAGGCTTTTCTTTTACAATTCTTGTCTTTAAATGTAATATTCATGATCTTGATTTTATTATTGGATTTTGTGGGTGCAATCCGCTGAAAACCCTCAGGAGACAACACTCCTCCTACTAGGGACACCTAGAGGTTTAAAGGCTTGTTGCACGTGCTCAGTGCAATCGTGTTGCCTACGAAAGTGTGCTAGTTAGTTTTTCTCTTTCTTTATTTTCTCCTTCTCTTTTTAATAAAACATTCGCTCGAGACGATCGAAATTAAGTTTGGGGGTATTTGATCAGTCGAAAATATTGTATATTTTAGCCGGCAATTTCCTTAACATTTGCATACACTTAGAAGTGTTCGGCATTCATATTCTACATATTAACAAATCTGTCACAAAATATGAGATTTCATGTAGTAGACTTTTAAACCGACACTTTAAAGGAAATTAACCGCATTTCATGGCATCGCATCATTTCTGTATTTGCGCAACACTTGTCTTGAGTATGTGCAGGAAATACGGAAGGAAAACCAAAGAGCTGATCAACATTACACCAGCTAAATCATTTCAGATCTGGTAGCATTTCAGAGAGAGAAATACAATTCTATATATCAAACAGAGGCCCAGACATCAGGCCCAGCAACCCACAGAAAGTACAAGCCCAAAAGCCCCAAGAGCGCCGCGCTTGCGCGGCAGGAGCTTGCTTGCGCCGCGCAAGCGCGGCGGTTCTGCCACGTCAGCTGTCAATTTTTTGGGCATAATCTTTATCTCTGGTCCCACAGTTCATTTTGGTACTTCAAACTCCAGAACTCTCTCGAACCTACTGCCAGATCAGCAAAGAAGATTAAGAAGGCTAATCCTAATTAAGCTCCTAATTAATCCTATTCTAGAAGCTCCTCCTAACTAATTACATCTAGAACCTTCTCCCCTAACTAACTTTTGGAGGGAAATTTGAATTCCCTCAACAAACTTTTGGAGGGAAACTTAGAATTTGAAATCCTAGATCTAGGGTTAGTTATCTATAAATAGGAGCCTAAATCTAAGGGTTTGGGTTGTTCATCATTAGGTTCATTAGTTCATCATTAGTTCACCATTAGTTAAAAAATAATTCCCTCTTTCATCATCTTCTTCCACAAGTCTAGTGACAAGGCTTGTGCGAAACCCTAACCCTAATTCCACTCTAAATCCAAGATCTTGAGTACCAAATCAAGCGAGAAGCCTTCAACCTTTTAGGAGCCGAGCCGATCTTCAATCGGGCAAGTGATCCAAGCCGATCCGCGATCCACGGAGACGAGCGAAGCCAAGTCGACGATCAAGTTCTTCCTCTTGTAGTTCTTGAGCGAATGTAACTAAATTGTTGATATAAATAAAAGGTGAAATTCGTTAATCTTGCTTTCTTTTAATTCTTGCATCATGATTAGATCTCAATTTGTAATTGTTGCTCTTGTTGTGATGTTCGAGTAAAACTCCGCTCGTTAAGGAGTCGAGACGATTGTAGAATGATGATGTAACAAATTCTAATACTATTTTTAAGTCCTACGAGTTTTGTAAACCCTAGCAAGTTCAAGAATCGATGACCTAGTTTCGTTGCGATGCTTTCTTGAGTGTGATCGCTCGAAATTAGGGATCTACGATCGTTTCTTGAATTTACTAGAGGCTAGAATGTGAATGACATCGACGAAAGAACAAGGGATAAGATGAAACCCTAGTTTCACAAGAAATCCCTAATTCTCATCGATGATCATCGATCTAGTATCAATTCATCGAAGGATAAGAATACGTAATTGTAAGATTACATCACATCTATAGATCCGATCGATTCCTACGAGCCTCATTTCGATTCTTGAGATTTGGTTTGGAAAAATCATCAAACTATCAATTCTTGATTCTATCTTTTAATGCTTTCTTAGATCTAGTTTTTTCTAGTTCTTGAACTTCAACTACAAATCTTGAATTGTTTGTTTTCTTTTCATTAAAGTTTCAACGCAAATAATTCAAAAGACGAACGATTACACTTTCCCTGTGGACGATCCGCACTCACATACTAACTACAATCCGACACCGTAGTTGATTGCGGTCAAATAATTTTTGGTTGTGATTTCTTTATAATTCCATACTACACATCGAGAATTCTTATCAATCAAATGGCGCCGTTGCCGGGGACTATTTGATTCGATTTACACACAATCACAAGAAATTATCATCAATCAAGACCCTCACGGCTCATACGATTCAAAAGCCTTAAGCTACAGGGATCTGAACCTGTTATTAAGCCGTCATACACCCCAAAATTGCCCTACAAGCGTTTCAATATTGACCCTTGTATACAATCCATGGGCACGAATAAACATTTCCCTAACAGAGTCCCACCAGTAACGAGGGATATCCCCACACAGTGAATGACCCTTGTAAGTCCTCTCGACTTATAAGGAGAAAACACTCTTGTAAGATCCTTACGACTTATAAGAGAACATACACTTAGGAATTCTCAAGATTCTTAAGAAGAAAATGCACTTACGAGATTCTCACGACTCGTAAGGAGAAACATCTTTATGAGACCCTTACGGCTCATAAAGTCAGAAGCCTTAGTCAACAGGATCTTAATCCGGTTTACTAAGCCACCTTTGATCGAACCGACAAAGGCAAATGATGATTCGCTCCTGGCCATATCCCAGTTGTAGCGATGCTGATGCCTAAATCGGTGTCAAATTCCAATTCTAAACTCGTGATAAAAATCAGCGAGCCAAAAATGCATATGAAATAGCCGAAATGATGGGGCAACTTGTAATAAAATCATTATGTAAAAAAATATGCATACAAAAATAGCCGAAATGATTGAGCAACTCGCAATAAAAAGCAGCGAGTAAAAAGAAAAAAACAGCCAAAATGATTGGGCACCGCGAAAAATAGCCGAAATGATTGGGCAATCGCGACTTTCGCGATACAAAAAGCTGAAATGATAGAGCATCACGGAAAGAAAATTAAAAAATACGTATAAAATGAAACTTTTGCCCTGCAGGTAAGTCCATACTGACCCCTGTATACAATCCATGGACATAAACGAAAAGGGAACAACATGTCCCAACAAACTCTACCAAAGGGAGAGTCAGGTCTTAGCGGCAATATCTGCATCCCAGAAGACTAGCAACGGCGTTCCTCCTCATGCCAGCAAGACACAGACGCAACACTACCAATCGAAACCACGACAAAGTCCCTAGTTCCAGGAGTATACGGTTCACAGACAACCTAAAGTCTGACACCGTAGAAAACGAATACATGTCAACTCCTGACCTCCCTGTCGTCAAGCAACACTTCGACGCGGATACATGTCAACCCTTGACCTCCTTGTCGTCAAGCAACGCTTCGACACGGATACATGTTAACCTCTGACCTCCCTGTCATCAGGCAAAGCTTCGACACGGATACATGTCAACCCCTGACCTCCCTGTCGTCAAGCAACGCTTCGACACAGATACATGTCAACCCTTGACCTCCCTGTCATTAAGCAACGCTTCGAATCGGATACATGTCAAACCCTGACCTCCCTGTCGTCAAGCAACGCTTCGACTCAGATACATATCAAACCCTGACCTCCTTGTCGTCAAGCAACGCTTCAACACAGATACATGTCAACACCTGACCTCCTTGTCGTCAAGCAACGCTTCGACTCGGATACATGTCAAACTCTGACCTCCCTTGTAACATTTCAAAATAATAAAATATTATTTTTGGGAATTTTTATAATTTAATATTATTTTTTGGAATATTTTAATAATTCAGTATAATTAAATACAAATAAATGGGGGGAAATTTTGGAAAATTTATGGCAAATTCTAAAATAGGGTAAATTAGAGAATTATGCTATTTCTAAGTTTTTATGATTAGTTATATGATAATTTTAGTGCTAATCGCGATTAAAATTCGCTAATCAGCTTTTAAGCAATTTTGTGCAAAACACGCACATATCTTTTCTCTGCACTTGTGCATTTTCACCATGGTTTGTTCTGGGGTTACTATTTATGTGAGAAGGATTTTGAATGAGAAAAAGAAAAGAGAAGAAATGGGAAAGGATTTTAATATTGGGTATGGGCATATGAGAGAATGAGAGGGTGAGATGTGTTGACTAAGTCCTAGCCATTCTCCTCCATTTTCAACACTCATTTCTCTCCCTCTCCCTCTTGTTGCTGCTGTTGCTCCTGCTCCTCACCTCACCTCCCCTCTTCAAGCCCCAAATCACCTCTAAAACTACACCAAAACCCTACTCTCATTTCAATAAAAATGTGCACAAGCTTGCAAGCTATAGGATGGACCAAGAAAGCTTTCATTTTGGCGCTGTTGAGGATTCTAGGGGGTCTTATGAGGTAATTCCTTCACAATAAGAGTGGTATTTCTTGTGCTTAAGCTTCGATTCAAGTTTCATATCGATATCGTGTGTTTTTGTGGACTTGAGGAAAACTTAGTTAGGGTTTGGGGGAAATTTGCGTTGTAATGTGAAATTGAGCTCAGTAGAAGTTAGATAAACACCCTAGTGCATGAATTGAGACCCCAACCTGAGAGTTGAAACCCGAAATACGGATTTATAAACCGATATCGGAAAGTTTATGGAATCTGTGAAGGTTATTTGAGATCTGCTATCATCCGAGACATCCTAAAATAAAATTGATTGGACAGTGAGATGTGCAAGCACCCAGGAAGCTAACCCCAAGACCCTAACACCTAACTCCTAGATCTGGCCGCAGATTTATCCTGTTTGGACGCAATTTGCGGCCAGACCTGCCCCATTTTGGTTCGTCTTGGTTTTGGTGTTCTCTCATCAGTAGATTAGGCCCCTGGTATGTGTAGATTTGTCTAGTTTGACCTAGGATGAAATCTGGAGCCTATTTCCTTAGTTGTTGTTTTGGATTCGTGTTTCCGTATTCCGTATTTTTAGTTCTGAAATTGTGTATTGTGTTTTACCTCGACTATTTGGCGTTTATACGACGATATCGAGGATTGATTGATGGTTTTGAAGGCGTGCCCATAGGTTCTAACCTATAGGCCCTTTATCGTATCGTTTTGGGATTCGTATTCCGTTTTAATTTGGAATTGGTTTTGATATGCATTTGCGATATGTTAATGTGTAGGTACCAAATGAAGACTCCGGGACGACAAGCAAGCGCGTGGCGACGTCCACAAATGAAGACACAAGGTGAGTAGATTATATCTACAGGGGGAAGTCGGGTGGATGGCGTATAGCACCCCCACAGTCCGTAGTTGATATACTATATATTATATATGATAGTTATAGTGTATCATGGATATTGTGTTAGGTGTATTATGGATATCTTAGGGTTAGAAGTAAACTAGTATAGTTCATAGTCGTGAACCCTAGAATAGGTTTACTCCCACACACGCACCCTTGCATATTCACTAGACTTACACTGTGTTGATGATGATTTTGGGATGACATTGGAGATGAGTCGATGATTTTGGGCATTGTGCCGTGAGATCGGTGATGTGATGTGATTCGTACTTGCGATACAACATGTGATCTTAGCGGGCCGTTGGGCATGTGTTTTACCCCCGCTTTATACTTATATAGATGGTATTGATTTGTACTAGACTTAGATCTGTACCCCAGATTATGCGATACGATGATAATGATACCTGATATTTGATGAGAGGAATGTGATACTGACCCGTAACCAGCTATTGGGATGCCGTACGACGATTTACCGTACGAGCTTTATATTGATGATAGATCCACACTCATGACTTGAGGATGCCATATGACATACTGTATCGTACGCAATACTATTGAGGCGGGATCATCAACTATATATATTTATATATCGACTCAGATTTAGGTGGATTCCATACCCCTCCCGGTTGACTTGATACTTAGATCTGTAGTTTGCATAGTAGATGTTAGACTAGACCCGAGTCATACCTATTTTAAAAACTAACGAATCGGGAATATCTGAAAAACACTGTAGCCCTTAGTTTACTAAAAACCCCGATTTGTCTTATTTCAAATGGCAAGCTGCATTACTATTCATTTACCTTTTACTCTACGGCTCGCATTGCATTGCATGCTTATATGTTATTGATTCATATTCCTTGTACATATGCCTTTACATAGTTGCATGCTCATATTAGTGTTCATGTTGCATGTATTATAATTCATGGATTTCGCACTGTGATATGGTTGCATATGATGATTCTGGATTGTTTTACTCCTACGTATATATATCAGTGGTATGGGACGCTGAAATATATATGTACACCCATAGAGTATATATATATTAGTGGTATGGGACGCTGATATATATATATATATATATATATATATATATATATATATATATATATATATATATATATATATACTTAATATATCATCATGATAATCTATGCAAATTTACATATGCATTATGAGAGGAGCCTATGTGCTCGGAGCCTATGAGCTCGATGTGAGAAGAGCCTATGTGCTCGGAGCCTATGAGCTCAATGTGAGAGGAGCCTATGTGCTCGGAGCCTATGAGCTCGATTTGAGAGGAGCCTATGTGCTCGGGGGTTTTATGGTTGATGGCATATTATATCTCCCCTACCCCATATTTATTTTATATGCATTGCATCATATATTAGTCGTACCTGATAGAGTACCTTCATGAATGCTGCATACATATCGGATACATGATATATGGGTTTCACTTGATATTGAGATATATAGTTGTGTCGATGCTCAACATTGATTTCCTGATGATTCCATTCATGATATCTTCCTGTTTCCCCCAATCAGAGCAAAGCAACGCTCCACGTGTCGAAAGCTGATACGCCAGCGCAGCGCCCAAGGTAGCGCGCCTAATCAGAGCAAAGATCTATTTAAAACAAAATTAAAGGAAGCAACGTTTCAGTTGCGCAAGCGCTGCGCTGCGCGACACGTGTAAGCGCAGATGCACTGCGCCGTGCGCTGCGCGACACGTGTCAGCGCAGATGCGCTAGCGCAGTTGCGCTGCGCGACACGTGTCAGCACAGTTGCGCTGCGCCGTGCGCTGCTTGACACGTGTCACGCCCTGACACATGTCACGCGCTGGGGCGTTTGCGCCAAACAGAATTAAATTCTAGTAAGATTCTTCTGTTCTTATTAAAACAAGAAGATTGTCTTCTGTAAAACAGAAGCTCTTGGATCAAAGATCCAACGGTGGGGAAAATTCCCCAAATCACTCAGAGAAGAATCTCTTTAACAAATTTAACAAATTTATGGTCACTATATAAAGGCCCCTAGACCCCAAATCAAAATCATCAACATTGGGAGAGATTGAGAACTTCAAAACAGAGAGAACTCTGAAGATTTTTCAAGAAAAAGGTAAAAACCTTTAAGAGAGAAGAATTTCTTCTAATAGATCATTGATCTTAGAACAAGATCAATAATCTTCATATAATAATAAGTGATTTGCACTCCTTTATGAACCACTGGTTCTCTGAAAACAAGAAAAAGAAGAAAAAACTTGTTTTCTTTGATCTAAATTGGATCAAGAAATCAAACAGTGCTTTGCACTTTTTTATGAACCATTGGTTCTGGAATCTTGAAGATTCTCGAGATTATTGAAATAGTGCCTTGCACTTGCAGAAACTGCACTGTTGTGCTCCTGGGTTGGCGCAAGCCACCAGAGAGCGCCACGTGTCAACATCTGAATCACTTGCGCTATGCGCTCTGAAATTGGCGCAACTCACCAGAGCGCGCCACGTGTCAGCAGCGCAAGCGCAGCGCACTGGCGCAGCGCCCTGGCGCAGCGCAAGCGCAGCGCACTGCGCTTGCGTGACACATGTCATCACCACAAGCGCTTGCGCTCAGTGATTGGCGCAAAGCGCCTGAAAAATGCAATGCATTTCTTTTACTAAAGGGTCAGGCCCAAATCAGAAAGGCCTAGTAGGCCAAATTAAATTGCAATGCAATAAAAAGGGCAGAGCCCAAACAAAATTGATACTCTGCATCATTTATAAATGGGCAGAGCCCAAACAAAATAATAATTAATGCAATGCATTATTTTAAAAGGGGCAGAGCCCAAATAAAGGTCCAACAGAGACCAAAAGTAATGCAATGCATTACTTAAACATGGGCAAAGCCCTAGCACAGGCCTAATAGGCCAAAAAAAATAAAAGCGTTGAACATTTTTCAACTGGACTTAGCCCAATCATGGCCGTAAGTTCTCAGATTAAATTGACTGAGCACAGCCGCTCTCTTAAATCAATTTACATCCGGTTTGAGGGTACATCTCCGAACTCCTTTGACTCCTATCGTTGTAATCCTTCAACGACGTCAGAGAGGTGACGGGTCCCGACAACCACACATCAACACGGACTGTGGGGTCCTTAAACTCATGGACTTAAGCGTCCTTAAACTAAAACACGGACTGTGGGGTCCTTAAACCCACGGACTTAAGCGTCCTTAAACTATTTATGGACCACCGTGTCCCTAAACTGGAAAATGGACCACCATGTCCCTAAACTGGAATATGGACCGAAATGTCCTTAAACTACATGTGAACCACTACGTCCCTAAACTGGAACAATAGAGCCCCCAAATGCTCTTTTGCCGGATCCAAACGATCCCGTTAAGTTGATCTTAGTCTCAAATCAGACTAACGTATCCTTAACGAACGTTTAAGTTGATCTTAGCCTCAATATGGCTAACGTATCCTTATACTAAAACACCAAGCCCAAATCTAAGTAATTACGGATTTGGACTAATCCACGTCCTACGGGCGACGGCATCACTTAGTCTCCGTATACAATCCATGGGCATCCACAAACAAAACAAACACCCACGATACGAAGTGAAATTCTGGAGAAGGATAAAGTTGTTACCGCGATGCGGTAGCGTAATTAACTGCAGGGGCTTGCGCCTGCAGGGAAGAGCGTCCCCATAATCAAAAACCCCTCAAGCGAGGGGGGATCTGACGAAGTCTGCTAAATCGGCCGCATCCGTCTAAACCTCCGAAACACGGTGCCATAAATCAACTTGGCATCTTCGGAGAGGTGGACGGATAAAACCAAATAGCATCTGCCCCGAATCTCAGGCAAGACGTCCTAACGTCTCGGCCGTCTTTCGGAGGGAAACAGATTCTGGCACGCCCGGTGGGACCTTTTCCTCTTTCCACTCCACACTTCGTGTGTCGTATTCGCGAACGAATCGCGATTTGTTAATGGTTGCCTTTGGATTTTAAGTTACTGAGATTTGGTCTTTTGCCTGGCGCAGAAATCAAGCATCGATGGCCTCTACCTGTTCGAAGTGCTCCAACTGCAGCTGCAACTCGCGTCCTGCCTCAACTGGGGGCATAACCTACGGGGCCCAAGCGTCCTCTTTGTTCACGATGCCCGTGGAGCAGATTACTCAAGCCACCACAAGGCTATTTTTCGGAACCATGCTTCCACCAACAAGCTTCAGCACCCCCAGAAGCTCCTAAGAAGTCGGTCTTCGACCGACTTACAGTTACTGCGGCCCCTCTCAACGGGTCGCCCAACACCAGTGCCTCGGTCTTTTCCATACTGGGCCAAAACTTCTGCGGGCCCGCAAAGAAGCTTGCAGTCCCAGAAAAGGTTATTCCAAAAAGGGTAGCTAAACCTGCTCCTGAAGTCGTCAAGGCGGCTTCTCCTGCTAAGAGATCGGTCTTTACAAGACTGACCGTCCCAACTCCCACTCCCGCTCTTGCTGTTCAAAAGACATCAGTCTTCAATAGGCTGACGCCGGCAATAGCCCCACACCTGAACAGGGGGCAAGAAGAAGTTGTTTCTGTCTCTGAACCAATACCGACGACTCGTCGCGCCCAACGACGCCACTGGCGCCGGATAAGGAATACTGGCGGCAACTCCCCCTCCGGGGTAACTCCGCCAGCCCCAACGGTGGAAGTTAACGCTGCTGTTCCAACCAGGAACAGATTTGAGCTGTTGAACAGGGTACGCAGAAACTCACCAATTGCGATCCTTAAAAGATCTCCTCCACCGGTAGAGACCGCCGTGGAAGCAGAAAAGCCGGAGCAGCCTCCTCAATCGCTGTCCTCCAGGATTTACAAGACATGGCGACGAGTCCGAGAATCTGTGATTGATCCTAATTTCTCTCGCCAACACAAGAAGTCGAAAGGTCGGCAAGAAGAAAATTCCCCGATCAAGCAACGGAAGGTGACGACCACTTGGGTGCCCAAAGCAACGGCCCCCTCAACTCCAACGGCCCATAAGAGAAGAAGGCCGGAGAAAATCCTTACGCCGACGGCAAACATCAAAGGTGGTGAACCCAAATGCCCTAAGTCCGGGGGCATCGTAGTTCACAACGTCTACATGGCGTCTGGTAAAGATGACAGCCGCATATCTACAGGTCATAGACCGCTCACGCGATAGGTGACCAAAGCGCAGGAGCAGCAGCAGAAGCTCCAAGAGATGATGAACGCGATGGCCGCACTTACTGGGCCAAAAGAAAATCCTGAAACATCCTCGGATGAACGCCAGGAGCAAGAAACCGACGCCGAATTCCTTCGTCGAATATTGAAGAAGAAGGATAAAGAGGCTGCTGAACAAGCAGCTAACATAAAGCGTATGGGCCTCCTGTTCCAAGACATGGTGGGGATGATGATCCAACAAGATCCTCCGGCCGAATATCCCCCGATCGTCCTTGAAGACGATAGGGGAGAGACGTCAAATCCTCCGCCAGCTCTGTCAACAGCTAAGGAGGAGACAATCTCCAAGGCTGACCTGGACGAGTACATAGCCCAACAAATACGGGTCATCATGCGACTGAAGCAGCCGGCCAGGTCGTAAAAACAGGACGACCATATCCAAGCTGTTACGATCAGATCAAATACCCGCCGGGTTACACCATACCTAAATTCCATGTCTACAAGGGGACATGCAATCCCCACCAGCATGTTGCCCAGTTCAGGACACTCTGCGGCAACACCGGCGGTGATGACAAGCTGTTGCTTCGCCAATTTGTTGGCAGCTTATCAGATACAGCGTTTGAGTGGTACTCTGAGCTCCCGAACGATTCTATCAAGAGCTTCACGGAGATGGAGTTGTTATTTACTCAGCGTTTTGCAAGCGCCAGTGAACGCACCCCGATGATAACACTGATTAACGCCAGGGTAAAGCCAGGCGAGACATGGGTTCAATATGCTATACGGTGGTGGAACTTATGGGCAAAGTGCGAGCAGCGCATTGAAGAAGCCCCCGCAGTGGGTATGTTTATGGGAACCCTTGATCCACAAGCAACCATCTCGCAATTTATGATGTTCTTCAAGCCGACTACCTTCCAGGCCCTGATCGACAAGTTAGCGCAAATGGATCAGATGGGCCATAGACCCCCTCTTCTAAATCCGGACTCCCAAAATGATAAGGGGAAGGGAAAAGCGATCGTTGTCGCTAATGCTCAACAACAACCGAGCAACTCGAAGCTGGTTGTTCGTCAAAATAATATGCGTCCACAGGTATCCCTTGAGGAGAGATTAGGACGTCTTTACTCATTTCCCCGAGATAAAACTAGAAGGTTATTCGAGTTGGCGTTGCGCAACCGACTCATAAATCTGCCGGAGCCAAAACGTCCGTCGTAACCAAATGATGTCAATGAGCCCAACTACTGCCCCTATCACCGAGTACTGGGGCATCCGATCGAAGATTGCTACGTCTTCAAAAATTGGCTTGAAGACCAATACCAACATGGCAAATTCGCGTTATCCGGTCGATGGAAGGTGAATCCGCCGCAACCTCACGCCTCTAAAAGGATAAATATGCCGGGGGCAACGTGCTCTCTCATCGAAGAAGCCCTATGGAAGGTTGTGCTATCAGCTAAGACAAAGAAAATGTTGAACGATCTTCGGGCATGCCCAGCGATCAAGTGGAAGAACCCGTTGGAACCGCAGGTCATTGAGGGGATGTTAAAGCCGCGTCCAACTCTAAAGACCGATGGTGGTGGCCCAAGCACTCACAACCAACCGTCAAAATCTTCAAAGAAGAAAAAAAAGAAATCCAAGAAGCCTGTGAAGCCTGGAGACAAGCGCACAGACTTACAAAAACAAATTGACGCGTTGGAGGAATACAACCAGAAAGCACGGACTCCCATTACGCTCCAAGAGTTTCTCAATCACGTCTTTCAAGAGGAAGATGAAAGAGAAAGTTCGTCAGATGAATCTGAAGAATACATAGCGAGCTGCCATATAATCTCCTATTCGTTGATGGACGATGAAGAGACTCCTTGCACTGAAAAGCTGGGGGCAGATCCCGGACCAAAAATTCTGGGGCCATCAGATGAAGTAATTGACGTATTCCTTAATGAAGATCGGTTGAAAAGTAAAGCTGATCGAGAACGCGAGACGGCTATATTTGAAAGGGCCAAGCGCCGGCGACTTGACGAAAGAGCTGAGACACTTCCGCTGGAGCAAAATACATCCACTACCGACAAAAGCAAATTCAAGACGAGGAAAAGGTTTTCTAAGGCCATATCAATGGGCATGAAGATACCTTCCTCTGAAAGAAGCATTACTGGTGAAGTGGAAATGCACCCCTTCTACTGCTTGTATCATCGGAAGATTTCGCACCCCACTGAAGAGTGCAAAGCTTTCGATAGATGGTGGCAAGGATATGTTGCTCATCGACAACATTTTATGCGGGAGAAGCGCAAAACTCGTCGGGAGCGGAAAAATACGACCGAAGGACTTAACAGAACTACCGGCAATTGTCGCATGGTTAACACCGGCAGGTCACAAGTGCTTACATTCGGAAGTGATTCCGACGAGGAGCTGGCTCTCAGCCCCCTCTTTAAAGAGTCCACTTCGGGAAAAGAAGAAGGGCAGAAGGTCTGTGAAAATATCCGGCTACGTAATCGCACGCTACCTGAAAAGAATCTCGGACCCTCAAATAAAAAAGATAAAGGGAAAGAGAAGGTCCCTGAGGAGATCTCCCTGGATGACCAAGTTGTGAAGGAGCTAAGTGCCAAGGACCCGCCGAAGAGAAATAAGGTGGATTACAACGTCTTAGCGCATCTGAGGAAACTACCCTCGCAGCTCAGCATTCTTGACGTCCTTTTGCTATCAAAGGAGGCGAGAGACTCGTTAATCAAGGCACTACAGGATCCGGAGCAATTCCAAGCTTTCCTGGCCGAGGAAAAGATGAAGGATGAATTGGAGGAAGTGCACACGGCCGATGTCGCTTTTGGTGATGAAGACCTTCTCCTTGGGACGTGCGAACACAATCGCCCCCTTTATGTCTCAGGATACTGTCACGATATAAAGATAGGCAAAATCCTGATCGACAATGGATCCTCCGTTAACCTCCTCAATGTGCGGGTGTTAAAAGAAATCTGCATGAGCGTCCAGTACCTTGCTCGGGATAAGATTACCATCTCCGGGATCGACTCCCAATCATCAAGAACTCTTGGGTCTGTGATACTGACGCTACGCTTTGGGCTACTCGTCACGGACATTAAGTTCCATGTCATAGACGCCAAGACATGCTACAACGCTCTGCTCGGCCGACCGTGGTTACACGAGTACAATATCATCCCTTCTACACAACATCAGTGTATGAAGTATTCTAAGGATAGTCTCGAGTATACCGTGGCGGGAGAACTGAACCCGTTCTCTGTGAAAGAGGTCCGCAAATATGAAGATGCCAAATACTTCTTACCGGATTTCGAAGACACGGAAAGGTGTCACAAGCCGGAGAATAAAGCTAATGCCACCATACCTGTCTTCGGCAGTGATACCGAGGAGAAAGAGGAGATAGTTTATTCGGGTCTGTCTCGACACAACAAGCCAGGACCATCCGCTCCTACGTTGATCTTTGGTAGCGACTCGGAAGATGAAGTCCATGCTGTATTCTCTGCTCGACCTTCAATACAAACGTCCGCTGACGAAGAGCAAAGTCTACAAGTCGCCATGGTGCCGCTTAAACATCATAAAGAACTGGATGCACTCGATATCTACAGTGTAAAAGAGCTGCATACGTTCTATATCCCTCCCAGACGAGAAGGAGAAAAAGAAATTCTATTCTACCGCTCTGAAGAAACCAAAATGGAAAAAGAAATCTAGCACGGCGCGGATCCTATGCTTGACAGGCTTCAGCCCATCCGTCTCCCCAGATATTATACAGAAGGCTTGAAAAGGTTGGTGAAACGCCAGGGGATATCCTTCAAGCAGACCGTTCGAAAATCCAAGTTCTATGAAAAAGTCTGGAACGTTCCCGGGACTCAACGCAAGTTACCTAATGGGAGAATGGAAACAATCGGGCTTGGATACATCCGGTCAAAGAAACGAGAGCTACTCCACGGTTGCTACGTCATGTATGACTTTGACGAAAAAGCAGATGCTCAATGGGAAGATGCTAATCCTGAACCAGAAAAAGTTCCAGACACAAAAGTGCCAACTCCGTCGTTCGAAGAACAAGTGGACAAACTTATAAGGGAAGCTGGTCAAAAAGTCCGAGACGACCATAACCGCGAAATGGCCATCTACGAGAAAGCCAAAACGCAACGCCTCCTCCAACAGGCCGTGAAAGATGAAAGTGCCGCTCCTTATCAACCTGTTATAAAGAAGGCTCGACGCAGAGGCAGAAACAAGTCGAAACGCGAAAAAGGCGCTCAACAGCAACGAAGCGGGACTAGGAGATCACGCAAGCGGGAATCGAACGGTTCCGATCTATCCCTCATAAGAAAAATGGGTCGGGCGTACTCTTTTCCTCGGGACAAGATGAAGAAAATACTTGACCTCGCTCTAAAACATCAGATTCTTACGCTGCCGGGGTCTAAACACCCCGAACAAGCAAGCGAAGTCTCTCGCCCGGACTATTGCCCTTATCACCGAGTGATAGGGCACCCTCTCGAGGACTGCTTCACCTTCAAAAATTGGGTTGAAGATCAGTATCAGCTTGGCAAGTTCACTCTATCTGACAAGTGGAGGATAGCGCCGCCGCAAAAGCACGAACCCAAGCCCACAAAAGAAGAACCAGTTCCTCATTGGGATTGGAAGCGAATTCGTACTTGTCACGTGATAACAATAGCAAAGGAAGAGCCCGAGAACATGGATGACCTTCCCTGATGCTTCGAAAACAGCAACGATGAGGTAATCTCGGAATTTCCACCAGCGCTAAAAGAGCTGGAAGATGGAATCCATACCACTGCAGATAACCTCAAGAAAATTGAGTTGGGGACGGCGAATGACCCACGACCGACATTCATTAGTGAGCTGCTGTCTGAAGAGAAGGTGGCTTCATTAAAAGACCTGCTTATGCAGCATAAAGTTGCATCGCATGGAACTATTCCGAAATGCCAGGATTAGATCCAGAAATTGCTGTGCACAAATTGGCGATATCCCCGAACGTCAATCCAGTCAAGCAGGCACCAAGAAGAATGCGGCTCGAGCTTGAGATGAGCATCAACGCCGAGGTCAAGAAGCTGATCGACTCCGGCTTTATTCAGGAGGTTCAATATCCTGAATGGATCGCCAACATCGTCCCTGTGATGAAGAAAAATGGGACAGTGCGCATATACGTGGACTTCCGGGATCACAATAAAGCCTGCCCGAAGGACGATTTCCCAGTGCCAGTCACCGAACTGATGATAGACAACACGTCCACTCATGAGGTTTTCTCCTTCATGGACGGCTCGTCAGGGTATAATCAGATAAAGATGCATCCCGAAGACCAGAAGCACACCGCCTTCAGGACTCCTTTGGGTATATTCTGCTACAAGGTGATGCCCTTCGGTTTAAAGAATGCCGGTGCTACTTATCAGAGGGCCATGACGAAGATCTTCGATGTCCTTATACACGAAATCGTCGAATTCTATCGACGATCTCGTGCTTAAAAGCAAATTATACGAAGAACATCTCGAGCATCTGAAGACCGTATTTCAACGCCTTTGACAATACAACTTGAAGATGAACCCTCTCAAGTGTGCATTCGGAGTTTCCTCGGGCAAATTCCAGGGATTCATTGTCCGACATCGAGGTATTGAGATAGATCCGTCAAAGATCAAGGCGATCATGGAAATGCCTCCGCCAAGGACTCTCAAACAGCTGCGGTCTCTCCAAGGGAAGCTCGCGTATATACGACGATTTATAGCTAACCTTTCAGGCAAGTGCCGTCCTTACAGCCACCTGATGAAGAAGGGAACCCCGTTTGTCTGGGACCAAAAATGCCAAAGCGCGCTAGACGAGATCAAGCAATACCTACAGAACCCGCCAGTGCTGGCTGCTCCGGTCAAGGGAAATCCCCTCATTCTTTATACAACCGCTCTCGAAGGCTCCTTGGGCGCATTATGGGCACAAGAGAACGATCATGGGAAGGAAAGAGCACTCTATTACTTAAGTCGAGTTCTACTGGGGGCAGAAAGCAACTACTCCCCCATTGAAAAACATTGCCTGGCGTTGATCTTTGCGATAACAAAGCTCAGACATTATGCGTTGGCACATGAAATCCGTCTCATTTCGAAGGTGGACACCCTTAAATATTTGATGTCGAAGGACATATTGACGGGGCGACTCGCTAAATGGGCCCTGCTCTTGATGGAGTTCTCGATAACATATCAACCTCTCAAGGCAGTGAAAGGCCAGGCCATCGCCGACTTCCTCGTTGAGCATCCGATACCTGCCGATTCTCCTCTGAATTGCGATCTTCCAGACGAACATGCGCTTGATGCGATCGACGGTAGTGATACCCGATGGGAGCTTTATTTCGACGGAGCATCTTCTATGAAGAAGCGCAAACAAAGTACCCCTATAATCAAATCGGGGGTAGGACTCATCTTTGTAACTCCACAAGGAGGGATAATGCGCTTTGCTTTCTCCCTAACAGAGCCGAGGACAAACAATGAAGCCGAATATGAAGCTTTGATAGCAGGCCTCGAGATCGCCATCGACATGGGAATTGAAAACCTCCTCATATACGGAGACTCCCAGCTGGTCGTTAGTCAAGTAAACGGCGACTACCAGACATGCAAACCAGAGTTGGTGAAGTACGGTGAAAAGGTGCAGCAACTGTTGACCCAAATTCCCTCCTATACTTTGGAAAACATACCGCGCGCGGAAAACAGCAAAGCGGACGCATTGGCCAAGCTCGCCAAGGAACTGGCTGATGAGAACCTCGATGACGTAAGAATCGTGGTACAAAGCCGTCGGGTGCTTGCCCCGGCAGAAATATCTCCGGAATCACCTGAAGAAAAGTGAGCGACTGAGCAGACGACCCTGGAAATAAAAGACCGGGAAAATACCGAGGATTGGAGAGAAGTCTTTATAAACTACTTCAAATACCGTCGAACGCCCGAAGATGCGTCCTCAAGACATCAGCTTATGAAACGAGCTCTGTCTTTCGCCTTCGTCAGTGATACTCTGTACAAGAGGTCATTTGATTCTCTGTGGTTAAGATGTCTGGGACCTGACGAAGCGAAAAGAGTCATTCAGGAAGTTCATGACGGACTCTGCGGTTCTCACCAAGCGGGCCCGAAGATGAAGCTGAAGATCAAACGGATAGGCTACTACTGGCCCACGATGATTCAGGACTGCCTCGAATATGCGAAGCAATGCCACTCATGCCAAATTCATGGGGACTTCATCCATCAGCATCCAAATCCACTCCATCCAATGGTGGCTAGCTGGCCATTTGAAATGTGGGGAACTGACACAGTCGGCCCCATCGAACTAGCATCGTCTAGAGGACATCGTTTCATCCTGGCGACAACTGACTACTTCTCCAAATTGGCAGAGGAAGTACCGCTGAGGGAAGTTAAGACGGAGAATATCCTCCATTTCTTCAAGACGCACGTCATATATCAATTTGGAACTCCGCGACGGATCATCTCCGATAACGGGCAAGCTTACAGAAGCCACAAGATCAATCGCTTTGCGCAACAACACAATATAGACTGGAGATATTCCTCGGTTTATAATCCGCGAGCTAATGGTCTAGATGAAGCCTTCAACAAAACCTTGAGAAAGATCATGAAGAAAACGGTGTCCCGAAATAAGAAGGACTGGCATGAGAGGCTGCAAGAAGCTCTCTGGGCGTATCGAACTACGTTCAAGACAGCCACGAACGCAACGCCACATGCGTTGGTATTCGGTACAGAATCAGTATTCCCCCTCGAGATAGAGTTACCCTCTCTACGAGTGGCGGTCCACTACGAGCTGACGGACGAAGAAAATGCTCACCTTCGGTTTGAGGAGCTTGATGCCCTTGATGAAACCCGGCTCATAGCACAACAAAATCTGGAGGCCTATAAAGCAAAGATGACGCGCTCATATGAAAGATTGACCCGGCCGAGGACATTTTACCAAGGCGAACTCGTGCTAGTGGTCAAAAGGCCTATGATCCCCAATCGCGCCAAGCGGGGAAAATTTGAGCCAAACTATGAAGGCACGTACATCATAGACAAGGTATACCAAGGTGGAGCCTATCTACTCATGGATATGCACGGTGAAAGGCCTTACAGGCCAATAAATGGCCGATTCCTAAAGAAATACTATGCTTAGCGAGTGATGCCTAGGTCAATGATAGATGACGACGACTATGTCCACTCGCTATCTTCCTAAGCTCAAACTTTTTAAGCAGTATCCAGCCTTCTCCTGGGAGGACCGAAACGTCCTTAAACTAATGGCGGACCGAAATGTCCTTAAAACTACTACCGCAGCATCCTTAGGCTGACAAGATGAATAAAAAAAAGAAAAAAGAAAAAAAATATAAATATAAAAAAAACGGTATGTCCATAAGCAAAAAGGGCACGGATGAAAACCCGAAAGGGCTCCGTGAGGAAAAACAGCAGGGCTACCGGCGAGTGTTCGTGAAAACCCGAAAGGGCGCGACCTCGTAAAAAATATATAAAAATAAAAAGAATAAAAAAAAAGGGGTATGTCCATAAGCAAAAAGGGCACGGATGAAAACCCGAAAGGGCTCCGTGAGTAAAAACAGCAGGACTACCGGCGAGTGTTTGTGAAAACCCGAAAGGGCGCAACCTCGTTAAAGGACACTTACAAGGTCCACTCGACCTTGTAAGGAGAAACCACCCGCGTGAGATCCTTACGACTCACAAGGGACCAACACACTTAGGGATCCTCACGATTCCTAAGGAGAAAATACACTTGCGAGATCCTCACGACTCGTAAGGAGAACTCTCTTATGGGACCCTCACGGTTCATAAGATTTGAAAGTCTTAAGTTACAGAGACCTAAACCTGTGCTTAAGCAACCTCCACAACCTTCGATTTTGCCCTACAAGTGGCTCAATACTGACCCTTGTATACAATCCACGGGCGCGAATAAACATTTCCCTAACCAAGTCTCATCCGTGACTGGGGATATGTACGCATGATAAACAACCCTTGCAAGTCCTCTCGATTTACAACCTCTTGTAGGATCCTTGCGACTTACAGAGGAACATACACTTAGGAATCCTCACGATTCCTAAGGAGAAAATACACCTACAAGATCCTCACGACTTGTAAGGAGAAATACCTTTGTGAGACCCTTACGGCTCATGAAGTTAAAAGCCTTAGTCGACAGGACCTTAACCCTGTTCGCTAAGCCATCTTTGTACGACATTGACAGAGGCAAATGATGATTCGCTCCTGGCAATATCCCAGTTGTAGCGGTGCTGATGCCGAAACCGGTGTTTAGTTTCAGGTTTATGGTGAAAAGCCAGCAAGCCGCACATGCATAAGAAATAGCCGAAATGATAGGGCAACTTGCAATAAAAAGCAGCAAGTAAAAACGTATGCATATAAAACAGCCGAAATGATTGAGCAACTCGCAATAAAAAGCAGCAAGTAAAAATAAAATAAATAGCCGAAATGATTGGGCACCGCGAAAAATAGCCGAAATGATTGGGCAATCGCGACCTTCGCGATATAAAAGCTGAAATGATAGAGCATCGCGGAAATAAAACAATACAAATAAATGAAACTTTTGCCCTACAGTTGAGATCACATCGATCCATGTATACAATCCAAGGGCACAAACAAAAAGGGGACTACATTTCCCCACCAGGCTGCGTCAAAGGGAAGTCAGATCTTGACGACCACATCTACAGCCTGGAGACCAACAGCGGCGTTCCTCATCATTCCAG
Organism: Agapanthus africanus; assembly: GCA_030015575.1. Taxonomy (NCBI): domain Eukaryota; kingdom Viridiplantae; phylum Streptophyta; class Magnoliopsida; order Asparagales; family Amaryllidaceae; genus Agapanthus; species Agapanthus africanus. The sequence continues at coordinate 336,766,311 of JASDDO010000004.1, read as the reverse complement.
CAGGACATGGACGTGACATTGCCTATCGGAGCTACGGCAAAGTCCCCGGTTCCAAGACTCTACGGTTCACAGACAACCTAGAGTCAGCAAATGACCTCCGTCGCGGAAACAAGTCAACCAATAACCTCCGACCCGGAAACAAGTCAACCAACGACCTCCGACCCGGAAACAAGTCAACCAACGACCTCCGACCCGGAAACAAGTCAACCAACGACCTCCGTCACGGAAACAAGTCTGCCAAGACCTCCGTCATGGAAACAAGTCACCAATGACCTCCGTCCCGGAAACAAGTCAGCCAATAACCTCCGTCGCGGAAACAAGTCGGCCAACGACCTCCGTCTCGGAAACAAGTCAGCAAATGACCTCCGTCGCGGAAACAAGTCAACCAACGACCTCCGTCTCGAAAACAAGTCAACCAACGACCTCCGTCGCGAAAACAAGTAAGCAAATGACCTCCGTCGCGGAAACAAGTCAGCCAACGACCTCCGTCTCGGAAACAAGTCACTAACGACCTCCGACCCGGAAACAAGTCAACCAACGACCTCCGACCCGGAAACAAGTCAACCAACGACCTCCGTCTCGGAAACAAGTCAGCCAACGACCTCCGTCTCGGAAACAAGTCAGCAAATGACCTCCGTCGTGGAAACAAGTCAGCCAACGACCTCCCCGTCGGAGCAATACTTCGACTCGGAAACAAGTCAACTCACCAATCACTTACGAGTCCTTTCGACTTGTAAGGGAGAAAATTCTCTTATAAGATCCTTACGACTTATAAGAGAAAACACACTTAGGAATCCTCACGATTCCTAAGGAGAAAATCCACCTACGAGATCCTCTCGATCCGTAGGGAGAAAAATCTCTATGAGACCCTCACGGCTCATAGAGTTGAAAAGTCTTAGGAAGCAAATCTGAACCTGTGGCCTAAGCCATCGCTATCTCTTGGAGATATCTAGATGCTTACTCTATTATCTGTCAAATGTGTTTATCAAGACAGCATGCTGATAATAAGAGAAGGGAGAAAGCAAAGAAATAGTACAAGACATTGCAAAGAAAAATGTGTATCTTTATTTATTGAATGAAATCAAGTACAAGGTGAAGCGTACAAAAGAATAAAGAATGGATACATATTATTTAAAATGAAAAATTTTACAAGTATATAGATACAAGGGGAATTACTGGGAAGGAAGCGTCTTGCATAGCTCTAGCAATTGTTCGCGCACCTCCTTCCACACTTTCTCCTGATCGGCCACCACCGCCAGTTCTGCCTCCACTTGAGCCCGCTGCTGTAAGACAGATGCAAGCTGCTCCCTAACGGCCTGATGAGCAGCTTCACGGCCTGGGGTGTCATGCTCGGCGACATCAAGCTTTCGCTTCAAGTTTAGCCCATGAGAGATGCGTTCTAGGAGGCCCTCAAAGATAGCCTTCACTTGGACAGCATTCGCCTCAACCTCAGCACGCAGACGAGCCGTCTCGCTCGAGGTCTTTCGGTATTCCCTCAGCCTTAAAGCCGCTTCTTGTTCTAAGTGGTGGACGTAAGAAGCGCTTTGCTCGATCCACGCTGCTCTTTGATTGCTTGCGGCTAAGGTCTCGGGAGCGGGACGCATCGACTCCAGCTGATGCAGGCGAGCCTCGATCTCCCTGCAATGGTTAACCTAAGACGCGATGATGTCCTCGTCATGGAAATTCACGAGTATCACCAGCATTGGGTTAACCGCCGTAGCGAAATCCACAGCAGACGTAGGAGTCTCGACGTCGAGCTCCTCGATGTAGTCGCTCAACATACGCAAACTGTTCGTGGCGCCTTTCGAGGACGGACGTCTCAGGAAAGGACCTGCTGGCATTGTGATGCAAGGCTCGAAGGGCGCCGAGACCGGAACGACAGCTGAAAAAACAAGATATGATCAGATAACAGTTCAAGAAATAAAAAAAAAAGGGAGCTATCAATGCGATAGTTTGTTGTACCAGCTGCGGCAAATGGCAAGGCCGGAAGGGCCGGTGGCGCGGCCAATCTTTCATCCCCTCCTTCAATTTGTAGCACTGCAGTCGGAACGAGAAAAGTTAGAAATAATTCCATCACTGAAAAAGAAAGATATCAATTGGAAACCATACTCACCAGCGCCACCAGAGGGAGAAGCGAATTCAGATGGGAAGGAGAAGTGTGGGAGCAACACTTGATAAAGATGATCAAAAAGCACTCCTGAAAAGGCACAACAGTACGACTTTAGAACATAAATTATGCGGCTGAAAGACGAAACTAATAGGTTGCAAATCCATACCTTCCAACATCTTCGATGGTACAAGAGAGGGCTGAGAAGTGACCACCGCCAAGGTAGTAGTTGACGGCGCTCCCTCGAGCAATGGAGCATCGGCGTAGGCCGCACCTGCTTTAAAAAAAACAAGGGTAAACCTATCAGGAAAGATTGCAAGGTAAAAAAAAGGGGGGACGGTAATTCGAAATTTACCTGATGAGCCTCCAGCCGAGACGGAGGCGTCTCCTTCCTCCATCGACATAAGTCTACCACCCGTGGCCTCATACCCAGACTCCACGGGGGCCGTCGTCGTGCTCGCAAGGCCAGAAGACGTCGGAGGGCCATAGGCGGGGAGAGCTATGACCGGAGTATTGCCAGACTCCTGAGAAAGAGCGGTTAGCTCGTCCTCAGGAATCATGTCCACCTCACCCGCTACTCCCTCGGGCTCAGCAGTCACGGTTGTCTCGTCCACCGTCGCCACGAGGTCATCGGTCTCAGGCGCTCCGTCCGCTTCTACCTCGGGCTCGACATCAACTACCTGCTCAGGCGTAGTGGACATGATCATTTCGTCAGCCACTACCTCGGGACCGGCAATCCCTGTTGTGTCGTCCGCCATCGGCTCGGCTACGGCCAATACCTCTCCCTCTAGCCTCTCAGGTTCGACGGTCTCCGCCTCCCCCTCGGTCGGACTTGGCCCTGCAGGACAGAATATATAAGAACCGATAACTTCATAATTCTTACAACAAAATTCTGAAAGGAATATTACCTGAGGTGGACTTATCATTAGCCTCCCTATTGGCACGCACCGCCTGTCTGTGAGCTGTAGACAAGGCGACCGGGGGCTCTTCTGATGGAGTATCGGCACGAGGGACGGTGCTTGGGCCCGCTCCAATGGCCAAGGCAGCCCTGCGTGCCTTTGCTTCGCTCCTCAACCGCTTCCTTTCCTCCCGGGCTGTCGCGATGGACCTCTTCGACGCTTCCTTCACCAAGGCATCGTCGTCCTCGTTCAGAGATGCCTCCAGAGCCTTTAAGGCATCTCTCATCGGCTCTTCAAGACGGACCTCCCGCGGTAGCCCTGAGGAAGCAGGAACATCGGCAGCTGGCAGAATATATACGTCACCTGGCGGGATCGGCATTGAGGTTCCTGCGTTAAAAAGGGAGAGTTTAGATCGACCATAACACAAGGAAAATGGAAAATTGATGACTCAAAACTTACTAAGGCCTAAAGACTCTCTAAGACGTCCCTCCTCTTGGAAAGTCTTGAGGGAAGCGGCAATGGCTTCTTCGGTGGTGATGCCTGTTGGAAGAAAAGAAGGAAAAACGTTAGTCAAAGGTAATAATAAAGATATGATGCAATAAAAAATGCAACTATGCATTACCTGATTCCGCAAGCTTACCCAGCCACGCGTCACGCCTCGCCAACCGCTCTGAAGCTTCGAGAGCGGCCTCCAAGTCCGTGTCATCCGGCGGCATGACTAACCCCCTGTTGGTACCGTATTCACTCAGGCCCTCACCATAGGGAGCGTGGGGTTCCTGACCGAACGCGACGTCAGAGGCAAAGAGCGACTTCTTTTTCTTCTTCTGCCCACCAACCCTAGGTACACCCGGGATCGACTTGCGCTTGGCAGGCACCTTGGGGCGGCGGGTCCCGATGTCCGCACCCACACCAGACTCCGGCGAGGCTACAACCACTGTCTCTACTGGAGCACAGGGCGCTGGTGGTGCATCCGCAATATCGGGGAGCGGCAATCCGCGTGGAGGACTCTGCGCACGCGGTGGTCCGGCTCTAGCATCTTTTAGAGGGGGAACTACCGGGGTCCTTGGCACTAAAGGAGCGTTGCGGTCGCTACCTGGAGGCGCACCCTTACAGTCGACCAGCAATCGCCTTTCCTCCTTTATGACGGCTCCCGTCGAATGACTGTACCATTCTGTATATACCTTAAGGAGTCGTGGGGCGCAAGCCGGCTCACTGATAAAAAAGTGGGAACCCGTATTCAGACGCATGAAGTGATGCAGCGCGCTCTCCATCCCTTCTTCGGTAGCAGCAGGTTCCGATAAGAAAGCCTCCAGTTGTACCCCTTGATTGTAGCTCAGTTGTTGGGCGAAACGATGTGGGTTGTATCTCATGAAAATCACTGCACCGTTCTGCCTGAACACCAAGAAGCCGGGTCTGATAGAATATAAGTGAAGGGTCTCCCGGGCTGTCAAAACTGAGGCTCCATCTTTGAAGGTGTCTTGCAATGGCCGCACTGCAGTAGTAGATGCCTTTCCAATAGTCAACACCTTTTCGATGAAAGACACCCCGTCTCCAACGGTGTGGGGGCGAAGGAGTAAACCCCTGGCATTCCGTGGCGATGGACTCACAATTGATGCGCCAATCAACTGTATGATGCGAGGGAAGCTGCACCTGTCGTAGAACGAGGGCTTTTTGTGCATGCCGAAGACACCCGATGTGTGTAGCTCGAGCCATGATACGAAATAGTGCATTGGGAAGATCACATGCAGCACCCCAGGCTCATTAGAATTCGCCGCTCGACTGAGGCCATGATACAAGTATGCCAAGCCGGCTATCCCAACGGCTACTTTTACCCCGATGGTCATCCGGTGAGCAGGGTAAAAGACAGAGGGCCGCATATGGTGAGAATGCATTGGGAGCGCAAACTAACTCAACCATAGCCCATCCTAAGAAGAAGGCCTCCTCGTCCATCCCGGGGGCCGCAATTTCCGCAAAAGACACAGTCGGGGAGTTAGGAAGGAAAAAACCATTTTGGTCTATTTCCTTCGCCGGTAGGTTATCCAAACCTAGACCGAAAGGGTCCTCAAGGGTGGCAAACTTGGCAGCTTCTGCCGAGAGGACTCTTGGGTGAAGGAACCGAGCGATGAAATCCTCAAAGCTAACTCCGCGACTCCCGCGTTCGATGAAAAGGTCCTCATAGATGTTCAACACTTTGATCAAACTTGGGAATTGGTGTTGAACAGCATTCTCTGGGGTGAGGCCCCTTACTGCCGGCCTAGCACCGAAGACATACTCGTCTGTCGGAAGCAACTCCTCGTAGTGCTCCCCTATAACCGGTAAACCGGAGACCTCTGTGAATTCCTCCAGAGAAATTGACACTTCCCGGTCCATTGCAAGGAAAGTGTGAGTAGGAATGCTCCACTGCTCCAAGAAAGCCTTGAACCACCAGGTGGAAAGCGTGGGATACTAGAAGAGGGAGACGTAAACCGCGGTGTACAACCCTAACCTTATCAACTGCGACTTCTTCGCCGACAGGATGTACCGAGCCCATGGCAGATAGCCGATCGGGTGGCGGGGGATCAGACTTATGTTATATGATTGCCCCCAAGGTCGCGCCTCGCCTTGACAGATACGGCGTCCCAGGATATCCAAAACCATAGGACGCTGGACCGGAATTGCATCTATGGCAGGATGAAAAAAGCCTTTCGATGTCCAATCAACCATCTCTACGGCATACTGCACCGGGAGTGGGCTGGCATAATGGATCGCCGTAATGGGCTCCGCCGGCACTGCACACGTAAAGCTCCGTCGACCCATGATAATCTGATTATACCACGACCCCCAAAGGTGGAGACTCTTATATTCCGGGTCGTGGTCCTTGATCATAGCCAGGACTTCGCGGTCCAAGGGCGCTTCAGGAAATCCCTCCTCCGAACGAGCAAACGGGAATGAAGTATCGAAAGACATAGTCGCTGCAAGGGAACAAAAGTAGCCATTAGTATTGCAACTCCAACGCTTGGCGTTTAAAATTTTTTTAATTAATTAAATTAAAAATTAATTAAAAATTAATTAAAATTAATTACACCACACAGCAGTGCAGTGGGTAGGAGACCAAGGGGGACCCACAAAATCCGGACGACAATACGTCAGTTAATAAAACAACCCCATCATTGGATGAGATTGTCAGTTGGTCCCCAAGAGAATATTCCCATTAATAATATAAAAAAATCCCTAGGGACAAGGAGAAAATCTCCTCTATCAGAGCAAAGCTCTGTCACAGAGTGATACTTGTCAAACTCTGGTCTCAGGGAAATAAAATTCCTTAAAAGAGCCTAGCTCTGTAATAATAAAAAAAATCATCAAAGAAAAAAAAAATTAATTAATTCCTAAAAAATTGAAGTTCTGGGATCTTAAAGATCCATATGAAAAAACTCTTAAGAGTTCATCATCAGAAGATCAGGGATCTATATTCTGTCAATATGAGCAAAACTCTGTTCGTGGGTTAAGAAACCCTGAAACAAATTTTTGAGAGCAAAGCTCTGTTTATGAAACCCCAAAGGGGATTTCTTTAGACCAAAAGATCTATGAGAGCAAGGCTCTGTTGGTTAAGATTGATTTAAATTAACTTAATTTAATTTTAAATTAATTTTACCTAAAGTTTTCTAACTTTGGAAATGAGAGCAAAGCTCTAGAGTCTGGAAGCAAGAGCAAAGCTCTGAAGTTCTTAAGCAAGAGCAAAGCACTGAAAATCAAAATCTTGGAAATGGTAAAGATTTCTAAGGGCCAGGGGTCCTATTTATAAGGCGCATGCGCCCCTTCAGCTCACCCGTTGATCCAACGGCCAGGATCTTGCCACCGCTGCACTCACGTGCGCGCCACTTGATTCTTAGATCTATAGTTTGCATAGTAGATGTTAGACTAGACCCAAGTCATACCTATTTCAAAAACTAACGAATCGGGAATATCTGAAAAACATTGTAGCCCTTAGTTTACTAAAAACCCCGATTTGTCTTATTACAAATGGCAAGCTGCATTACTATTCATTTACCTTTTACTCTACGGCTCGCATTGCATTGCATGCTTATATGTTATTGATTCATATTCCTTGTACATATGCCTTTACATAGTTGCATGCTCATATTAGTGTTCATGTTGCATGTATTATAATTCATGGATTTCACACTGTGATATGGTTGCATATTATGATTCTGGATTGTTTTACTCCTACGTATATATATCAATGGTATGGGACGCTGAAATATATATATGTACACCCATAGAGTATATATATATTAGTGGTATGGGATGCTGATATATATATATACGCCTACTTAATATATCATCATGATGATCTATGCAAATTTACATATGCATTATGAGAGGAGCCTATGTGCTCGGAGCCTATGAGCTCGATGTGAGAGGAGCCTATGTACTCGGGGTTTTTATGGTTGATGGCATATTATATCTCCCCTACCCCACATTTATTTTATATGCATTACATCATATATTAGTAGTACTTGATAGAGTACCTTCATGAATGTTGCATACATATCTGATACATGATATATGGGTTTCACTTGATATTGAGATATATAGTTGTGTCGATGCTCGACATTGATTTCCTGATGATTCCATTCATGATATCTTCCTGTTTCCCCCAATCAGAGCAAAGCTCTGTTTGAATTTCAAAATTCAAAATTCGAAGCAACGCTTCAAAATCTTTGCGCTGCGCGCAACGCGCCGCGTGTCGAAAGCTGATACGCCAGCGCAGCGCCCAAGGCAGCGCGCCCAATCAGAGCAAAGCTCTATTTAAAACAAAATTAAAGGAAGCAACGCTTCAGTTACGCAAGCGCTGCGCTGCGCGACACGTGTCAGCGCAGATGCGCACTGCGCAGTTGCGCTGCGCGACATGTGTCAGCGCAGATGCGCAAGCGCAGTTGCGCTGCTCCACCGTGCGCTGCGCGCAAGCGCAGATGCGCTGCGCGACACGTGTCAGCGCAGTTGCGCTGCGCTCTGCGCTGCTTGACACGTGTCATGCGCTGGGGCGTTTGCGCCAAACAGAATTAAATTCTAGTAAGATTCTTCTGTTCTTGTTAAAACAAGAAGATTGTCTTCTGAAAACAGAAGCCCTTGGATCAAAGATCCAACGGTGGGGAAAATTCCCCAAATCACTCAGAAAAGGATCTCTTTAACAAATTTATGGGTACTATATAAAGGCCCCTAGACCCCAAATCAAAATCATCAACATTGGGAGAGATTGAGAACTTCAAAACAGAGAGAACTCTGAAGATTTTTCAACTAAAAAGGTAAAAACCTTTAAGAGAGAAGAATTTCTTCTAATAGATCATTGATCTAAGAACAAGATCAATGATCTTCATATAATAATAAGTGTTTTGCACTCCTTTATGAACCACTGGTTCTCTGAAAACAAGAAAAAGAAGAAAAAACTTGTTTTCTTTGATGTAAATTGGATCAAGAAATCAAACAGTGCTTTGCATGTTTTTATGAACCATTGGTTCTGGAATCTTGAAGATTCTCTAGATTATTGAAATAGTGCCTTGCACTTACAGAAACTGCACCGTGGCGGTCCTGGGTTGGCGCAAGCCACCAGAGAGCGCCACGTGTCAACATCTGAATCGCTTGCGCTATGCGCTCTGAAATTGGCGCAACTCACCAGAGCGCTCCACGTGTCAGCAGCGCAAGCGCAGCGCACTGGCGCAGCGCACTGCGCTTGCGTGACACGTGTCATCACCACAAGCGCTTGCGCTCAGTGATTGGCGCAAAGCGCCTGATAAATGCAATGCATTTCTTTTACTAAAGGGTCAGGCCCAAATGAGAAAGGCCTAGTAGGCCAAATTAAATTGCAATGCAATAAAAAGGGCAGAGCCCAAACAAAATTGATGCTCTGCATCATTTATAAATGGGCAGAGCCCAAACAAAATAATAAATAATGCAATGCGTTATTTTAAAAGGGGCAGAGCCCAAATAAAGGTCCAACAGAGACCAAAAGTAATGCAATGCATTACTTAAACATGGGCAAAGCCCTAGCACAGGCCTAATAGGCCAAAAACAAATAAAAGGGTTGAACATTTTTCAACTGGACTTAGCCCAATCATGGCCGTAAGTCCTCAGATTAAATTGACTGAGCACAGCTGCTCTCTTAAATCAATTTACATCCGGTTCGAGGGTACATCTCCGAACTCCTTTGACTCTTATCGTTGTAATCCTTCAACAACGTCAGAGAGGTGACGGGTCCCGACAACCACACATCAACACCGACTGTGGGGTCCTTAAACTCATGGACTTAAGCGTCCTTAAACTAAAACACGGACTTTGGGGTCCTTAAACCCACGGACTTAAGCGTCCTAAACTATTTATAGACCACCATGTCCCTAAACTGGAATATGGACCGAAATGTCCTTAAACTACCTGTGAACCACTACGTCCCTAAACTGGAACAATAGAGCCCCCAAATGCTCTTTTGCCGGATCCAAATGATCCCGTTAAGTTGATCTTAGTCTCAATTCAGACTAACGTATCCTTAACGAACGTTTAAGTTGATCTTAGCCTCAATATGGCTAACGTATCCTTATACTAAAACACCAAACCCAAATCTAAGTAATTACGGATTTGGACTAATCCACGTCCTACGGGCGACGGCATCACTTAGTCTCCGTATACAATCCACGGGCATCCACAAACAAAACAAACACCCACGACACGAAGTGAAATTCTGGAGAAGGAGAAAGTTGTTACCGCGATGCGGTAGCGTAATTAACTGCAGGGGCTTGCGCCTGCAGGGAAGAGCGTCCCCACAATCAAAAACCCCTCAAGCGAGGGGGAATCTGACGAAGTCTGCTAAATCGGCCGCATCCTTCTAAACCTCCGATACACGGTGCCATAAATCAACTTGGCATCTTCGGAGAGGTGGACGGATAAAACCAAATAGCATCTGCCCCGAATCTCAGGCAAGACGTCCTAACGTCTCGGCCGTCTTTCGGAGGGGAACACTTCCGTTTTCATTTTACCGCATACATACATCATATTTATGATGTGTTATTACGTGAGGCACTGGCACGAGTTCTTGGCACTACACTTATGTTCAGATGTTACATTGCCACTTTACCATGCTTCAGACTTATTCATTTGAGGTTTATATTATATCTAATCGATTGACTTAGGATTATGTCATGCTTTCAATTTCTGCTTGTAGATATTTTCTATTCACGAGTTGGCAACTCACCCCCGTTGTGCCACAGTTCTTGCAGGTTTTGCCGTACAGGTTCCATAGCGGCATTTCCGGCACATTGCTTCCTTTGCGGGTGATTTGCTTGGTAGGTGGGTTCTTTGCATCAGAACCACCCTTGTATATGTATTATTCTTTGTATCTAGAAATTCCATCAACCAAAACTTGTATATTGTTTCAGACTTAGACACTAGTGATATATTATTTCGACCTTAGAGTCGCGCTCAGTAGTATTACGATTTTCTTGCTTATTGGAGTTTCTCTTGGGTTTTGATCCTCGCCCTTCAGCGTTGTATATTATGTTGCTTGTGTGGGTTGTGCTCTTTGTTTATGCGTAGTAAGTGTTTGATAAAATGCCTCAAGGGAAAATAATTTACAAAATATGTTTCTTTACTCTTAAAATGGTTTTAGATTTCTGGGCTTTTGGCTTACTTAGATCAGATGGAGTCCTATAGACTTTATATGGTTCAAGGGCCAGTCACGTGCTCTTTCGGGTCGTGACAAAGTTAGTATCAGAGTGCTAGGTTAACCTTGGTTCGAGTCAAAGTTTGACTATGTGGAGCCTATGGCGTTTATATATATACGGAACTTAGGCTTAACCTTACGGAACTTAGACTTAGTCGAGGGGGTATTAGACCCGAATTTTCGTCACGTAGGATGACCTTGGTTGATGGAATAGGTGACTAAAGAAGAGTGACGTACCGTGGGTATGTTCCGCGGCATACTTACGACACGCCACTCTGCTTAAGGAACCTTAGGATATACATAATTTCGAGATCTGTGATTCTCTTCATATCCATGATTATACATCCATTTGAGATCTTCGATTCTATTAATTTCATGATCATAGCTTCATTGATGTTGTTCCTTCTTATGATCATGTATCCACTCTGGATCTGTTGTTTTCTTTCTTGCCATTGATCTGCTCTCTTCGATACTCAATTGAGGTTCCTGTCGCCATGTTTGAGCGCAGTTTGGGCTGCTGCTAGGGTTACGGTCAGTGCGAGCTCGTCTGGTACGAGGGCCGGCCATTGTGTTTTCTGGTGACATGGTGTCACGCCCCGCTTCCCAAAATACGGAATACGAGGTGTAGACAAGGCCAGCCATGCTCCTACGGTCAAGGAAGTGTCCTGCCGTAGTCACACTTCGGCTTCTAGTTTATCATGGTAAGCAGTAAATGATGCGCAGGTAATGAGAAATGCAGTAACTGAAAGAGACAATAATATAAACTGACCTGAAGTGGAACAACGAATGTAACTCGGAAAGGCAAGTCAAGAAGTCTGTGATGCACGTTTAGTTCTGATCCAGGCTAAATCTTCTCCTCATACTGAGCATGCATACTCAGGTCGTCAGAGCGACACAATAGCAATATAATATATATAAAATCAAGTGACAGTTCTAACAGTGGTAATGGATATGAATAACAGTAAATCAACGACAGCATGAATATGAATGTGCAGTAATCAATGCAGCGGAACAGTAAAGCAGTATAACGATATGTCACGTATGCCAACACCGTATATAAGGAATATAAATGCCAGTATCCCTATCAGTCTCTAAGTCTCACTGTACAGGTCACTAAGCCTATCGTCAGTCCAAGTGTGAGAGTCAACCACTCGCGAGTGTCCTCCACCCAAGGGTAGAACCCAAGGGCAAGGGACCACGGGCCCAACATGTAACAAGAATCTCACGGTGTATATATCACATACCCTGTAAATCTCCATATAACTCCCTAAATATATAAGCCGGCATGGGACTCCCGAGATTCTGTTGGACTCACACTTAAACTACCCCACACCCCGTGGTCTACATCAAACGCTAACCATAACCCTAAATACTAATCGATCCGTGACAAGTCTGCGCGAGAACTGGAGGCAGGACCTCCATCAAGCACGTCCCGACTAATATCTAAGATAAATGGCAGTGCCGGATGCCTTATCTGTGACACCCGTGCAAGCGCTTCCATAAGTGTCCCATACCACTTATAGTCACACGTACACGCATCCCACAGACGTCGACAATGCAATAGAATAATAGGGTCACTGATTGTATACAAGTACGTATCACTTTCACTTAATCACGGATACACGAACACTGACGTACTTGCCACAATCATCGCTAGAAACTACCACTGGGTAAATGCACGATATCATTAGGTTATCACTACAATAATATGGGTATGATATGATGCGTGAACAGTATATAAGCACAATTAAGATGTCATAAAAACAGTATTCTATCACTTGCACGATTTATCATGAAACATACATATATAATTTAGTGAAACGATAAACAGGTGATAATTAGTATGTTCAGTTATCTATCTGTCTAATTTAGTTTTAAGCCAATCGGGTTCCAGGATCATTAGTTATAACCATTTCATTTTAAGCGCTCGCGGCTGGAAATCCGGTTTCAGAATCAGATGTCCGTTTCGTAACGCATTTTAACCCCAGTTGGGATCATAATTTAGCGACGCTACAATTGAATGAATTCTAGGGTTTTCAGTAAGGTTTTCAACGCAATAGACGGATCTTCAATCGCGTCTGTACGCCAAGAGCTATACACTATTTAACCCTAATATGTCAATTCTGAATCTGTTGGGACTGTTATGCGTCCCAATCTTTTAAATTACAGAATAAATAGTAAATGATAACGAAACAGGATGAAACTAATTGTTTTCTCTAGCTAACAGATTCACCTATAAATAACAGCGGAGTTCCGCAACTTACAAGTTAAGGAAATCCTGTGGCACCCAATACGGAACAGCAAGCAACGACTGGAGTCGCTCTGGACTGCAGTCCAGAGTCGCACTCCGATCCAAATATCATCACAATTTAAGTACAGGAATGCCAGGAAACCAGTACAGGATTAAAGTTTGTCGAGTCGGCTTCGATTTGAGCCCTCGAACGCACCATTCCATTATGTATATGATTTATGGTGAATTTAACGGTTTTCAGGTGCAAGAAAATTCCAGTTTTACGATTAAACTTGGGGGTAGTCATTTTAATCTTTAACAGTCGTATTTTCTAATGAAATTTGCACACGTTACTCATCTCTACAAGAGCCAATGTAATTTATCCAGTTCCGCCTAACTTGATAATGATTTCCTATGAGAACAAGCATCGAACAGTTGTGTCGAATAATCTAACGGAAAGGTAAAGCACGATTTATATACGATGTCGGTTTGTAACATAGATAAAATAGCATGTAAGCAAGTAAAGAACTTGCCTGGAGACCTGTCGACAAAGGTACGGCAGCGGCAGCGGCACGATCGCGACACACGCGCGACTCGGCACTTGACTTGGCTCGAACACGAGTCTCAGCAACGGCGGCTCGCAGTTTGGTGGTCGGGGCTCGGCTGTGAAACTTGGCCCTTGTGCGTCAAGGGTTCGACGATGGGTGATGATGACGATGGTGAGAGTGTTAGAGAGAGAGAGAGAGAAAGAAAGTTAGAGAGTGAGAGAAAGAAACAGAAAGGGTAGTGATGGGGAGAGAGAGAGAGATGCAGGGTGAGAGAGAGATGCAGGGAGAGAGGGCAGTGGGATAGGAAGAGAGAGAGAGAGACAGAGGAAGTTGGAGAGAGAGAGAGAGTGAGTGAACTGAGAGAGAGAGGGAATGAGGACAGAGAGAAAGTGAGAGAGAGTTAGAGGGAAGGGAGAAGCAGTGAGAGAGAGAGAGAGAGATGGTGGTCGAGAGAGCAGAATGAGAGGGGTGGTTACGATGACGTCGACGACGATGATGATGAGGATGATGCCGTGGGGGAGGAAAAGTCGACGAGACTTATGGAGGTGCTCGCCGGCGAGGGACGCAGGGAAGTGGGGTGCTCGTGATCGAGGGTGGAGGTGAGGAAGAGATCAAGAGAGAGAGAGTCAAGGATGGTGGTCGAGGGAGGCGAGCTCGGTGGGTGATGGGGTGTGCAGTGGGTTCGAAGGTGGGAGCGAGAGAGGAGGAGGAGGGAGTAGTGGGTATAGGAGAGAGGGTCGTGGGGGAAAATGCGCACGTCGTGGGTAATCGCTCGCGCGAGCGAGGGAGACGGCGGAAGGAGCGGATCGCGCGCGAAGGGGAGAGAGCTGTTGGAGGATTTAAAGAGGAGATGAACAGTAGTGGGAAGTCGGGTCGGGTTGAGGGCGAAGCGGGCGCGGGTTGGAGCGTGGGCGCGGGCTGCAGGGGGTGGGCCGGGCCAAAGAAATTAGAATTAATTAAGAAAAGGATGGGGCCGGGCCGGCTGAGTTGGGCTGGGCTAGGGTTTTAAAATAATTAAATTTAAGTTAAGGAAATGGATTTTGGAGATGGGCCGAGGGAAAGAAGGGAAAGGGCCGGGCTTGGTTTTAGAGGTAAAATAATTAATGGAAGAATAAGAGAGTGGGCTTAGGATTTAAGATTAATAAAGAAAATGAAGTTTATTAACTGGGGAATGGGTTGGGTTTAATTTAAATAAAAGAAATGGGCTGAGTGAAATAAAATATAGCTTGGTTTAGAATTTGGGTTTATAAAAGAGGTTATAAAAATAAATAATTTTCTAAATAAAACACATAGAATTATAAATAAAATAAATGGAATTCTAAAGTAACAAAATACGGACTTGGTATAAAAAGGGGCCGGGTGTTACACATGGGAACGTCTCGAGTTAGTATTGGTGATTGTGACCTCTAGTGGAGGCGAGTGCTTGGTTTTGCACCGGATGATCGGGCCATTGTTAGAGCTGTCAGTTGAGAGAGGACTGTTGATGTACAGCATACCTCAGAGATTATGATGTCGCCTACCGTGCAGACAGATGGACCAGCTGTTGCTGAGATTCATAGGATGTCGCTTCCCGAGCTTACGAGCTGAGATCGCCGGAGCTTCCAGGCGGATATGAGGCAGATGATAGCTAGTCTACCCGATTTGAGAGACGAAGGTGATTCGTTCGATTTATGCGCCAGAGCAGGCCCAGTTGAGTTGAAGATTTCCAGTGCGGAGAGTCTTACTCAGATCTAGAGCAGACCGATTTAGAGATGACCGCCAATGTATTGCCTTTCCTGGAGGATTGAGGCGCTGTTCATCGTACAGACGAATGTACCAGTTGTTGCTGCAATTGACGAGATATCGCCCAGATGATTGGAGCTACTGCAGCATGAGTATACACTTAGAGATATGATGGAATGTCGCTAATCACTAAGGATGAAGGACTAGGACGTGTGGTTCGTTCGCTTACCGATGCGAGGTCATCAGATAGATTGCTTCCAGCTAGAGACGACTTCACGCGGAGACGTTGAGAGTCGACAGAGACGATCGAATGTCAAAAACCTGCTATTCCAAGTTTAAAGTATTCGGAAAGACATGCAGGCAATTCTATGGACCCTCTAGAAGAATGAAACCCTAACTCGACATAATGACCGTGTGGAAGCCTTTGAACCTTAGGGTTTGCGGCAGTTCTGCGGCGCCATTAATGAGGCTTGGGTTTGCCCTTCTACGGCTGGATCATTGATGCTGTGGTATGTACTCGATGCTGTTAAACTGTACCAAGATGTTGAGCTCTTGGGGGATTAAGAGGTTTTGACGAATCGATCGAATGGTTCGACTTCCTTCGGAGGCTAAGTGGTGAGATGCATTTCTTGGGAGACTCCTGATACGAGGATAGCCGTTGGAGCGCAGTCCGTGCAGCCACGATGAGACGAGTCTGAAGCAGTCGACATTGAAGCAGAGTGAAGTAAAGAGTTTGCAAGAGATTTCGACGAGATGACATCCCACTCCGTTGACATCAGAGATGTGATACGCACGCAGAGACGTTGTGTATGGATATATCTTCCAGAAAGAGGCGCGATAAGTATGCAGCCGTTCCGGAATAAGAATTAGCTTCAGCAATGGGTGATGACTTCCGAGAAATTCGGCAGGAATGAGATTTGAGAGAGAAACCTCGACATGACCTTTCTGGAATACTATTCGAGAAGACCAGGACCCAAGAGGGGTCATATTGAGCACACTCAGCAGGCCAGAGCTCGACATCGTCGACGAGGTAGTTGACCAGGTTCGGGTAAAGGACCTTACCCAGATGTGTTGCGAATTGATCAAGGACGGACGAGTATTGAGTATCCCTCCGATGGTTAGGACGCGTTCCCGAGGACCTGTTCGGCCAGACATCTTCTACAGAATGATGAAGCTACAGAGTACGCGATTTCGAGTCCGTGCGAGAGACTTCGGATTGACCGTGGCCGAGAACAGTGCAGTGCGTAGATAGCATGGCGTGACGTTATAGTGGACGACGATAGAGATAAGTGGAACCAGAGGTTCGTGCGAGACGCTGACGAGCTGTCATTACTTCCCGTCGAGGCTAGAGACCTGATATGCTTACAGAGGCATTAGGATGCGACCAATTTTCGAGAAAATGTTGTGCTGAGGACACAGATGTCCATCGAGTGAGAAGAGATTATGCAAGAGAGTCAGCCTCCGTACAGTTCGGCATAGGTAAGATCGGAAGAGACCTTGAGCAGGATTCCTTCCAGGACATGCTGCTTTACGAGTGGTCGTGAGGATTGACCGAGAGATGACCAGAGAAGTGCCAGAACGGAATCGTCCCCGTTAGCACACCTGACAGGGCCGATGAGCCGACTGATTGTGAGATTGGTAATCCAGAGAGAAAATAAGGACCCAGAGGCAGAGGACGCCAGACCGTTAGCAAGAAGCAAGTCGATATCTTGCGCTGCTAGCATTGGATGCACCCTTAGTGTTTTGAGATACGATTTTGGTGCACACCAAATGCACTAAATCGGGTTTCTTTGTGCATGTCAGATGCACCTGGTTTTGCTGTCAGGCACACACGTTGCCTATGACAGATGTTGTGTGCACACCCGTTGCACCTGAATGGTACTTATGTGGATTATATTTTCCGTGCGCACCTGACGCACAGGGTATTCTTATATACGCCTTAGGATTGATGTTTGTGGAGCCCCGACAATTTGGATTTTTTTGCTGAATGTTTTGTAGTTGGGGGTTTAAATTTAAATTCGGGGACCGAATTTATTTAAGGGGGGTAGATTGTAACATTTAAAAATAATAAAATATTATTTTTGGGAATTTTTATAATTTAATATTATTTTTTGGAATATTTTAATAATTCGGTATAATTAAATACAAATAAATTGGGGGAAATTTTGGAAAATTTATGGAAAATTCTAAAATAGGGTAAATTAGAGAATTATGCCATTTCTAAGTTTTTATGATTAGTAATATGATAATTTAGTGCTAATCGCGATTAAAAATCGCTAATCGGCTTTTAAGCAATTTTGTGCAAAACACGCACATATCTTTATTCTACACTTGTGCATTTTCACCATGGTTTGTTTTGGGATTACTATTTATGTGAGAAGGATTTTGAATGAGAAAAAGAAAAGAGAAGAAATGGGAAAGGATTTTAATATTGGGTATGGGCATGTGAGAGAATGAGAAGGTGAGATGTGTTGACTAAGTCCTAGCCATTCTCCTCCATTTTCAACACTCATTTCTCTCCCTCTCCCTCTTGTTGCTGCTGCTGCTCCTGCTCCTCACCTCACCTCCCCTCTTCAAGCCCCAAATCACCTCTAAAACTACACCAAAACCCCACTCTCATTTCAATAAAAATGTGCACAAGCTTGCAAGCTATAGGATGGACCAAGAAAGCTTTCATTTTGGCGCTGTTGAGGATTCTATGGGGTCTTATGAGGTAATTCCTTCACAATAAGAGTGGTATTTCTTGTGCTTAAGCTTCGATTCAAGTTTCATATCGATATTGTGTGTTTTTGTGGACTTGAGGAAAACTTAGTTAGGGTTTAGGGGAAATTTGCGTTGTAATGTGAAATTGAGCTCAGTAGAAGTTAGATAAACACCCTAGTGCATGAATTGAGACCCCAACCTGAGAGTTGAAACCCGAAATACGTATTTATAAACCGATATCAGAAAGTTTATGGCATCTGTGAAGGTTATTTGAGATCTGCTATCACCCGAGACATCCTAAAATAAAATTGATTGGATAGTGAGATGTGCAGGCACCCAGGAAGCTAACCCCAAGACCCTAGCCCCTAACTCCTAGATCCGGCCGCAGATTTATCCTGTTTGGCCGCAATTTGCGGCCAGACCTGCCCCATTTTGGTTCGTCTTGGTTTGGTGTTCTCTCATCAGTAGATTAGGCCCCTGGTATGTGTAGATTTGTCTAGTTTGACCTAGGATGAAATCTGGAGCCTATTTCCTTAGTTGTTGTTTTAGATTCGTGTTTCCGTATTCCGTATTTTTAGTTCTGAAATTGTGTATTGTGTTTTATCTCGACTATTTGGCGTTTATACGACGATATCGAGGATTGATTGATGGTTTTGAAGGCGTGCCCATAGGTTCTAACCTATAGGCCCCTTATCGTATCGTTTTGGGATTCGTATGCCGTTTTAGTTTGGAATTGGTTTTGATATGCATTTGCGATATATTAATGTGTAGGTACCAAATGAAGACTCCGGGACAACAAGCAAGCGCGTGGCGGCGTCCACAAATGAAGACACAAGGTGAGTAGATTATATCTACAGGGGGAAGTCGGGTGGATGGCGTATAGCACCCCCACAGTCCGTAGTTGATATACTATATATTATATATGATAGTTATAGTGTGTCATGGATATTGTGTTAGGTGTATTATGGATAGCTTAGGGTTAGAAGTAAACTAGTATAGTTCATAGTCGCGAACCCTAGAATAGGTTTACACCCACACGCGCACCCTTGCATATTCACTATACTTACACTGTGTTGATGATGATTTTGGGATGACATTGGAGATGAGTCGATGATTTTGGGCATTGTGCCGTGAGATCGGTGATGTGATGTGATTCGTACTTGCGATACGGCATGTGATCTTAGCGGGCCGTTGGGCATGTGTTTTACCCCCGCTTTCATACTTATATAGATGGTATTGATTTGTACTAGATTTAGATCTGTACCCCAGATTATGCGATACAATGATAATGATACCTGATATTTGATGAGAGGAATGTGATACTGACCCCTAACCAGCTATTGGGATGTCGTACGACAATTTACCGTACGAGCTTTATATTGATGATAGATCCGCACTCATGACTTGAGGATGCCATATGACATACTGTATCGTACGCAATACTATTGAGGCAGGATCACCGACTATATATATTTATATATCGACTCAGATTTAGGTGGATTCCATATCCCTCCCGGTTGACTTGATACTTAGATATGTAGTTTGCATAGTAGATGTTAGACTAGACCCGAGTCATGCCTATTTCAAAAACTAACGAATCGGGAATATCTGAAAAACACTGTAGCCCTTAGTTTACTAAAAACCCCGATTTGTCTTATTTCAAATGGCAAGCTGCATTACTATTCATTTACCTTTTACTCTACGGCTCGCATTGCATTGCATGCTTATATGTTATTGATTCATATTCCTTGTACATATGCCTTTACATAGTTGCATGCTCATATTAGTGTTCATGTTGCATGTATTATAATTCATGGATTTCGCACTGTGATATGGTTGCATATGATGATTCTGGATTGTTTTACTCCTACGTATATATATCAGTGGTATGGGACGCTGAAATATATATGTACACCCATAGAGTATATATATATTAGTGGTATGGGACACTGATATATATATATATATATATATATATATATATATACATACGCCTACTTAATATATCATCATGATGATCTATGCAAATTTACATATGCATTATGAGAGGAGCCTATGTGCTCGGAGCCTATGAGCTCGATTCGAGAGGAGCCTATGTGCTCCGAGCCTATGAGCTTGATGCGAGAGGAGCCTATGTGCTCCGAGCCTATGAGCTCGATGTGAGAGGAGCCTATGTGCTCGGAGCCTATGAGCTCGATGTGAGAGGAGCCTATGTGCTCGGAACCTATGAGCTCGATTTGAGAGGAGCCTATGTGCTCGGGGTCTTTATGGTTGATGGCATATTATATCTCCCCTACCCCACATTTATTTTATATGCATTGCATCATATATTAGTAGTACCTGATAGTGTACCTTCATGAATGCTGCATACATATCGGATACATGATATATGGGTTTCACTTGATATTGAGATATATAGTTGTGTCGATGCTCGACATTGATTTCCTGATGATTCCATTCATGATATCTTCCGTTTTCATTTTACCACATACATACATCATATTTATGATGTGTTATTACGTGAGGCACTGGTACGAGTTCTTGGCACTACACTTATGTTCAGATGTTACATTGCCACTTTACCATGCTTCAGACTTATTCATTTGAGGTTTATATTATATCTGATCGATTGACTTAGGATTATGTCATGCTTTCAATTTCTTCTTGTAGATATTTTCTATTCACGAGTTGGCAACTCACCCCCGTTGTGCCACAGTTCTTGCAGGTTTTGCCGTACAGGTTCCATAGCGGCATTTCCGGCACATTGCTTCCTTTGCGGGTGATTTGCTTGGTAGGTGGGTTCTTTGCATCAGAACCACCCTTGTATATGTATTATTCTTTGTATCTAGAAATTCCATCAACCAAAACTTGTATATTGTTTCAGATTTAGACACTAGTGATGTATTATTTCGACCTTAGAGTCGCGCTCAGTAGTATTACGATTTTCTTGCTTATTGGAGTTTCTCTTGGGTTTTGATCCTCGCCCTTCGGCGTTGTATATTATATTGCTTGTGTGGATTATGCTCCTTGTTTTTGCGTAGTAAGTGTTTGATAAAATGCCTCAAGGGAAAATAATTTACAAAATATGTTTCTTTACTCTTAAAATGGTTTTAGATTTCTGGGCTTTTGGCTTACTTGGATCAGATGGAGTCCTATAGACTTCATATGGTTCAAGGGTCAGTCACGTGCTCTTTCGGATCGTGACATCCCTGTCGTCAAGCAACGCTTCGACTCGGATACATGTCAACCCCTAACTTCCCTGTCATCAAGTAAAGCTTCGACTCGGAAAAATGTCGACCTCTAACCCCCCCCCCCCCCCCCCGCCGGAGCAATGCTCCGTCTCGGAAATACATCAACCCATGATCTCCTTGTCGTAAAGCAATGCTTCAACTCGGAAATAAGTCAACACACGAACCTATCAACCCATAAAAATAAAGTTCTCTTGTGAGATCCTTACGACTCTCACAAGAAAATGTACTTAGGAGTCTTCACGGCCCCTAAGTAGAAAATGCACCCACGAGATCCTCACGACTCGTAGGGAGAAAATTCTATATGAGACCCTCACGGCTCATAAAGTTGGAAAGTCTTAGGTGGCAGATCCTAACCTTGTCTCCTAAGCCATCATTTCCCTGCAAGAAGATCAAGATGGACCATCTACAGACCACATTTACCAAAATTACATGCCAGAGAAATGGAGGTGCTACTAAAGAGTGCGTAAACTGCTTTGCGCCAAGTCAAAACAAAAAGGCGTAACCTACGGACGTCGACCACATACTATGCATGACAGTAAAGAAAATGTTTGATTCACATCCAGTTAAGCGTTTGAAGCGTACCCATTCATGTATGTGCGAAAAGGTTTAATGCATAAAATAAACGCACGAAAACGAAAAATTTGTTATTCATACTTCAGAAAATTCTTACAGCGATGAAAACAGTAAACAAAAACATCATTAAAATGTTTACAATGGCAAGACATCAAATCCAGGACTTGGATTGAGAAATTCAAAATTAAGGCCATCTAAAATGCCTCGGGCCTCTCGGACCATTCTCGTATGCATCATCTCACGATCGCAAACGTCGGGGTCCTCACTGATGTCCTCCGCCCTCTGATAGGCAGCGATTATCGTCATCTGTTGAAAAGTTTGATGCAGAATATCAACAAGATTGTCTCGCCGTTTCTTCGAGATCGGGCCCTTCAGATGTACTGAGTGCACCTTATCTTCGGTATCATCCAATGCCTTAAGCGGCATGGCTTCATAAAATCCAGGAAGTGCTCCCCAAATCGCTCTCACAACGAGCTTCAAAAGAGCGGAACGACGAGGAAGCAGTCGACCATTGTATTCATCAAAGCATCCTATAATTTCAACGCACTGGGCATTTGTAAACTCCTGGTTTTAACAGCGGCCTAGTGCGCGAATGTCTCCGTAAGAAATAATTTCATTAAGATCATACAGATGAGCGGCCATAATGTCTAAAAAAGAAAATAAGTGAGAGTTAGTGGACAGACTGATCAAGAAAATGCTTATTGAAATAGACACGGGGATTTAAACAATTCTTGATATCCTCACGGAGAAAACAAGTTCTGATTATGACACCTAACAAATTTAAATTTGTGCAAATAAAAGAGAAAATCCTAAAAGGATTCTCATTTAATGAAGGGCCCCTCGGGCCAAGGAGTTAATCTCCCTTGAGAGCAATGCTCTACAGACAAGAGTGACACCTGTCAACCCTAATCATGAGGGGAATAAAAATTCCCCAAAAATCCTAACGAGCCATGCTCTGCGAAGAAGATGGAAAAATCCATCAAAAACCCTAAAAGTAAAGCTTTTTACAGAAGTTAAAAACTTCAGGATCTTTAAGATCTGTAAAGCGAACTCTAAGAGTTCTTCGTTAATGAGTTAAAGGAACCCTAAAAAGGATTTTTTTTTTATCCATGATCTAGAAAGAGCAAAGCTCTGGTTTTTAACGGGTTGAGAAACCCTAAAAATCTTTAAGATCTGTGATCTAAGTAGAGCAAAGCTCTGTTAATGGGTTCAAATCTTACCAAAAAATTTGACAGAGTCTTAACTCAAAATGAGTTTTCTGAGGCAGAGAGCTTGGCTCTAAAAGAGAATTAAATTCTCAAGAACTAGAAAATAGGAAGATGAACAGAGGTCATCTCAAAAGGCCCTATTTATAGCCGCTGGAAGTCAATCCAACTTCCAAGGCAATCTAACGGTGGAGAGGATACTACCGCTGCAGTCACGTGTAAGCCACGTGAGCGCAACGATGGGGGGGCATTTGTTTCCCTCAATCAGAGCAAAGCTCTGTTCAAATTTTAAAATTTGAAATGAAGCAGCGCTTTATAAAAGCGTTGGCGTCTAGAGCGCCAGTGCTAAGAGTCAAAGAATCTGAGGCAGCGCTCACGTGCAAAGCACGAGAGCGCTAGCCCTAAGTGCGCCAGTGCTAAGAGTCAAAGACTCTGAGGCAGCGCTCACATGCAAAGCACGAGAGCGCTCGCGCCAAGTGTGCCAGCGCTAAGAGTCAAAGACTCTGAGGTAGCGCTCACGTGCAAAGCACGAGAGCGCCAAGCACTAGAACTAAATGTTTTCCACCGTTAGATCAAAGATCCAACGAAAATGATAAATCATCAAATTACCAGAATAAAATTCTGTTAAGGAAATACTCCTCAGAATCTTTCCAAACAAGAAAGATTGTGCTTTGTAAATCAGAGCACCGTTGGATCAAAGATCCAATGGTGATTAGAAATCACCAAGATACAGAACAATCTCTGTATGGGAAAATAATTTTCCAATCTTGTTAAAAAAAACAAGAAGATTGCCTTCTATAAAACAGAAGACCTAGGATCAAAGATCCAATGATGGGGAAATTTCTCCAAATCAATCAGAGGAAGATTTCCTTAACTGATTCAACAAATCAGCCTCCCCTATATAAAGGACCCAAGACTTCAAGTCTTGCACAGAGAGAACCCCCCCCCCTAAACTTCAAGTTCTCAAATGAAAAAGAGAGAAGAGCAAGCTCTGAGAAGAATAATTTCTTCAAGGTAAATAAAAGAAAGAGATAAAAGTATCTCATCAAAATAAGAAGAACTTAGTTCTTTTTCTAGATCATAGATTTATAAGACAGAAGTCTTTCATGAAAGAAAAATAGATCGTAGCATCTCATCATAAAAGAGGGGGGAGAAGAACTTAGTTCTCTTTAGATCACAGATCTATAAGATAAAGTCTTTCACAGAAACAGGAGAAATCATAACATCTCCTCATAAAAGAAGAACTTAGTTCTTAAATCCATGAGACAAAGTCTCTCATAAAGAAAAATAAGAGAGATCATAGATCTGTGAGATAAAGTCTTTTATAAACGAGAATTTAATTCACAGAGCACAAAACTGACCAGAACTGCTAAATGAGCGCTTCAGCGTTCCAAGTCTGGCGCTCAGCGCCAAGCGCGCCATGTGCTCCTCACATGTGCGCTATTTCATAGGAAGCGTTTTAGCGCTTCAAGTATGGCGCTCAGCGCCAAGCGCACCACGTGCTCCTCACGTTTGCGCTATTTCATAAGAAGTGCTTTAGCGCTCTAAGTCTGGCGCTCAGCGCCACGTGCTCCTCACGTGTATACTATTTCATAAGAAACGCCTCAGCGCTCCAAGTCTGGCGCTCAGCGCCAAGCGCACCACGTGCTCCTCACATGTGCGCTATTTCATAAAAAGTGCACTGCACTCATTGGTTGGCGCCAAGCACCGAGCGCTCCACGTGCTCCTCACGTGGGCACTTCTAACACAGAGCGCTTTGCACTCCTCAAGAAGGGCTTCAGCGCCATAAAAGTGTCCAACACTCAATAAAAGATAAAAGAGAAAGGGGTGTCAGAACCCAAATCAATGCTCAATATTGTTAAATAAAAAGGGACTGATCCCAAATAAATGTTCAACATTTTATTCAAAACTGAGTGGACAGAGCCCAAGTTGGCCACAAATCCTTAATTCAGATTAACTGAGCTCATGTGCTCACAATCTTTTAATTGGTCTTAGTCCAAAAACCTGACTACAGATCTCCCAACCAACTTGGTTCAAGGGTACATCTCTTCATTCCTATGATATGTGTCGCTGTAATTCTTCAACGTCTTCAGAGAGGTGGCGGGTCCCGACAACCAGACATTCCATGGACTATGAGGTCCTTAAACTCATGGACTATGATGTCCTTAAACTTTACGGACTATGAGGTCCTTAAGCTCATGAACTATGATGTCCTTAAACTTATGGACCGCAACGTCCCTAAACTAAACCCCCACAGACTATGATGTCTTTAAACTGGACTATGAGATCCTTAAACTCATGGACTATGATGTCCTTAAACTCCATGGACTATGATATCCTTAAACTTATGGACCGCAACGTCCCTAAACTAAAACGATAGAGTCCAAATAATCTTTCGTTGGATCTAAATGATCCCAAAATCCTGTTGAGTAGATCTTAGTCTAAAATTAGACTAACGTATCCTTAACAAATTTTTGAGTCGATCCTAATATCAAATGAGGTTAACGATCTTCAAACCAACCCAAACCCAAATCTAAGAAAATACGGATTTGGAATAATCCATGCCCTACGGGAGACAACGTAAATTAGTCTGCGTATACAATCCACGGGCAACCAAAAATAAAACAAACACACACGACACGAAGTGAACATCTGGAGAAAGAGAAAGTGGTCACCACGATGCGGTAGCGTAATTAACTGCAGGGGCTTGCACCTGCAGGGAAGAGCGTCCCAACAATCAAAAACCCCTCACAATGAGGGGGAATCTGACGAAGTCTGCTCCAACGGCTGCATCCGTCTAAACCTTCGATACATGGTGCCATAAATCAACTTGGCATCTTCGGA
Source organism: Agapanthus africanus (assembly GCA_030015575.1). Taxonomy (NCBI): domain Eukaryota; kingdom Viridiplantae; phylum Streptophyta; class Magnoliopsida; order Asparagales; family Amaryllidaceae; genus Agapanthus; species Agapanthus africanus. The sequence continues at coordinate 336,740,539 of JASDDO010000004.1, read as the reverse complement.
GAAGTGGAAGGATAAATCCAAATAGCATCTGCCCCCCAAAATTCAAGCCAGATGTCTCAACGTCCCGATCGCGTCTTTCGGCGGAGAACATGCACTATAGTCAACAATCTCCCACTTGCACTTAAGGTCAATTATTGCGGTGTTGCATACTCACAGCTCGTGTGATACCGAACACCCAACTTCTCTACTAATCAGTTTCACAAAGCTCGTTTGTGAAACTATTGTGTTCGAGAAATAGCCTCAGTGAGTAGATCTGTCCCAGTGTTTCTTTATGTATCTCTCTATATCTCAACTTCACGGAGAAAGCTATCTCCCGAAATGAGCAATACCTTGTCTTAGAATTTGTCTGGATATCTGATGGGACCCAGTTCACAAATGAACTCCAAATCTAGAAAACTTCTTAGACTGTAGCATCCACTGAATTTAATCAGTATCATGCGCCATGCCTTCCTCAGTATCCGCTTGGACCACCTGTCCAACATCCAGTCCCTTAGAAGAGGGAAAAACTATAACTCAGACAGTCACTCTGTCATCTAGGTCACTGATTGTTAGCTTACGTGCGTGTTCAAGTTCTAGTTTAAATACCGCAATCAAGACGGTTTCGCTTGTAACTAGCCGGTTGAGTACGGGTCGTCCGCAGGGAGATGGGAGTCTTTTTCAAAGTGTTTTAACGAGTTAAGTCCTGTTTTCAGATTTTGTTGTGGTTATCTAAGTGTAAGTTGATATTTAAAGAGAGCTTGTTAGGGTTAGGATTAGGTTAGTTTGAGTTAGGAGTCTCCACATCTTTTGTTGCCCCACTTAATATCGGTGTTACGGTAATCGGCAACAACGGGGATTAGCACGACTAGGAAGGAACTTGCGAGTATAAGCTAGGCTTTCCAATGCATAGTCCTTCCTTTTGGTGCTTTTCCGTCCGTTCTTGGCTCTTATCCATAACCTCCGGTTAATTCAACCACAACCGGTCTCACTACGGAATCACCGCTATCATGTAGGATAGGGTGCCGTAAGGAGCGGATTGTGGTTCAATTAACGGGAGTTGATTTAAGTTGTTGGGCAAGGAAAGAGTGAGAGAGATTTCCTTCTCTCAAACTTCCCTTATCCTACCCTAACAAGTATAGAACTACTCACACTTCATAATACGGAAAAATGAAACAAACAAAAGAGGAAGATAGAAAGAAGGAGACTAGAAGAATACGACTAACTATTTGCGACCTCACCTTGGCGAGGATCAAGCGTAAGTATCATTGTCATATGTAAGGATAAAGAAAAAGAAAGAAGAAAGAAACAACAAGGAAATAACAACAACTACTTAACGAATTAAAATTACAACAAGCATAAAAATAAGGAGACAAGCATGATAATAAAATGGTCTTCTTTATTCATCACTCTTCACTCAAAAGCTCACTTACAAGTTTAATGGAGAAGAGGTGAGAAGAGGAAGAAGAACATGTAAACTAAAACCTAGCAAAAGAGATACAAGAATTGGACCCTTTCCTTCTCAAACTTCTGGGCTATTTATAGGCTGGAGAATGAAGACCTAGGGCAACCAACAGAACATACATGAAAAGACCCAACTACCCCCAGAATCCGTTTCTGTTTGGCGCCATAACGGCCGCGGAACCGCGGCCTAGACCCCCCTTTGGCCGCGGTTCCGCGGCCATTCTGTGGAGTTGGGGTTCAATCTTTTTTGTGGTGGCCTGGTCTGATGTGTACATTATCCTGGTGTATATATTTTCTCAATTTGACTCCACGATTTTTCCAGAATTTCTGTTGAGAGAAAGGTGGACTTTTTGTCAAGATTTTGTCATGATTGCCTCGAGCTCCGCGTAGATTTCTTGGAAGTTGTTGTTGCCATTGAGCCTTGTGCATGAAGGTGACATTGATTTGACACTTTGTCTTCCTAAACTGGTATCTGGCAACATACGGATGAAGAGCGGAGACCGTGTTTTTATCTGTGGTTGGCAGGAACCGTATTTTGTCGTGTTTTCCATGAATTTCTCCGTTTTAGAACCGGGAACCTGTATCCTGCAATTGACTAGCAAACACGGCTCAATAGTATCTACCGATATGCAATGTGATAAAAATTAGGCGGTATGAAAATGCAAAAATCTGATATGAACAAATACCCCCAAACTTATCATTTGCTCGTCCCGAGCAAAGTCCATTTATTCACAAAAAATTCCCTAACCTCACTTTCGCAGGGAACGCGATTGCACTGAGCATGTGCAACAAGCCGTTTAACCTCTAGGTGTCCCTAGTAGGAGGAGTGTTGTCTCCTGAGGGTTTTCGCGGATACTACCCACAAAATCCGGTCAAGTTGGTTTTGTAAAATAACTAAGCTTCAAACCCTAAAGTTTTGTTTTAGAAAATAACAATTCTATAATCCTAAGTCTAGACCATCGAACCTTTATTTTTCGCACCTCGCTTCTTATTTAACTACAGATTTTATATGTCTTTACGTGCAGTGCAAATAGTGTCGTTAAGTTCCAGAAGGATCGATTAAAGTCATCATGTCGCACAATAAAGCCCAGATAACAATTTTAAAAGGATCACATAAGTTTTATAACGAGTTAAGCATTTTTGAAGTTTCGTTTTCCAGTAAGGTTTCAACTTTAGAATTTCTATCTTCCTTAACAGGAAACTAAGTCGTATTTTTCACTCCACATTTTTCTTGTTTTCATTTCATACACACCTCTGTGAACGTGCAATAGTCTTTATCAAAGAGTAAAACCTTCATATCTCCGTTAAAATTTTTTTTAAAAGCCTGTCTTTTATCAAGATTATTCTCACACAAAGAACCGTTAGGAATTTTAACTCGGAGAGAACACTTGCTTGACTTTGTTTTAAACTGGACTTTCTAGGCTTCTTAGCGAGCTTTGGGCCAATGCACCCAAACCAGTTGATTTTAGGGCATTAGGTGTAGAAACACCCTAGCGGACTTAATTACTCAAGTTACCTAGGTCCAAAAACAAAAGACAGTTTGGCGTGAAAATCAGATGATTTAATACGACGGAGATATATCTGGCAGTTCAAATATTTTTTTGGATAAAAGACGTGTTTGGTGTGTTTGGTGTGTAATCATTCCAATCAAGTTTTAGGTGGGTTATTTTTCAGACTTAGCTCCAATTACGGCGTCAATAACATTCCTTCATATTCGCTTTACTTCATAAACTATTCTTGACATTACTTATTTTAGAACAAACCTATTTGATCCTCAGAAAATCATTTATCTGTTTAAAAGTTTAAACATGAAAGACTTGTCATCTAATTCCCAAAATCTTACGACACGTGTAGTGTGATGTAAAGACGTATATCAGCTATAGTTAACTTCAAAGGAGAGTTATCTTTCAGGTTTTCAAAATCTAAACATAAGATCTAGTTATTCCTATTTTTTCAAACAAAAACCGTCGAATGTTGAATCAGAGTTCTTCCACAGGCTAGCTTGACAAAAAAGTTTTTATATTTTTTAGAAAATTTTCAAATTTTTATGGATTTTATGGATTTAAATATGCAGATGCAAAATATACATGCGAAGGTAAGAAATGCGTACCGAGCGTACCCCCAAACTTAAACTGGGCAGTGTCCTCACTGTCGTTGCATGAAGAGAGTAGTTAGAAGGTTCAAAATTGTCGGTTAGCAATATACAAATTTTTATTTGTTTTTGTTTTTAAAGAAAAGAAAAAAGAATATACACAAATATAAACAAAATGGTATGGACATACCCCCAAACTTATTTGGAACAGTTTTCACTGTTCTTGGCTGGATAACCGAAGTTTGGAGGTAGGCAGAGGAAGATCATTCAGGGTAAACTGGCTCCTGTAAGAACAGGAGCTCCTCTGTCGGTTCGGCGCTAAGGTACGGTTTGCATCGGTGTCCATTTACCTTAAAGAGCGAACCGTCCTTTGGATTTTCCAAATCCACAGCGCCTTGCGGATACACATTCCGCACAAAATATGGCCCTTTCCAGCGAGATCGGAGCTTTCCTGGATGAAAATGAAGTCGGGTGTCGTAAAGAAGTACCTGTTGACCAGGTACGAAGATTTTGCGCAAAAGGTGTTTATCATGAAACACCTTCGTTCGATTCTTAACGACAACCGCGTTGTCGTACGCCTCATCCCTAAGCTCGTTCAGTTCGTTCAGCTGCAGCTTCCGATGGATGCCCGCGTCCTCAAGAGACAGATTCAGTTCCTTAATCGCCCAAAATGCGCGATGCTCGATTTCGACAGGAAGGTGGCAGGCCTTTCCGTACACAAGCCGATAGGGAGACATGCCAAGGTCGGTCTTATAAGCAGTTCTAAATGCCCAAAGGGCATCAGTGAGTTTTAGAGACCAATCCTTACGGTTCTTGGAAACCGTCTTCTCCAATATCTGCTTGATTTGCCGATTTGAAACTTCGGCCTGCCCGCAGGTTTGGGGGTGGTAGGGCGTAGAAAGCTTATGATTAATGGAGTATTTCCGCATCAAGGCCTCGAAAGTCCTATTGCAGAAATGACTTCCATTGTCGCTAATGATCGCTCGGGGGTGCCCAAACCGGGAGAAAATGTTTTCTTTAAGGAACTTAACGACAACCTTGTTGTCGTTAGTCCGGCTGGGCACAGCCTCGACCCATTTAGAGACGTAATCAACAGCTAGAAGTATGTACAAGTTCCCAAAAGAGCTGGGAAACGGCCCCATGATGTCTATCCCCCACACATCGAAAATCTCCACAACCAAGATTGGTCGGAGCGGCATCTCGTTCCTCCGGGATATCCGGCCCAAGTGTTGGCACTGGGAGCAAGTCTTGCAATAGTCGTTAGTGTCTTTGAAAAGTTGTGGCCAGTAGAAACCACATTGCAAGATCTTCTCAGCTGTCTTTCTGGGCCCAAAATGCCCGCCACACGCTTGATCGTGGCAAAATGACAGCACACTCTTGAATTCCTCATCAGGGACACACCGACGAATAATCTGGTCGGGACAGTACTTGAACAAGTAGGGTTCGTCCCAGTAAAAGTGTTTTACTTGGGTTAAGAAGCGAAGTCTGTCCTGACTCGACCATTCGGTCGGTAGTAATCCCGTGGCCAGATAGTTCACAATATCTGCGAACCAGGGTTCGCACGATACTGTCAAGAGTTGTTCGTCCGGAAAAACGTCGTTTATCGGAATTGGAAGCGAAGGCGAAGAAGGAAGTCGCGAGAGATGGTCGGCAACCACGTTTTCACATCCTCGTTTGTCCTTAATGACAAGGTCAAACTCTTGAAGCAAGAGGATCCAACGGATTAACCGAGACTTGGCATCTTTCTTCGCAAAAAGATGGCGCAGAGCTGAATGGTCCGTGTAGACGATGACTGGAGAGCCGATTAGGTATGGCCTGAACTTTTCTAGAGCAAATACAACAGCTAAGAATTCCTTCTCAGTTGTTGTATAGTTAAGTTGGGCGTCGTTCAGGGTCCGGCTCGCGTAATAGATTACGTGCGGCATCTTGTCGATGTGTTGTCCAAGGACAGCACCGATGGCAAAGTCGGATGCATCGCACATAATCTCGAATGGGTGCGTCCAGTCAGGAGAAGAGAGAACGGGAGCAGAAGTGAGTGAGCGTTTCAGTGACTCGAATGCAGTCACACAGCTCGAGTCGAAGTCGAAAGGCGTGTCCTTGGCCAGCAAAAGCGTCAAGGGCCTAGCAATCTTGCTAAAGTCCTTGATAAACCGTCTATAGAAACCGGCATGGCCAAGGAAGGCTCGGATATCTCTGACGCATCGGGGAGGAGGCAGATTGGAATTGACCTCAATCTTTGCTCTGTCAACCTCTATGCCATTTTGCGAGATGATATGTCCTAAGACAATACCTTCGCGCACCATGAAGTGGCATTTCTCCCAGTTCAAAGTGAGATTCTTGTCCTTACATCGGGTAAGGACAGCGTCAAGATGCAGCAAACACTCGTCAAATGAGTCGCCGAAGATGGAGAAGTCATCCATGAAAATCTCCAGAAATTTCTCCACCATGTCTGAGAAAATTCCCATCATACACCGCTGGAAGGTAGCGGGCGCATTGCATAACCCAAAGGGCATGCGTCGATATGCAAACGTGCATAAAGGACAAGTGAAAGTGGTCTTGTCCTGGTCTTTTTCGGCAATGGGAATTTGATTATAGCCAGAGTAGCCATCAAGAAAACAATAGTACTCATGTCCGGCCAATCGTTCCAGCATCTGGTCAATGAAAGGTAGCGGAAAGTGGTCTTTCCGCGTTGCGGCGTTGAGTTTTCTGTAATCAATGCAAACTCGCCACCCAGTTTGGGTGCGAGTAGGGATTAACTCATTCGCCTCGTTGGTTATGACCGTGATGCCCGACTTTTTGGGGACAACGTGAATGGGGCTAACCCACTGGCTATTAGAGATAGGGTAAATGATACCACTATCTAGACATTTGACGATCTCCTTCTTCACAGCCTCCTTCATGACTGGATTAAGACGTCTTTGTGGATCCCGGGCTGGTTTGGCATCATCCATCAGATGAATGTGATGCTCAACGATCAGGGGACTAATCCCCTTGATGTCCGCCATGGACCAGCCAAAAGCTTGCCTGTTGCCGTGCAAGACCGTGAGAAGGGCTTTCTCTTGCTCTGGAGCTAGAGAAGCCGAAATGATGACAGGGAGGGTCTCGTTCTCACCTAAGTAAGCATACTTAAGGTGAGACGGCAACGGCTTGAGTTCGAGCGTTGGAGGTGAAATGATGGAAGGCAAGACCGGTGCAAAGGTCTCGAACTCAAAGAATTCCAGCAAAGGTTCAAAACGAGTGTAGGCAACCGAGTCGGATGGTTCAGGTAACTCATCCGGAAAGTCGAAAGATTCGAACTCGGGTTGTGCGCGGCTAAGATCATTCAAGAACGTGAAACACTCGTATTCGTTATCGGGCGCAGAAACAGCAGCAGATTCGAAGAGAAACGCACTAGTGGCGTCAAGATTATCGTGGTCAAACAGAAACTCCTCGAATTCACACTCTTCTGGTGTGATCTCCTGGATCGAGCAGACATCCAGTATATGAGCATTAGGTTCGGCGGGCTGATTCCCCAACCTAAAAATGTTGAGTTCAATCGTCATATTTCCAAAAGAGAGGTTCATCGAACCGTTGCGACAATTGATCACAGCATTTGAGGTTGCGAGAAATGGGCGACCGAGTATCACCGGAATTTGATTCCGGGGGTTAGCTACAGGCTGTGTATCTAATACAATGAAGTCGACGGGGAATATGAAGTCCCCGACTCTGATTAACACATCCTCTAGCTCACCCTTAGGATGGGTGATCGATCGGTCGGCCATTTGGAGAGTGCAGTGTGTGGGTTTCAGCTCTCCGACGCCTAATTGCTCGTATACTGAATACGGAAGCAAGTTAACACTGGCACCAAGATCTAATAGTGTGCGGTTGATGTTCTTATCCCCAATGGTAATTGAAATCGTAGGACAGCCAGGGTCCTTACGTTTTTGTGGTAAAGATTGGGTAAGGGCATCACTCACAGCACTAGCCAAGAAAACTTTCTTGGGTACCTGAGACTTCCTCTTTTTCGTGCACAAGTCCTTTAAGATTTTCGCGTAGGACGGGACTTGTTGGACAGCATCTAAAAGAGGAATGTTAATGTTAACTTGCTTGAATAACTCCAAAATCTTCTCCATTTGAGGATTTTGTTTATTAGACCTCAACCGGTTTGGAAATGGAACATTTTGAAAATTGGTTGAGTCTAATGCTGGAGGAGGAGATTTTGGAGTTGGAACGGATCCCAGAATAGGTGTTTTTGTGGAGTGAGAAGTGGGTCCGTTCAGAGCAGAAGAAGAGAAAGGAGAGCCTGTTGAAGAACGGAGAATAGGCTCGGAAGACGAAGAAGAAGAAGGAGAAGAAGAAGAAGAAACGGCGGCCGGGGTGTCATCGTTGATTCGCTTGCCAATGTTGTTTTGCAGCATCCTTCCCGATCTCAGCGTAGTCACGGCACTCACATTATGGTTTTGTTGTTCAAGAGCAACATGTGCATTATGTGGGTGACCGGGATTTGGCAGTGGCTGGGACGGAAGCTTCCCCTTCTCTCGCTCGCTCAAGACCGCGTTCAGCTGTGCAATCTGGGCCTCGATGGTTTTGATGCTCTGCCCGTGTGCGGCGGTGTGTTGAACTAAAGATTGAATCGAAGACTGGATGTTAGCGGTGGATTGAGTCGATTGTTTAACAAACGCCTCCAGACTTCGCTCGAGCGATGAAAGCTTATCAGTGTTTGACGGAACAAAGTTGTTATTTGGTGGAAAAGAATTGTTTGGCGCAAAATTGTTCGTCTGGTTTTGGTAAGGTTGGGGTTGGAAGGGCTGCTGATACTGAGTTTGTTGTTGCGCTTGTTGTTGCGGTGGAGGGGCCCTTTGGAAATTGTTGCCTTGGAATTGATTCTGATTCTGATTCCAGGCGAAATTGGGGTGGTTCCTCCAACCGGGATTGTAGGTGGAAGAGTATGGATCATTCCTCGGTCTTTGCTGGAATGCATTAACCTGATCCTGTCCTTGCGATGGTGGATTGTAAGGACACTCTTCGGTCAAGTGGGAAGGATCAGAACAACAAGCGCAGATGGTACGAAGGGGGAGAACAGGGGCAGGAGAAGGAGCAGAAAATTTGCTCTCTATCGCTTCAAGCTTTCGTGTTATCGCAGCCATTTCAGCTTTCATCGCGATAGAGACATCGAGTTGGTGGATTCCTACCCTAGACTGACCGGTAGAAGTGGAGGTAGAAGAAGAAGAAGTCGGTCTTGTGCTCTCCCACTGTAGCGTTTGCTCCGCAAGATCGTCAAAGAACTGCCACGCTTCCTCGTCAGATTTCGATAGGAAGTGGCCCTGACAGATGGTTTCCAGCAACTGCTTCGTTGCTGGGTTCAGTCCCTCGTATAAGGTTTGGCAGAGCTGCCATTTCTCTATACCGTGGTGAGGACACTGAACAAGAAGGTCTTTGTATCGGTCAAAGCACTTCCAGAAGGGTTCAGAAGGAAGCTGGGAGAATTGGTTGATTTCATTTCGAATTCTTGCGGTCTTATGATTTGGATAGAATTTTTTCAGAAACGCTTTAACAAACTCGTCCCAGCTGGTGATTGAGTGGGAAGCGGTGCTATACAGCCATTTTTCTGCGAGATCGCATAAAGTGAACGGAATGACCCGTAGACGTATAGCATCGTCCGACAGCTGGGTGGTTTTCATCATGGCACAGACATTTTGAAATTTGTTGATGAAGATATAGGCATCTTTAGATTCAAGCCCATGAAAACGTGGAAGCATGTTGATGAAATGGGGCTTAATTTCAAAGTTGTCCCTATTGGCCGGAGGAAGAGAAAGGCAGGTGGGAAGTGCAGAACGGGTGGGGTAGAAACGATCCTGGAGCGCAATTCGCTGCGGCGCTACAACAGGCGGAGGTGGTGGAAGATTGGTCTCCGTAGGAGGTGGAGCCATTCCAGCGGTGGTCAAAGAGATGTTCGGATTAAATCCCGACATCGCGGAAGAAGAGGTTGGTGAAGGTGAAGGTGAAGGTGAAGATGTATGAACAGAATTCCGGTCAACGTCGGAGTTGGCCGGCAAAGGAAGGGGTGAAAGAGGAGTGGACGGAGTATCGACTTCGGAGTCGATCGCGTAGTCGGTCGTGACTAACGTAACGCGGACTAGACGGGCGCTAGTGTCCCGAGTCCAAGCGGACATATACTAAACGAGTTTAGTATAGTCAAAGTGAAGAAGGTGAGGGTAAGAAAACGTCAATGGAGAAAGGCGATGGGTGGTGGGTGAAAATGGATTTGGCGACAAAAGGGCAAGTTTTTATAAAAGTTTTTGATTTTTTTTTTTTTTGAAAGAGATTTACAGAAGTATGTACGGAAATACGGCTTAAGCAATCACAAACAAGATATGCACAATCACACCTAGATCTACGGTCGCCTAGGTCTACTAGACCTGCTCCTGAACTTGATTTTCGAAGTTAAACAGTGTCGAGAAACAGGCTTAAAAATACACCGATGACGGGGCCAGGTAAGTGCAGAGATAAGGGGAGGTTGTCCAACGCTTTCGCGAAGTTCCTTAATTAAATAACCCTTTCTCTTTCGGCGGTTGCGCCTTTAACACTTTCCTAGACACCCCGTAATCAATATACGGTTAAGCAAGGTTCTAAACACGGTTTATCTTCTCCTAATGAGCGCGAAGTCCTTAGGGCTGAAGTCTAGTATCTTTTAATTTACAATGGACAATGCATATGCTTTAGTGATTTTTGGGGTCCTGGGAAGGGTGATGAAATCCCCACCCAATCTGGATTGGTTTCAAGCCCCTTAAGTCCGTATTAAAGAATGCAAAACAGTAACAAATCAACAGCAAACAATTTTTATTTGCAGCGCAAAGAATCCTGCACAAGAACAGTTTATTGGAAGGGGGAGAAGAATTTGCGCAAAGAAGCCTGCAGAAAACACAATTTATTGGAGTTCAGAGGGGAGGGAGAGAGAAGAGGAGCTTACCCAAAAAAAATTGGCACAGAGAACTCCCCACTTGGCCGCGGTTCCGCGGCAAAAGAGCCCTAATGCCGCGGTTCCGCGGCTGTAAAGATGAGTGGGTGCATCATTTTTCTTGTGTGGGTTCTGTTGGGTGTCCTATGGTTGTCTGGATGTCCTGAATTTGAATTTACTCACTGTATCTGCTCCAGATTTTTACAGTAGACCGGATGTTTCGTTTTTGTCCGTCGCGGTGTAGCCGCGAAAATGTGGGTCTATCTTCCCACGTCTTTGGCACTGTACTTGAACTCCGTATTATCCGACGTCTTTGGCGCCGATCTTGAACTTCGTATTTTCCTGCGCACTTGCACAAAACTAATCAAGAATAACAAGATGGTTTTTTTACAAAGTATATATTTTTTTCGTTTTTTTTTTTCGTTTAGAGTTATACTTACAAATTAACCCGAAATTTCACAAAGAAACAAACTACCGTTTCCCCGGCAACGGCGCCATTTGATTGTTAGCTTACGTGCGTGTTCAAGTTCTAGTTTAAATACCGCAATCAAGACGGTTTCGCTTGTAGCTAGCCGGTTGAGTACGGGTCGTCCGCAGGGAGATGGGAGTCTTTTTCAAAGTGTTTTAACGAGTTAAGTCCTGTTTTCAGATTTTGTTGTGGTTATCTAAGTGTAAGTTGATATTTAAAGAGAGCTTGTTAGGGTTAGGATTAGGTTAGTTTGAGTTAGGAGTCTCCACATCTTTCGTTGCCCCACTTAATATCGGTGTTACGGTAATCGGCAACAACGGGGATTAGCACGACTAGGAAGGAACTTGCGAGTATAAGGTAGGCTTTCCAACGCATAGTCCTTCCTTTTGGTACTTGTCCGTCCGTTCTTGGCTCTTATCCATAACCTCCGGTTAATTCAACCACAACCGGTCTCACTATGGAATCACCGCTATCATGTAGGATAGGGTGCCGTAAGGAGCGGATTGTGGTTCAATTAACGGGAGTTGATTTAAGTTGTTGGGCAAGGAAAGAGTGAGAGAGATTTCCTTCTCTCAAACTTCCCTTATCCTACCCTAACAAGTATAGAACTACTGACACTTCATAATACGGAAAAATGAAACAAACAAAAGAGGAAGATAGAAAGAAGGAGACTAGAAGAATACGACTAACTATTTGCGACCTCACCTTGGCGAGGATCAAGCGTAAGTATCATTGTCATATGTAAGGATAAAGAAAAAGAAAGAAGAAAGAAACAACAAGGAAATAACAACAACTACTTAACGAATTAAAATTACAACAAGCATAAAAATAAGGAGACAAGCATGATAATAAAATGGTCTTCTTTATTCATCACTCTTCACTCAAAAGCTCACTTACAAGTTTAATGGAGAAGAGGTGAGAAGAGGAAGAAGAACATGTAAACTAAAACCTAGCAAAAGAGATACAAGAATTGGACCCTTTCCTTCTCAAACTTCTGGGCTATTTATAGGCTGGAGAATGAAGACCTAGGGCAACCAACAGAACATACATGAAAAGACCCAACTACCCCCAGAATCCGTTTCTGTTTGGCGCCATAACGGCCGTGGAACCGCGGCCTAGACCCCCTTTTGGCCGCGGTTCCGCGGCCGTTCTGTGGAGTTGGGGTTCAATCTTTTTTGTGGTGGCCTGGTCTGATGTGTACATTATCCTGGTGTATATATTTTCTCAATTTGACTCCACGATTTTTCCAGAATTTCTGTTGAGAGAAAGGTGGACTTTTTGTCAAGATTTTGTCATGATTGCCTCGAGCTCCGCGTAGATTTCTTGGAAGTTGTTGTTGCCATTGAGCCTTGTGCATGAAGGTGACATTGATTTGACACTTTGTCTTCCTAAACTGGTATCTGGCAACATACGGATGAAGAGCGGAGACCGTGTTTTTATCTGTGGTTGGCAGGAACCGGATTTTGTCGTGTTTTCCATGAATTTCTCCGTTTTAGAACCGGGAACCTGTATCCTGCAATTGACTAGCAAACACGGCTCAAGAGTATCTACCGATATGCAATGTGATAAAAATTGGGCGGTATGAAAATGCAAAAATCTGATATGAACAGTCACCTTGGAAACTTGAAATGATAACCGTCTCCTGAAGGAGGCTGCCGTTACCATATCCCTAGAACATCCATTTATGTTCATAAACTGCTTCCCTACATTTCTACAGGATTGGATTAATATATGTTTATTGCAGCTAGTGCAAAAACAACATCTGGTGTGGTACTTGACATTTCATGATTAACTCAATTGCCTAAGCAAATTATATGCTAATCATGCAGATCTCTCTCGTCTTTAGTCTGTAAGACACCTTTAGAGAGGGTGACTCCATCACCTGCATGTACACCACCATGCTAGGAGTCGTCCATTCTAAAACACTTTAGAATAGTGCCAAGTGCCCAAATTGGGACACTTCCCAAATCTAGATCTAAAACCATAGATCTAGTAACCAGAAACCCTGATATTATAACCATATCCTATATGGAGAAACAATTGTGTGACAAACATAGTATAACCGATCGTAGTATAGGAATTTCACTTCCTATAAAGTGCATGTCATCCCAAATACCAGGACATCACAACCTACTACCTTCTTATCAGATCCATCTCCTATTCTGATGAAGTCAAAGCCTATGACTGTCATATCAAAAATAGATGATCTATTTCCGTTATACCTACTTTAGTCTATAAATAGACATAATCTACTTGCCCACTATCCTTCCGCTGCTCCCACTGACTACAACAACCCTCTGGCAGAGTCATATACACGTGCACTTCTAAAACTAGTTTAGAACGACGCTATACTCATCCTCCTGCCGGGTCTTATAGTTTAGAACAGCAGCAATGGCAAGTCTGGGTAAACAAAAACCTCCCTGTCACCGTCTTTAAGAAGACCGAAGTACCTCTCGGGTGCCTGAGGTTACCCACCAAATCTGTGAAGTGGCTAATGGAATGTCAAATCCAATTGAATCCTCAGGTTCTATTAAATCTTCAGTGATCATTTGTGGTTCTGGAATCACTTCCAGTTCTACCATACTCCCACTTTTGTTTTCTGAAAAAATCCATTTTACTAAAACTGTGACGAGTCAAGAACAATATCACTATTGATCTTCCTGAGGGTAGAAAGTTAACCCTCGTCAAAGCCCGGGATAACCCACAAACAGACATTACTGAAACGTGCCTCGAGTTTATCCGGATTCTAGTTTTAAGTATCAGCCGGACAACTCCCTATACCTTAACATCGTTAAGATATAAATTGATTCTATATATATCCAATATAGAAACAAAATTACTAATTCAATTGGAACCAGATTCAAAATCATGCATCTGTCTCCAGTGCATATCAACCAAATGTAAAGAGGCCAATCAGCATTACTCATTTATGAGTGCATCCATATATGAGTAACCTGAAAGAGAAGTAAGTTCTCAAAACCATTACTATCAACAGAATACCAAACACAAGTATCTACATATTCGACTTCCTCGAAGAATCCTGATACTTCTAACAAATGGTTCTCTTCTTTATTCTTATACCTATAACTTCTCAAAATCTGGACCTTGTATTTCAACGAAATGCTTGTCTAGAACTGGAGAAGACATGAGTAAACAGAATGTAGTACGAGTACCAACCCCATTGTCCTAATGGACATTGCACAACATACAATACTTTGTACAAGTCCTCTGAGTTCAATAACTCAAACCTTGTGCGTTGTAGGTTGAAAATTGTACTATGGTTAAGAAGAATTACACCGCTGTTGAATACACCTTACCTAACCATCAACTGATATAGGTAAATGTCACAGACATAATTTCAAAAGGTTATATCTCACTTTATAAAATAAACATACAGACATATCAGTTTGAAACCGGTGCATAACTACAGATATTCAAAACCAAAAATTTGCCATCCGGCAAAATCCCAGGTGATTTCCTCAAATATCACCAATTACAACGAATTCTGATATAATGAGGATATAATCACCCAATTCCCAATATCTTACTCCCACTCACCATCTTTAATAACATACGGATGTGAGAAACTAATCTGGTAAATACATACCCTGGAGTTAGATTCCAATTGGGAAAACAGTTTTCAATTAACATCGCACAGTCGGACTGAAACATGAAATTTTTTCGAAGGGGTTAACCTGGTATTCCTAGTAACGCCTATTCCACTATCCTGATTCATGACAGTAACCGTATATTTTTTTGCTCTCACTCCAATCCCTTTATTATGTCTTTACTTTTTACCTTCTGTACACCTTCTGATTGGTTTTCTTCCTTCCCTACCCTTCGGCACCAGCCTAAGATTTGGAAGAAGACTATCCAATAAGCGTAATAGGTGTACACTCCTTATGCCAGGAGCCCTCGCAATTTGAGAGAAGGTAATGGGAAAAGACATCTGAATAATCCTATTCTATTTCTCCTGAACCGGAAACCATCCTCAAATCTGGAACGAATTCCCTCGAGTTCATATGTAACTATACGATGGCATGTCCAAGCATTATGGACGTTCGTAGTGATACGAAGTGTTCTGGAGAATTCCCAAGTGGATATGGGAGTGGCAGAGGTATACACGGTTTTGCCGTGAATGATAGCAGTCGCAATTTTCTTTGCTGTTATTCTAATCCCTTTATATGTCTTTACTTATTACCTTCTGTACAACACCTTTAGGCTAATTAGTTTTCTTCCTTCCCCACTGTTCGGCACCTGCCTATGGTCTGGAGGAAGACTATCCAATAAGCTCAATAGGTGTACCCTCTCCTAATCCTAGGAGTCCACACAACCTGAGAGAAGGTAAAGAGAAAAGACAATCGAATAATCCTATTCAATCTCTCCAGAACCAGAATACATCCTTGAATCTAGAACAAGTTCCTTCGAGTTTGTATGTAACTATACAATGGATTTATCCAATAGGAGTGGATGTTCATAGTGATACGGGGTGTTATGGAGAAATGCAAAGGTGATATAGAAGTGGCAATAATATATGCGACACCGTGACATTCTAAAAATCCAAAAATGTTTTAAGAAGGTTCGGTTAACTTGGTTCATGAGTTTTAGTTAAGGGTCGGGCCATGGTCGCTGCCAGAGAGAGAGAAGAGAAATACTCGGCGTGCACTCTAACCTAGATCAGAATGGTTAATCACTTTATCTAATTTGGATGGCTCCCACTGTTTCCTCGAATTCTCCTCTAAACCCAAAAGAAGAATTTGTCGGGATCATCTAAAATCACCCGAGGAGTAAACCTACTCATCAGTGGGAATCGGGATCCAACTATCATCGCATGATAACTTGATGGAAGCCACTCAAGTCACCACACTTCAGAAGGTATGCGCATGCCTGGCAAGTTTCCTGTATGTTTGAAACTCCCGATGTGTGTTTTTACCCCCATGCTGTTCATGACCTTGACTAGGTGAACAAATCATAAGTCGCAGGTCAAGTTCAACCCGTCATTATCCTGGATTAATTAGACCCACTCGTATGATCCCTTGACTAGGTCAACATGACCGTACGACTGTCCTAACCAATTGCATATCCATGCAACAGAAAAGTACTACAGAGCTACCGATCACTACGCCTTGACTAGGTCAACATACGTAGCATGAATACTAAGCAATACTCGTTTGAAACGACGGAGGGCTATGACTGGTTTTTGGCGAAAAACCTTTAACGTAATGAACTTGATATCGTTGAAGGAATCCAAGTTATTTTACAAATATATAGTGGCGAAAACTTTTGCTAAAGAGGTCACTCCCGGTGAAGGGATCTCGGCTCTTTCCTCATAGAATGAGGTGCAGGATATTCCTAATTGAATACCACGATGCAAAGAAAAAGAATCAACTGTAGTAAAGTTATTACGATGACGCAAACTTATGCCCAAGGGGTCACTCCCGATGAAGGGATCTCGGCCCTTGCCTCGTCGAAGAGGTGCAGGATATTCATAATCGAATACCACTGTGCAAAGAAAAAGAGAACGTCTGTAATGTCAGTTTTTAAAAACTTGGTTCCAATAACATCATATATAGGTTTGCTTTATCCTTGCATTGATCAAAATCAATGCAGTCCCATCAATTAATCACACCAGAAAAGAACGAAATTATGATGTACGCATATTCCATCCGCATTCGCCACTGGGTCTCATCATCACTCGTTAGGTTACTTAACTAACGACAGAGAGGGGACTGTACTAGCACGGGTGCAAAACATATACAACATCTACTAGTGTATATATAAATATATATAACAATCGTCCCAGACATTATATAAAGTGACATCACAGAAGCATCACAGAAGCAACACAGAATGGTGAATAATCTTGGAGCCCCGGGTTTCACTTGAGACGCAAATGGGACTCGACGTTCCTTGTCGTGTGGATAGCCTGTGAAATGAAAACCTAGACCCCTACGAGCGCGGTAAGTTACCCGCCAAAACTAGAAGTGAGGCAACCCCCTTCAACAACGTGAATGGGCCACCCAGCACTTCACGGAATCCGGTAACTTGAGCGCCCCTCCGTGGGTTATACCTATACCCCCTACGAGTGCGGCGAATAGCCCGCCAATTCTAGAGTGAGGCCCCCTCCTTCTTAACGCCATGAGATGCGGACCCGTTGCCCACTAGAACCCGGCTATTTCTGCACTCTACCGTGGGATAATCCTAGTACAGAAAAGAAAATAATATACAAGGATGACATCGACCTCAACCCGGTCGTGCTCCAAACAAATAATATACAAGCTGGCAGTGACGGCAGCCCACATGTCGGACGCTCGTCCCGCAATATCAAATGTACAAATGAAACTAAACTGTACTGACATTGCACCCAATCTATCCACCACGACGATCCAACCACAATCACAGCACAACACAGAACATCAACGTGAATGTCACATTCGCAAACTCGACTAAAAGAGCATATAGAAATTAGACGAGTTGTACCGCTTGAATGACATTCACGGTCGCAGATAGAAATGTATGTACTGATAAACATTTAAACAGTGTTAAAACATCGACTTCGAAACACCCCGAATAGCCTCAAACAACTAGATAAAGCAATATCAAAACTGGGCTAAACTAGCAATACCTCTGAACCAATATTCCAGAGACCAGACCACACACAAAATACGAAGTCCTAACTCCCTCTCAGGGACGGCCAGCTCGGATTTTTTGAGCATGTGCTCGGGTGAAAACAAGTAGAATGGGTTCATATTTGATGTGTGCTCTTGTGGTCATACTGTAAGTCTACGGTAGCGCCCCGGCCATTAATCCGAGGCCAAACGCGGAACAAAAATTTTTATAAACTGGCGCTAACGCGGTCTTTTACCCGGATCGTTCCATTAACCCTATACTAGCAAACTACAAAGATTTTAGAATGGATATACCGATCGATCCGTGTCCTTCGGTCTTTAGCCACCATCCCAAGCTCCTCGTTGCTGCTCCAACGAAGTTCGCTCTCCGATCTCGCTCGTCAAAATGGCACCACGTCAAAGATTCTTTATGCGTGCTCTCGCTTCAAAACCGAAGCAACTCGGACATGAAGTTTGCCAGCCGACATATCCAAAGTGAAGTAAAGAGTGTGTAGGATTACTTTGTCTCAAAACACCCAATATTTCTCAACACATGAGACTTGATGGGTGGAGGAGGAAGATGAAACCATTGAAGGATGAGTGAAGCAACTCAAGAAAGGATAATGGCTAAGTGTTGTGAGATATCAAGCATGCTAGCAACTAAAGAAAAATCACCAAGTTAAGAAAATATCTCACAACCCTTATCATAAATCAAGCATGCAAGAATAGTGTAGGATGAGTCACTACACGACTCACCCCATGAATCACCAAAAGAGTCATGCTTCATTTAAAGCCAAACATGACTCATCCTCCACCTCATTAAACCATTTATCCAAATGGTTAAACAATAATGAGGTGGCATCTTCTAGAAGCATCTTGTAATGAAATTACAAGAATACCTCCTCATGCCGTATATACATACCCGTATCCATATTCCGACTGAATACGAATACTACGAGACAAAAGTAATCCAACAATCTAATACTAGGATCTGGCTTAAACCAAAGCCCACTAGTATGATCCGTCCGATCATGATCCATGCACAAGTGCACGTATATGATCGAACCCTGCCATAAAACCATACGGCCTCTACAACGTTTCGCCCAAACTTGGGAAACTTTCTGTGGGGGACTCTAAAGACTCGTCAATACGCTGGCAGTGGGTTTAACCACAAACATGTCAGTGGTACTAGCTGTACGTAACGGCTGCCCAGGTATTGAGCAAAAGGGAGGCCGACGAGCGAACTCATCCTAAAACCCTATTGAGCCTATCTGTGACAATCTCCGTACAGTCCGGTCTGTTCGTCTAAGAGTATCGCATATCGGGCCTAGGGGGATGGTAAACGTCAGACCCCCAATAGCGGTATAAGTCGTGTCGGAGTGTAGCCCAGAATACCTTGAGAAACTACTGGAATACCTACCAGTAAATCTCACTTGCCTTGCCCAAGGACTTTGTGTAATGGCTCTCCTAAACACAGCGCGATATCAACCCCCAATACCGGGAGAGACGAATCCTATCTAACCGCCACTGCCTCCAAGTGCTTCGGGACTGCACCCAACTACTGCCTGTTTGCACGACTCCTTTGAGCCGTGGTAGGGTAGCAATCAAAGAATAGTGGGAACACACTTGAGGCAAAGTAGCAGTGTCAAGTCAACGGACTAAGCTGTACTCATGTCACCTGGGAACTGCTCCTGACGATAGGTATAGTACCAATCAACAATGCCTCTGCGAGTCCGTCCGGTGTACTCATAACCCAATGAGGACCTGTATACTATCTTAGGTGAACCAACTGACACCAATGGATTATGAGACCAGCCACCTCCCCTCGTAGGGGTCTCGATCCGTATACACTAGTCTACTCATGGAGTATCGATGCCCAGTCTCGAAACTCCCACGACCAAGGAAATTTTAAGGATGTGCTTATAGACTACACAACTCTCACGTATATGATCGCCATCATACTGCTGGTAGTCAAGAAAGAATCCTATGGGCTCTATCAACGTATAATAGTGATCTGTAATGTCACCTGAAGCATGTACACGATGATAAAGACAAACCAGATAGCATACTATCATCTCGGGTAAGACTGTCATACCGGTATAGGTCATCCCTCAATCATTGCAATCACGTGCATGTGATCCAATAATTAACTTTAGGGCACTATAGCCAACACATACAAATAGTCTTCTGCAGTTGCTAAAATAATTTTTTTAAGACTTTAAAAATTGACAGAGACTGGAATCTGCAGGGTATCATTTCGGGGTTGTTTCGATTTTGATACTTTAACATCGTCTAAACAAGCTAGTAAGGGGTTTACGGGTTGGCTCGGATACCATGTTGGGTTACGACAGCGCCCTGGCCATCAAATCGTGGCCAAATGCGGAACAAAAATTTTCTAAACAGGCGCTACCATTACCCGATGCCCGGATCTACCCTAAACCCTAAACTAGCAAGCTAATAAAAGAGATAAGAATGGTTATACCGAGTTGATCCGTGTCCTTCGGTCTTCAATCTTCATCCCAAGCTCCTAGTGGTTGCGGATCATGTTTGGTTGCAGGTCTTCCTCCATCTACGATAATCCACCTGGGGGAAACGGCGCAAGCTTCAGCCTCGCCAAGTGAGGCAACCGACGCTCCAAGATTGCTAGCAATGGAGAGTAGAGGTATAGGAGTGTGTCACTATAATTTTCCTCCCAGCATAATGCTCAAAAGAGCAACTTAAGAAGATGAAGGAGGTGAGGAAACATGTGGCATGAGCAACTAAATAAATGTGCTAAGTATTTTCTCCATGTGAGTGAGAATAGAATGAACCATGAAGAAAGTGAAGAAATCAAGAGAAGAAAAGGAATGAGCATGGCCAAATCAAGAAGTGGCTGCCCTCTCTCTCTCATGCACACAAAATATCTCATCTCTTTTTTCAATAAACAATTCCAAGCCATACCTCTCTACATTCTCAAGCCCGTTCCCATGCCAACTCACCCTCCACCTCATTTCCTAAATTGATTTTCTAAAAAGAAAATCAATTAATGAGATGGCCATCTTCTAGAAACTATTCCGTATAAATATGGAATGCAACCCGGTATACGTATCGAAATACATATACGTGTATTCATACAAAAATATGAATAGCCAAGAGAGAAAATGAATAGTGAACAATAATACTAGAATATAAATACATATATAAATTATTAAATCAAAACATGATTAATAATCCGGCTTAATCCTAAGCCGCTAGTATTATCAACCGTCCGATTAAAGTATGTGCAGCCTGTACTCATATTTAATCGGACACCTGTATGTACCAATATACGTCATCTATACCATATCGCCTGATCCGTGAAAACCCTCTGTGTGGGACTCTAAAGACTCGTCAATACGTTGGCAGTGGGTTTAACCATAAGCGCGTCAGCGGCACTAGCTGTACGTAACGGCTACCCAGGTATTAAGCGAAAGGAAGGACGACGAGCAAACTCATCCAAACCCCTACTGAGCCTGACGGTGACAAATCCGCACAGTCTGCTATGTTCGTCTAAGAGCATTGCATATCGAGTCTAGGGGGTGGATAAAGTCAGACCCATAATAACGCGATAATTGGTGTCGGTATGAAACCATCACCACATGAGAAACTACCGATCCTAGATTAGTAATTCTTGACTACCTTGGCCAAGGATTTCTGGTGATGGCCACCCGTGCATTGCGCGACATCAATCCCCAATACCGGGAGAGACGAATCCCCGACAATTCGCTCACTGCCTCCATGTGGCTCGGGACTGTACCCAACTAAAACCTATTTGCACGACTCCTTTGAGTCATGGCAGGGTAGTAATCAAAGCACAGTAGGAACTCACACGAGACAAATGACGATCTCAGGTCAACAGACTAACATGTACACATGTCACATAGGAACTGCTGTCTGACAATAGGTATAATACCAACTAGCATGTTCCCGGCGAGTCCGTCCAGTGTACTCATGACCCAATGAGCACCTGTATCTATCTTAGGTTAACAAACTAACATCAATGGCTGGTGAGACCTGGCCACCGCCCCTCGTCGGGGTCTTGATCAGTATACACTAGTCTACACTGGAGTATCGATGCCCAGTCTCGAAACTACCATGACTGGGGACATTTAAGGATTTGCTTATAGACCCCCAGCTCCCACATATATGATCGCCATTATAATGTTGGTAGTCAAGCAAGAATCCTATAGGCTCTATCAACATGTAATAGTGATGATAAAGACAAAGCAAATAGCATACTATCATCTCGAGTAAGACTGTTCTACCGGTATAGGTCATCCCCCAATCATCATAATCACCTGCTTGCGACTATGATAATTGCCTTGAGGGCACTATAGCCAACAATTTCGACACGGGGCACCTTCTGAGATGAAACGTGATTTTGCCGCAGAGATTGTTAGTTGACCTGATTTCAAGACGGAGCATAATTTCGACAGGGAGGTCGTTGGTCGACTTGATTTCAAGGCGGAGCTTGATTCTGACGGGGAGGTCGTTGGTTGACTTGATTCTGAGGTGGTGCTTAATTCCGATAGGGAAGGCAGATACTCCGAGACGAAGCATGATTTCAAAATGGGGTACCTTCTAAGACGAAACGTGATTTTGACGCGGAGATTGTTGGTTGACTTGATTCCGAGACGGAGCATAATTTCGACTGGGAGGTTGTTTCTCGACTTGATTCCGATGCGGAGCTTGATTCCGACAGGGAGGGCGTTGGTTGACTTGATTCCAAGGCGGAGCATAATTCCGACAGGGAAGGCAGATACTCTGAAGCGAAGCATGATTTCAACACGGGGTACCTTCTAAGAAGAAACGTGATTCCGCCATAGAGATTGTTCGTTGACTTGATTTCGAGACGAAGCTTAATTCCGACAGAGAGCTCGTTGGTCGACTTGATTCCGAGGCGGAGCTTAATTCCGACGGGGAGGTCATTAGTTGGCTTGATTTCGAGGCGGAGCATAATTTCGACAAGGAAGGCAGATACTCCGAGACGAAGCATGGTTTCAACACGGGGTACATTCTGAGACAAAATTTGATTCCAACGCAGAGGTTGTTGATTTGATTTGATTTGGGAGTTTCTTATCGGTCCAGCGGGGATTTTGAGCCTGGGACTTGGAATTTGGGTTTTTGTTCGGCGTCAGCATCGCTATACTGGAATATGGTACCAGGAGAAAATCATCATTTACCGTGGAGAACATGGGATTTGTGTTGACATCAGCACCGTTACACTGGAATATGGTATCAGGAGCGAATCATCATTTGTCGTGAGAGGATTTCCCCTGTTCGCAGTTTAACAACTTAAGAGTCATTTGTTCCCAGTTTAACGACCTAGAGTTCATCTGTTCCCAGTTTAACGACTTAGGGTCTATTGGATCGAAAGTTTGGAATTTTAGGGTTGTGGCCAGAATCAGCGTTGCAAACATTGGAGCAAAAGTGACAGGAGCAATTCATCAATTGCCTCTGCCTGTTGGGGAGCGATGGCTTAGGAGACAGGTTTGAGTCCCTATTTCCTAAGACTTTTCAATTTTATGAGCCATAGGGATCCCATAAAAGCATTTTCTCCCAACGAGTTGAAATGATCTCGTAAGTGTATTTTCTCCTTAGGAGTTGTGAGGACCCCAAAATGTGTTTTTTCCCTGGTGAGTCGTAAGGATCCCACGAAGGTGTTTTCTTACGAGTCGAGAGGATCTTGTAAGTTTTGTTCTCCTCATGTATATTGAGGACACATGAGTGGGTCTTTCCTAAATAGAGCATAATTCCATGGGCGGAGACCGGCCGCAGGGCTTGCGATTGCGGTGGGGCATGGATGTGATGAAGAATATTTGAGCCCGTGGATTGTATACAGTAGCCAATTTGGGGACTGGCCGTAGGGCTGAGAGAATTTGGGGGATTTGGAATTTTGTTGGCGTCTGCATTGCTAACACTGAAATGGTACCAAGAGTGACTCATCATTTGCCATTTGGGAATTTGGGATTTGGATTTTGGTTGGCATCTGCATCGCTGCACTGGAATATGGTATTAGGAGCGACTCATCATTCACCGTTTGGGAATTTGGGGATTGGGATTTTGGTTGGCATCTGCATCGCTGCACTGGAATATGGTACTAAGAGCGACTCATCATTCGCTGTTTGGGAATTTGAAATATTTATTTGTATACAAGTTTTTGTAACCGCGATTGCTCTACCAATTCAGCTTTTCTTATTGCGAAAGTCGTGATTGCCCTATCATTTCGGCTATTTATTCTCGGTTGCCCCATCATTTCGGCTTTATTTTCATTTCATTTTTTACTCGCTGATTTTTATTGCGGTTGCCCCATCATTTCGGATTTATTTTCATTTTTTTTACTCGCTGATTTTTATTTCGAGATTCTCCATCATTTCGGCTTTTTTATTTATTTATTTACACAATTTTTTTTACACTCCCGGTTTAACGACTTAGGGGTCGATTGTTCCCAGTTTAACGACATGCTGGTCAGTTGTTCCCAGTTTAACGATGTGGTGGTCATTCGTGTTTGCTTATCTCAGCTCCTCTAAGTTTGATCTTGGCGGAGTTGTGTTGATGACCATAACTTTGTGTCTTGCCGGTACATCCAAAAACTGTGAGGTTTTCCCAACCTTGTATTGGTTCTCCATCCAATCTTTGAAAATATAGCAGTCTTCAATAGTGTGACTCACCATTCTATGATATGGGCAGTATATGGGATTGCCGGTCATATTCATTTCATGTGGCCTCTTTGGAATAGGCAGTTGCAGACCGTTGTTCAAGGCGTCTTTGAATATTTTATGGGCTTCTTCCTTCCTGAAGGAGTATACTTTCTTCTTTCTCAATGTGCAGTGTGCGTGTATTGTGTTTTGAAGGGGACTTAGACGCATCGGGGGACTCGCGGAGTTTACGGGGGTTCCGCTACCCGGATAGTGGGTTGGGGGTCAAGGAGGCTAGCAGCCCCTTGTGGAGCAGTGCCCCGTTAGAAATTTTTTCTAACGGGAGACGTGTTTTGAGTGTGGAGCATGAGTGAAAAAAAGGTAAGTAGCTTCCTATGGACGCGTACGTGGCGCGTGGGCACTGGGTGCCCGCGGGTCACGTGCGGGGTGCGTGGGCGACTCACATGCCCTGCATGTGGGAATTGGACGCCCGCGGATCACGTGGGGGGCATGTGGGCGCTAGGCGCCAATAGGTCACGCGTGCGGCATACGACCATTAGAAACACCAGCGGAAGAAAAGGCTAAGCCCTTGGGTTTAGAGTCGAACTCCTGAACAGGAATTGGGCGTAGATTTGGAGTTAAACTCCAAAAGAATTAGATTTAGAGTTAAACTCCTAAAAGATCTGGATTTGGAGTTAAACTCCTTTGGTGATTTAGGTCTTAGAATTAAACTCCTCAAAGATTTCCGGAGATGATCAAAGAGGACCCCTTTCTTCTCCTTTGAGCCCTGGATCTCTCTTGATCATTGGATCTTCCCAAAGTGTGATTTTTTAGATGGGTCTCCTTCTTCCTCTTCTCTATTGGCTGGATCTTGGAGAAAAGAGGGTGGGACTTAAAAATCTCCCCTTTTAGAGATTTGGTAGGAGATCTGAACTCTCTTTCGAGGGTTTTATGGTGAAAAACTATTCCATTTTAGGGAAAGAAGAGATAAACTCTTGATTTAATTCAAAAAAGGAAGAAGATTTAGAACCTTGAAGAAGGAGAAGGAGACACGGAACCCTAATTTTTTGAGGGGGATGAATTATATCTTTTCTTTCATCATCATGTTGCCTTATATAAGCTTACAAGTTTACGCATAACCTCTTGGCCTTTACAAAGTGGCATTTTGCCCATCTCATGCCTCATGTGCTTGTTTCTTTTTTCATATGAGCCATGAGCTTTACAAAATTTTGGATTTTTACCCATTTATTTTACATTCATGCATGAAAATTATATCAAATTTATTTATTACATAATTTTCTTCTTGGCATGAGGGAGGCCGGCCGCTTCATGTTCAGGCTCGGCTTGGGTATGTGCCCACTTGGCCTGGGCCTACTTGGCTTGGGGTTGACTTTGAATTGGTCAACCGGGGTGTAATTTTTGACCCCAACAAAGTTCATTCATGAATTTGAGGTGGTTCCGTCTATTGTTGATCCAATACCTTTGTATTATGACAACATTGGGGCTATAGCGTTAGAAAATGAACCACGATCCCATCAGAAATCAAAACACATCTTAAGGCAGTATCACCTCATCAGAGAGATCATTGATCGCTGGGAGATCGAGGCCAGAAGAGTAGACACAAAGGAAAACATGGCGGACCCACTCATGAAGACACTTCCTCAGACTCAGCTCGAGCGGCCAATGGAGATGATTGGTCTTCAATACGCCAATATATGGTTTTAGTGAAAGTGGGAGATTGTTGGATGTATATGCGCTAGAGGCCATTATTGTATAGTACAGGATTGTATATTTCATATGAATGCTTGGGATATATATGTACATGACAATCTTGCTCGATATGATAGTATGTTATCTGGTTTGCCTTTACCTCAACATGTGTATATATTCTATTTTATATTACGTATCTCGATTACATGTTGGTAAAGCTGATTGATCGTTAAAAAGTGTTTTGTAAAGTAACCGCAATCAAGATGGTGTTGCTAGTAGCTAGCCGCGATGAGTACGGGTCGTCCGCAGGGAAACGTGAACTCTTTTCTTGCTTTAGACGAGATTGAAGATGGGATAGTTGTTTTGTCGTTACGGATAAAGAATTTATAAAGAAAAGGCTTGTAGGGTTCATAGGACTTAGCAGTTATGGATGAATAATTAAAAATGACTCCTTTATCTTTTAATAGTTTAAAACCAGATTGATAATGATGAATGTAGATTAGGGTTCTTGGAAGAAACTAGGGTTTCCCCACTACTAACCCTTGTCCTTACATTGATCTCTATTTATGTCTAGCCCTTAACAAAACAAATGTTAAACCAATCTCAAATCATGGTCGAGTCTACCAATAAATTGGTAGCATGCCCATCAATAAATTGGTAGCATGCCCATCAATAAATTGGTAGCGTGCCCGATAAAGAGGTTAACATTTATTTTACTAAAGTTTATAAAATTTAAATGTATAAAAGAAGTTAAAAGATTTTCTCATTCATTGTTCTATCCTATCCTACTAACCCTAGCAAGTTAGGAATTACTCGCTCACGGTTAAAGATTTAGAAGAAAGGTTGAAGAAGAATGAAAATATAGTTAAGATGCAGAAATGTAAGTGCAGAAAGTAAGGGCGGAAATTAATTGCAAAAAAAATAATAAAAACACTACCTTTATTAATCAACTATTGTATTTACAATTTTTCTCCATATAAAGTAGATTACAAGAACCCTGGTTTACGCTAGATCTCTCTTTTGTTGGAGGTAGATGAATAGATAATGATCACTCGGATGCGTGGATCTCTAGGATCTCTTCGGTGATAATCTTCAATGTGCAGCTCTCGGTCCTATATATAGTCCCATAAACTAGAAACCCTAGATGCTATATATGAATATATGTTGTTACGATTGTTGGAAAACCACCCGCGCGCGCAAACGCGTATGTTTTGGAAATGTGTACGTTTTTATGGAAAACGGAATGCGCGCACGAGATCGTTCTCGTTTTACTATTTATAACCGCAAGTGCACGGCGCGTTGTAGAGAGCCGGCAAGCACGGGTCGGTCCACAGGGAATTAAGTATTAGGTATCGTTGTTTAAGGTTAACAAATTAATGAATTGGGGTTGGTTGTCACAAAAATAATAAAAACAATATGAAAACAAGAAGAGCAAGAAAACAAGTGTAAGGAAAGAATGGTTGTGGCTTGGTTCGGAAGCTTGAATCGCGACGTTTACCTCTACGCTCCCTTAGTTATGAGTTGCCCGGTCTTACCTTGATTCCGGCATGAAGTACGACTTGTCAACGCGGTTGCGGAGCACAAACCGTCAAAGTCCGACATTCGCCGCAAAGCACGAAACGAGTCCACTTTGGTCACTTACCGTTTGTATGTCCGTGCTTGGGGTATCAACACTAAACACGAGGTTTTGCAAGCATACCGCAACAATGAAAACACAAAGAGGTTAGTGAGAGCAAAAGATATTGGTGTTGAGTTTGCTAAGGGTTTGTGAAGGTATATAGTATATGAAACAAAGAGTTTGTCAAGCTTTTTATCACAACATACCATATCCTAGCTTAGCAAACTTAACACCAAATGGAATTTAAGCACATTAAACATAATCAAGAGGTGGAGGAAGCAAAGCCTTTCATCTCACTTCCTCACACACACCACAACCAAAATGAAGATTAGTTAAGCATGGTAATAAAAAGAAAGCAAGAAAAGAAAGCAAGTAAATAAAAGAAACAACAATGTATTGATCACTTGAGAACGAGATACAAACTTTGGTGACTTGTTCTACCTCCTTAATGAAGCTCTCCAAAGAGAGCTTCAAGAGGGAAGAAGAAGAAGAAACCAAGATGAAGCACTCTTACCCTCAAGCTAAACAAAAACAAAGCAAAACAACAATGAAAATGAGAAGTGGTATATACATGGGTAGCCTCCTTCCCTTACCCACCGATCTGTATTTATAAGCTCAAAAGAGGAATAAATAAACAATAAAAATAATCCTACGTGGCAGCAAGGGTGGCACAGAAGAAAGATGGGGCCTACAGGAGGAGGTGGGGCCGGCCTCGCCGGAATATACGGGTGAGTCGCCGGGTCAATTCCGAGGAGGTGGGCTCGTATTGGGTGTGTGGGTTTGTGTGCACTCCAATAAGCCTCTGATTCTGTTTTCTTGGTCTTATTTCACCTGGTTTGTATGTAGAGAATTGGAGGGAAATGAGATGCTTCAAATCACATCATATCTTTATGCATTCAATGCCCATTAATGCACATCACACCAACACATGCCCACTTGCATAACCTATCATGCCATGGCTGCCCCCCACATGGTCCTTGCCCAAGAGTTGTGTGCAACATGCATTTGTGTTGGACCAAAAAGTGTGTGCACACATTTATTTTACAAAAGCTCTTG
Organism: Agapanthus africanus; assembly: GCA_030015575.1. Classification (NCBI taxonomy): domain Eukaryota; kingdom Viridiplantae; phylum Streptophyta; class Magnoliopsida; order Asparagales; family Amaryllidaceae; genus Agapanthus; species Agapanthus africanus. Next base: position 336,711,953 of record JASDDO010000004.1, on the reverse strand, counting down.
GGATATCGGTCGGTTTTCTGGTCTACTTGCAGTGTCGGCTCACAGACGATATATCCGTGATTTTGAATGTGTTCCCGGTGTTTTATTACGAATACCTGTAAACTGTAATTATAGAGCAGACACTGATTAATAGCACCGATATATAACAAAAGAGATAACGAATGAGCGGTATTAAAATGCAGTTTTCAGTGGTGATCAAATACCCCCAAACTTATCTATTGCTCGTCCCGAGCAATACAAAAAATCCTAGCCTCACTTTCGCAGGGAACGCGATTGCACTGAGCATGTGCAACAAGCCGTTAAACCTCTAGGTGTCCCTAGTAGGAGGAGTGTTGTCTCCTGAGGGTTTTCAGCGGATTACACCCACAAAATCCAGTCAAGTTAGTTTCATAAGTTAACGTCGATTCTACTCCTACAGTCTAGTGTCCAAGTCAGAAATTCTATCATCCTAAGTAAGAAATATTCAACCCTTATGTTTCACGCCTCCTATCTATTTATCCCTAGATCCTATACGTATTTACAGTTTAGAAAGATGTCGGTAACTCCTAAGTTTTCCTTCTAAAAGTGCGGTCTCAATTCAGGAATTTTTATCAACTTTACAGAAACATAAGTCTTATTCTTCATTTATATCTTTCCTTCAAAAATCGATTGTATACCCCTACGTGTGTGTAAATTTGCACTCACGCGCTTAAGAATTCAATTCAAGCAATAGTACCCTTGCCTTAATACCTAATACTACTTCTTTTCATTAATGGATGGACGGTGTTGCCCATACACCTTTCATGCGACCATTAATGCTTCTTGAGGCACCAACAGCCGATTACTGAATGTATGAGCATTAAAGCGCAAATAGCAGTCTCCAGGTCTTGACTTTATTATTATTATTATTATTATTAATTTTTCTTTTTCTTTTCAAGACCGGATATATTTTTCAATGATGCTATTTTTTGGTGTTTAGCTTTAAATACCGATTTTTCTTTCATACTAGGCTTTCAGGCAAGAGTATTTCTAGGTATCCTCTACTATCCCAAGTTTCAAAGTGCGTGTATGTGCAATTTGTAGGGTATATACTTTCTAAATTTGGACTCAAGAACAGAAACTATTTTTCAGATTTATCTTTTAGTAAAGCTTCAATACTCTCCCTTCATCTTGACTTAACTAAAGAACTGAACTCAAGATTACCTATTTCTCAAAAAAAAAACTGTAAAGACGTATAATTACCAAGTTTAAACATAATGAGGGTTATTTTTATGGTTTTCAATAACTAAGTCTAGGATTTAGTTATTTCTAACGTATCAACTAAACTTTCGGAGTAAAATCTAAGTTACCCTATTAGCTAATTTGAACAGTTTTTATATTTTTGTAAAAAATTTCAATTTTTATGGTTTTTTTTTTAATATATATTCAATGCAGAATATACACATGATGCAGTGCTCACCCCTAAACCTGAGTTTTACGATGTCCTCATCGTTGCCCCCGAGTCCGGTAGCTAGACTTAGACATCAGGGTGAGAAGTTTATTCAAGAAAAAAGGAAAAAACCTAAGATTAATTACAACATTTACAAGTTAAAAGACTGGGTTAGTGCAGAAATTAATACCAGCCATAAAAAGATTTTGTCTATATAATCTAGGGGCTGGTAAAAGAATGTGTATAAAAAGAGGAAGAAGAAAAAGAATATGTATATGTTAGTTATTAGTGAAGGGCATGGGCGTGAAAAGATAGGGGTCAGAAGACGCTGAAGGTGAAGATAAAATTTTGAGGAAATCAAAGAATTGTTTTCTGAATGAATTGTATGTTCAATAAGCATATGTGGGGTTCCACGGTCAAGTTCGTGTAAAAACTGGAGTTCATCCGCAAAAAGTTCAGAAAAGAAAAGGTTCAAAGGATGATCCTAAAATGATCCTGACTCCGACTCACCTAAAATATGAAGTTCATCCGCTAAAATTTCCTCAAAACTCGACATAAAAGAATAAATTTCAATGCTGTCTTCCTCCCTATTATTTTTCACAATCTTACTCACATTATTCACACTCTCTCCCAAAACAATTTTTCCCTTATCACATTCATCACTGGGTAGGTTCATATCATCTAAAAAAGTAGGTTCCCACCCTAATATTTCTTCCGAAACAATATCAACAGGTGATACAAAAATTGTGGGTTCCCGATCATTGATCTCTTCTAATCTATCCCAACCATACCCGACAAATTCACAAGGTTCCTCCTCTAAAATTGGAAAGCAGAAATCAGTCGGTTCAAGAATTTCCTCATCAAGTATTATTTCAGTTAAATCGATATCTAAAGTGACAAGAGGTTCAATGGATACTTGAAGGCTAGTGGTGGACTGACTTAGAGGGTTTTCTTGTGTGTCCTGGTAGTACTCAGTCAATTCAATCGTATCATCATCTAAGAAATCATCAAAGTTTGATTGATCATTTATCTCACTCGGATGACTTCCTAAATGACAGACATTAACATTATCGGGTTCTGATTGACTGTGCTCACTCCCTAGAATCCTCTCAGCTAAATGTTTCACTTGTTCCTCTATGTTAGCTAAAGATTGGGCCTGAGCAAGAAATAATTGCTCAGATTGCTGTATGAAAAAGGCTAACGTAGAAGCTGTTTGATTCTCGACCGCAGTCATTACTTCAATACCTTTTTCTAGAGCGGTCAACCTAGCATCCATCTCACTATCATACCCTACAGATGGTTCGATGGTTTCGGGTTGGAGGGGTTGTGATGGTGGTGATGCTATAGCAGTCATTCTGTCGACCTCTTTCTCTAAATTTTCAATCAGTTGGTCAATGGTTGAAGTGGGACTGGGTTCAGGAGTGTTAGGTAGGTGACCGTTAAGAATTTGGAACGGTTGATCACCCCCTAGGAAAGGACAATCATCATGAATGTGGGATGAATTTTGGCAATTTGAACAAATAATTTGGGATTGAGTATAAACAAAAGAATAGGAATCGTGAAAAATTGAATTGAATTGTGTGTCACCCATTTTAACAAGAATGCACAAATATCACAAAAGAATATCACACCCCTAGCAGTCTACGGTTTTCTAAGTCAACTAGACTTGCTCAAGAACCTGATTGACGAAGTAAAACTGTGTCGAGAAATAGGCTCAAGATATACGGATCACGAAGCCAGGTAAGTGCAAGAGAGAAGGGGAGGTTTTACAACGCTTCCGTGAAGTTCCTTAATTAAATAACCATTTCTCTTGAACGCTTGCCTAGATACCCCGTGAACAATATACCGTTAAGCAAAGTTATAAACACAGTTAACTTCTTCTAATGAGCGCGAAGTCCTTAGAGTCAAAGTCTAATTGATTTTAAATTACTGGGGGTATTCAGGAATGCAGTTTTGTGATTTGTGGGTTACGGAGAAAGGTGATGAAATCCTTTACCGTATCTTTTTTGGTTATTTGTGCCCTTAATTTCCGTATTAAGATGCAATGCGCAATCAAATAAAAGAATTCAAGAAATCAATCAATTAAAGAAATTCTTTTTTAGTTTAAGTTTTAAGCGCTGCAACGAATACGGGTTAGTTCTCTTTGCAATTGGCGGCAAAATTGTGCAAAGAATCCTGCAAAAGATAGAGAATTGGATTGCGTCGGATTTGAGAGGAGGTGTTAGGAAATACGTACCAAATGGAGTTGGTTTAAGAAAACCCTTTGAAAGTGATCTGAGTCGTTGAATGTTCGCTTGCGTGGGTCAAACTACCCGAATCTTTGGCGCTAATCTTCCCCTACGTCTTGAAATTGCAATTGAACCTCGCTCCGCACGATCGCTGGTCGTAATTCCGCGAAAAACCTAAAATGTAGGAAAATACGATATTTAGTGTAAAAAGCGATACATGTGCCCCAATTCCTGCACACTTAAAATCAGAAAAATCAAACAAGACCAAAAGACTACCAACACAGAACTAAAGACCACTGAAAAAGAAAAAACCAAAACCCTCAAAGAGGGGCCGATCTCGCCGGATCTGGGGTTATAGTCGCCGGCCAAAATCCGATGAGAGGGGGTGCAATTTGTAGTAGGATCTCTAGCTTACATTATAGTTCTAATGGTCTTACTGGATTTTTTAATTTCAGCACAGCGTGATAGCAGGTATAAACAACAGAGAACAATTTGAAACAAGTCAGAAAAAATCGTATTTTGTTAGTTTTTGGAAAAAAATGAATTAGAAGTTAGTATAGTTAGTAGAACCAGAAATAACGATATCTAATAACTACAACTCCCCAGCAACGGGGCCAAAAACTTGTTGGGAAACCACCCGCGCGCGCAAACGCGTATGTTTTGGAAATGTGTACGTTTTTATGGAAAACGGAATGCGCGCACGAGATCGTTCTCGTTTAACTATTTATAACCGTAAGTGCACGGCGCGCTGTAGAGAACCGGCAAGCACGGGTCGATCCGCAGGGAATTGAGTATTAGGTATCGTTGTTTAAGGTTGACAAATTAATGAATTGGGGTTGGTTGTCACAAAAATAATAAGAACAATATGAAAACAAGAAGTGCAAGAAAACAAGTGTAAGGAAAGAATGGTTGTGGCTTGGTTCGGAAGCTTGAATCGCGACGTTTACCTCTACGCTCCCTTGGTTATGAGTTGTCCGGCCTTACCTTGATTCCGGCATGAAGTACGACTTGTCAACGCGGTTGCGGAGCACAAACCGTCAAAGTCCGACATTCGCCGCAAAGCACGAAACGAATCCGTTTTGGTCACTTACCGTTTGTATGTCCGTGCTTGGGGTATCAACACTAAACATGAGGTTTTGCAAGCATACCGCAACAATGAAAACACAAAGAGGTTAGTGAGAGCAAAAGATATTGGTGTTAAGTTTGCTAAGGGTTTGTGAAGGTATATAGTATATGAAACAAAGAGTTTGTCAAGCTTTTTATCACAACATACCATATCCTAGCTTAGCAAACTTAACACCAAATGGAATTTAAGCACATTAAACATAATCAAGAGGTGGAGGAGGCAAAGCCTTTCATCTCACTTCCTCACACACACCACAACCAAAATGAAGATTAGTTAAGCATGGTAATAAAAAGAAAGCAAGAAAAGAAAGCAAGTAAATAAAAGAAACAACAATGTATTGATCACTTGAGAACGAGATACAAACTTTGGTGACTTGTTCAACCTCCTTAATGAAGCTCTCCAAAGAGAGCTTCAAGAGGGAAAAAGAAGAAGAAACCAAGATGAAACACTCTTACCCTCAAGCTAAACAAAAACAAAGCAAAACAACAATGAAAATGAGAAGTGGCATATACATGGGTAGCCTCCTTCCCTTACCCACCGATCTGTATTTATAGGCTCAAAAGAGGAATAAATAAACAATAAAAATAATCCTACGTGGCAGCAAGGGAGGCACAGAAGAAAGATGGGGCCCACAGGAGGAGGTGGGGCCGGCCTCGCCGGAATATACGGGTGAGTCGCCGGGTCAATTCCGAGGAGGTGGGCTCGTATTGGGTGTGTGGGTTTGTGTGCACTCCAATAAGCCTCTGATTCTGTTTTCTTGGTCTTATTTCACCTGGTTTGTATGTAGAGAATTGGAGGGAAATGAGATGCTTCAAATCACATCATATCTTTATGCATTCAATGCCCATTAATGCACATCACACCAACACATGCCCACTTGCATAACCTATCATGCCATGGCTGCCCCCACATGGTCCTTGCCCAAGAGTTGTGTGCAACATGCATTTGTGTTGGACCAAAAAGTGTGTGCACACATTTATTTTACAAAAGCTCTTGGGATATCGGTCGGTTTTCTGGTCTGCTTGCAGTGTCGGCTCACAGACGATATATCCGTGATTTTGAATGTGTTTCCGGTGTTTTATCACGAATACCTGTAAACTGTAATTACAGAGCAGACACTGATTAATAGCACCGATATATAACAAAAGAGATAACGAATGAGCGGTATTAAAATGCAGTTTTTAGTGATGATCAACGATCAAATCCCCGAAATATCACATCCAATGGCCCAGATTGCGCCGCGGAACCGCCTCATACAACCTTGTTTGGACGCGGTTCCTCCGCAACATAATGGCTTCAAGTTTTGGGATTTTTTCTGGTATCTTTTGTTGCCATGTAGAGATCCTTTTGATGTCTAAATTCTAAAAATAATGCTCTGCGTCTCTGCCATTGTTAGATCTCTCGATTTTCTTCTAAATTTTGGCAGATCCGGTTTCAATATCCCAATTTGACTCGGATCTCTTACTTGGATTCTAGACCTGAGCTAATATCTGTACAATATCTCAAGTCATAGTGTTAGTAGTATTTGGTATTTTTTTAGATATTATCCTAACCATTTAAATAATATAATATCTTAAGAATATTGATTAGAAATATTTGATATGATATGCATATTTTAATTATTAAGATTTTATTTAAATATTATATGCATATATTTTCCCTCGTTATGTTAATTATAATGTAGAAACATATGATAATAAACTTTTTATAAATAAACCCTCATATGTTATGTATTTACAATAAACACCTTTTTGTACTTAACAATAGTAGGGAAAATATTCATTCAAATGTGCAATATTTTTTACTAATCAAATACCCCCAAACTTAACTTTGATCGTCCCGAGCAAACTAGTTATTAAAGAGAAAAAGAAAAAAACGAACTAGCACACTTTCGTAGGCAACACGATTGCACTGAGCACGTGCAACGAGTCTTTAAACCTCTAGGTGTCCCTAATAGAAGAAGTGTTGTCTCCTGAGGGTTTTCAGTGGATTACACCCATAAAATCCCATAATAAAAAAGAGAACATGAAAGTTACATACAAAGATAAGAACATATAAAAGGAAAAACTTGAAAATAAGAGTTTCAAACTACACTACCTTTTTAGTTGCCATGAGCCCTATCTTAATAGTCACGAAAAGATGTCAGAAATCACATCCTCTCTCAATAAAACATCGTCTTTAGTCTTCCTCCCTACTTTTCTTCCAAACATCGATCATATACTCCTACGTGTGTGTAAAATACATCCCTATACTTAGAGAATTCAATTCAAGCTATCATACTCTTGTCCATCTTCCTTGGTATTTTTTAGTCGGTGAATGTTTTATAGATGGAATTGCTCACACATTCTTCATGCGGCCGTTAATACTTCTTGAGGTGCTAACCAACCGATTACCAAATGTGCTTACTCGTTAAGGCGTAATTAGAAATATCCTAGTTTTGCAACACCTAAGGCTTAGCAGTGGCTCCCAAACCTGTTGGTCTAAGGCACAAGGTGATAAGGCACCCTCGCTATATTTTTTTTATGCTGCCTTAAGTAATTACAAAACCAGTGTTCATTTTTCTTCACTATTTTTTTATATCATTTATATTTTTGTTTTTATATTTTTTCTTCATACTAAGACTTTTAGAAAAGTGCATTTCAAGGTATCCTCTACTATCCCAAATTTCAAGATGTGTGCAAGTGCGTATAGTAGGGTATTAATGTTCAAATATTTGGACTCAAGAATAGGGACTATTTTTCAGACTTATTTCTATCCGCAGATTAGTGATTCCCTTCATATTACAAACCCTTGGGACAACAGCTCATGACTACCTATTACTAGTTTCGTTTTAAAAACATCTAATTTTCTTATTTTTCTTGAATTTCTTCCTATCTTTCATATGTATTTTCACCTTCTAACTTTTATTATCAAAAAAAATTTGTGCTATTATTTAGTATAATGCAAAATGATGCATGAAAAAGCATAAACCTTCCCCAAACCTATTTGCAGCAGTGTCCTCACTGATGTCATCTTTTAAGCTCAAGACCTATAGACTTGGGAGGAAAAAGTTCTCAATTATTAGCAAAAGGGGACAAAAGTTAATGACGGTGAAATCCTCCCCCCAAACTTATTTTTGCCTCACAATTGTACAAAAATTTTCTTTTCTTTCAAGAGCCCAAAATATCCCCCCCCCAAACTTGAGTAAAACAGTTTTTTAAGCATTTAAAATCATAAAAGAGGGGTAAAATTATTGGTCTTTGCAAAGTTTTACAAAGACCAAAAGTCAACACCAACGATTCGAATATTTTATCGATATAACAGCATGGTTAGTAGAAGATCATAGACGTGAAGAAGTGGGGAGATAAGAGGCGTAATCGATATAATTTACATTTCGGTTGGTAGAGACGAAACAGTGATGGTGAACGAAAATGAGAATATAAATGATAAGGAGTAGGTGGAATATTCGCAGTCTCGTATTTGATAAGAAGAAAGAATGGTGGTTATACTTCTTCGGGTGGAGGTTGATTTATTACAACATCCATGTCTTTTAGGAATGCGAGTTCTTCGGCGCAAATGTCTTCAAAACTTTCATCAATGATCCGAGTAATAATTTCATCAGAAAGAAAGGAATCAATATCTATATTAATGGAATATACAGATTCACTGGGACGGTTGAAAGTTCCAAGGTCATTTTTTTGCGCACCAAGATTCAAAACACTTGATTAGTCAGAAATTATGATGGTAGGAGATTCGAAATGATCATCTCCCTCCTTCTCAAAAGAGTCTAAATCGAGTGGTCTTTCAAGAATCATAAAACTCGAAATATCAGAGTGTGGTTCATCAAAACTCGGTAGAATTGAAAGAAGATTAGAAGAAGAACCAAAGAAAGTGGGTGATGAAATGGGTAAACAAATTTAGGAGTCGAGAATTGTTGAACTAGATGTGGAAGATGAAGGCCGAATATTGTTCTGCTTATCAGATAAGTTGGTGGTAAGAATAGGATCGGTTAATTGTACAGGAAGATGGTCGTATTCAATAGAAGCGACATGATGGGTCGGAGAATCCAACTCATCTAACATAACGGGTTCATCTTCGACGATATTCTCATCACCGCTCTCAATAACACCTTCGGTCAAATCAAACGAATATGTCTTTAAAAATCCATCAATTATACCATCCTCAATCGACAACTTACTTGGTTCACTTGATGGAATTGGAATGTTTGAAATATCAAGTGCAGTAGAATAAGGATCGGTTTGATTTGGAAGGGTCTAAGGCTCTCTTTCACACTCACTATTGGAAAAGTCAAACACGTTATTCTCGGGCACCTCATCATTTAGATTATGAAGCGGTTAAACATTGAATACATTCGGTTGGAGTGCAGGATGAAAGGTGTCGAAATCAAAAGAATTGGTTTTGGTTTGACTTTGATGGATCTATTGTTCTTTTTCACTACTCAAATCCAACTCTTCTTCAGGACTAGACATGGTTTGTGAAGAAGTTCCAATGAAGGATTCTCTTTGTACCGTGGAACTTCCTAATTGATTTTCAGAAGCACCGTCTAGAAAAAGTGAGGAAGTTGAGTATGGTTGGAATGTGTTTAATTGTTGGCTATGGGCAAGTTCAATGTGTTCCGCAATTGACATACGTTTATGATTTGTCGCATTAGCCTGAAGAGAAATGTTAAGAAGAGATGCCTTTAATTGTTGGCTATGGGCAAGTTCAATATATTCTGCAATCGACATGCGTTTATGACTTGTCCCATTAGCCTCAAGAGAATTGTCAACATGAGAGTATGTGAAAGTTTGGTATTGTAGATAAGAATTAGAAGGGTATACCCAAGTTTCATAAACAGGATTAGGATCAACACTGTGATATGAAGAATATTTAGATTGGTTGGTTAGTTGGTGACTGGCAATTGCTATTTGTTCAGCAATAGTCATGGTGTAAAAGATATCATATTCGCCTTAACACGAGTATCAATATTTTTATATGGAAATGATGGTGTTTGTTGTCTTAAAGGATTGAAACTTTGGCTATTAGCCTTCGCAATATGCTCAGCGATGGACATGCGTTTAGAAGTTCCCTCATTAGCTTTAAACGGATTATCAACATAAGAAGATGTTGAATTTTTATGCGGTTGATAGGATCTTGAGTGAGGTATCCAACTGTTCTTTTCCGCGCGCTCTATCATATCCCTTAAAGACATTGTAGAGTCGGATTTTTTACCGAAGAAATTACGAAAACACGAAATATCTGGTTCTGGATAGCAAAGCTCAATAAGAGTTCGTCTGTTTGGTTTACCCATTATAAGAAAGTGAAAAGGGTGAAATGGTAATAATTTAAGCTCTTTTTGGATTTTGGAAATTTTTTTGCTTTGAAAGAGGGACTCGACAAACGTGCACAACAATACCTTGAACTAAGGTCACTTAGGTCAATTCACTATACCGCTCTTACACTTCCAAAGGACAAGTCGCAAGATCAATCCTCTACTATCTCCTTATCAATCTTGAAGTCAGGTAAGTGCCAGGTAAGTGGGAGGTATCCGCTATACGAGTTACCGAAATAGCGGGCCTAATTAAGTAACCACTTTCTTTAGTCACACTTGCCTTAGACACCATAAGAGAAATGCGGATAAGCAATAGATTACCTGTGACCTTTCTCTATCCTAATTGAGCGCGACAATCCTTAAGAGCTTGGTCTAGATTTTTTTTTTTATTAATGTAGGGTTATACGTATGCTCATTTGTGATTTGTGGGGCCTAGGAAGGGTGATGAAATCCCCACCTAATCTGAATTTTTGGTTTATTTCCCCTCAATATCCGTTTTAGATATGCAAAACAAACCAAAATCTAAAACACACAAAAAGATTTTTAGCGGCGATATTTGCAAAGAATCCTGCAGATAAAATCAATTTATTGGAGGTTTAGAGGAGAGAGAAAGATAATAGGAAAATTTCAGAGGATTTTGGGGTCCCAATTCCTCAATAAAGCCACAATTCCGTCGCCAATAGCACCCAAGGTTCCACCGCGGTTTGGAAGGAACTTTTGCTAATTTTTCTACAACGCCCACTTATACTTCTCTGGTCCAAGTTGAAAGTCTCTGAATCTCTATTTGCCTGCTCCAATTACTCCAGATTCTCTTTCAAAACTCGCACAATAATCGTTAAAAGTGCAAGATGCGGTTTTGTTTATTTTATATTTACTGGATTTTATAAGAAATCAACCCGAAAAACAAGAAAAAAAATTACGACCGTTTCCCCGGCAACGGTGCCATTTGATTGATCGTTAAAAAGTGTTTTATAAAGCAACCGCAATCAAGACGGTGTCGCTAGTAGCTAGCCATGATAAGTACGGGTCATCCGCAGGGAAACGTGAACTCTTTTCTTGATTTAGACGAGTTGATTGAAAATGGGATAGTTGTTTTGTCGTTATGGATATAGAATTTATAAAGAAAAAGGCTTGTAGGGTTCATAGGACTTGGCAGTTATGGATGAATAATTAAAAATGACTCATTTATCTTTTAATAGTTTAAAACCAGATCGATAGTGATGAATGTAGATTAGAGTTCTTGGATGAAACTAAAGTTTCCCCACTACTAACCCTTGTCCTTGCATTGATCTTTATTCATGTACAGCCCTTAACAAAACAAGTGTTAAACCAATCTCAAATCGTAGTCGAGCCTATCAATAAATTGGTAGCGCACCTGATAAAGAGGTTAACATTTATTTTGCTAAAGTTTATAAACTTTAAAATGTATAAAAGAAGTTAAAATATTTTCTCATCCATTGTTCTACCCTATCCTACGAACCCTAGCAAGCTAGGAATTACTCGCTCATGCTTAAAAATTTAGAAAAAAGGTTGAAGAAGAATGAAAATATAGTTAAGATGCAGAAATGTAAGTGCAGAAAGTAAGTGAGGAAATTAATTGCAAAAAGAATAATAAAAACACTACCTTTATTAATCAACTATTGCATTTACAATTTTGCTCCATAGAAAGTAGATTGCAAGAACCCTAGTTTACTCGAGATCTCTCTTGTTGGAGGTAGATGAATAGATGATGATCACTCGGATGCGTGGATCTTTTGGATCTCTTGATCTCTTCGGTGATAATTTTCAATGTGCAGCTCTCGGTCCTATATATAGTCCCAGAAACTAGAAACCCTTGATGCCATCTATGAATATATGTTGTTACGATCAAATCCCCGAAATATCACATCCAATGGCCCAGATTGCGCCGCAGAATTGTCGCATATAGCCTTGTTTGACCGCGGTTCCGCCGCAACATAGTGGCATCAAGTTTTGGGATTTTTTCTGGTATCTTGTGTTTCCATGTGGAGATCCTTTTGATATCTAGATTATGAAAATAATGCTCTGAGTCTCTGCCGTTGCTAGATCTCTCGATTTGCTTTTAAATTTTGGCACATTTGGTTTCGATATCCCGATTTGACTCGGATCTCTTACTTGGATTCCAAACCTGAGCTAATATCTACACAATATCTCAAGTCATAATGTTAGTAGCATTTAGTATTTTTTGAGATATTATCCTAACCATTTAAATGATATAATATCTTAAAAATATTGATTATAAATATTTGATATGATATGCATATTTTAATTATTAAGATTTCATTTAAATATTATATGCATATATTTTCCCTCATTATGTTAATTATAATGAGAAATATATGATAATAAACTTTTTAAAAATAAACCCTCATATGTTCTGTATTTACAATAAACACCTTTTAGTACTTAACAATACTAGGGAAAATATTCATTCAAATGTACAATATCATTAACTAATCAAAAGCCCATAGGATTTTGCTTGACTACTAGAGTTATGATGGAGATTGTTCTCGCCAAATATTTGGCTCAGTGCTTGTTGTTCCCTTATAAAAAAAGAAGAGAAAAGAAAGAGGAAAAGAATCCTCATAATGACATCACGTGTTAAACACGTGGACGCTTATATGCAAAGCATATGAGCGCTGAATAAATAAACCTAAAAGCCAAACTGGCCTCGCGTGTTAAACACATGAGTGCTCATATGCAAAGTATATGAGCGCTAAATAAATAAATAACCAAAGACCAAACCGGCCTCACATGTTAAACACTTGAGCGCTCATATGCTTTGAGCGCTGAAAACAAACAGACTAAAACCCACACTAGGGGTCACGTGTTAAACACGTGAGTTTTCTTGCTGCATTCTTTGGCAGCGCTCACATGCAAAACTTGTGAGCGCCCCAATTTAAAATGCTCCCATCTGATAGAATCAAATTCTATGTGATAGAATTAAATTCTATTTAGAAAATATTTTTTCTGATCTTTCTAATATGGAAAGATCTTTCTCTAACAGAGGATCTTGGATTTAAAATCCAATGATGATAAAAAAAATCACCAATTAAATTCTATGTAATAGAATTAAATTCTATGTGGAAAATATTTCCCTGAACTTTCTCAAACTAGAAAGATCTTCTATGTTAAACAGAGGACCTTTAGATCAAAGATCAAACGGTGATTATAAAATCATCCATCGATCATATGATAGAATAAAATTCTAATCTTGTTAAACTAACAAGATATTCATATGATAGAATAAAATTATAATCTTGTTAAACTAACGAGATACTCATATGATAGAATACAATTCTAATCTTGTTAAACTAACAAGATACTTATATGATAGAATAAAATTCTATCTTAGGAAAATATTTCCTAATCTTGTCAAACAAACAAGAAATCTTCTCTGTTAAACAGAGAGCTTTTGGATTAAAAATCCAACGGTGAATAAAATTCACCGGTTGATCTAAAAGATCAATTGGATTAATTATGAAATCAATCATGATCTCTCAATGAGGGATTTTCTCAACAAATTGATTCCTTTCTTTCTCCTAAAAATAGGAGCAAAGAGATGACACAGAGACAAAGGGAGAGAAACACAAAGAAAGATAGAAAAAAAACCCTATAAGCTCCAGCCAAAATACAGTGAGCACTTGAGAGAACAGAGAATTTAATTCTCAAAGAAAGAAGACCTTCCTCCTTCAAAACACTCTAGATAAATAAAAAAAGGAGAGATTAAAAGTATCCCTCTTGCCTAGTATAATGATATAAGGGTTTAACCCTTCATATAAGAACTTAGTTCTTCATCTGGTTTGAGATTTGCAAAAGAAAATCTCCCCACAAGTTGAGAATTTAATTTTTATCGGGGAGATTTTGTTCTTCAGACTCAAAATTTAAGGAAAAGAACTAGGTTAAAAAGAAAAAGAAAGAAATAGAAAAAGAAAGAAAAAGAACATATGTTCTGGGAATTTAATTCCCCCGAAAATAGGGTTTAACCCTACATAAAGAACTTAATTCTTATAAAAATAAAAGAAAACTTAGTTCTCCAATAAAAACAATGATATTGATTCAAGATCTTCAAAACAGAAATCTTGATGGTTATCAATGACTAAAATATTATTAACATAGATTAATATCTCTAAAAACAAGAAGAACTTGGCGTCTCACGTGGAACACACGCGAGTAAAATTAGTGCTTAGCACTATTATTTTGCCTCATGTGTTTCCTACGTGAGTGCTTAAAATAGACAAAAGAAAAACTAAAACGCCTCATGTGCTTCCCACGTGAGCGTCCAAAGGGCAAAGGAAAACCCCTTTGTGTTGATTAGGCAACTACCAAATAAAGAGCCCAACACCCCAAAATAAAGCATCATATGAAATACACGTGAAATGTTCTTGGAAACCCAAAATCTGGCGTCTCACATACTTCACACATGAGCTCCAATCAAGTGCTTAGCACTTATGTAAAAAAGGGGTGAGCAAATAAAACCTGAAATCAATGCTTAGCACTCACGTGCTTCCCACGTAAGTACCATGCAAAATGCTTAGCATTCTATGTTTAGTCAAAATGACTAAGTGCTTAGCACTCATTGGGAAGCGCCCATATCTGAGCGCCTCACATGTTTCACACGTGAGCGCCAGAGAAAATTAGTGCTTAGCACCATAGTAGCGTCTCACGAGAAAACACGTGGGCGCTCGAAAAAGATTAGTGCTCAGCATTATTCCAGCGCCCCACGTGAAATACACGTAAACACTGCATATATTAGTGTTTAACACTACTGGGAAGTATAGAAACCCAATCTCAGCCCAAATAGGCTCAATTTCCTGAAGTTAAATCTCTTTGGTTCTAAATTAACCGAGCTCATATTGCTTATGATTTCCAAACTGATCTTAGTCTCAAACATGACTAATGATCTCTCATTGATGATATCCAAAATGATATTCATCCCATATCTTCTAAGATAATCTGAGTCTCAAATATGACTAACGATTCTTAGGTCCATCGCCCCATTTCCCTCAAATACGGGATTTGGTTTAAGGGTACATCTCTCCACACCTCTGATATATGTCGTTGTAATTCCTCAATGTCTTTAAAGAGATGGCGGATCCCGATAACCAACAACTCTTTTCTCGTCCCAACTTGATGTAAAATTTCATCAAGACAGGGAATAATACATCCCACATTGATCTACTTCCCAATTGGCGTGCACGCCTCAAATCGGATCGCACCCCAAATTGGGCGCATTCCATGTCACCATCTTTCATTCCGCCATGTAACAAATACACGTGCACGCAAGATGAATAACGGACCAAAATGTCCTTAAACTAACATTCGTCCCCAAAATGGGAATGTCGGACCGAAATGTCCCTAAACTAATATCTGCCTCAAACATAGCGATAATGGACCGTGACGTCCTTACACTAAAATAATCAGGGCCAAATGCTCATATGTTTAAGTCGATCTTAATCTCAAACCAGATTAACGGTCCTTAAATAAACCAAACCCAAATCTAAAATATACGAATTTGGACTGATCCGCGCCCTACGGGAGACGACATAAACTAATCTCTGTATACAATCCACGGGCAACCAAAACAAACAAAAACACACACGACACGAAGTGAACTGCTGGAGAAGGAGAAAGTGGTTATCACAATGCGGTAACGTAATTAACTGCAGGGGTTGCACCTGCAGGGAAGAGCTTCCCACGTGAGTACCATGCAAAGTGCTTAGCATTCTATGTTCAGTCAAAATGACTAAGTGCTTAGCACTAATTAGGAAGCGCCCATATCTGAGCGCCTCACATGTTTCATACGTGAGAGCCAGAGAAAATTAGTGCTTAGCACCATAGTAGCGTCTCACGTGAAAAACACGTGGGCGCTCGAAAAAGATTAGTGCTCAGCACTATTCCAGCGTCCCATGTGAAATACACGTGAACACTGCATATATCAGTGTTTAACACTACTGGGAAGTATAGAAACCCAATCTCAGCCTAAATGGGCTCAATTTTCTGAGGTTAAATCTCTTTGATTCTAAATTAACCGAGCTCATATTGCTCATGATTTCCAAACTGATCTTAGTCTCAAACATGACTAATGATCTCTCATTGATGATATCCAAAATGATATTCATCTCATATCTCCTAAGATAATCTGAGTCTCAAATATGACTAACGATTCTTAGGTCCATCTCCTCTTTTCCCTCAAATACGGGATTTGGTTTAAGGGTACGTCTCTCCACGCCTCTGATATATGTCGTTGTAATTCCTCAATGTCTTCAAAGAGGTGGTGGGTCCCGACAACCAACAACTCTTTTCTCGTCCCAACTTGATGTAAAATTTCATCAAGACAGGAAATGATACATCCCACATTGATGTACTTCCAAATTGGCGTGCACGCCTCAAATCGGATCGCACCCTAAATTGGGCGCATTCCATGTCACCATTGTTCATTCCTCCATGTAACAAATACACGTGCGCGCAAGATGAATAACGGACCAAAATGTCCTTAAACTAGCATTCGTCCCCAAAACGGGAATGTCGGACCAAAATGTCCCTAAACTAATATCCGCCTCAAACATGGCGATAATGGACCGTGACGTCCTTAAACTAAAATAATCAGGGCCCAAATGCTCATATGTTTAAGTCGATCTCAATCTCAAACCAGATTAACGGTCCTTAAATAAATCAAACCCAAATCTAAAATATACGAATTTGGACTGATCCGTGCCCTACGGGCGACGACATAAACTAATCTCTATATACAATCCACGGGCAACCAAAACAAACAAAAACACACACGACACGAAGTGAACTGCTGGAGAAGGAGAAAGTGGTTATCACAATGCGGTAATGTAATTAACTGCAAGGCTTGCGCCTGCAGGGAAGAGCGTCCCCACAATAAAAAAAACCCTCACAAATGAGGGGGAATCTGATGAGATCTGCTACAACGGTCGCGTCTGTCCAAACCTCCGATATATGGTGTCATAAATCAACTTGGTATCTTCGAAGAGGTGGATGGATAAGTCCAAATAGTATCTTCTCCCAAATTCAGGCAAGACGATCTATCCCAGTTCATCTCTGTTTTCGGCGATAAACAGATTCTGGCACGCCCGGTTGGACCTTTTCCTCTTTCCACTCCACATTTCGTGTGTCGTGTTTCGCAAACAAAAGCGCGATTCACTATGGTTTTCCTTGGATTCGAGGTACTAAAATTTGGTGTCTTACTCCTGTGCAGAAAAAATCGATGGCTTCCAACTGCACAACATGCAACAGCAACATTCGCTCCACCCCAACTGGAGGAGTAACCTAGGGGCCCAACGCGGCCTCTATCTTTTCAATACCGGTTGGGCAAGTAACACAAGCCACTACTGGACTATTCTTCGAGACCATATTCCCACCAGTGAGTTTCGGTGCCTCAGCGCCGCAAGAGGAAGCTACTAAGAGGTCGGTCTTCGATCGACTTGCAACCACAACGGCCCCTCTCAACAGGCCGTCTAAATCCGGTGTCTCAGTCTTCAACATGCTGAAAAAAATCTCGAATGGGCCTCCAAAGAGACTCGTAATACCTGAAGGGGCTGCCCCAAAATGGATAACCCTACCAACTCCTGCAGGTGAAGTCGTCAAAGGTGCTTCCCCTACCAGAAAGTTGGTCTTTGAAAGATTGGTCGGCCCTCCTCAAACCCTGCCAAGAATATCAGTCTTCAACAGGTTGACACCAACAACACCCCCTCACCAAAGCCGGGGGTACGACGAAGACACTTCCAAAACTGAGGCGGTCCCTTTTACAAGACATGCTCGACATCGTCACTGGCGTCGAGTGAGGAAAGATGGGGCAATTCCCCCTATGGAATTACCCCACCAACTCCAATGGTGGAAGTTGACGCTGCTGTTCCAATAGGGAACAGCTTTGATCTGCTCATGAGGGTATGCAAGAACTCTCCAATGGCGGTGCTAAAGAAATCTCCCCCGCCTGCAGAAACCACAGTGCAGGCAAACCCCGAGCACCCCCATCAATGGCTCTCCTCCCAAATTCATAGGGTCTGGCGGAAAGTCCCGGACTCTGTGATCAACAAAGATTACTCTCTTCGACCGAAGAAATCGAAGGCTCGGCAAAAAGAAGACCACTACTCCGTTATACAGCAAGGGGCTTCATCTACACAGGTGCCTGCTACAACGGTTCTTTCAACTTCGACCTCCCACAAAAGGATGAGGCCGAAAAGAATCCTACCGCCGGCGGCAAATTCCAAAGGCGATGGACCCAAACGCCCCAAGTCTGGGGGAATGATCGTGCATACGGTCTGCATGGCATCCGAGAAAGAAGAAAGCCGTGCTTCCGTAGGACATTGACCTCAAACTCGGTCGCTGACAAAAGCTCAGGAGAAACAACAAAAGTTCCAGGAGATGCTAACCAAAATGGCAGCACTTACCAAGAAGAAAGAAAGCCCGGAAACAACAGTCGGACAGCGCCAGGAGCAGGAGACCGATACAGAGTTCCTGCGAAGGGTTCTTGAAAGAAAGGACAAGGAAGCTGCTGAGAAGGCTGCTAACATAAAGTAGATGGCTTTCTTATTCCATAATATGGTTGGAATGATGATTCAGCTAGAACCCCCAGCCGAGGATCCGCCGATAATCATCGAGGATGACATAGGGGAAACATCAAATCCTCTTCCGGCGTCATCAACAGCCAAGGAGGAAACGATCTCCAAGGCTGCTCTTGATGATTATATAGCTCAACAAATAAGATCCCATCAAGCAAATGAAGCGTCTGGCCAAATCGTCAGAACTGGGCGACCCTATCCAGGCTGCTATGATCAAATCAAGTACCCGCCGAGATATACAATCTCTAAGGTCCATGTATACAAAGGGACAGGAAACCCTCATCAGCACATCGCGCAATTCAGAGCTCTGTGCGGCAACACTGGAGGCGACGACAAACTGTTGCTTCGCCGGTCATTGGCAACCTGTCAGAAACAGCCTTTGAATGGTATTTGGAGCTCCCAAATGACTCCGTAAAAACATTCATAGAGATGGAACTGCTATTCACACAGCGTTTCTCCAGCGCGAGCGAGCGCGCTCCAATTACGACATTAATCAATGCCAGGATGAAGCCAGGAGAAACCTGGGTCCAATATGCTATCCGGTGGCGGAACCTATGGTCTAAATGCGAACAGCGCATTGAAGAATCCCCTCCCGTGGGCATGTTCATAAGGACCCTTGATCCTCAAACGACGGTGTCCCAGTTCATGACATTCTTCAAACTGTTGACCTTCCAGGCTCTGATCGATAAACTGGCCCAAATGGACCAGATGGGCCATGGGCCTTCCTCCTCAAGTAAGGACCCTCGAAATGCCAAGGGTAAAGGGAAAGCAGCCTTTGTTGCCAACACTCAACAATAACCGAATAGTCCAAAACCGGCTGCTCGCCAAATCAACGCGCGTCTGTGCCCATCCTTGGAGGAAAGACTAGGACGCGCTTACTCGTTTCCCCGTGATAAGACGAGGAGACTATTTGAGTTGGCAATGAGTAACAAGCTCATCACATTGCCAGACCCACGGCGTCTACCGCAACCCGGCGATGTCAACAACCCCAACTACTGCTCCTATCACAGAATGGTGAGCCACCCAATTGAGGATTGCTACGTCTTCAAGAATTGGGTCGAGGACCAGTATCAATAGGGAAAGTTCGCGATGTCTGACTACTGGAGGGTAAACCCGCCACAGAAGCACATTCCCAAAAAAGTGAATGCACCGGAGGCATCATGCTCACTCGTGGAAGAGACTCCATGGGAAGTCGTCCTTTCAGCAAAAACCAAAAGAATGCTGAAGGGTATACAGGCATGTCCAGCAGTCAGGTGGAAAATCCCACTTGAACCCGAAATCATCGAAGGGATGCTGAAACCACTTCCCGCACCGAAGATTGTTGACAAAGGGCAAAATCCCAAAATCAAGCCTTCAAAGTCTTCAAAGAAAAAGAAGAAGTCCAAGAAGCCTGCGCAGCCTGCCGAATATGATTACAAGCGCACAGACTTACAAAAGTACATTGACGCGCTGGAGGAGTAGAACCAGGAGGTGCGGAAACCGATCACGCTCGAAGAGTTCCTCAAGCATATTCTTGAGAACAAAGATAGTGACAATGATGAGAAAAATAACTCATCAAAAGAAACCGAAGACTACGTAGCAAGTGGCCACATGGTCTCCTATTCGTCATTAAATGACGAAGAAACTCTCTCAGCATCAGAAAACAACGCAGAGGAACGGGGGGCAGGATCGGCACTAAAATCCCCAGAACTGCCAGAAGACCCGATTGATAGGCTGTTAAACGAAGCTTTTCGAAAAAGCAAAGCTGACCGAGAACGCGAAACAACCATATACGAAAAGGTTAAGCGTCGGCGTCAGGATGAAGAAGCTGCGGCAAGGATGAGTTGTAAAGTACTCCAACCAAACCAAAGCATACCTGTGACAAATAAGAGCAGGATCAAAACTGAGAAGCGGTTCGCCAAAGCTCTGTCAATGGGAATGAAGCTTCCACCTCTCATAGGAAACACTCCCGGGGTCATATGCCTCGATGGAGAGGATTCACATCCAAACTACTGCCTATATCATCGGAGAGTTATCCACCCCATTGAAGAATGCAGTGCCTTCAAGAAGTGGTGGCGAGGATACGTTGCCCATAAAAAACACTTCAAGAGGGTGAAGCGCGAAGCTCGTCGACGGCAAAATAGTGCGACAGATGAGCATGAATAAACGACTGGCAACTATCATATGTTTAATACCAGTTCAGAAGGAGAAAAACCTCAAGTTCTTACTTTCGGGAGAGATTCTGAGGACGAAATACCCCCCAGCCCTCTCTTCGAAGACTCCACCTCCGAAAAAGAAGAGGAGGAGAAGAACTGCGAAAATATTCAGCTGCGTAACCGCACGCTGCCTGAAAAGAATCTCGGACCTGCAAACAAAGGTTCGAGCAAAAAGGACAAACAAAAAAAATTCTGAGAAAATTGCTCTCGGCGAAACTCGCCTTATAGCACAGCAAAATCTGGAAGCTTATAAGGCAAGGATGACACGGTCATACGAAAAACTGACCAGGCCGAGAACGTTTTTCCAAAGCAAACTCGTGCTAGTCGTCAAAAGACCCATGATCCCCAATCGTGTAAAACGGAGGAAATTCAAGCCGAACTATGAAGGCCCATACATCATAGACAAATTCTACCAAGCTGGAGCCTACCTGCTCATGGATATGCATGGCGAAAGACCCTTCCGGCCAATAAACGGCCGATTCCTCAAAAAATACTGCGTTTGATGAGTCACGACTTAGGTCTATGATAGATGACGACGCTCGTGTCCGCTCGCTATCTTCCTGAGTCAAAACTCTGATAATAGTATACAAAAAAGATCCGCCACCCCAAAAATGACGACAAAAGACCGAGAAGTCCTTAAACTAATTACCCGCCTCAAATATGGCGATACTGGACCGAGAAGTCCCTAAACTAACAATGGACCAAGATGTCCCTAAACTAGAACCCCGCCACAAATATGGCGACATTAGACCGAAAATCCCCTAAACTAAAATTTCGCCTCAAACATAGCGATAATGGACCGGAACGTCCCTAAACTAGTGCATCGCCCTAAATACAGCGATATATTCCCTTGAGATCTATATTGCAATCGAAGTCTTAGTAGGAAAGATTGCAACTCAAGTCCCACTGGCTACATAGCTACTCCAGCGATGAAGCCACCCTCAAAACCCATCGGCAAACAGGTGGGTCACCTGTGATGAAGGTACTTTCAAGAGTTTCGCCATTAAAAAAACAGTATGTCCACAAGCAAAATGGGCACGGATGAAAACCCAAAAGTGCGCCATGAGTAAAAACAGCAGGACTGCCGGCAAGTTTGTGAAAACCTGAATAGGGCGCAAACTCGTAAAATAAAAAATTCATGTGCACTTGCAAGGTCCTCTCAACCTTGTGAGGAGAAAATACCTATGTTAGATCCTTACGACGCACAAAGGAGCAACACACTTAGGAATCCTCGTGATTCCTAAGGAGAAATTACACTTACAGGATCTTCACGACTCATAAAGAGAATTCCCCTTATGAGACCCTCACGGCTCATACGATTCAAATACCTTAAGCTACAGGGATCTGAACCTGTTCTTAAACCGTCATATCCCCCAAGTTGTCCTACAGGCGGTCCAATATTGACCCTTGTATACAATCCACGGGCACGAATAAATATTCCCTTACCAAGTTCTACCAATGGCGAGAAACATCCCATATGGTGAATGAAACTTGTAAGTCCTTTCGACTTATAAGAAGAAAACACTCTTGTAAGATCCTTACGACTTGCAAGGGAAAACACCACTTAGAAATCATCACGACTTCAAAGAAGAACATACACCTACGAGATCCTCACGACTCGTAGGGAGAAATACCTTATAAGACCCTTACGACTAATAAAGTCAAAAAACCTTAGTCGACAGTACCCTAACCATGTTTTCTAAGCTATCTTTGTTCAAATCAGAAAAGGCAAATGATGAGTCGCTCCTGGTAATATTCCAGTCGCAGCGATGCTAATGCCTAAAAAGTGTCAAACTTCAAGTCCTCTCATGACAAATGATGATTCGCTCCTAGTATATTCCAGTCGTAGCGATACTGATGCCAAAATTGGTATCAAGACCCAAGCCCCCAACTCGTAACAAAATCAGTAAGCAAAAAAATATATGCATATGAAATAGCCGAAATGTTTGGGCAACTCGCAATAAAAAATAGCGAGTAAAAAAAACGATATACCCGAAATGATTGGGCACCGTGATAAATAGCCGAAATGATTACAAGCGCGACTTTCACGACATAAAAGCTGAAAAAGATAAAGCATCGTGGAAAGAAATAAAAAAAAATGGAAATGAAACTTTTCTGCCTTGCAGGTAGGTCCACATAAATTCCTGTATACAATCCATGGGCACAAATGAAAGAAAGGGTACCATATTTTTCCACCAGGCTCCATGAAAGGGAGAGCCGGATCTTAATGGCAACATGTACAACCTAGAGGTCATCCCGACATTCTTCTCATTCCGACAGGATGCAGATGCAACGTCAACAAAGCTCCAAGGAGCCAAAACAAAAAAGAAGTAATGGCAAAATCCCAGCTCCGGCTCGACGTTCCTTCTCGGTGTAGACGCAACGTCAACAAAAGACCCAAGGGCTAAAACAAAAAAGGGGTGATGATAAAATCCTAACTCCAGCTCAACGTGCTTCTCATGCCAGCAGGATGCAGACGCAATATCAACAAAAGAGCCAAGGGCCAAAACAAAAAAAGGAGTGATGAAAAAATCCTAAGTCCGGCTCAATGTTCTTCTCATGCCAGCAGGATGCAGACGCAACATCAACAAAGGCTCCAAGGAGCCAAATCAAAAAGGAGTGACGGCAAAATCTTATCTCCAACTCGACATGCTTCTCATGCCAGCAGGATGTAGACGGAACGTCATCGAAGACCCAAAGGTCAAACAAAAAGGAGTAATGGAAAAATCCCAGTTCCTTCTCGGTGCAGATGCAACATCAACAAAGGCTCCAAGGAGCCAAATCAAAAAGGAGTGACAGCAAAATCCTAACTCCAGCTCGAGGTGCTTCTCATGCCAGCAGGATGCAGACGCAGCGTCAACAAAAGACCTAAGGGCCAAAACAAAAAAAAGGAGTGATGGAAAAATCCTAACTCCAGCTCGACGTGCTTCTCATGCCAGCAGGATACAGACGCAACGTCAACAAAGGCTCCAAGGAGCCAAATCAAAAAGGAGAGACGGCAAAATCCTAACTCCAGCGTACTTCTCATGCCAGCAGGATGTAGATGCAACGTCATCAAAGACCTAAGGGTCATACAAAAAAGGTGTAATGGAAAAATCCTAGCCCCAGCTCGACGTTCCTTCTCAGTGCAGATGCGACGTCAATAAAGGCTCTAAGGAGCCAAATAAAAAAGGAGTGATGGCAAAATCCTAACTCCAGCTTGACGTGCTTCTTATGCCAGCAGGATGCAGATGCAATGTCAACAAAAGACCCAAGGGTCAAAGCAAAAATGGAGTCACGGCAAAATCCTAGCTCCAAGTCTTGACGGTTCATATATAACCCAGAGACTATCTCGACATTCCCCCTCATTTCAACAGGATGCGGACACAGCTATTAAATGAAATTGGAGCAATAGCATATTCCTAGCTCCGGACTTCAATTACAATACATACAGCATAGAGGTCCTACAGATGTCTACCCTACTTCAGCAAAGAAACAGCACGACATCGTCAAAACAAAAATGAAGTGATTGCATATTCCCGGCTTCGGGTCTCGACGGCAACTCATATAAAGCCTAAAAGACTATAGGAGATCATCCCATACCAGAGGAGAGTGGTTATGACTCATCAGGGCTCCAAATTGAGCCTAACCTCAAGTAAAAAAAAATGTCATGGCAAATTCTTAACGTTTGCTCTTCCGACGGTAATATGACCTAAGGAGATTACTTGAAGACGTCTTGTCCAGCCCCCGAAGGGATCACAGACACGACGGTCGCGAGGCTACTCGAACAGCTGCTTAAAGACTGCATATCGAGGAATACATCAGCCAACGCGACGGTACCATGGACTAAAACCCTAGTACCACAAACCTAACGGACCCCTGTCATAAAGAATATGGGTTATCTATATTTCATGTTAGGATACACCTGCGAGATCCTCTCGAATCGTAGAGAAAAACATCTTTATGAAACCCTCATGGCTCATGAAGGTGAAAATCCTTAGGCGACGGGGATATCAACCTTTTTCCTAAACACTGTGGCCCTACAAGTAGGTCTAAACTGACTCTTGTACACTATTCACGGACCACATTCTCCAAAGTCGCATACCGATGAGGAGGAAAAACCACTTGTGAGTCCTCTCGACTCGTAAGGAGAAAATTTTCTTGTGAGATCCTTACGAATCTCAAGAGAAAACACACTTAGGATCCATCACGACTCCTAAGGAGAAAATACATCTACAAGATCCTCTTGACTCATAGGGAGAAACATATTTATGAGACCCTCACGGCTCATAAAGTTGAAAAGCCTTAAGAAACAGATCTAAACCTGTTTCCTAAACCATAGTTGCCCTACAAGGAGGTCAAGATGGACTCTTATATACTATCCACGGGCCACATTCGCCAAAGTTACATACCAATGAAATGAAGAAGCTACTTACAGGTCCTCACGACTCGTAAGGAAAAAATACCCGAGTGAGATCCTTACGACTCACGGAGGCGATGAACACTTAGGAATCCTCACGATTTCTAGGAAGAATATGCACCTATGAGATCTTCACGACTCATAGGGAGAAAAGATTAAATAAAATAAATTTAAAAAAACCTTCTTAAGACCCTTACGGCTCATAAAAATGAAAAAAGCCTTAGGCTACAGGACCCTAAACTTGTCTCCTAAGCCATCAATTCTATGGTCAGGCATAACATTGCACTTCTTCACCCACGTACATACTTACGTGGGCAAAATAGTGGGGGGCATTTGTTCCCGCCTAAAATTTTGGCTCAAAGCTTGTTGCTCCCTTATAAAAAAAAGAAGTGAAAAGAAAGAGGAAAAGAATCCTCATAATTTGGCATCGCGTGTTAAACACGTGGGCGCTTATATGCAAAGCATATAAGCGCTGAAAATAAATAATTAAGAGCCAAACTGGCCTCACATGTTAAACACGTGAGCGCTCATATGCAAAGCATATGAGCGCTGAATAAATAATTAACCAAAGGCCAAAGAGTCCTCACGTGTTAAACACGTGAGCGCTCATATACAAAGCATATGAGCACTGAAAACAAACAGGCTAAAACCCACACTAGGGGTCATGTGTTAAACACGTGAGTTTTCTTGCCGCATTCTTTGGCAGCGCTTACATGTAAAGCATGTGAGCGCCCCAATTCAAAATGCTCACATCTGATAGAATTAAATTCTATGTGATAGAATTAAATTCTATTTGGAAAATATTTTCCCCGATCTTTCTAATATAGAAAGATCTTTCTCTAGCAGAGGATCTTGGATTTAAAATCCAATGGTGATAAAAAAAAAATCACCAATTAATTCATCTGATAGAATTAAATTCTATGTAATAGAATTAAATTCTATATGGGAAATATTTTCCTGATCAACTTAAACTAGAAGGATCTTCTATGTTAAACCCTTGGATCAAAGATCCAACGGTGATTATAAAATCACCCATCGATCATATGATAGAATAAAATTCTAATCTTGTTAAACTAACAAGATACTCATATGATAGAATAAAATTCTAATCTTGTTAAACTAACGAGATACTCATATGATAGAATAAAATTCTAATCTTGTTAAACTAACAAGATACTCATATGATAGAATAAAATTCTATCTTAGGAAAATATTTCCTAATCTTGTTAAATAAATAAGAAATCTTCTTTGTTTGACAGAAAGCCTTTGGATTAAAAATCCAACGGTGAATAAAATTCACCGGTTGATCTAAAAGATCAATTGGATTAATTATGAAATCAATCATGATCTCTCGATGAGGGATTTTCTCAACAAATTGATTCCTTTCTTTCTCCTATAAATAGGAGCAAAGAGATGACACAGAGACAGGGGGGAGAAAGATAGAAAAGAAAAACCCTATAAGCTCCTGCCAAAATACAGTGAGCTCTTGAGAGAACAAACAATTTAATTCTAAAATAAAGAAGACCTTCCTCCTTCAAAACACTCTAGGTAAATAAAAAAGGAGAGATTAAAAGTATCCCTCTTGCCTAGTATAATGGATATAAGGGTTTAACCCTTCATACAAGAATTTAGTTCTTCATCTGGTTTGAGATTTGCAAAAGAAAATCTCCCCACAAGTTGAGAATTTAATTCTCATCGGGGAGATTCTGTTCTTCAGACTCAAAACTTAAGGAAAAAAGAACTAGGTTAAAAAGAAAAAGAAAAAGAACATAAGTTCTGGGACTTTAATTCTCCCGAAATTAGGGTTTAACCCTACATAAAGAACTTAGTTCTTATAAAAATAAAAGAAAACTTAGTTCTCTAATAAAAACAATGATGATGATTCAAGATCTTCAAAACAGAAATCTTGATGATTATCAATGAATAAAATAACATTAACAGAGATTAATATCTCTAAAAACAAGAAGAACTTGGCGTATCACGTGAAACACACGTGAGTAAAATTAGTGCTTAGCACTATTATTTTTCCTCATGTGTTTCCTACGTGGGTGCTTAAAACAGACAGAAGAAAAACTAAAACGCCTCATATGCTTCCCACGTGAGCGTCCAAAGGGCAAAGGAAACCCCATTTGTGTTCATTAGGCAGCCACCAAATAAAGCAGCCTAACACCCCAAAATAAAGCAATCACATGAAATACACGCGAAACACTCTTGGAAACCCAAAATCTGGCGTCTCACGTGCTTCACACGTAAGCTCCAGCCAAGTGCTTAGCACTTATGTAAAAAAGGGGTGAGCAAATAAAACCTGAAATCAATGCTTAGCACTCACGTGCTTCCCACGTGAGTACAATGCAAAGTGCTTAGCACTCTATGTTCAGTCAAAATGACTAAGTGTATAGCACTGATTGGGCAACGCCCATATCTAAGCGCTTCACATGTTTCACACGTGAGCGCCAGAGAAAATTAGTGCTTAGCACTATAGTAGCGTCTCACGTGAAAAACACGTGGGCGCCAGAAAAAGATTAATGCTCGGCACTATTCCAGCGCCCTATGTGAATTACACGTGAGCATTGCATATATTAGTATTTAACACTACTGGGTAGTATAGAAACCCAATCTCAGCCCAAATGGGCTAAATTTCCTGAGGTTAAGCCTCTTTGATTCTAAATTAACCGAGCCCATATTGCTCATGATTTCCAAACTAATCTTAGTCTCAAACATAACTAATGATCTTTCATTGATAATATCCAAAATGATATTCATCCCATATCTTCTAAGATAATCTGAGTCTCAAATATGACTAACGATTCTTAGGTCCATCACCCCCTTTCTCTCAAATACGGGACTTGGTTTAAGGGTACATCTCTCCACACCTCTGATATATGTCATTGTAATTTCTCAATGTCTTCAGAGAAGTGGCGGGTCCCGACAACTAACAACTCATTTCTCATCCCAACTTGATGTAAAATTTCATCAAGACAGGGAATGATACATCCCACATTGATGTACTTCCAAATTGACGTGCACACCTCAAATCGGATCGCATCCCAAATTAGGCGCATTCCATGTCACCATCGTTCACTCTGCCACGTAACAAATACACGTGCGCGAAAGATGAATAACGGACCGAAATGTCCTTAAACTAACATTCGTCTCCAAAACAGGAATGTCGGACCGAAATATCCCTAAACTAATATTCGCCTCAAACATGGCGATAATGGACCGTGATGTCCTTAAACTAAAATAATCAGGGCCCAAATGCTCATATGTTTAAGTCGGTCTTAATCTCAAACCAGATTAACGATCCTTAAATAAACCAAACCCAAATCTAAAATATACAGATTTGGACTGATCCGCGCCCTACGGGCGACGACATAAACTAGTCTCCGTATACAATCCACGGGCAAACAAAACAAACAAAAACACACACGACACGAAGTGAACTGCTGGAGAAGGAGAAAGTGGTTATTGCAATGCAGTAACGTAATTAACTGCAGGGGCTTGCGCCTGCAGGGAAGAGCATCTCCATAATCAAAAACCCCTCACAAATGAGGGGGAATCTGATGAAGTCTGCTACAACGGTCGCGTCTGTCCAAACCTCCGATATATGGTGTCATAAATCAACTTGGTATCTTCGGAGAGGTAGATGGATAAGTCCAAATAGTATCTTCCCCCAAATTCAGGCAAGACGATCTATCCCGGTTCGTCTCTGTTTTCGGCGGTAAATAGCGATCTTACTCGTGGGGTCTAAGTGGTATGTAAACACATCCTTAAATTGTCCTTAGTCGTTAGAGTTTCATGATAGGGCATTGATATTTCGGAGTAGACTAGTGTATACATTTCTTATTCCCGTGAGGGAAGGTGGCCTGTCCCACAGCCATTGGTGTTCGGCACCAAAGATAGTATACAGGTGCTCATTAGGGTATGAGTTACACTGGACGGACTCGCCGAGAACATCTAGATGGTAATATACATATCTTCAGATAGTAGTTCTTTAGTGATATAGATACAGGTTAGTCTTTAGACCTGACATCTGTTAGGGTCGAAAATTGCATCCCGGTTGACCAAGGCAAAGTCAAGGTCAACCCCAAGCTAGGTAAGCCCAAGCCCAGATCAAGTGGGCCCACGCCCGAGTCGAGCCCGAACATGAAGCGGACGGCCTCCCCTATGCCAACATAAAAATCATGTAACAAATAATTTTGATGTAATTCTTTGTGCATGAATGTAAACAAAATGGGTATAAAGCCAAATTTTTGTAAGCTCATAGCTTATGTGCAAAAAGAAATAGCACATGAGACATGGGATGGGCAAAATGCCATTTTGTAAAGCCCAAGGGGCTATATGTAAATATGTAAGCCTATATAAGGCAACATGATGATGAATAAAGCATATACTTTTCACTCCCCTCAAAAACTAGGGTTTGTGCCTCCTTCCCCTTTCTCAAGGGTCTAAAACCCTTTTCATCTTCTTTGAATTAAATCAAGAGTTTAACTTTTCCTTTCTCAAAAATAAATAGTTTTTCACCACTAAACCTACAAAGGGGAGCTCGGATCTCCAATCATATCTCGAAAAGGGGATACTTTTAAGTCTCGTCCCCTTTTCTCTAAGATCTCGCTGATCAAGAGAAGGAAGAAGGAGGCCCATCTCCAAAAATCTAACATTGGACAGATCCAACGCTCAAAAGAAGAGCAATAAATCCCGAGGAGTTTAACTCCCATGGTCACGTGTGCGCCACGTGACCCCGAGCGCTAAGGCGCCCATCGGTCACGTGCGCGCCACGTGACCCCGGGGCGCTAAGGCGCCTATCGGTCACGTGTGCGCCATGTGACCCCGGGCGCTAGGGCGCCCAATGGTCACGTGCGCGCCACGTGACCCCGGGCGCTAGGGCGCCCAATAGTCACGTGTGCGCCACGTGACCCCGGGTGCTGAGGTGCCCAATGGTCACGTCTGCGCCACGTGAACCCGGGCGCTGAGGCACCCAATAGTCGCGTGTGCGCCACGTGACCCCGGGCGCTGAGGCGCCCAATGGTCGCGTGTGCACCACGTGATCCCGGGCGCTGAGGCGCCCAATGGTCGCGTGTGCGCCACGTGACCCCGGACACCATGCGCCCACATGCTACGCACGCGTCTTTTAGACGCTTTTTCCCTTCTTTTTTTTGTGCACTCCATACTAAATGTGTCTCCCCATTAGAAAAAAATTTCTAACGGGACGCTACCCCGCACCCCGCAAGGGGGATGTTAGCCCCCTTGACCCCCAGCCCGCTATCCGGGTAGCGGGACCCCCGTAAAAACTCCGCGGGGCCTCTGATACATCCAAAAACCCCTTCAAAACACAACACTGCACACTGAGTTCGTATAAACAGTTTAACCCGTTAATCGGAGGTTCTCTCGCTCCAAAGGCGGGGAGTAATTAACGGAAGCTTAGTCCGCGGCTGCCGGAGATTCGGATCCCCACAATCAATAAACCCCAGCCTACCCTAGGCAGGGGAATCTGTAATGCGCCTGACAAGCCGCGCGTATTCCTATCTCAATGGGTGACGACAAACACCCTACAGTTTCTAGCACGCCCGGTGGGACCAATCTCTCCTCCCATATTTCGGGTTAAGCTTTCATGCGAACTCAATCAATATACATATCGATATTTATACTAAAATAATGCTTTTTCATGCAGGTTTTCAAGCAATCACTTCTCAACGATGTCTCCAAAAATGAGCTCAGCTCTCAGCACGGCACCCATCTCCTACACGTTGAAGATGGACGCCAGGACGGTCCTCCCGGCCAGTCTCGGGCGACAATGGGAGGAGCCGCTGCTACCATTTGGCTCTATTATGTTCGTGTCAGCTAATGCCGTCCCAGCTCCTCAAGCTCCGGTAACAGACAAACCGGTCTCAAAAGGGAAAAGGCCGAATGTCATGGTCGCGAGGGCACCTCAACCCAAGCACAAATCCGTTTCCAAACGACTCTCCATCGCACGAGCTGGGGGCAAGGCCATCAACGTCAATGAAGCAACGAGGCATCTCAGGCAAGCTCCAGCGGCGCCCCAAACAACTGTTCAATTGGGTATCTTCTCTAAGCTCCCCGTTAACCGGCTCACAATGGCTTCCTGGATGACGGATGCCCGCCAAGCCTTCAAAATTGAGAAGCTAAGACAGAAAAGGCTCAGGTACAGAGCCAACAAAAGGGCTAGGGCTCCTGCTAGGCTGAACTTCATGAGGTTCGAGGAACAGGGTTACCCCGCCAAAGATAAAGAGATGGCTGGATATGTAGTCCACACTGTCTATATGGTGGGCACGCACAGTAAGAGCAAGGACGAGGCCACCACATCTCAAATCCAACCTGGTGTGAATATAGCTGTCACTTCTCAAGACCAACATCCTCCGGAGGGTGATGAAAATCCTCCCAGTGAGGCTGATAGACGGAAAGAGCCCTCAGTTCACGAGGAGTCAGGCTCGGAAAGCGAAGATGAGCCAACTTTCCATCCTAAGACCTCAGAGCAGCAACTTCTCCAGGAGCTCCGAAAGCAGCTTACAAACAAAGACAAGGAGATGGCCAAACTCTACTCAAAAATTGACGACTTGACAAACGTCGTCTTACAGCTCACGGCCCAGTTTCCTCTCAGCCGCCCAATCAAGCACAGGGCTCTGCTCATGAACCGGGAAACGGTGTCCCGAGACAGCCGACGCATATTCCCCTAAATCCAAAGGTGGGAGGACCGCACGAAAGCCAGTCGCATCCTATCTCGAGAAATGTCTTGGCTACCGATGACAGTAGCCCGCTAACTCATGATCAAATCATGGATTTGGTTGCCAACAAAGTCAAATCATTGGTAGCTGAAGCCGAAGCGCGAAAAGATGTTAGCAGTAGCGGGAGACCATATCCTGCTCAGTATGATCTGGTAGAATTTCCTAGCGGCTATGTCATCCCTAAATTCGGAAGATTCGATGGGACAGGAAATGCGAATCAGCACATCGTCCACTTTAAAGCCTCATGCGGGAATACTGGGGGCAATGATGCGCTTCTCCTCCGCCAGTTCGTTAATAGCCTGGCCGACGTTGCTTTCGACTGGTACGCGAGCATACCGGATGGCTCCATCACAACCTTCTTCCGAATGAAGTCTCTATTTCGGCAGAGGTTCATGAGCGTCAACGATAAGATCACCATTGCCGAGCTCGTAAGGACCAAGCCAAAGAACAACGAAAGCAGCACGAATTTTATAACCCGGTGGTACAATCTCTCCGTCAAATGTGAATCGCTGATAGAGCAGGACCAATATGTCAGTCTCCTTGTCGGAAATCTCAACAATTGGATGGCCCCGTTCCTATACACCGCGGGTCTCGAAACATTCCAAGAGCTGACCAGGAAAGTTCAGATGCTGGAGAGCTCAAAGCAGGAGTCCTCCTCGGATTCCTAAAATAACAATAGGTCCTGGAGAAACCGAAAGGACGATAATCGCAAAGGCGGAAATTCCGACGATTCTGAATCTTTCAACACTTTGGCTAACCGAAATAAGCGAGAGATGAGCGGGCCTAGTGCCAACCAGCCTCGGAAGCCAGTGTTCGGAGAGGGAGGAGAATCTCCACTGAATGAGAAGCTGGATAAGGTCTATTCCTTCAGAAGGGACAAAATCCGTAAAATATTCAAAGACACCCTGAGAAACGGTCTACAACTGCCAGAGTCAAAAAGACCGCAGGAAGCGAATATGACCGACGACCCCAAATACTTCCCTTATCACAGAGTGATAGGTCATGCCTTTGAGGACTGCTTCGTCTTCAAAGATTGGGTCGAAAAGCAATACAAGGCAGGAGAGATAGAACTGTCTAAAAGCGTGTTAGTAAACAGTCAAGCTGCGACAGCCAATTTCATACAAACGGAGACCGAAGTTCTTCATGAAACTGATTCTCTCAGACATCTGCGTTTCTCTGAAAACAGTTGACCACCATGTCATTAAACTGGGAATAATCGACCTCTAAGTCGTTAAACTGGGGATGTGAAAATGTGTAAATAAAACAAAAAAATAAAGATATAAAAAAAATAAAAAGCCGAAATGATGGGGCAACTCGCAATAAAAATCAGCGAGTAAAAATAAAAATGAAAATAAAGCCGAAATGATGGGGCAACCGCGAATAAAAAGCCGAAATGATAGGGCAACCGCGACCTTCGCGATAAGAAAAGCTGAAATGATAGAGCAATCGCGGTAAATAAAAAATAAATTAAAAAAAACGGCGAATGATGAGTCACTCCTAGTACCATATTCCAGTGCAGCGATGCAGACGCCAACCAAATTCTAAATCCCTAAATTCCCAACGGCGAATGATGAGTCACTCCTGGTACCATATTCCAGTGTAGCGATGCAGACGCCAACCAAAATTCAAATTCCCAACGGCGAATGATGAGTCGCTCCTGGTACCATATTCCAGTGTAGCGATGCAGATGCCAACCAAAATTCAAATTCCCAACGGCGAATGATGAGACGCTCCTGGTACTATATTTCAGTGCAGCGATGTAGACGCCAACCAAAATCCAATTTCCCAAAATTCTTCCAGCCCTACGGCCAGTCCCCAAATTGACTACCGTATACAATCCACAGGCTCAAATAATTCTCATCATACCCATATCCCACCGCATTCACCAGTTACGCGGCTGGTCTTCGCCTTTAGAATTATGCTCCATTGAGAAGACCCACTCATGTGTCCTCACGATACGTGAGATGAACAAACCTTTGTGGGATCCTTACGACTCACAAAGGAAAAACACACTTAAGAGTTCTCACGACTCTTAAGGAGAAAATACACCTGCGGGATCCTTACAACTCGTAGGGAGAAAATGCTTTTATGGGACCTTTACGGCCCATAAAATTGAAAAGCCTTAGGTGATAGGGATCCAAACCTGTCTCCTAAGCCATCGCTTCCCAATCCCTAAATGGCGAATGATGAGTCGCTCCTGGTACCATATTCCAGTGCAGCGATGCAGACGCTAACCAAATTCCAAATTCCAATCCCTAAATGGCGAATGATGAGTCGCTCCTGGTACCATATTCCAGTGCAGCGATGCAGACGCCAACCAAATTCCAAATCCCATACCCCAATGGCGAATGATGAGTCGCTCCTAATACCATATTCCAGTGCAGCGATGCAGACGCCAACAAAATCTCGAAATTTTTCCTGCCCTACGGTCTGGATCATACATCCTGCAAAACCATATACAATCCACGGGCGTAAAACGATCCCAATCTCTCCTAAGTCCTACCGGCGAGACCACATCCAAAGTCCCACCGGCGGTGAAAATTCAAAAAAAAAGGGTATGTCCACAAGCAAAATGGGCACGGATGAAAACCCGAAAGGGCTCCGTGAGTAAAAACAGCAGGACTGCCGGCGAGTTTGTGAAAACCCGAAAGGGCACAAACTCGTGGAAAAAAAAAGAGATGAAATGCACTCACAAAGTCCTCTCGACTTTGTGAGGAGAAAATTCCCGCGTGAGATCCTTACGGCTCACAAAGGAGCAACACACTTAGGACTCCCCACGACTCCTAAGGAGAAAATACATCTGCGGGATCCTTACGGCCCATAGGGAGAAAATGCTTTGTGAGACCCTTATGGCTCACAAAATAGAAAAGTATTAGGTGATAGGGACCTAAAACCTGTCTCCTAAGCCATCACTTCCTGATAAGCAAGCGCAAATGATGATTCGCTCCTGGTACCATATTCCAGTGTAGCGATACTGATGCCAAGCAAAAACCAATTCCCAAATCCTCCCAAAGGCAAATGATGAGTTGCTCCTGGCATTATTCCAGTGCAGCAATGCAGATGCCAAACCAAAACCAATTCGCAAATCCTCTCATGGCAAATGATGATTCGCTTCTGGTACCATATTCTAATATAGCGATGCTGATGTCAACCCAAATCAAATCAAACCAACAACCTCTGCGGCGGAATTATGCTTCGTCCCAGAATTTACCCCGTGTCGAAATCATGCTTCGCCTCGGGATATCTACCTTCCCTGCCGGAATTATGCTCCGCCTCGGAATCAAATCAACCAACCAGCTCTGCGTCGGGGTCATACTTCGTCTCAGAGTGTACCCCGCGTCGAAATCAAGCTTCGCCCCGGTGTATCTGCCTTCCCTGTCGGAATTATGCTTCGGCTCGGAGTCGACCAGCAAGCTCTGCGTCGGAATCATGCTTCGTCTCAGAATGTACCCCGTGTCGAAATCAAGCTTCACCTCGAAGTATCTGCTTTCCCTATCGAAACTATACTTCGCATGGGAATCAACCTCTGCATCGAAATTATGCTTCGGTCAGAATGTCTGCCGCTCATTGGAATAATGCTCTGATCCCTGGAATCATGCTCTGCTCTTCGGAATGATGCTCCGATCCCTGGAATCACGCTCTGCCCTTCGGAATGATGCTCCGATCCCTGGAACCAAATCGCTCCGGATTAAAGCGTCGACCGTCCATGTCGCAAAAAGGGCAGTGCAGGCTTCCCACAAATCGGCAACCAAATCGCTCCGGATCAGAGCATCGACCGTCCATGTCGTGAAAAGGGCAGTGCAGGCTTCCCACAAATCGGGAACCAAATCGCTCCAGATCAGAGCGTCGACCATCCATGTCGCAAAAAGGGCAATGCGGGCTTCCCATAAATCAGGAACCAAATTGCTCCGGATCAGAGCGTCGACCGTCCATATCGCAAAAAGGGCTGTGCATGCTTCCCACAAATCGGGAACCAAATCGCTCCGGATCAGAGCGTCGACCGTCCATGTCGCAAAAAGGGCAGTGTAGGCTTCCCACAAATCAGGAACCAAATCGCTCCGGAGCAGAGCGTCGACCATCCATGTCGTAAAAAGGGCAGTGTAGGTTTCCCACAAATCGGGAACCAAATCGCTCCGGATCAGAGCGTCGACCGTCCATGTCGCAAAAAGGGCAGTGCAGGCTTCCCACAAATCAGGAACCAAATCGCTCCGGAGCAGAGCGTCGACCGTCCATGTCGCAAAAAGGGCAGTGCAGGCTTCCCACAAATCGGGAACCAAATCGCTCCGGATCAGAGCATCGACCGTCCATGTCGCAAAAAGGGCAGTGCAGGCTTCCTACAAAGAGGGAACCAAATCGCCGAGCCAGGGAAACTTCTACCACAGACACTCCGTCTCGGAGACGCGTCAAGCGTCGACCGTCCATGTCGTAAAAAGGGCAGTGCATCCCAAAAAGTGGGAACCAAAGTAAGTCGCCACCACACGAAAGAAGGTCCATCAATTTCATGCACACTACCCACATATGTGGTGTGCATTTATTGATGGGGGGAACTTTGTTGGGGTCGAAAATTGCACCCCGGTTGACCAAGGCAAAGTCAAGGTCAACACCAAGCCAGGTGGGCCCAAGCCCAGATCAAGTGGGCCCATGCCCGAGTCGAGCCCGAACATGAAGCGGCCGGCCTCCCCCATGCCAATATAAAAATCATGTAACAAATAATTTTGATGTAATTCTTTGTGTATGAATGTAAACAGAATGGGTATAAAGCCAAATTTTTGTAAGCCCATGGCTTATGTGCAAAAAGAAATAGCACATGAGACATGGGATGGGAATGCCATTTTGTAAAGCCCAATGGGCTATATGTAAATTGTAACAACTCCAATTTTTGTATACATAAAATTGATTTAAATTTGAAGTATACTTGGGGTATTTAATGTTGTTGTTGCCACTTTAAGTAATTATTTCACATATATAATTACAAGAAGGATCTTGTAGCTCATTGGTAATACCTTGCACTGCTGAACCAAGCCACCAAAGTTCAAATCCCCTGCCCCACATTATTTTTAGATTATTTTTGTTTTAAATTCCTTGGAAGCCCAACAGTCCACACACCGTAACTTCCAAAACTTGAACTTCACCCGAAAATCTAAATATACCAGAGCCTTCACCTAACGACTCCCCACCTCCCGACGTCCCGACTCGGCCGGGATCGGCCGAGTCGGCCGGCGGACCGGTCGACTCGGGCCGGCGCCGCCGGCCGGACTCAGCCGGACAGCCGAGTCCCCAACATGAAAGTTGGGGCTCTTCGTCTCCCTTACCCCCCTGTATACTCCAAATTAATGGATCGGTTCCAGAGACTTAAATAAACCCCATTTACTACAATTTTTAATGATTTTCTCACATTTTTACAAATTTTTTTATTTAAAACCCTTCACCTACCCTACCCCTAGCCTACCCTATAATTACACCCCCTACCCTCTACCCTCTCATCCCAAAATCCTAAGCTCACTCTCTCAAAATTTTCCAAGAGTTGTGTCCTTTGAAAACAAGCTCGCGGCGAAGCTCCGACGAAATTCCGGCGGAAATTACAGCGACGTTTTTAGGAAATACCGGCGACGACGCAACGCATCGACAATCCCTTTAGTTCCCCCTCACTCCATTGTATAATCGAAAACCCGTAAGTCCCTTTTCTATCTCTCTTCTATTCTCAAAAAAAATACGAAATTACAAAACCCGACGGAATCGGAACAAATTCGATTTCCGATTCGGTTTTCTATAAATTTCACTTCTCACTAATGAAATCATAATTAAACATCTTTAAGTTGATTACTAAACACTAATCAAACAATTTGAACAAGTTTCATCACATGAAATGATAGCTTTCTCAATTTATCATATTTTTTTCACATAAATACCACAATATTTCAATTTCACATTCAATTCCATTAACCTTGCTATACCTTAAGTGAATCACGAGGTAACGACCTACCTCCTCACACACTTACATACAACCTAACACGATACCATTGAAACCTTAGAATACGAGAAAACAAGAATTTACATTTAAATACCATATACTTAATAAAACTATCTCTAAAAGATTTAGTTTTGATACACTTTTAAATAAATACCTCTTATTAGGAAAATACGATAAGTTGTGGACATCGGTCGTTTATCTAAACCTGACTTTGTGGTGTCTAGGCTAGGCAAGTGAGAAAGGAAACTTTAAAATGCCCGACTCACGGTGATTCGTGAGCGGATCCCTCCTTTCCTCACTTGTACTTACCTGGCACAATTGGCGGTGAAGAGGCGATTTGAGGTATCTAACAACTTGTTGTTTAGACCATTTAGAAATAGGCTAGTTGACTTAGGAAACCCTAAAATCTAAAATACGGAAAATTGACATTTTTACAAATAAATACCTTTTACTTTATAAAACCGTTTTCTAAAGGATTTAGTATTTTACAATCTTTGCAAAGCGCCGCTACAACCCATTTTGGGGGAACCCGTTCGGGATGGTGCGGATTATCGCACATCCTCGGGCTTAGTAGTACAAGATTCAGACCTCCGCAAGGAGCATTCGGTCTCGAAAGATTTAAAATACGATATCTTAAGAAAATGAGATTTTTAGAATATAAAATATTTATTAAAATTATTTTTGTATAAATATATGTATATTTATCATTAAAACATTTATTTTGTTATGATATAAATATTCCACCTTTTTCTAAAAATCACAAAAATAAAGTTTACACTAAAATACCATGAACTTCAAATAAATCAATATTACAGATAAATACCTTATTTATAAAACTAGGATATTTTCACTAGAAATGGCTCAATATAAAATCCACATTCATTACAACTCTAAAAACGAATAATGAATACTTGAGGTGTATTTTGAATTGTATATAAAAGTATTTTTACTTAAAACCCCCTCAAGTTTTATAAATTACCCTAAGGACCCTAGAAATTATAGGACTTCGATTTACATTTCTAACTGTCTGACTCGGGTTTGAGTCTGATCATTCTGACTTAAATATGATTCAAGTCAATCTACAATCTACAATATTCCAATTCAATATGAACACGTGAATCCATGAATTCAATTATCAATTTATAAAACTTGACTGAACCGAACCATGGATATATATATATATATATATATATATATTCCTTTTACATGATTCTCAGTTATTCCATTTATATGACTCTACGATTACAACCGTTTACTGATATCATGGTTTCAGTCAGTCAATCACTCATACCACCAATACAATTTACAAGATAACAATACAAACAAGACATCGCGGGGTTTAAGGGATAGATTGGTACGGAAGGTGTTAAAGGTGGCACGAAGCGGTCAGATTAAGACACCTAACCTATATTCCGTTGTTGTTATACCGTGGCCTAACGGTTCCTTGTACATTCCGTTAGCCCTGGTCTGTAGCATATAGAGACCCCTCTCGTATACACAGGCATCCTTCTGTACCAAGCTACAAACAATAGCGTTAACACAACATTACAACAATAATATACAACTTTAAAAGATATCTTCTTATTCTGTTTATTCTACTTTCCTCTTATCTTTCGGACTTACCGAGCGACCTGTTCGCTGACGACATTCTATTTCTTTCTTCTTTGAATGTCGTCAGGTGGTTTGGACCCGGCAGAGATCGAGCCATCTACAGAATACTTGGAGCAGTTTGCCGAAGATCCAGCACTGTAGTTTCATTGTACACTTTTCCATTCAGTACCTTTCATTTCCTGTTATGCCACTGTTTAGGCATCTTTTTATCTCAGTTGTATTTCCTTTTCATGCATTGTACAAAAGAATGTTAATAAATAATAGTTGTTGTTTTTATTATCCCTTGTCTCTTGTGCATTTATTTTATATTGCTTAGATACGCTTAGCGTATGTACTTCTGAGTATATACGTAGCGGACCTCGTCGTGTCCCCTTCTCCGTACACTGGGAGCGGGGCGTGACAGGTTTTGTTGGTGGCCCATGCAGGTCAGAGTTGTATGGAACACTACCATGCAATTCTGTTCTGTGTGAACAACCTAAGCAATATAACACAAGAACCAGTAACTAAAACATTCTTTACAATTCATGTTCCTTTAATCTTACAATTTCATATTCCTTGAATCTTATCAATTCATGTACTTGAATCTGTCCTAACCCAAATTTTTCTTCAGGGTTATGGATTCCCCGAACAACACCAGCACCAACGTCAAAAACACACCTCCACCTCCACTACCAGTCGTTCCTGCTGTTCCTACGCCACCCACTGAGCAAACAGTGTTACTTGAGGCGATCCGCAGCCTTCTTGAGGGACAGCAACAACTCATGAACCGTCCCGAGACTGACGCACTGGGGGTAAAGCAATTCAGGGCTTTACATCCCAAGCAGTTCTCCGGAAAAGGAAGCCCTCTTGAAGCCGAAGAATGGGCACAAAGCATAGAAGATGATCTGGCAGCAGCACAAGTGCCAGACATAGCTTGGGTCCGTGTGGCGAAACTACAGCTCACGGACAATGCTCGCAACTGGTGGAAGGCAGAAGAAAGCCGTCTTGCACAGCCTATTGAATGGAAGACTTTTCGTGAGAAGTTCGACGCGAAGTACTTCCCTGTGACTGCCAGGTTTGCCATGGAGCAGCAGTTCATTCATCTACAACAGGGTTCGATGTGGGACAAATCATTAGATGAGTACGACGCTGAATTCACCATGCTAAGCCGGTAAGATATGTCACAATAGTTCAATTTTTAAATATCACATACTACACAGCTAACACAATCCTTAAACAGATTCACGACACACTTGATACCGACGGACGAGATCAGAGCCCGTCGCTTTCAACAAGGTCTGGACACGGAAATTCTGGCTGCTCTATCCACAGGAAAATTTCTGACCCATGAGGATGCTCTGGAAGCTGCCTGCAGTTATGAGGCAGTGATAAAAGCAAGGGGAAGATCTCAGTCTGCAGGAGTCAAACGCCCTGCCAACCAGTTGGCAGGTGGAGCCTCGTCCAGACCACCTTTTGTGCCAAGGCGACCCGGAGTACCGAACCATCGTCCCAGCCCAGCCTTTTGTACCTACTGCAAGAGAGCTGGACATATGATGAAAGACTGCCGGCGAGCCAACCGTCTTTTCTTAATTTGCGGCTCAGCTACTCATGATATCGGGTCTTGTCCCCAAAGGCAAAACCCAGTTGCTGCACCCAGGCCAGCAAACAATTACCCACAGCACCCAGCCATCCAAGCACCCACTCCAAGACTTACACTACCTGCACCACCCAGAGGACCACAAGCTGCACCACCTCCTCATCAGTTCCATCAAGCTCAAAGGAACGTTTCGAGGAATACTCCTCAGGCCAGGAGGAATGTACCAAAGCTCCAGGCTTTCATGATGTCCGTGGAAGAAGCTGAGGCCACTAGCCAAGTCATCACTGGTAAACTTTTCTTTTAGTCTTATTTACCTGCACACTTTCACTATACCTAAAACATGTCCCACATACCTTAGGTACAATCCTAGTTGCCTCACTACCTGCACTTGCACTGTTTGATACTGGAGCATCACACTGCTTTATGTCGCAACGGTTCGTCCGAATCCATGCGATTCCAGTCTCACCGCTTGTATCCAGCGGGAATGTCAGTTCCGGAAATGGCGTTCTAAAGGCAACTATGGGATACAGCTTGTGTCCAGTCGTCATCTGCAGCAGAGAGTTTTATGCTGACTTCAAAATACTGGACATACCGAACTTCGATGTGGTTCTAGGAATGGATTGGCTTGGAACTTTTTATGCTACCATTGACTGTCGACAAAGGAGGGTAGTATTCGAGATTCCAGACCACCCGGTCTTCTATTTCAAGAGCGGAGACCGTACCCTGGAGCCAAGTACCTACAAAGCGAAGCCAAGAGAAGCAGTGGTTGCAGCAGCTCAAGCGGAAGAAGAATTAAGACCAGAGGTAGTTTGAGAGTTCGACGATGTATTTCCTGACGATATATCAGGTTTTCCTCCCGATCGATCTCTTGAATTCAGTATTTATTTAGTACCAGGAGCACAACCGGTGATCAAAGCACCTTATAGATTAATTCCGGAAGGTTTGAAGGAAGTCCGAACACAGTTGGACGAATTATTGGCGAAAGGATGGATTCATCCCAGCACTTCAAGTTGGGGAGCACCTGTGCTACTGGTGAAGAAGAAGGAAGGTTCATACAGAATGTGCATCGATTATAGAGCCTTGAACGAAGTCACTATAAAGAACAAGTATCAACTCCCGCACATCGATGATTTATTCGATCAGCTAAGTGGATCTTGTGTTTTCTCTAAATTGGATCTTCGTTCAGGTTATCATCAAGTGAAGGTCAAGGAAGCTGATATTCACAAAACAGCTTTCAGAAATCGTTATGGACATTACGAATTTCTAGTGATGCCATTTGGAGTGACCAATGCACCAGCAATATTCATGAACCTAATGAATCAAGTTTTCCGGGAGTACTTAGACAGGTTTGTTGTCATCTTCATCGACGACATCCTGGTGTATTCTAAGAGTCGGAAAGAGCATGCAGAGCACCTACGAATTGTCCTGGAAACTCTTCGACAACATAAGCTCTAGGCCAAGTACAGCAAGTTCAAGTTTTGATTAAAGCAAGTTGGTTTCCTTGGGCACATCGTATCAGGAGAAGGAATTTCTGTAGATCCAGCCAAAGTTTCAGCAGTTAGCGAATGGCCTACACCAAAGTCAGTGAAGGACATTCGGAGTTTCTTGGGTTTAGCTGGATATTACAGAAGGTACATTGAAGGATTTTCGAAAATAGCAACACCCCTGACCAAGCTCACACGAAAAGATGAAGAATTTGTGTGGTCAGAAGCATGCGAACAAGTTTTCGTAGAACTCAAGTCAAGGTTGACATCAGCACCTATTCTCGTAATACCGGATCAATCTGGAGGATTCGAAGTGCATTGTGACGCATCCGATAAGGGATTAGGATGTGTTCTACATCAGCACGGTAAGGTTGTGGCTTATGCTTCAAGACAACTGAAGACTCATGAGCGCAATTATCCGACGCATGACTTGGAGTTGGCAGCCGTCATCTTTGCTCTCAAGATCTGGCTCCATTATCTACTTGGTGAACGAGTGAACATCTACACAGATCATAAAAGTCTGAAGTACGTATTTACTCAGAAGGAGTTGAATATGCGGCAGAGAAGATGGTTAGAACTCATGGCGGACTTTGACATCAACTTGCAATATCACCCAAGGAAAGTGAAGATACTTAGGAACAAGGAAGTTAACTTGGTCCGGGTAATGTGGAGGAAAGACACTCCAGGAGAATCCACTTGGGAAAGGGAAGATGAAATGCGTGCAAATTATCCTCACCTCTTTGTAAACTAGTCCTCAAATAAAAGTTGTAAATTTCGAGGACGAAATTTTTGTAAGGAGGGTAGATTGTAACAACTCCAATTTTTGTATACATAAAATTGATTTAAATTTGAAGTATACTTGGGGTATTTAATGTTGTTGTTACCACTTTTAAGTAATTATTTCACACAAATAATTACAAGAAGGGGCTTATAGCTCATTGGTAATACCTTGCACTGCTGAACCAAGCTACCAGAGTTCAAATCCCCTGCCCCACATTATTTTTAGATTATTTTTGTTTTAAATTCCTTGGAAGCCCAACAGTCCACACACCGTAACTTCCAAAACTTGAACTTCACCCGAAAATCTAAATATACCAGAGCCTTCACCTGACGACTCCCCACCTCCCGACGTCCCGACTCGGCCGAGTCGGCCGGCGAACCGGACGGCCGAGTCCCCAACATGAAAGTTGGGGCTCTTCGACTTCCCTACCCCCTGTATACTCCAAATTAATGGATTGGTTCCCAAGACTTAAATATACCCCATTTACTACAATTTTTAATGATGTTCTCATATTTTTACAATTTTTTTATTTAAAAACCTTCACCTACCCTACCCTTAGCCTACCCTATAAATACACCCCCTACCCTCTACCCTCTCATCCCAAAATCCTAAGCTCACCCTCTCAAAATTTTCCAAAAGTTGCGTACTTTGAAAACAAGCTCGCGGCGAAGCCCGAAGAAATTCCGGCGGAAATTCCGGCGACGTTTTTAGGAAATACCGGCGACGACGCAACGCATCGACAATCCCTTTAGTTCCCCCTCACTCCATTGTATAATCGAAAACCCGTAAGTCCCTTTTCTATCTCTCTTTTATTCTCAAAAAAAATACGAAATTACAAAACCCGACGGAATCGGAACAAATCCGATTTTCGATTCGGTTTTCTATAAATTTCACTTCTCACTAATGCAATCATAATTAAACATCTTTAAGTTGTTTACTAAACACTAATCAAACAATTTGAACAAGTTTCATCACATGAAATGATAGCTTTCTCAATTTATCGTATTTTTTTCACATAAATACCACAATGTTTCAATTTCACATTCA
Organism: Agapanthus africanus; assembly: GCA_030015575.1. Classification (NCBI taxonomy): domain Eukaryota; kingdom Viridiplantae; phylum Streptophyta; class Magnoliopsida; order Asparagales; family Amaryllidaceae; genus Agapanthus; species Agapanthus africanus. The sequence goes on along the minus strand of JASDDO010000004.1, from coordinate 336,667,467 downwards.
ATTCCATTAACCTTGTTATACCTTAAGTAAATCACGAGGTAACGACCTACCTCCTCACACACTTGCATACAACCTAACACGATACCATTGAAACCTTAGAATACGAGAAAACAAGAATTTACATTTAAATACCATATACTTAATAAAACTATCTCTAAAAGATTTAGTTTTGATACACTTTTAAATAAATACCTCTTATTAGGAAAATACGATAAGTTGTGGACATCGGTCGTTTATCTAAACCATATTTTGTGGTGTCTAGGCTAGGCAAGTGATAAAGGTAACTTTAAAAGGCCCGACTCACGGTGATTCGTGAGCGGATCCCTCATTTCTTCACTTGTACTTACCTGGCCATAATTGGCGGTGAAGAGGCGATTTGAGGCATCTAACAACTTGTCGTTTAGACCATTTAGAAATAGGCTAGTTGACTTAGGAAACCCTAAAATCTAAAATACGGAAAATTGACATTTTTACAAATAAATACCTTTTACTTTATAAAACTGTTTTCTAAAGGATTTAGTATTTTACAATCTTTGCAAAGCGCCGCTACAACCCATTTTTGGGGAACCCGTTCGGGATGGTGTGGATTATCGCACATCCTCGGGCTTAGTAGTACGAGATTCAGACCTCCGCAAGGAGCATTCGGTCTCGAAAGATTTAAAATACGATATCTTAAGAAAATGAGATTTTTAGAATATAAAATATTTATTAAAATTATTTTTGTATAAATATATATATATATATATTTATCATTAAAACATTTATTTTGTTATGATATAAATATTCCACCTTTTTCTAAAAATCACAAGAATAAAGTTTACACTAAAATACCATGAACTTCAAATAAATCAATATTACAAATAAATACCTTATTTATAAAACTAGGATATTTTCACTAGAAATGGCTCAATATAAAATCCACATTCATTAAAACTCTAAAGACGAATAATGAATACTTGAGGTGTATTTTGAATTGTATATAAAAGTATTTTTACATAAAAACCCCTCAAGTTTTATAAATTACCCTAAGGACCCTAGAAATTATAGGACTTCGATTTACATTTCTAACTGTCTGACTCGGGTTTGAGTCTGATCATTCTGACTTGAATATGATTCAAGTCAATCTACAATCTACAATATTCCAATTCAATATGAACACATGAATCCATGAATTCAATTATCAATTTATACAACTTGACTGAACCGAACCATGGATATATATATATATATATATATATTCCTTTTACATGATTCTTAGTTATTCCATTTACATGACTCTACGGTTATAGCCGTTTACTGATATCATGGTTTTAGTCAATCAATCACTCATACCACCAATACAATTTACAAGATAACAATACAAACAAGACATCGCGGGGTTTAAGGGGTAGATTGGTACGGAAGGTGTTAAAGGTGGCACGAGGCGGTCAGATTAAGACACCTAACTTATATTCCATTGCTATTGTACCGTGGCCTAACGGTTCCTTGTATATTCCGTTTGCCTGGTCTCTAGCATATAGAGACCCCTCTCGTATACACTGGCATCCTTCTGTACCAAGCTACAAAAAACAGCGTTAACACAACATTACAACAATAATATACAACATTAAAAGATATCTTCTTATTCTGTCTATTCTACTTTTCTCTTATCTTTGGGACTTACCGAGCGACCTGTTCGCTGACGACATTCTATTTCTTTCTTCTTTGAATGTCGTCAGATGGTTTGGACCCGGCAGAGATCGAGCCATCTACAGAAGACTTGGAGCAGTTTGCCGAAGATCCAACACTGTAGTTTCATTGTACACTTTTCAATTCAGTACTTTTCATTTCCTGTTATGCCACTATTTAGGCATCTTTTTATCTCAGTTGTATTTCATTTTCATGCATTGTACAAAAGAATGTTAATAAATAATATTTTTTGTTTTTATTATCCCTTGTCTCTTGTGTATTTATTTTATATTGCTTAGATACGCTTAGCGTATGTACTTCTGAGTATATACGTAGCGGACCTCGTCGCGTCCCCTTCTCCGTACACTGGGAAGCGGGGCGTGACATAAATATGTAAGCCTATATAAAGCAACATGATGATGAATAAAGTATATACTTTTCACTCCCCTCAAAAACTAGGGTTTGTGCCTCCTTCCCCTTTCTCAAGGGTCTAAAACCCTTTTCCTCTTCTTTGAATTAAATCAAAAGTTTAACTCTTCCTTTCTCAAAAATAAATAGTTTTTCACCACAAAACCCACAAATGGGAGCTCGGATCTCCAATCAGATCTCGAAAATGGGAGACTTTTAAGTCTCGTCTCCTTTTCTCCAAGATCCCACCGATCAAGAGAAGGAAGAAGGAGGCACATCTCCAAAAATCTAACATTGGACAGATCCAACGCTCAAAAGAAGAGCAATAAATCCGCAGGAGTTTAACTCCTTTCTAGATCTGTTGGAGTTTAACTCCATAAATTAGTTTCTGTTAGGAACTCAACTCCAAAAACTTCTTGGGAGTTCAACTCCTCAGCTTAAGGGCTAGGCCCCTTCCCGCGGGTGTTTCCCGTGATCACGTGTGCGCCGCGTGACCCCGGGACGCTAAGGCACCCGTCGGTCACGTGCGCGCCACGTGACCCCGGGGCGTTAAGGCGCCCAGTGGTCACGTGTGCGCCACGTGACCCCGGGTGCTAAGGCACCCATGGTCACGTGTGCGCCACGTGGCCCCAGGCGCTGAGGCGCCCAATGGTCGCGTGTGCGCCACGTGGCCCCGGGCGTTGAGGCGCCCAATGGTCGCGTGTGCGCCACGTGGCCCCGGGAGCTGAGGAGCCCAATGGTCACGTGTGCGCCACGTGACCCCGGGCACCATGCGCCCATATGCTACGCACGCGTCTTTAAGACGCTTTTTCCCTTCTTTTTTTTGTGCTCTCCATACTAAATGTGTCTCCCCGTTAGAAAAAAAATTCTAACGGGGCGCTGCCCCGGACCCCGCAAGGGGCTGCTAGCCCCCTTGACCCCCAGCCCGCTATCCGGGTAGCGGGGCCCCCGTAAAAACTCTGCGGGGCCCCCGATACATCCAAAACCCCCTTTCAAAACGCAACACTGCACAATGAGTTTGCATGACCAATTTAACCCGTTAATCGGAGGTTCCCTCGCTCCATAGGCAGGGGTTAATTAACGGCAGCTTAGTCCGCGGCTGCCGGAGATTCGGATCCCCACAATCAATAAACCCCAGCCTACCCTAAGCAGGGGAATCTGTAATGCGCCTGAAAAGCGCGCGCGTATTCCCATCTCAATGGGGTGACGACGAACACCCTACAACATCGTCATTCATCCCGAGTGTGTTCCTATTGTACTTAGATTACTACCCTACCACGACTTTAAAAGGTCGTGCAAACAGATTTTTGTTAGGTACTGTCCTGAAGTACTTGGGGGAAGTGAGCGATAGAAAGGATTCGTCTCTCCCGGTATGGAGAGTTAATGTTGCGCTGTGTTCGATTGGTCATCACCATAAGACCTTGGACAAGGCAGTTGAGATTTACTGATTGTGAGATCAGTAGTTTCTCGTGATGGTTTTGGGCCACATTGACACGACTTATTGGGTTATTAGGAGTATGACATTCTCTACCCCCTAGACCCAGTTGCGATACTCTCAGACAAAGAGACCGTACTATACGGAGATTGTCACTTTCAGACTCGGTAGGGATACATACAAGTTTGCTTGTCGGCCTTCCGTCTGTTCAATACATGGGTAGCTGTTACATACAGCTAGTGCCGCCAACGTGCTTGTGGTTAAACCCACTGCCTGCGTATTGTCGAGCCTTTAAAGTCCCACACATAGAGTGTCCCAGCTTAGGCGAAACGATATAGTGTACGTATTTTGATACGTACTTGAGTTCGATTAAATACATGTTTTTATACACGTACTTTTAATTGGACATTTTGCTAATACTAGTTAGTTTGAAAGATAACCAGGTTATCACATTTGGATAAAATGTGAGCAAATATTATATATCTCTTTTTAGTATTTCTCTTTTCGTATTTGTATTTTGACAGAATACGGTATTTATACGAATACGGGTATTTGTATAAATACGTGTATTTGTGTCTTGATATAAATGCAGGTATTCGTATCTTAATATGAATACGGGTATTTGTATTTTATACGAATACGGGTATATGTATTTTGATACGAATACGGGTGTATGTATTTATAGTATATACTTGTATTAGTGTATTTGTATATATTTATATATATACATATACATATGTATATGTGTACATATTAGGTGGCCCTCTTCTCTTCTCATCCTTTCAAAATTGTGTGAGAATGTTTTGGGTTTATAACTCACCATGGTGAGTCACAAGTCCACTCATTCAAAACATAATAAAGAAAGGAAAAAGGCATGAAGAGATAGTTTTCATCTTTAGTTGCCATGCTCGCTTGATCACCATTATCCTCCTCTTCCTCTCTCTTGAGTTTTAGTTTTTGAGAAAGGAAAAAGAAAGAGAGAGAAACACTTAGAGATAGCCACTACTACATCATCTAGTGACCAATTCCTAGTAAGTCTTGATCACTGGTTTCTTCACTTGGTATATAGTGTGAAGATATTTCCTTAGCTAGGATTCTCTTGGGTGGATCTTCTTCGACAACGAAGGTCGGCATCCAAGCTCGTTTTTGGAATCCCTAGAAGCGCAAGAAAAGGAAAGAAGACGAAGGATACAATTACAAAGGTAGTTATCTTCTATCCGAATAGTTAACCTTCTCTAGTTTACTAGTTTAGTATTTGGTTTCGATTCTACCTTGTAGAATTTCGTGCTTTAGTTGTAGAAATTTTTGCTTTGTATTCCGCCTTGGTCGCTAGTTAGCGGCACGGGCACAGGCATCTACTTACAGGAACGAGTTTGAATTTCAGCACGGCGTATCATCCCCAAACAGATGGACAGTCCGAACGAACAATTTAGATCCTGAAAGATATGCTGAGAGCTTGTATGCTAAACTTCGGAGGTCCGTAGGAAGATCACCTATACCTTGTGAAGTTTTCATATAACAACAGTTACCAGGTAAGCATTGGGATGGCACCATTCACAGCAATATACGGACGTAAGTGTCATTTCCCGGTAAGTTGGGACGACGTTGGAGATCGTGAACTTCTTGGGCCAGAGATGATCGTGCCAACGGTCGATGCAGTTCGCATAATCAGGGAAAATATGTGCATAGCCTAGGACCGACGGAAGTATTGGGCAGATGCAAAGCGCCGACACTTGGAGTTCCAACCCGTAGAGCATGCATATGTTTTTGAAGATCTCTCCGAACAGAGGAGTGATATGTTTTGGCAAACGGGGTAAACTCGGTCTAAGGTACATCGAACCGTTCGACATACTTGAACGAGTTGGAGAAGTGGCGTACCGCTTGGCACTACCACCCTCTTTGAAAGGAGTGCAAAATGTGTTCCACATATCCCAGCTACGACGATATGTGAGCAACCTTAGCCACATACTCAATCACTTAGTGCTTACTATTCAAACAGACTTATCTTGCGAGCAGTAACCAGTCGAGATCTTGGATCAAAAAGTGAAGACGTTACAGAACAAGCAGATGAACTTGGTCCGAGTGATGTGGAGAAGGGATTCGCCAAGAGAATCAACCTGAGAGAGAGAAGATGATTTTCATACACGATACCCTCTTCTACTTGAAAATTAGTCTGTGTAAATTTTGAGGACAAAATTTTTGTAAGGAGAGTTGGATGTAACGACCATGAAATCCCTGTACAAATGTAACTTGTTCAATATATAGAAAGGGGTATTTCAACCTGATTAAGAGTTATAAGTTAAATCTGTTTAATAAAACCAAGAAATAACTTGTAGCTCACTGGTTAAGACTCTCCACGGCTTTTCTTTAGCCTGCAAGTTCGAATCCCATCAGTCTCAATTATTTTTAATTTTTTCTTTTTAACTTTTCAGAAGTCCAAGAGTTGCACGTGCAATTCACGGAGAAACAAAAAGTTTTAGAGAAAAAAAACCGGAGAAATGAGGAGTTAAGACCAAATATAGCACATGGCCAAAGCTTCGAGACACGTGGCCACATCCTAGCCGAGATCGACGGCTCCCCCTGCTCCAATTTCCTTCGTGTTTCGTCTGTGCACCCCTTCAGCTCCCCTCTACTCCTTTTTCCACTTTATTTTCTCTGAATATTAACAAAGAGCAATAAACCCTTCAATTCATCTATTAACACCATTAAATCCATTTTAATTCAATTTCTAATTTTTCACTCTCATATTTTACCCTATAAATAACACCCTATCTCCTAGCTCTCCCCTATTCTAAAATCTATAGCAAAAATTCTCTAAAAATTTTCAAGTTGAAGAGAAGTTAAGCTAGTCAAGTGGAGTTAGCTCAAAAACCAGAGCCGTTCTTCGAAACTCGACACTATCACGGTTCTACGAAGACCCCTCCCCTCTTCCTCTTTTCTCAAAGCGTAAAAACCTACAAGTCCCTTCTTTTTCTCCTTCGTTTCATCTCAAACCGCTTCTTAAAACAATATCGATTAAACTGGAGTTAAATTAAATAAACATTCTTTTAAAAAAAATCATCACCCCTACTATGTTAAATAATTCACCATAATCCTTCAAACACCAGTTTAAATATTATTCATCTCATTTACTTTTGAATTATTTAAAATTTTGTGCTAAATAAATCATACAACAAAATTACGCAAAAAATACCATGAACCTTACTTATACCTTTTAACATTATCATGAACTATAACTCTAGAAATTCACAGGGTAACGACCTGCCCCACTCACAAACACTATGGTTTCATAGCACAATATTTTAGATACAATGTTTTATTCTAAAAGAAATAATTTTCATTAAAATGCCCTCACTTTATAAAATATTTTTTATCGTTATTTTTAACCCTTTGCAATTACAGCCTTACAACCCTCGTTAGGAGACCAATTTACAGATAATGCAGGTTATCGCACGTTTTTAGGATAGTAAAGTGAGATGCAGAACTCCTCACGGAAAATTCGGACTCGGGAGAAATAAAAATACGATTTTTAAAGAATACAACTTTTAAAACAAATTAAAACTTTGGAAAATTATATAAAATTATAAAATCCGTATTTTTTCTATGAAACAAATTGTGAAAATTTTATGAAGGGTTAAAATTTTAATAAAATACCATCAATTTTCCAAAAGTGAGATTGTTCATTAAAATACCATAAACTTTAAAAGTTAAATTTTTACACTAAAATACCACAAAAAAATAAAATACGTTTTTATACAAAAATCTTGACTTTTTAAAACAACATATTTTTATTAAAAATTTATTCGAGGCTTCAGGACGAATTAAAAACTCTCGAGAATTTTAAATGACATTTTTACTAAATACCCTATAAAATCAATATATTTGTCATGACCCGAAAGTGGCACGTGACCGGCACTCAAATCACGTGATATCTAAAGACGTCGACAATGTCCAAGTAAGCCGAAAACCCGGAATCTAAACTTTTTTACGAAAATATTGGAGGTAGGGTTTAAAATAGTCATTAGATGGAATCGGTTTAAAATAAACATTTAAGTTTAAATAAGTATGTTTGAAACGTATCTATGACGTTTTAAAAATCGGCAGCACCTCCTTTGTAAATTTTGAAAAAAAATCTAACACAAGCATAATAATATAAAAAGCATCCCGACAGGAGCTAGCTTCCACGCCCAAACGGCGGAGCAACCACGCAGATAATATACGACGCCCAATGGCGAAGAAAAGAAAAACGAAAAAAGATCAACAAGTATACAAAGTCGACTCCAACGAGTACGACGCCCGCAAACACACAAACTCTAAGTCTCGCTTCTAAGTCCACAATATACAAGTTCTAAGTCGATGGAGTTTTAACTAAATACAATATAATATATAGATACAAGTGTGGGTACGATACAACAGTAGCCTACCTACCAAAGTAATCACCGAAAAAAAAGTGTGTGCTGTAAGCCCCTTATGATCCGAGCAGTATATCCTGCAAGAAACTGGGGCACAATGGGGGTGAGTTGCCAACTCGGTGAATAAAAGTATATCATAAGGTAGAAATCAAAATGCACAACGATAACCTAGGTCATAAGTATCGTACTATCAAATCCTGTACTAATATATATATAAAATGCATAAGTACAATAAATGCAATAATATCCATCACGTAAACCCAAATATATCATCTCATATGTATATGACCTGTATCCAGGTATAAGCCTATAAGTTAGCCGAAAATATGTATGTAAAACCTCTTCTTAAAATAGCCGCGGAATACGTATGTCACGGCATAAAAGCAGACGTAATAGTATGAAATATAATAGGTATCTTATTTAAGGTATACATCTTGCTGTTTAGTAAAGAGTTTGAAGAGATTTACAGTTTTAAAGATCCATGTGTCATTCTAAACATGTCAAAATAATGAAACTATAGCTCGTTTAGAAACCCTTTTTATCTGCATCAATCGGTAAAATGCTATTCAGGTACTGTCCCCCGGATCAGTTCTGGTCAGCTACCATAGCGCATATCTCGGATAATCGCAGAACATCAATATATGGGTGTCCAGCATCAATACCCTAAATCTCATATCTCTCGTGTCCATCACCGACACGCAAATCCAGATATCGTCGACACCGTCTCAACAGATCGGTCGCCCCTCGATATCCACAGCCCCGGTCAATATCCCATGGATATCCGCCGTGCTCATATCTATCTCCGGTATCGAGTGTCCTCGCTAGGCTCCTCGCCTCTATCGCGGCTTTCCTGCCCCTCGGTCTCGACCGAGTCCACCAAGTATCCGACTGTATATCTCCCCCACTCAGTCCGGATATGTAGCATGTCCGTAATTGTATACCCCCCACTCGGTTCGAAATAAAATCAAATCAGAAAACATAAAACTCATGGTGGACGTCAACTCATCGTATCAAGAAATATCAAGTAAGAAGAAGAATAACTGCATATATCACTAAGATGATATATTATATATATAGCAGCGTCCCATACCACTGATATATATCATTGAAAGTAAAAACATCATAAAAACTCATAAGAATCGAATACGAATACCCATGGTACAGGTATTCGCAATAGCTCAGCAAGTAAAAAAGGCAACGTACGTAAGTATAGTCAGGCATGCAAACAAACGTAACAGTTCTACCGTGTCATGGCAATACTAATGATTTGTAGTATAGCATACGCGTCTGTGTACGTGCAGCATGGCAATCATTAGTATTTGTGCAGGTGTTCTATAAGTGTTTAAAGCAGAAAATAATTCGATCCATATCCGTAGCATATAATTACAATCCAATTTTCCGGATATAGGGAATTCATAATGCCTCGTATCGGCATTTACATACACATCGCGTGGTATAGCGGTCCTACAGTGTCATGACAGTACCAATAAGGTGTAGTGTAACATAAAGCGTCTGTGCTCGTGCAACATAGTACTCATTGGTAGTTGTGCAATGTTTTATCATTGTGTTCATACCAAAGAGAACGTATACAATCGATAAGCATATCGCGAATATATAAAAAAATCTAAGCGTATCGCGTAATTATTAACGTAACTAATTAATATGAGGTATACCATTATCTTTGAAAATAGAACGAAACGTTATTTTGAAATAAGGAAGCTGCATTAAGTTAAAATAGATATTCGTTTTGGAAAATAGCATCGCATCCTTGTCATTTATCATTTAAAATAGAAAATGAATCATTCGTTTTTAAAAGAGTATAGCTCACTCAAACATAACGTCCCAAGTCGGGATAATTCATGACTCTACGAGTCCAAATGACACCTGGACGTACTCGACACGCTCTCCTCATCATCATAAGTATGGTATGATCCCTCATACAATGTCCATCCAATACCATATCCATATCGTACGGATATATCGTCATGTACGTATGTCATCATAACCAAATATCAATTATAACCACTTGTATAATCTACTAGATACGAAATAATATCAATCTAATAAAGCTAAGTTAGCTAACATATCAATAAAATCTAACTAGATAGCATAACTATCCTAGTTAATTGGCTACAGGGGTGCTATATGCCATCCACCTGATTTCCCGCGTAGATATAAATCTACTCGCCAACTTGTAGAGCTCGTCAAAATCCACGATTTCTTTGTCCGTCCTTGCTGTCTCGGAAACCTCCATGATCGCACCTACAATCGTAGTTATAACATATCGGCATAAATATCATATCAAAACCAAAATAAGGAGATAAGCACCCATAAGTTAGAACCTATATCTTACTTACTCCAAATATGACCACATACCCCTGACATTAACGTACGAATGTCAATATTTCATTCGAAGTAAAGAAATACGAAAAACCGTATCATAAATGTCGGAAACATTGATAAAAGCATACTAGAACACTCCCAGATTTCTCTATATAAAATCTGGGACAAAACAAACAATATAGTGGCTTTAATTATCACCAATTAAATCTACTGAACAAAACCAAAAACACAATTCACTTGGAAACCCAGCGGCACCGGCCAAATTGGGAAAACCGACGGTTGAACAAGGGAGTTAGGGGATCGGGCTTTAGGTGTGGCCTCCTAGTAGTCTCACCATATCCTAGTATTATTAGTTTTTCTAGTGGGTTATCCTAATAATTTCATATTCAAATTTATCATCACTGATATCACAAAAAACTCATTTTCAAACATGTGACACTAAAACTGATATTTGTCCAAAAAGAAACTTGTAAGGAGAGAGGAGATTTACCTATGGAGATGGTGCACAAGGAAATCAAGCTCAAGAAAGGCATGGTTGAGACTCCTAAAGGTTGTAATGGCTCTAGTTTGATGATATGTTCAAATTTGATGAAGGGGCCATAGTTTTTCTCTTTTGGTTTAGTAAATACTTGGAAATTTTTGTGTTGGAGCTTGAAGGGACTTATTGTTTCAGTTGGAGAGCTCAAGGAATAACCTAAGGTTTGAATAAGCTAAAGGTGGAGGTGTCAAGACTTAGTGTAGAGAAAGGAGGAGGTGGAGGGAGGAGAGTGAGTGTGTGGTGTGGAGGTTGTAAGGGTTTAAACTAACTTTAACATATACCCACCCTCACTTTAAAACACAATACATTTTGCAAATAATTACCCTTTACATATAAATACCTTTATGTTACTAAAAATATAAAATCTTTATTTTAAAAGAAATAAAACACTTATCATAATACTTAAATACCATAACCTTTTAATAAAATCTCATATCATATTAAAATAATTTAAATATCATTTTTATGATATCACACCTTTTTCTTCATTTTTACCAAAATAATTACATTTTTGTGGATATCAATCCGATACCAAAATTCATATGCGATATCATTTTTGTAAACTCGTTATATTCATATTTAAAATTATAAATTAATATTTATAATTTTCCAAAATGTTAAAATACCCCCTCCTTAAAGAAATTCGGTCTCCGGATTTAAATTAATATTTTTCTTAGTCAAATCAAATCAATTCAAATTAAATTGCCGGGGTCTAAATTTTAAAACATATAGTCCGCTCCAATTAATGGAACTCCGAAGTCCCTCACGTGCTAAGACGTAAAATAACGCAATCGTACGCGTGAAAACTCAAAAAGATACAAAACTCACATAATTGTAAATCTAGTAGGTGCTATGAGAATTACACCAGTTATGATGCAAAATTCTAAATACGAAATCAATGGTGTATATCAAGTACACGATCATCGCCATAGCTGTAGTGCAATATCTGTGGCACGCGACCAAGCGAAAATATAGAAATCATATCTATAATACATCTTATCAAGTGCAATGCATGAAAACGAAATCAATCCTAACGGGTTACACAAAAATTCAAATCACATGCCACGGGTGTGCATGAAAACAAAAACAGCGCCAACTGCAACAGGTATGCACGAAACAATATTCACTGCATCAAATGTGCATGGATCCAATATCAAGTGCATCTAGAGTGCACAAGATCAAGATCAAGTGCATCGGGGTGCACAAAATCAACATCAAATGTATCGGGATGCACAAACTGAACATCAAGTGTATCGGGTTACACAAAATCAACATTAAGTGTATCGGGGTGCACAAATCATCAAAACATGCAACTGGTGTGTACAAAATCATATCTAGTCTGCCTAGAGTATATAAAAATCTCAATCAAGTACAACTAACGTGCACGAAAATATCAGTTTAGTGCATCTGGTGTGCACAACACGCCAATCGAGTGCAGTCACTGTGCACAGAAATCTCTAACAAGTGCACATAGTGTGCACAAAACACCAATCAAGTGCAACCGATGTGCACGGAAATCTCAAACAAGTGCACCTGGTGTGCACAAATCATTTGTGTGACCCTCAATTCTCAAAACATATAAGTCAAAATAACGGACGCCGAGTTGTCCTTTCTTCAACGTCGAAAACACAATATTCGAATCATAAAAATGCAAATCAAATACAAATGACATCGAAGTACACCCTTTTCAATGTCGAAAGGTGTCTATACACCCGGAACTGGCAGAGCAAAGATTACCACTTGCCTTCTGCCCACAGTCTAGCGTTCTCTGTCTCTAAATTCTTATTCATTCTACGGATCACTAACACCACGACCTCTTTATACAATCGTCTGGTGAGGAGCAGCGACGCAAATAGTCCTATGCTGATACTTCTCAAGACATTTCCTTGCCAAGTAATCCAGTCTCTCGCAATGCCACATGTCGATGACGGCGATCTCTAACCTCTGCGTGCGCGCCAAGAAGCTGACCATGAGTCCAATCTCAATTATTATAGAATCCTGGAAAGAACCCATCATGTCTCCTGCCGATCTCATCTATCCAATCTGTCCAGAACTAGCACTACTTAATGAATCCACTTCCGTTTCGGAACAACGGCAATCTCATCAAGATTTTCCCCTGAAAGTGAGGTCGTACACAACGCCTCTATATACATATCGAATCTCCAGTATCGACGGGGAAGAACAACTGCGCATTGAGACTTCGCACCAATCTCCTGTTCCATTACTCTGCAGTATTGATCAAATAAGGAGCGTATCGCGATAGTTACGTGAATTACAAGTCATACTCGGTTATGATCAACCCCGGAGTCTTACACAAAAACTCAAAAATATGAATCCGGCATCTCTGACACTCTGTGAAAGAATCTGGCTAAGCCTACCTTCAAGAACTGGTCCCAATTCGTCGGAGGAAAACTCACTACACGGTCTCTCTCGAGCAACTCATATCAGGTCTGAGTAAGACCCATCAAAAGAAGTTAGTCAATATCACCGATCTAGTATCAGAGCGCCACAACGAATTAAATATCCTAGCCATCATACTCATGAATGACTACGAATCCTCTTGCCCGTCTATACTCGTAAACATCGGCGACTTTTAACTTCATGAACTCTGGAAGCAACACCTCGACAATCTCAGCAACGGTTGGTACAACTGTATGAACGGTAGACAACACAACGATCTTCAGAGTAGGGTAAATATCATGCCTCAAAGTCCGGCTAGTCTCCAGCAATGACCCGGCCCTCTGGTGTGGATCCCGAAGAAAACTCGCTTCAAAATTAGAAATCCGGTCATATAAGGATAAACAACATGTTCCTATGTCACCGGAATATCACCCTGGTCGGTTCTCGTCCCAGACAAGTCTTCCCTGACCGTATCTCTAACCGCATCCCTCTCGGCTTGCGTAGACATGGTGACCGAAACAACCAACATGTATCGATAAGGATAAATCAACTGAACGAATAGAAGGAAAGATCTCAAGATATATATCCTAAGGTAACTTAGGCAGAGTATCGTATCGTAAATAAACCGGGGAACATATGTACGGTATGTCACTCTACTTAGTACCAACTCCATCAACCAAGGTCAATCTACGTAACGAAAGTTCGGGTATAAGACCCCCAAGTCAAGTCTAAGTTCCATAAGGTCAAGCCTAGGTAACGAACATGTATACCTAGACTCCACATAATCAAACCTAGACTGGAACAAAAGTTAAACCAAAACGCTCTAAAACCAATTTTATCACGGCCCGAAAGTGGCACGTGACCGACACTCAAATCATGTGACATCTAAAGACGTCGACGCAGTCCAAGTAAGCCGAAAATCCGGAATCTAAACCTTTTTACGAAAATATTGGAGGTGGGGTTTAAAATAGTCATTAGATGGAATCAGTTTAAAATAAACATTTAAGTTTAAATAAGTATGTTTGAAAAGCATTTATGACGTTTTAAAAATCGGCAGCACCTCCTTTGTAAATTTTGAATAAAACCCAACACAAGCATAATAATATAAAAAGCATCCCAACGGGAGCTAGCTTCCATACCCAAACGGCGGAGCAACCATGCAGATAATATACGATGCCCAATGGCGAAGAAAAGAAAAGCGAAATAAGATCAACAAGTATAAAAAGTCGACTCCAACGAGTACGATACCCACAAACACACAAACTCTAAGTCTCGTTTCTAAGTCCACAATATACAAGTTCTAAGTCGATGGAGTTTTAACTAGATACCATAGAATATATAGATACAAGTGTGGGTACGATACAACAGTAGCCTACTTACCAAAGCAATCACCGAAAAGAAGTGTGTACCGCAATCCGCTGATGATCCGAGCGGTATATCCTGCAAGAAACTAGGGCACAACGGGGATGAGTTGCCAACTCAGTGAATAAAAGTATATCATTATGTAGAAATCGAAATGCACAACGATAACCTAGGTCATAAGTATAGTACTATCAAATCCTATACTGATATATATATAAAATGCATAAGTACAATAAATGCAATAATATCCATCACGTAAACCCAAATATATCATCTCATATATATATGACCTATATCCAGGTATAAGCCTATAAGTTAGCCGAAAATATGTATGGAAAACCTCTTCTTAAAATAGCCGCAGAATACATATGTCACGGCATAAAAGCAGACGTAATAGTATGAAGTATAATAGGTATCTTATTTAAGATATATGTCTTGCTGTTTACTAAAGAGTTTTAAGAGGTTTACAGTTTTAAAGATCCATGTGTCATTCTAGACATGTCAAAATAATGAGACTATAGCTCGTTTAGAAACCCTTTTTATATGCATCAATCGGTAAAATAGTATTCAGGTACTGTCCCTCAGATCAGTCTTAGTCGGCTACTATGACGCATAACTCGGATGATCGCAAAACATCAATATATGGGTGTCCAGTATCGACACCCTAAATTCACAAATCTCTCGTGTCCATCACCGACACGCAAATCCAGGTATCGTCGACACCGTCTCAACAGATCGATCGCCCTTCGATATCCCTAACCCCGGTCAGTATCCCATGGATATCCGCGTGCTTATATCTATCTCCGGTATCAAGTGTCCTCGCTAGGCTCCCCGCTTCTATCGCGGCTTTCCTGCCTCTCGGTCTCGACCGTGTCCACCATATATCCGACTGTATATCTCCTCCACTCAGTCCGGATATGTAGCACGTCCATAACCGTATAGCCCCCCCCCCCACTCGGTTCGGAATAAAATCAAATCAGAAAACATAAAACTCATAGTGGACGTCAACTCATCGTATCCAGAAATATCAAGTAAGAAGAAGAATAACTGCATATATCACTCTGTTGATATATTATATATATAGCAGCCTCCCATACCTAAAACATATCCTACATAACTTAGGTACAATCTTCGTAGCCTCACTTCCTGCACTCGCACTCTTCGATACTGGAGCATCGCATTGCTTTATGCCACAATGGTTCATCCGAACTCATGCGATTCCAGTCAAACCCTTCGTATCTAGCTGGAATGTCAGTTCAGGGAATGGCGTTCTAAAGGTAGTAATGGGATACGACCTGTGTCCAGTGGTCGTCTACAGCAGAGAATTCTATGCTGACTTCAAGGTGCTGGACATACCGAACTGCGACGTCGTCTTGGGTATGGATTGGCTCGGAACATTCTATGCTACCATTGACTGTCGTCAAAGGAGGGTAGTATTCGAGATTCCAGAGCATCCGGTCTTCTATTTCAAAAGTGGAGACCGTACCCTGGAGCCAAGTACATACAAGGCGAAACCAAATAAGGCAGTGATTGCGGCAATTCAAGTGGAGGAAGGATCAAAGCCAGAAGTAGTTCGACGATATGTTTCCTGAAGACATATCAGGTCTGCCTCCCGATCGAGCTCTTGAATTCAGCATTGATTTATTACCAGGAGCACAACCGGTGATCAAAGCACCGTATCGGTTAAATCCGGAAAGTTTGAAAGAAGTCCGAACTCAATTGGACGAATTATTGGCGAAAGGATGGATTCGTCCCAGCACTTCAAGTTGGGGATCACCAGTTCTACTTGTGAAGAAGAAGGAAGGTTCATACAGAATGTGCATTGATTATAGAGTCTTGAACGAAGTAACGATAAAGAACAAGTATCCACTACCGCGCATCGATGATCTGTTCGATCAGCTAAGTGGATCTTGCGTTTTCTCCAAGTTAGATCTTCGTTCGGGTTATCATCAGGTGAAGGTCAAGGAAGCTGATATTTATAAAACAGCATTCAGAACTCGCTATGGTCATTACGAATTTCTTGTGATGCCATTTGGAGTGATCAACGCACCGGCTATATTCATGAACCTAATGAATCAAGTTTTCCGGGAGTACCTAGACAGGTTTGTTGTTATCTTCATCGACGACAACCTGGTGTATTCTAAGAGTCGGAAAGAACATGCCGAACACCTACGAATTGTCCTGGAAACTCTACGACAACATCAACTCTATGACAAGTATAGAAAATGCGAGTTTTGGCTAGATCAAGTTGGTTTTCTTGGACATATTGTATCAGGCGATGGAATCTCTGTGGATCCAGCTAAAGTTTCAGCAGTAAGCGAATGGCCGACACCAAAGTCAGTGAAGGACATTCGAAGTTTCTTTGGTCTAGCTGGATATTACAGAAGGTTCATTAAAGGATTTTCGAAGATTGCAACACCCCTAACCAAGCTCACACGTAAAGATGAAGAATTCATATGGTCAGAAGCATGCGAGCGAGCTTTCGTAAAACTCATATCAAGATTGACATCAGCGCATATTCTTGTCATACCGGACAAATCTGGAGGTTTCATAGTGCATTGCGATGCATCCGGTAAGGGATTAGGATGTGTTCTACATCAGCACGGTAAAGTTATAGCTTATGCTTCAAGACAGCTGAAGATTCATGAGCGCAATTATCCGACGCATGATTTGGAGTTGGCGGTCGTAATCTTTGCTCTTAAGATTTGGCGCTATTATCTTCTTGGTGAACGAGTGAACATATACACAGATCACAAGAGTCTGAAATATGTGTTTACTCAGAAGGAGCTTAATATGCGGCAGAGAGGATAGTTAGAACTCATAGCGGACTTCAACATCAACCTGCAATATCACCCAGGGAAGGTGAATGTAGTACCTGAAGCCCTTAGTCTCCAACCATTAGCATTGAATCTCACCGCACAGTGGAAGTTTCAACAAGACTTGCATCAAATGGAGATTGAAGTGGTCAAGCCAGGTAACACATCAAGTTTGATGAACTTACAAGTTCAATCTACCATTGTCAATCAGATCAAAGCAGCTCAAGCAAGTGATGCTAAGTTGCAAAAGATCAAAGAACAAGTGGAAAGTGGATTTCGAACAGACTTCATCATCCATGAAGACGGATCTATGAGATACGGCAGCAGACTGTATGTACCAAAAGGTTCTGTTCGGGAAGAGTTAATGAAAGAAGCTCACAGCTCTCCCTACTCAGTACACCCTAGAGGTACAAAGATGTACAAAGATCTACATCAAAATTACTGGTGGTATGGAATGAAGCGTGAAGTAGCCAGAAGCGTCGCTAAATGCTTGGTGTGTCAGCAAGTAAAGGTTAAACATCACAGAACCGCTAGATTACTTCAACCGTTACCTATCCCAGAATGGAAGTGGCAACACATCACGATGGATTTCGTGACTGCACTTCCTTGCAGCACGAAGGGTAACGATGCGGCATGGGTTATTATGGATCGACTTACAAAGTCGGCTCACTTCATCCTATTTCGAGTTAGCCAACCTACTGAGACACTAGCATAGAAGTACATGGAGATAATAATCTAAGTAAGATTTAAACTCTTTAATATGAACTATCTCTGATACCCATGAACTCATGCAGGAAATCGTGAGATTACATGGAGTACCGGTCTGTATTGTCTCCGATCGTGACACCAAGTTCCGATCACAATTTTGGCAAAGTCTGCAAGCGAGCTTGGAAACAAGTATGAATTTCAGCACGGCTTATCATCCACAAACTGATGGTCAGCCTGAACGAACTATTCAGATCTTAGAATATATGCTAAGAGCGTGTATGCTAGACTTCGGAGGATCGTGGGAAGATCACCTACATCATGTGGAGTTTTCATACAACAACAGCTGCCAAGCAAGCATACGAATGGCACCCTTTGCAGCGTTTTATGGAAGGAAGTGTCGATCGCCATTAAGTTGGGACGACATCGGAGATAGAGAACTCCTTGGACCTGAGATGATAGTAGCAACTGTTGACGTAGTTCGTACTATCAGGAAAAGAATGCGCATAGCCTATGATCGACAGAAACACTGGGCTGATGTAAAGTGCCGTCATTTGGAATTCCAACCGGGAGAACATGTATTTCTGAAGATATCTCCAAACCGCGGAGTGATTCATTTTGGAAGACGGGGTAAGCTTAGTCCAAGGTACATTGGACCGTTCGACATACTCGAACGAGTCGGTGAAGTGACTTATCGCTTGGCACTTCCACCTTCATTAGAAAGTGTGCACAATGTGTTCCACATATCCCAACTCAGAAGGTATGTGAGTGACCCCATCCATATTCTTGATCATTCCGAGCTCACTGTACAGCCAGATTTATCTTGTGAGCAACAACCTGTTGAGATCCTGGACAGAAAAGTGAAGTCATTTCGGAACAAGGAAATTAACTTGGCTCGAGTGATGTGGAGAAAAGACACATCAGGAGAATCGACATGGGAAAGGGAAGATAAGATGCATGCAATATATACTCATTTATTTGTAAACTAGTTCTTAAAATAAATTGTAAATTTCGAGAACAAAATTTTTGTAAGGAGGGTAGACTGTAATAACTCCAATTTAAATGTACATAAAATTGTTTAAAAGTTAATGTACAATTGGGGTATTTACAATTCCTATGAATGCTATAAGAATTTGATTTGCTTTAAACAGCAAGAAGGAGCTTGTAGCTCACTGGTAAGGCCTTGCACTGCTAAGACATAGCACCCGAATTCAAATCTCATCAGCCACATTATCTTCTTATTAAAATTTCTTTTCACTTTTTTAGAAGCCCAAGAGTCTACACGTGCACAACACGTAAACTGAAGAGTTACAAATTATTTAAACATGTGCATTAAAGAATACCAAACGACCCCAACACGTGGCCTAAACCCTAGCCCCTTTCCGCCGGTATTGACCCAGCGAAATGCCCAATAAGACCGGCACCGCCGGGCTTGCCCGTTGCTAAAGGCCCCATTATTTTCCCCTGGAACCCTTGGTCTACCCCACTTTCTCTCACACTGCTTGTTTTCTCTGCATTCATACAAGTACATTGAATCACCCATTTAATCCAATTTTAATGCATTTCTTTCACCGCCTAAACCCTAATTTTTCTTATAAATACCATACCTCATTTCACACATCCTCACCAGAATTCCATTATCAAAACTCTACCAAATTCCCAAGTCTTTTAGTGTACAGGTGGAGTTAGCGAAGGGAGAAGCTCCGACGAAATTCCGAGGAGATTCCGGCGATGAAACGATGCCCCGAAGCCTTCTTTAGCTCCTCCTCTTCCTTCTCTTAATCTAAAACTAGTAAGTCCCCTCTTCCCTTCTCTTTCTCAATTCTAAAAATCTTAAACACTAAAATCCGACGAAAGCGGAGTTAATCCGACTTCCGATTCAGTTTTTCTTTAAAAACCCTATTTTTCTTAAACAAGAAAATACCAAAATTTCATATCATGTTCAATAAAAATTAACATATTAAACAAGTTTCACATCAAAAGAATTTATATTGCAATTTTTATCGCAGTTTTACAGTAAAATACCTCATACTTTAGTTTACCGACATAAAACAATATAAAAAACATATTACCTTTAGATAGTTCATGAGGTAACGACCTATCTCATCACAACACATATCTCTATCATTGCACGATGAAGTTTTGGGAATTTATTCTTGTGATAAACGACTTTGCAAATAAATACCATCAACTTATAAAACCATTTCTATAAAAAAATGTATTAAACATTTCCATGCAATTGCGCCTCTACAACCCACTTTTGGGGACCCCGTTTGGGATGGTGTGGGTTATCGCACATCCTCGGGCCTAGTAGAGCGAGATGCAGACCTCCGAAAAGAGCATTCGATCTCAATGGAATTTTTATACATTTTTCTTTAGAAAATGAGATTTCTATAAGAAAATAAATAAATTATTTTCATTAAATATATATATATATATATATCTATTATCAAAATATCTATTTTAATTATATAAATATTCAAAGTTTTCTAAATCAAAGAAATCACTATTACATGAAAATACCATCCAAATACAACACAATTCTAATATTTCAATAAAATACCATATACTATGAAAACTAGGTTTTACTCACTAGAAATTTCACATTTATAAAATATACATCTATGAAAACTCTAAAGACGATAATTAAATTCTTGAGGTGTATTTTGAAAATTATACCAAACTATTTTTACATAAAACCCCCTCAAGTTATACTAAATTACAATAAGGACCCTAGTAAACATAGATTTAAGGGGGACCAGTCTCTTGAGCCTCAGGGAGCCGAAGATATGGGTGCTTTCCTATTTAAGGTAGACAATCTAACAAATGGTGTTATCAACACAGTAATTGTTTTGGAAAAAAACACAAATCCTGCCGTCCATGTGCAGCGGTTACCGATATAATCAAAACTAATTCAGGATTTCAAGTTCTTTTTCAAAAAGTGTCTGACTCAGACTGAGTCTCAATCTAATCAATCTGACTTGAATATGATTCAAGTATAAACTAGAATTCAACATGAATTCGTCTATTCAATTTATATTGACTGAACCGAACCATGGATATTCTCCATCTACATGTACCTCCATTATATCCGTTCCATTACTGATATTATGGTACTGGCAAGTCACCCATATACAATTTACAATACAAGACAATACAATACAAACAATACAATCAAGACATCGCGGGGTTTATAAGGGGTAGATTGGTATGGAAGGTGTTAAAAGTGGCACGAGACTGTAACCATAATACACCTAACCTGAATATCCATTGTCGTTGTACCATGGCTGAACGGTTTCTTATGCTCCGTATACCTTAGTCTCCGGAATAGTAGGACTCCTCTCGTATACACTGGCATTTTCTGTACCAAACTACAAACAACAGAGTTAACAATATAATGCAACTTTAAAAGTTATATTCTCCTTCTGTCTATTCTGTGTATACCTATTCTTTGGGACTTACCGAGCGATTGTTCGCTGACGACATCCTTTCTTCTTTCTTTGGAATGTTGTCAGGTGGATCGGACCTTCTCGAGACAGAGCCCGGCAGCGAGGACTTGGATCAGATAGCCTTCGACCCTGAGCTCTAGATTACTTGTACATATTTTCATTTCTGTTATGCCATTGTTTAGGCATTGCTTTCATTCCATGTATTTACATTTCAGCTGTATTGTAAAATGAATGTTTAATGAATAAAGTTGTTCATTTACAATCTTGTCTCTTGTGTATTTTACCTTATATTGCTTAGATACGCTTAGCGTGTTTACTTCTGAGTAAATACGTCGTGTGACCTGTCGCGTCCTCTGCCCGTACACTGGGAAGAGAGGCGTGACATATGTAGTGTAGCATATGCGTCTGTGCTCATGCAGCATGACAATCATTAGTATTTTTGCAAATGTTCTATAAGTGTTTAAAGCAGAAAGTAATTCTACCCATATCCATAGCATATAATTACAATCCAATTTTCCGGATATAGGGAATTCATAACGCCCCGTATCGGCATTTATATACACATCACGTGGTATAGCGGTCCTACAGTGTTATGGCAGTACCAATGAGGTGTAGTGTAACATATGCGTCTATGCTCATGCAACATAATACTCATTGGTAGTTGTGCAATGTTCTATCGGTGTGTTCGTACTAAAGAGAACGTATACAATCGATAAGTGTATCGCAAACATATAAAGAAAATCAAAGCGTATCACGTGATTATTAACGTAACTAATTACTATGAGCTATACCATTATATTTGAAAATGGAACGAAACGTTATTTTGAAATAAGGAAGCAACATTAAGTTAAAATAGATATTCGTTTTGGAATATAGTATCGCATCCTTGTCATTTATCATTTAAAATGGAAAACGAATCATTGGTTTTTAAAAGAGTATAGCTCACTCAAACATAACGTCTCAAGTCGGGATAATTCATGACTCCACGAGTCTAAATGACACCTGGCCGTACTCGGCACGCTCTCCTCATCATCATAAGTACGGTATGATCCCAATATCCATCCAATATCATATCCATATCGTACGGATCTATCGTCACGTACGTATGTCATCATAACCAAATATCAATTATAACCACTTGTATAACCTACTAGATACGAAATAATATCAATCTAATAAATCTAAGTTAGCTAACATATCAATAAAATCTAACTAGATAGCATAACTATCCTAGTTAATTGTCTACAGGGGTGCTATATGCCATCCACCTGATTTCCTCCGTAGATATAAATCTACTCACCAACTTGTAGAGCTCGTCGAAATCCACAATTGCTTTGTCCGTCCTTACCGTCTTGGAAACCTCCGCGATCGCACCTACAATCGTAGTTATAACATATCGGCGTAAATATCATATCAAAACCAAAATAAGGAGTTAAGCACCCATAAGTTTTAACCTATAGCTTACTTACTCTAAATACAACCACATACCTCTGACATTAACATACGATCGTCAATATTTCAGTCGAGGTAAAGAAATACGAAAAACCGTATCATAAATGTCGGAAATATTGATAAAATCATATTAGAACACTCTCAGAAATCTCTATATAAAATCTGGGACAAAACAAACAATACAGTAGCTTTAATTATCACCAATTAAAGCTACTGAACAAAACCAAAAACACAATTCATAAGGAAACCCGGCGGCGCCGGCCAAATTGGGAAAATCACCGGTTGAACAGGGGAGTTAGGGGCTCGGTCTTTAGGTGTGTTCTCTTAGTGGTCTCACCATATGTTCACACCATAATATTGTATTATTATATTCCTCATTCTTATTCGTTTTATAAATAAACAGGTGCTTTTGACGCATGTCTGCTACATATTACAGGTTACAGGTTCTTGGACAGAAAACAGTGAAAACGATGAAAAGACGATGCAAAAGTGGACTTTGACCAACAAACAGAAGACTCTTGATCAAGCCTACATCAAAGATAAAATTCACAAAGTACAAGGCAATGCAAGGTCCAAGATTACAAAGCGAACGGTTAAAAGTCCACCGTAATTATTCACTGGAGATCTGGAAGAAACATAGAAGCTATTTTAATAAAAGAACCAAATAATAAGGAAGCCCAAAGACAGAAGAGCCCACAAAGGAAATTTCAAGGCCCAATACTTCCTTTTAAAGAGACAGAGACATAAAATTTTACCAAAGCTTGGAGTCTACTTTGACTAGGTTTTCCTAAGGATATTTTGGTAAATGTAGACATGCGAATCAATTGTAACCTAGGGTTTCTATCTCCTATAAATAGAAGCCCAAATCATTGTATTCTTTCCATGCCTCCCTTCATTAATAAATTTCAGAATTCTTTTGGAGAGCATCAAGTTGTAAGTTCTTTATTTTCTGCCCTAGGTTAATTTTCTATTCTTGCCCTAGTTAATCTTTTATTCTCTGCCCTAGATAAATGTATTTTAATTCCCTAATGAGTGAGTAGTCTCCTCGCTTGTTAGGGTTAGATCTGGGGAAGGTTTGAGAGACGAAGATCTCTCATCCCCTTTCTTGCCCTTCATATATTTTCATAGGACTCTATGCATACATGCACATACCGCTCCCTACGGCACCCTATCCATCGAGGTAGTGGTGATACCGTAGTATAAAGGCCCGGCTGTGATGGTTTTCCATGGAGGTTAGGGTAAGGATTTCTAAAGGAAGGACAAGAACCTAGAGGAAGAAACATCTTTCCAAATGGTTCTAATCCCTTTTATTAATAATTACCATAACACCTAATTAGATCTTCATATGGGTATAGAAAGCGGTGAGATTTATTGACTGTCCAAACTTAACCTAGACCTAACCCTAGCAAGATTTAGATATATATTAATTTAGTTTTTAGATTTAATAATCAATCCGAACACCCTTCGGAATTAACTCGTTATCGCGATTAGAAAATTCACAAAATCCCTGTGGACCGACCCGTACTCACCGGCTAGCTACCAAGCGACGCCGTTCTTGATTGCGGTTATTAGATAGTTTTTGACATACAAATCACCATATCCTAGCATTGTTAGTTTTTCTAGTGAGCTATCTTAATAGTTCCAAATTCAAATTTATCATCACTGATGTCACAAAAAAACTCATTTTCAGACATGTGGCACTAAAATTGATATTTTTTCAAAAAGAAACTTGTAAGGAGGGAGGAGATTTACCTATGGAGATGGTGCACAAGGAAATCCAACTCAAGAAAGGCATGGTTAAGACTCCTAAAGGTTGTAGTGGCTCTAGTTTGATCATATGTTCAAATTTGATGAAAGGACCATAGTTTTTCTCTTTTGGTTTGGTGAATACTTGGAATTTTTTGTGTTGGAGCTTGAAGGGACTTATTGTTTCAGTTGAAGAGCTCAAGGAATAACCTAAGGTTTGAATAAGCTAGAGGTGGAGGTGTCAAGGCTTAGTGTAAAGAAAGGAGGAGGTGGAGGGAGGAGAGTGAGTGTGTGGTGTGGAGGTTGTGAGAGTTTAAACTAACTCTAACATATACCCACCCTCACTTTAAAACACAATACATTTTGTAAATAATTACCTGATCAGTCGAAAATACTGCATTTTTAACACGGCAATTTCCCTATCTTTTGCACTCATCTAGAAGTGTTCGGCATTCATATTACACATATTAGCAAAACAGTCCTGAAATATCAGATTACATGTGATATACTCTAAAGCCGACATTTATGAGGGAAATTGTGTGTTTATCATGGCATCACATCATCCCTGTATTGCGCAACACTTGTTTCAAGATTTGTGCAGGAAATTGCAGGAACAAAGCCAAAAAGAAGCTGATCAAAAATACACCAACTCCAAATTTTGAGATCTGGTAGCAATCTAGAGGGAAAAATAAAATTCAAAATATCAGGAAAAGGCCCAAGTCTAAGCCCGAATGAGTACCAGAGATCCAAAGCTACAAGGCTTCAGAAGCGCCGCGGTTCCGCGGCGGGAGCCAGCTTGCGCCGCGGAACCGCGGCGGCTATATGGCTTCAGATCCTCAATTTTTGTCCACGTGTCTCGGCTAACGGCCTAAGCTTCCAGAACATTGTAGAAACGCCGCGTGGCACATCTAGAAGGCTCGGCTTAACAAACTTCATCTAGAAGGCTCTCTTTAACAAACTTTTGGAGGGAAAAATTCAAATTTGAAATCCTAGATCTAGGGTTTTGATGGTCTATAAAAAGGAGCCTAGATCTAGGGTTAAGGGCTAATCTTTAATCAATCATTAATATCCATCTTCTTCCACAAGTTGAGTGACACGACTTGTGCGAAACCCTAACCCTAATTCCAATCCAAATTCAAGATCCCGAGTACCAAATCAAGCGAGAAGCCTTCAACCTTTTTAGGAGCGGAGCCGATCTTCAATCGAGCAAGTGATCCAAGCCGATCCGCGACTCAAGGAGCCGAGCGAAGCCAAATCGACGATCGAGTTCTTCCTCTTATAGTTCTTGAGTGATTGTAACGGAATTGTTGATATAAATAAAAGGTGAAATTCGTTAATCTCGCTTTCTTTAAATTCTTGCATCATGATTCGATCTCAATTTGTAATTGTAGTTCTTGTTATGATGTTTGAGTAAAACTCCGCTCGAAAAGGAGTCGAGACGATCAATAGAATGATGATGTAACAAATCTTAAAATGATTCTTAAGTCCTACGAGTTTTGTAACCCTAGCAAATTGAAGAATCGATGACCTAGTTTCGTTGTGATACTTTCTTGATTGTGATCGCTCGAAATTAGGGATCTACGATCGTTTCTTGAATTTACTAGAGGCTAGAATGTGAATGATATCGACGAAGGAACAAGGGATAAATGATGAAACCCTAGTTTCGCTAGAAATCCCTAATTCTCGTCGATCATCATCGATCTAGTATCAATTCATCGATGGATAAGAATACGTCATCGTGAGATTACATCACATCTATAGATCCGATCGATTCCTACGAGCCTCATTTCGATTCTTGATATTTGGTTTGGAAAAAAATCAACAAACTCTCAATTCTTGATTCTATCATTTTCTTGTTGTTAGATCTAGATTTTCTAATTCTTGAACTTCAATTACAAATCATGAATTGTTTGTTTTCTTTTCATTAAATTTTCGATTCAAACAAAACAAAACACGAACGAATCGCGCAATTCCTGTGGACGATCCACACTTACTAACGCGCTACATCCAACACCGTTATTGATTGCGGTCAAAATATTTTTGGTTGTGATTTCATACAAGTTTCTAAATACCGACACAACTAGAATAAGATCAATCATTACCCTTTACAAATAAATACCTTTATGTTACTAAAAATCTAAAATCTTTATTTTAAAAGAAATAAAACACTTAATTATCATAATATTTAAATACCATAACCTTTTAATAAAATCTCATATCATATTAAAATAATTTAAATATCATTTTTATGATATCACACCTTTTTCGTCATTTTTACCAAAATAATTACATTTTTGCGGATATCAATCTGATACCAAAATTCATATGCGATATTATTTTTGTAAACTCATTATATTCATATTTAAAATTATAAATTAATATTTATAATTTTCCAAAATGTTACAATACTAGTTTAGATTACGTATTTAGGTCGCAGATTGTTTAAGTGGTATCTTCTCTTATCAGTTGCCCCAGAATTGCAGGAGACAATGATGCACCAACTTGCTTCTCCCTAAATATATATCGTAATCTTATAGTGGAAATTATCAAATGATAATCATTTTTGAAAAAGATACAAATCATGTCGTACATGTGCAGCGGTTATCGATAATTTTTCAAACTCAAGACTATTCACAAGATTTAAAACTAGCAATATGAAATGACTATAACTCGAATATAAATTTGAACCTAAACTTGAATTTAAAATCGAGCTCGAATCCAAACTCGAAACTAAACTTGAACTTAAACTCGAACTCAATATACTCGAACTAATTTGACTCGACACAGGATTGCAATTGACATGACTCGCATTCTACTTGACTTACTCGACTAAATTATTCACTTTTGCAATTTATGGTTTTGATCAAGACATGTTATAATCAACCAATCAAATCAACTAAGTCGATACAATAATTAAAATCTATTATACTCGGGGTATTTGGGATAGTTTCAGGTGTGAGTCCAATAGAACTTCAAGAGTCTCGTATTAACCACCTTGAATACTATTTACTCAAATCTTAGTCGGGTCGACTCCTCCACAGTTTGGAGTCCTGATGCCAACACATGAAATGGGCCCGTATTTCCTTACTCCTGGGGCCCTACTCTTGAGCTCGTGAATACTTCTACGGTTGCGTTAATATTCACACTTGGAACTTAACGTTAATATAGCAGCCATATAAAAACCTATAGTACATATTGTTAGTGTATATGCCCTAGAGGCATTACTGTATCATAATAGTTTGTATATTACTTAATGGAAGTTTGGGATATTCACAGTTGTATTGACAATCTTTCTCAAGTATGCTACTTGGTTTGTTTCTACTTTAATATGTGCATGTGTTTCTTTTAGCATATCGCTTATACATATTAGTGGGGCCCTTAGGATCTTTGCTTGATTACCAGTGTTGTGATGGCAGTCACACTTGTGAGGGCTGGGTAATCTACAAGCACATCCTTATACAGGTCCCTAGTCGTAGGATTATCGAGACAGGGTATCGATACTCCGGAGTAGACTAGCGTATGCACTTCTCATCCCAGCAGGGGAGATAGTCTGTCCCACAGCCATCAGTACGCCGTACTGGAGATAGTATGCAGGTGCTCGATAGGTTACGAGTACACCGGACAGGACTCGTCGGGAACAGTTGGTTGGTACTATACCTATCGTCAGATAATAGTTCCCAGGTGACAGGAGTACAACTTAGTCTGTCGACTTAACACTGCTACTTCGCCTCGAATGTGTTCCCACTGTACTTTGATTACTACCCTACCACGACTCAAAGGAGTCGTGCAAATAGGTAGTAGTTGGGTGCAGTCCCGAAGCACTTGGAGGCAGTAGCGGTTAGATAGGATTCGTCTCTCCCGGTATTGGGGGTTGATATCGCGCTGTGTCTAGGAGAGCCATTACACAAAGTCCCTGGCCAGGGCAAGCGAGAATTACTGGTAGTGTTTCCAGTAGTTTCTCAGGGTGTTCTGGGCTACACTCCGGCACGACTTGTACCGCTATTAGGGGTCTGACGTTTACCGCCCCCCTAGGCCCGACATGCGATACTCATAGACGAACAGACCGGACTGTACGGAGATTATCACATTAGGCTCAGTAGGAGTTCGGATGGGTTTACCTCATCGGCCTTCTTATCGACATCTACCTGGGGACCGTTATGTACAGCTAGTGCCGCTTGCGGTCTGTGGTTAAACCCACTGTCAGCGTAGTGTCGAATATTTAGAGTCCCACACAGAGAGTTTCCATGCACTGGGCGAAAGGTGTAGAGGCCGTATGGTTTTACGGCAGGGCTATGATCACTTACGTGCATTTGTGCGCATATGCTGTTCGGGCAGACGATGCTAGTGGGCTTTGGTTTAAGCCGGATCCTAGTATTATATGGATGGATTAGTTTTGTCTTCTGTGCATTCGCATTCTACGGAATGCGGATGCAGGTGTGTATGCACGGTTGTGAGGAGTGAAGAAGAAGGAGGTGCCTCATTAGGGTTTTGACCGTTGGTTCGGTCAAAACCATTATGAGGTGAGGAAAATATTTACTAATCTTTTTAATGATAATTGTGATATGGCTAATTGCTTTGACCATTTGACCATGCTTGACTATTTGACCTAGTTGACCATTGTTGACTTGGACTTTTCTTGAGAGCACTAGATCCTTCTTTTGCTTTTGGCTTTGGATTTGATTTGAGATGATAATGGTCAAATCAATGTAGCCATCAACTTTATCATGATAAGAGATTAGTAATTATTATGTTTATGGATCATTATCTCTTTCTCATTCTCTCTCTTCAAGTGAGAGCTCCCATGGTTCCTCCTTCTTCTTCCTCTCTTGATTTTTCTATAGCTCTCATGTGTTGAGAAAAATAGAAACAAAATAGACAAACAAATCCACCATCATCTTCTACACCACCTAGGACTTCAAGAATGGCAAACTTGTTGCCCTAGTTACCTCGGCTTGAGGTGGAGCTCGGACTACAGACTCTCGGGTGGATCGTCTTCGACTCTAGGAGGCCGCGGAGGTGACCAAGATCCGGATCGATCCTCGGAGCTTGCACGGACGAGGAGGACAGCGGAAAGAAGACCCGAAGGACTTGTTGCATGAGATATAATCTCTTAACCATAATAGATAGAACCTCTTGTTGTTTGTTAGCAATGGTTTGGCAAAGATCCTCAAGTTTTAGTCCATGTTACCTTGAGTTAAAAATTTGATTTTTACCTATTCCGCCTCCCCGTAAGCACCGGGGTGGGTAACATGGACTTACAGTGGTATCAGAGCCTCGCTAAACCATTACTAACTTGTTAGAAAAGTGTTAGAAATTCGATCGCCGGAAAAAATCGCAAAACACGTCAGAAAATTGCACTTTTCTGTCGATTTTAAAATCTGGTCCAAAAATTTTTCCAGGGACTTTAAAAATACGTGCAGGCTTTTTGAAGGACACACAAGAAAATTGAGACCATGAATCGGTCAGACCGCCGCGGATCCGCGGCCGAGTCGAAGCCGAGTCAACTCGGTTTTCCTGCTTCCTGTCCATATTTGTATTTTATGATTTTTAAGATAGTTTGTTTCTGCCCAGATTTTGCTGAGTACTGTGTTGTGCTTGGGGTAGTTTCAAATCAAGTTATCGATCGAAATTCTAAGTACTTTTGCTAATCGGATCTTCTGTGATGTGATATATATATTGAACGTCTACTAATCGCTATACGTCGATTAGTGAGGGTTATACATATCTGTGATCTGTGATGTTGGTTTGTGTATATGAACTTGTTGGATTGTCGTGATGAATAGCCGGGGTTGTGAGATGAGAGTTTTCATTTTTCATTCAATGTAAAATTTGTAATTTGATGTAATATTATTTTATGGCCGCACATCCAGGTTGAGATTGTAGCCGCCATTGTATATTATTTCTTTTACTGTTTTTGCTCCTAGGATAGACCCAAGGTGGGGTGCACAAACTACCGGGTACTTTGAAGTGCCGAGTGGCCTACTCACGTTGTTGAGGGAGGTTGCTTCACTTCGGGTACTTGGCGGATAGTTTGCCGCACCCTTAGGGGTCTAGGGTGGGATTTGGCTATTCATCGCGACCGTGTAATCCGTCTTTCGTTGCAGACTCGAATGAAACGCGGATTCCTAGCATATCCAATGTGTTCATCTGTGATCTTGAATGGCTATCATTGCATCTGACGAATGTAAATATTTATATATGATATCTAGTAGGTATTCCTTATGTTTTGCATCCGCGCTAGTCCAGCCCCCGCTCTGTCGTTAGTGAAGTAACCTAACGGGTAATGACGGGGCCCAATAGCGAATGCGGATGGCATAAGCGTACGTCATATTTTCGCTGTTTTCTGCAATGGTAGGATTAATTGATGGGACGCATTAAATTAATGCAAAGAAAACAAACCAAAGTTAAATCGTTGGAACAATTTCAAAACCACTAGGTTTTTTCCAAAAACAGAAAACTTTTAAAAACGCGGAGCTTAAACCACTCCTTCTAAAGGCTATCAAGGTTCCCTCGATTATATCAAGTTCACTACGTTCACGGTTTCGCAAAAACCATTCGTAGCCCTCCGTCATTTCATATGAATATTCAATAGTATTCAACCTATGTTTGTTGACCTTCGTCAAGGCATGGTGATTGGTAGTTGTTGGGTGTTCATATGTAGCATAGATAGATGCGTTAGTTTGGGACAGTCGTATTACCTTGTTGACCTTCGTCAAGAGTATATACGGGTGGGTTCAAATTAACCTGGAAAATGATGGATAGAACTTGACATGTGACTTATGATTTGTTGACCTTCGTCAATGTCATAAGAGCATGGGGCAAAAATCCACATCGGGAGTTTCTAAAGAAACTGAAACTTGCTAGTGTTGCATACCATTTGGAGTTTGATAATGTTGGTAGGATTCCTTCGGCATTATCTCACAATGATATGGATCCCGATCCTACTGTGAGTATCCGCTACTCCTCGGGAAACTTTTCACTTAACGATCAATGCTATAAACCAAGTAGGTGTCTAGAAAGGTGTTAGCGGGGCTACGCCCACAGGGAAAAGAGGTTATTTAATTAAGGAACTTCGCGAAAGCGTCGTAAAACCTCCCTCGAAGTACCGACACCAGCCTGGCTGAACGGTTAAGCAAGTATTGTACGGTTAGACCAATCCCGACTAATTCTTCTTTTATGGTTTGAGAAAGGATTCGAGAAACAGTGGGAGCCATCCTATTTAGATAAACTAAAAACCAATCTAAACTTATAAGAGCATCATGCTAAGTGTTTTCTTCTCTCTCTCTTAATTGCAGCGACCCAGTGACCAGACATAGGTTACATCTAGATAATAAAATGACTGAATCTGACTGTTATGACTGGCAAAGGTCTGTCCATATGTCCATTACCCATGACAAGCTCGGACACCTCCTAACTAATCAAACCCCTGCCATCTCAGGACCAGTTTCCCCTGTCACGGATATTGATATCCGTAAGACATCGGAAAAAGACTGTGTGAATGCCAAGTGCCTCGTGTTGGCCTCAGTTGATGGTGCATACCAGAGGCAGCACGAGAAGATGGACTTAGCTTCTGTCTTCTTCCATAACAAAGATTTATATGGAGATCAATCTCGTATCGTAAGATATGAGACCTTGAACGAATTGCTTCAAGCGAGGTTGGCTTTTGGGTCATTTGTAGGGGACAACGTCTTTACAGAGACTAGTTTTTTTGATGAGCTCACAGACTTGAAGACCACGTTGAAGGACAGGTCAAATACTGACTTGATTCTACAGTCCCTGCCCTCTAATAATACCCTGAAAGAAACCAGGGAAGAAAAAGGAAAGGGAAGGGCAAAAGATTCGGGACTGGATGTAGTAAAGGAGGGATGTTCCTATTGTTACAGGAATGAACATTGGCAGAAGGATTGCAGGGCTAGCAAAACCAGTAGCCAGGATTCGAAGCATGTTGTGGCTTCGGCTTCGGGTGTGTTTGTAGTAGAAAACTGTATATCAATTAACCCTACTTCCTGGGTACTGGATACCGGATTAGGATCTCACATCTATAATTCATTATAGGCTTTGAGAAACCGTAGAGTTATCAGGATAGGTGATATGACTCTCAGGGTTGCCAACGGAATGAGCGTGGACGCTGAATCCGTAGGGGAATATCACCTTGGATTGACAAGTGGGCAGATATTGATTTTGCGTAACTGTTTGTATGTACCTAGTATGGCTTGTAATATCATATCTGTATCCTTAATTTCTAAGGAAGGATATGATTTTACTTTTGTAAGCGATGTGGTCCACATCCACATAAATCAAGTTCTGATTGGGTCAGGTACATTAGAAAACGGGATATACGTATTGAATCAAGCTCAGGTTTTCAGTGTCCAAAACACACTTAAAAGAAAGTCTCCGGAAACAAATCAGGCTTTTTTATAGCATTGTAGACTGGGTCACATTAATGAGACACGGTTAACAAAGTTACATAAAGAGGGATACTTGAATCCGTTCAAGTATCAGTCTTATGCTACTTGTGAATCTTGTCTCATGGGAAAGATGACAAAGACTCCGTTCACTGGACTGTAGGGTTGCTAGGCACGCGCACAAGGGTCTACGAGGCATCGACCATGCCCGATTAAAAATTTAGCCATACCGAACAACCCGAATACGGATCTTTAAACTAGAGATTAGGCGAAAACTAATATGTTAACAACTTTAACACTAAGTGAGAGGGATTACAACCTTTGTAGATCCGGTCCTTCACTTCATATGCTCCGTGTTGTGGTCCCTTCGCTGCGATCATCGGGTTCCGGACTCTCGAGAGGTTCCACGAAGAGAAAGATGCAACCTTTGCTTCCGATCTTCGATACAAAGATGATCTACCTGGAAGTTTCGTTAACACAAGCTAACACTCATGAAATGATGTGAACACCCTCATCTAAATGGCAAGGGAAGATGAGGATGATGAAGTAGGATATTTGCTCTCTTTATTTATCTTTTTCTCATATTTTTTCATCACAAAAATCAAAGCAAGAAAGCTTTGTAAGCCAAGAAGAAGAAGGAAGAAGATGAACAATATCATAGAATTCCTTTTGTGATGAATAATCAAAGAGATAATGATGAATTATGCAACCATGGTAAAGTAACCATTGTAGAGATTGAACTAGGGTTAAAGGGTGTGGTTGGGTTAAGAAATATCATGCTAAAATATCTTTTCCAAAACAAAAAAGAAAACCTTCTAGAAACATCTAGAAAGGTTTAACCCTAATCAAACCCTAACCATGTTTAATCTCTACTAAACATGTTGCATTAGTAATCATATCATGTTACAATATTATATATCACATATATAATATTTATTGTAACAAAATAAAATAATACAATTAACATATATCGCATATATATCAATGTATTATCCGAGTGAGAAAAAGAATCTTGTAGTGAGCTAATATTAGTTAATGTCATTTAATATATCATATATATTATTATACATTAAATTATCGAATCAACACTTGATCCGACAATCCGGCTATATCGCATATAACCGACTAATATTTATCCGTACCGATTCATCGAATCAACACTTGATCCGATGACCCGGCTGATATCAAATATCGCGAGAATAAAATACGGTATCTCATATCGTATTATCCTCGGTCCCGCACATATCACATACGTGCCCCTACTCCGTTTTGCTGAGCCAAGAAACCTCTGTGTAGGACTCTAAAGAATCGTCAATACGCCGGCAGTAGGTGATGATCATATCAAACACCCACAAGCTGCAAGCGGTCAGCTAAACGTAACAGCTATCCAGGTATTGAGTGCTCAGAAGATCAACAAGCAAGCCTGTAACTTCTCCTGTGAATCCAAACAGTAACACTCCCGTACAGTTCGGTCTCGTCGTCTGATATGTTGCATATCTCGCCTAGGGGTGGTAAACGTCAGACCCCAGTAGCTCGATAAGTCGTGTCGATATGAGGTCTATAACAGTTCGAGAAACTACTGATAACACTTACCAGTAAATCTCAGCAACCCTGGCCAGGGATTTCCGGTTATAGCCAATCGAACACAGCACAACATCAACTCCCTATACCGGGAGAGACGAATCCCTTCCTATCGCTCATTGCCTCCATGTGATTCGGGACTGTACCCAAATGCCACCTTTTTGCACGCCCTCTTGGACGTGGTATGATGGAAATCAAAGCACAGTGGGAATCACACAAGACTCTATGACAATCTCGGGTCAACAGACTACTCTGTACCAGTGTCACCGGAGAACTGCCATCTGACGTGAGGTATAATACCATCTGGGAGTTCTCGGCGAGTCCGTCCAGTGTACCCAGTCTCCACTGAGCACCCGTACACCATCCTTGATGTCAAACACCGATGGATATGGGATCATCCATCGCCCAACATATGGGTCAAGATGCGTATACGCTAGTCTACTCTGGTGCATCGATGCCCTGTCTCGATACACCCTCGATTAGGAACAGTTATAGGATGTACTCGTCGACTACCGTGGCCCCACTAGTATGATCTCATCATAGTCCCAGTAGTCGAGTACATATCCTAAGGGCTTTATCAACATGTAATATAGAGACAATCAGAGTACATGTTAAGATAAAGTGCAACCAGATAGCATACTATCATGTCGAGCAAGAAAGTCCTCCCTATATATGTCCTAGCATCCACTACAATATACATCGTATGTACAGTAATGGCCTCTAGGGCATACATATAACTAACACCTTGGATTGATAAGTGGGCAGATATTGATTTTGCGTAACTGTTTGTATGTACCTAGTATGGCTTGTAATATCATATCTGTATCCTTAATTTCTAAGGAAGGATATGATTTTACTTTTGTAAGCGATGTGGTCCACATCCACATAAATCAAGTTCTGATTGGGTCAGGTACATTAGAAAACGGGATATACGTATTGAATCAAGCTCAGGTTTTCAGTGTCCAAAACACACTTAAAAGAAAATCTCCGGAAACAAATCAGGCTTTCTTATAGCATTGTAGACTGGGTCACATTAATGAGACACGGTTAACAAAGTTACATAAAGAGGGATACTTGAATCCGTTCGAGTACCAGTCTTATGCTACTTGTGAATCTTGTCTCATGGGAAAGATGACAAAGACTCCGTTCACTGGACACGGAGTAAGAGCAAGCGAGCTCTTAGGACTCATACACAGTGACGTGTGTGGTCCAATGTCTACACATGCGCGAAGTGGTTATTCATACTTCATTACTTTTACGGATGATTTCTCTAGGTATGTACATGTCTTCCTGATGAAGCATAAATCCGAGGCCTTTGAGAAATTTTGAGAATACAAGAATGAAGTTGAAAAACAAACAGGCAAAAGTATCAAGGCATTGAGATCTGATCGAGGTGGTGAATACTTGAGTGCCGAGTTTCTGGGCTACTTAAAAGAGAATGGAATTCTCTCTCAGCTTACTCCTCCATACACACCACAACACAACGGTGTATCGGAAAGGCGGAATCGAACTCTATTGTATATGGTTCGTTCCATGATGAGTAAGGCTGAGTTACCGCGATCTTTCTGGAGTTATGCACTAGAAACAGCTGCATATCTTTTGAACAAGGTTCCAACCAAGACTGTGCCCACCACTCCATATCAGATGTGGAGTGGGAAGAAACCATGTCTTAAGTATATTAAGACATGGGGATGTCCAGCTTTTGTAAAGAAGCAGCATGCGGACAAGCTCGAGGCACGCTCAGTACTGTGTAAGTTTGTGGGATACCCCAAGAACTCCAAGGGGGTATCTTTTCTATTCCGCAGAGGAACAAAAGGTTTTTTTTTCTCAGCATGCCCACTTCTTGGAAACTGAATTTTTTGAAAATCAGATAAGTGGGAGCGCAATAGAACTGGAAGAAATTTCAGAACCATAAGTTATTACTGAAAGCTTGGTAGAACCAGAAGTTTCAGGAGAACCGGACATCCCAGCGCCACTCCGCAGGAGTAGTAGGCAGTCTCATCCGCCCGAGAGATACTACGGTTTTCTCATAGACGGGGATCGAGAGGATTGCGTCATTGAATATAATGAGCCTACTAGCTTCCAGCAAGCCATTCAGAGCGGTGACTCGGTAAAATGGCTGGATGCAATGCGAACCGAGATGGAGTCCATGTACACCAGCAAAGTTTGGACTTTGGACATTGCTCCAGAAGGGTTAAAACCCGTAGGCTGCAAATGGATCTTCAGAAAGAAGATTGGTGTAGATGGGCAGGTTGAAACCTATAAGCTAGACTTGTTGCAAAGGGTTTTCGTCAAAGACTTGGTTTAGACTATGACGAAACCTTTTCTCTAGTGGCTATGCTCAAATCCATTCGGATCCTTCTTTCTATTGCTGCCTTTCACGATTATGAGATCTGGCAGATGGACGTAAAGACGGCTTTTCTAAATGGAAATTTGGAAGAGTGCGTCTATATGGATCAGCCGGAGGGTTTCATATGGTTTGTTTCTATTTTAATATGTGCATGTGTTTCTTTTAGCATATCGCTTATAAATATTAGTGGAGCCCTTAGGATATTTGCTTGATTACCAGCGTTGTGATGGCAATCACACTTGGGGGGGCTGGGTAATCTACAAGCACATCCTTATACAGGTTCCTAGTCGTAGGATTATCGAGACAGGGTATCGATACTCCGGAGTAGACTAGCGTATGCGCTTCTCATCCCAGCAGGGGAGATGGTCTGTCCCACAGCCATCAGTACGCCGTACTGGAGATAGTATGCGGGTGCTCGTTAGGTTACGAGTACACTGGACAAGACTCGTCGGGAACTGTTGGTTGGTACTATACCTATCATCAGATAACAGTTCCCAGGTGACAGGAGTACAGCTTAGTCTGTCGACTTAACACTGCTACTTCGCCTCGAGTGTGTTCCCACTGTACTTTGATTACTACCCTACCACGGCTCAAAGGAGCCGTGCAAATAGGTAGTAGTTGGGTGCAGTCCCGAAGCACTTGGAGGCAGTAGCGGTTAGATAGGATTCGTCTCTCCCGGTATTGGGGGTTGATATCGCGCTGTGTCTAGGAGAGCCATTACACAAAGTCCCTGGCCAGGGCAAGCGAGAATTACTGGTAGTGTTTCCAGTAGTTTCTCAGGGTGTTCTGGGCTACACTCCGGCACGACTTGTACCGCTATTAGGGGCCTGACATTTACCGCCCCCTAGGCCCGACATGCGATACTCATAGACGAACAGACCAGACTGTACGGAGATTGTCACATTCAGGCTCAGTAGGAGTTCAGATGGGTTTACCTCATCGGCCTTCTTATCGACATCTACCTGGGGACCGTTATGTACAGCTAGTGCCGCTTGCGGTCTGTGGTTAAATCCACTGCCAGCGTAGTATCGAGTCTTTAGAGTCCCATACAAAGAGTTTCCCTGTACTAGGCGAAAGGTGTAGAGGCCGTATGGTTTTATGGCAGGGCTACGATCACTTACGTGCACTTGTGCGCGTATGCTGTTCGGGCAGACGATGCTAGTGGGCTTTGGTTTAAGCCGGATCCTAGTATTGTATGGATGGATTAGTTTTGTCTTCTGTGCATTCGCATTCTACGGAATGCGGATGCGGATGTGTATGCAGTTGTGAGGAGCGAAGAAGAAAGAGGTGCCTCATTAGGGTTTTGACCGTTGGTTCGGTCAAAACCATTATAAGGTGAGGAAAATATTTACTAATCTTTTTAATGATAATTGTGATATGGCTAATTGCTTTGACCATTTGACCATGCTTGACCATTTGACCTAGTTGACCATTGTTGACTTGGACTTTTCTTGAGAGCACTAGATCCTTCTTTTGCTTTTGGTTTTGGATTTGATTTGAGATGATAATGGTAAAATCAATGTAGCCATCAACTTTATCATGATAAGAGATTAGTAATTATTATGTTTATGGATCATTATCTCTTTCTCATTCTCTCTCTTCAAGTGAGAGCTCCCATGGTTCCTCCTTCTTCTTCCTCTCTTGATTTTTCTATAGCTCTCATGTGTTGAGAAAAATAGAAACAAAATAGACAAACAAATCCACCATCATCTTCTACACCACCTAGGACTTCAAGAATGGCAAACTTGTTGCCCTAGTTATCTCGGCTTGAGGTGGAGCTCGGACTACAGACTCTCGGGTGGATCGTCTTCGACTATAGGAGGCCGCGGAGGTGACCAAGATCCGGATCGATCCTCGGAGCTTGCACGGATGAGGAGGACAGCGGAAAGAAGACCCGAAGGACTTGTTGCATGAGGTATAATCTCCTAAGCATAGTAGATAGAACCTCTTGTTGTTTGTTAGCAATGGTTTGGCAAAGATCCTCAAGTTTTAGTCCATGTTACCTTGAGTTAAAATTTTGATTTTTACCTATTCCGCATCCCCGTAAGCACCGGGATGGGTAACGTGGACTTACACATATACCCATGTTCACTTCTACATAATTTTACTTGTCGTTTACGTTACTTCATGATTATGCTATACAAATCACTCTTCACTTTTACTCTACATGTGGGACTTACCGAACGCTAGTTCGCTGACGGGCATTCCACCCATCTTTGTCTTCTTGAAATATTCGTCAGATACGGTTAAGATTGAAGAGGTGGACGCAATAGAGGAGGAGTATGACAAGATCGTTGCTCAGGTTTAAATTAGCTTATCTTTTCTTTCGGTTTATTTATGTCACATGTTTAAGCATTTCTGTTATTGTATTTACTTTTCAATTGAACTCTTGTATTGTAAATATTTCAAGTTTGAATGTAAATAAAGATATTTATCGAAAAATTTCAGTCTCTATTTATTCTTGCATTGAGTATTATTGTTTCAATACGCTTATCATATTTATTTAGGAAATGACCTTCTTTGAATAAATATATTGCGGGCTTACCATGCCTACTAAAAAGCGGGGAGTGACAACCGCAAAGCCTTAAGGTAGAAGAACAAACAAAACAAATAAGAGAGGAAACTATATAACACAGTATGTTGTGTTATCATGTTAGGGAGTTTAGTCCCACATCGGTAAAATAGGAAAAAATTATTATACCACAATCCTATAAAAGGATGGCTATATTAGACCATAAAAACAATGATGATGAAATAAGAGATTTCAAAAGAAAAATAATTAAGAATTATTTTAAACTTCTCCTCTAAAATAGGGTTCCTATCGGTTTCTGCAATTGTAGTAAGTATGTTTTTATGATTCATATTAGATGAATAATCGGATATCATACGCACCGCATCCGTTGCTTTAGCTGTATGATTTCATATATATATATATATATATATATTAGAATAATGGAGAAAAGAGGCCATAAGAGGAAATTTCCTCCTATGGCATGGAAAAAATACAACCTCCACCAATTTTTTCGACGATCGGCCCCCATCATCTTCATCGTTATCATCTAAGATGTGGGTACACCAAATTTTATGTGATTCTACAACTTTTCACCGTTTGATTTAGCGGTGTAAAAAGTTCTATTGTCGGTAAACCGTTAATTTTGAACCCACTAAATCAACGGTGAAAAAGTTATGGAATCACATGAAATTTGGTTTACGCACATCTTAAATGATAACGATGATGATGATGGGTGCCGATCGTCGGAAAAAATGGTGGAGGTTGTATTTTTTCCACGCAATAGGAGGAAATCCCCTCCTATGGCCTCTTTCCTCCATTAATATATATATATATATATATATATATATATATATATATATATATATTCTTTCTCTTGGAAAGGAGATGTATCATAGAGAAGCTCTAATTAAAACAACACATGAGGAATAATAATAAAAGGTCAATGTTTGCAGAGATGCTCACACATGTGCATTGACCTTTTGGTAATTGGAGACAAACCATGCTGCGTACAAATATTGAGACCCTATATAAATGTTGTATTCCTTTCCTTGGTCCATTATGGAGGCAGCAAAATCTATAGGCTTGACTTTGGGTTATTGAAATCTAAGACTATATATTGCAATTTGTTAAGCATTGAAACTAATTAACTAGATTGATGTATATTATTTTTGAATGAAGGTGATGGTATTGATGCCAAAAATCAACACCATCATTTTATTTTATTATGAGACCCATCGTTTCAATTTACACGGCTTTCAATATAACCAGCTTGCATGGAAACAAATTAAGCACCATCTGAATATTGTACCTAAGAACTTTTCCAACACAGGGTTGTAGATATTTTATATTATCATGGGTGTCCATTCGATCTGAGAAGTTCTTATTATTAATTTAAGCAACCGTGTACAACAAAATCATACTTCCTTTTAAAAATATTCATGAATACATTAAAAAAAAAAGGATAGACTAAATAATTGTCATACGAACTTTAGCACAAACTCCATATTAAGTAAACCCCTTTGAATTCTCTATGAGATTTATATGCCATTATGCATGCATAAGTCCTAACGAAGTTAAAACATCACGGTCTTATATTAACATTCTTTTTCTTCTCATGTCAAAGTCGCATTTGACATTTTTAGATGGAACCATTCATGTGATAGGCGATTAAGATTCGGTAAGAAATAAGTATATTTTAAAATATGATCGATTTATGTTTCAAATACAACCATTGGTGTAACCAAAGAATTTACTTGATTCTTTGTATTTTAATTAGATGCGGGCTCCTTGGAAATTGAACCGACAAAGTCTCACAACATGATTCTTAGTCGTACATATATTTGCTGTCCCAGCGTACCAATCTTCAAAATTGATCAACCGACAGTTGGATCTTTAGGGCATGTTCACGTGCATGTATGTTTTCTTGCAAGGACATGCATGTGATGTTGAGTTTGCAACATTAGTCAATTGCGTGGGGGCAACGTCACATCTCTCCCCCCACCCACACATTTGTGTGTGTGTGTGTGAGAGAGAGAGAGATGTGTGTGGTGATTGTAGTGTAAAAGGTGAGCAAACCAAGGCAGACCCATCCCCATTTCTTTGCACAAGAGAGGGTCATTAAACAGTCGGTGATGGGGCCATGCTTGAGAACAAAACATAATTTTGAAACAAGTAAGCATGTGTCATTTATAGAATAGAAATGTGGACAACATTTCTAAGCACTTGGGAATGCACAAACTAAGTGCGCGCATATTTGGTTGCCAGTATTTGAAGCTACATGCAGATCCAACCACGATACGAACTGAACTGATCGCGATTATATTTCAAATTCAAAAGGTAACATTAGAACTGTGTTTCATGTGGCTGCTTTAATAGTTGAAGTCTATAATGATGATGCTTTTGAATCTAGAAAGAATTGTTGTTAAATGAGTAGTCCCGCCTCGGTGTCTAAAAGTTTGGATGATCTTGTGATCTTTTTGACCAATAGTGGCAGAATTGTTGTTTTCAACTACTACGAGGGAAAAAGATTTGGGTGTTAAATTTACAATTCAACTATTTAAATTA
Source organism: Agapanthus africanus (assembly GCA_030015575.1). Lineage (NCBI taxonomy): Eukaryota > Viridiplantae > Streptophyta > Magnoliopsida > Asparagales > Amaryllidaceae > Agapanthus > Agapanthus africanus. Next base: position 336,625,320 of record JASDDO010000004.1, on the reverse strand, counting down.
GAATGCATTTCATAAAGGTTACAAGTTGTAATTAAAGGAATAACAAAAATTTTATGGTAAATTGTCAAAAAAAAAAACCTGGCCCATTCTGGGAAAAACCTGCCGTTCAAAATCTTTCTGAAAAAAACCCTTGACTGTATTTTATTGGGGCTTTTATTTCCTTCAACTGTTTAGATATTACAGACAACATTTCAGATATTACATAGAACTAGTAAAAAGGGAATGTTAATTGGGCCCAACTGTTGTTTAACAAAAGCAAAGGGTCCAGAAGTTTGAGGTGGCCAGGAGCTTTTTGACAATTCACACAAATTTTCAAGTACAAGTAAGTTTGAAACTTAAGAAAACCAACAAGGTATCATTTGAAAGATACTTATGCAATTCATGAATGCTTTTGAGATATATATATATGAGAATAATGGAGAAAAGATGCCATAGGAGGGGATTTCCTCCTATGGCGTCGAAAAAACACCCCCTCCGTAGTTTTTTCCGACGATCGGCACCCACCATCTTCATCGTCATCATCTAAGATGTGGGTATACCAAATTTCATGTGATTCTACAACTTTTTCACCGTTGATTTAGGAATGTAAAAAGTTCTATTGTCGGTAAACCGTTAATTTTGAACCCACTAAATCAACGGTGAAAAAGTTGTAGAATCACATGAAATTTGGTATACTCACATCTTAGATGATGACGATGAAGATGGTGGGTGCCGATCGTCGGAAAAAACTAGGGAGGGGGTGTTTTTTCGACGCCATAGGAGGAAATCCCCTCCTATGGCCTCTTTCCTCCATTAATCTATATATATATATATATAGAGAGAGAGAGAGAGAGAGAGAGAATAATGGAGGAAAGAGGGCATGGGAGAGGATTTACTCCTATGGCTAGGGGTGTAAACGATCCGAACTCGAGCCAGCCAAGCTCGGCTCGAGTTCGGCTCGTGGTTCTTTTTGTCAGCCCTAGTCCGGCTCGTTTAATTAATCGAGCTAGAGATGCTCAGCTCAAGTCCAGTTCGATTAAACATGCCCAGCTCGTGTTCGGTTCATTTGTGGCCCATTAACTAAACGAGCCGAGTTCACGAGCCGAGCTCAACTGAGCTCGTTTAGAGCTCGTTTGTGAGCTTGGCTCGTTTTCAGCTCATTTACTCATATTAATAGTATCTTCCAAGAAAAAAACATAATTAACAATAATGCTTAAAACTCAGGGTTTTGAGATATGGAAAAATTAAAAAACATTAACATCTAGGGCATTGAATGGGTCTAAGTGCTGGGTTTTATATTTATCTCAGTACACTTTATATACTGTCATTTAATTGAATTAAGTGTTCTGAGAGTTGTATAGAATCTGCTATATATTACATATTACTTTTTTTTTTCAAACTGTGTAACCCAGCCGAACCCGAGTCAATACCGAACGAGCTTGGCTGAGCTCGAGTCCGGCTCGTTTAATAAACGAGCCGGGCTTTCTGGCTCATGTCCGGCTCATTAATAAATGAACCGAATTTGAAAGAGCCGATACCGAGCCGAACCTTAATCGAACCCGAGCTGGCTCGTTCAATTACCACCCCTACCTATGGCGTCGAAAAAACACTCTCCATCGTGTTTTCCGACGATCAGAATGCACCATCTTCATCGTTATCATCTAAAGATATGGATACACTAAATTTCATGTGATTCTACAACTTTTTCACCGTTGAACTAGTGGGTTCAAAATTATCGGTTTACCGAGTGGGTTCAAAATTATCGGTTTACCGACAATAGAACTTTTTACATTGCTAAATCAACGGTGAAATAGTTGTAGAATCACATAAAATTTGGTGTACCCACGTCTTAGATGATAACGATGAAGATGATGCATTCCGATTGTCGGAAAACACGATGGAGGGTGTGTTTTTTCGACGCCATAGAAGGAAATTCCCTCCTATAGCATCTTTCCTCTCTCTATATATAGAGAGAGAGAGAGGAAAGGTGTCATAAGAGGGGATTTCCTCCTATGAACGTCGGAAAAATGCAACCTCCGTGATTTTTTTCGACGATCGGCATACATCACCTCCAATTTTATCATCTAAGATATGGATATACCAATTTTCACATGATTATACCATTTTTCAACGTTGATTTAATTGGTGCAAAATTAATGGTTTGTCGACAATAAAACTTTTTTCATTGCTAATCAATTCAACGGTGAAAAAGTAGTGGAATCACATGAAATTTGATATATGCACATCTTAGATAATAACGATATGATGGATGCCGATCGTCGGAAAAAATGGTGGGGATTGCATTTTTTCGACGCCATCGGAGGAAATCCCCTCCTATGATCTATTTTCTCCATTATTCTCTCTCTCTCTCTCTCTCTCTCTCTCTCTCTCTGCGCGCGCGCGTGTGTCTTTCATACTCGGGCATGGTAGAACTGAGACTAAAGGTGAAAGGGGTAGGATAAGTTGTCAAGAATATGAAAGTAAACACCTTAGGACCCAATCAATATTCATGAAAACCTGACATTAATTCCAAAAAAATAACTTTAATATACATAATCTCTTCAAAACTGTTAATCAAAATGATACAAACCGATTGAGATACTTTTAATTTACAATGCCCTTGATCAAGCCATTGTGTCAAACCTCCATCAGAAACTGCTCCAATATGCAACCTGATTCTCCAAATCGCTTGACTATAGATTCCTCACCTGAGCATAGAAACAGATACATCTTAAAGCTAGCCGATTGAGATACTTTTAATTTAAAATATGGTTTTCTTCATATTAAAGCTATCAGATACATCTTGCAAATAGATAATTAAATAAATTGTTCGACAATTCTAATTATCCCCCTTCAATGAGCTAGTTACTGAATTTCAACGTTGAATTTCTCAGACCGCAACAACCGTTTTAATCCGCTGAGACAGGCGTCATGGGCATTTCGATAGCACGGTTGTCGGCATAATCTTTTTTTACGAAATTCATCTTTCATTTCATTATCGCTATCATCTACGTTTCTGCAAATCAGAATCAAGTGGCCTATGAAGCTAGGCTCCATGAAAGAACTAATAAATTTTTTACACCAATCCTCATTTCATTCCTTATTTCATTACTGCCAAAAACCTGACCGATAGATTAAAGCAAAAGAGGGATTGGGAGGGGGGGATGACCAATTGGCATCCTTCAAGTTATCTAGAGAAGAAAGACCATACATTTACCATAGGAGATTATTTTCAAGTCCAAGACACGAGTTAAGCCAAAAGCAAACTACAGTTTAAAATATCCATAAAGTAAACAAAGCATGACAAGAAATTCTCGATTCCTACCTCTGGAACCAGCTGAGATGAACACCCTGGCTTTTGCATTATTGTTGTTTCGCATCACGAATATGAAGCATAAGCTGCATATATGACCAAGTCAATACGTGCGAAGCAATTCAAAGTTCTATTTAATATATATACAAAATTACCTTTGTTCCCACATAGAACGACGTAAATATGCCCCCAAGAACAGGCAACCCTGTATACATAGGCAGGAACAAAAGGAAAATACAGGTAAAGTAATTGCATGCTTGTTTAAGGGATAGAAACATAATTTTTTCAGAGAATTACCATCTTTTTGGAGCAACCTGGAAACCAACCAGTTTAAGCCTGATGGCCCGATCACATAACCAACAAGGTTTACAACCTGTAATATATACATAGTATATAAGGATGCCATAGCAACGATAGAATTATGAGAGTATACGGAATGAAACAATGCCCAGATAACGAATCATTGTTCTTCATTAGGCCAATTGTATATCAGAGTATGTTCATATTTTTTACGGGTATAGGAATTCAGCACCAATTTGTTTTGCAGAAAGGCAGCCATACAAAATGGCATTTGTTTTGTGGAACTTTTTCAATCATGCTCTAAAGCAACCCATTTAAATGGGGAAAAGGTTTAGGTGTTGGCAATGTAGGTATTGATAATGTTAATGATGAATTGAGTTGAAGTTCTTGGTGTATACGTCTCATTTCCGAAGTTTGGCATTTATCTGCAGCCTTATAAAGAATGGAAAGCAACTATGTCTATCCACGAGGTTACTAAAAAATCAGCACGAACCTCATGAAAATAAGATGACAACAACAGTACGTTGATAGGATACAGGTCACATCCAAATGAGGTGGACCCCACAAAGTAGGCTGCTATACGTATATTGTGAGTGCACAAACATAGACACGTTTATAAAGATGCAGAGACTGATAATCCCCTCTAAGTACCACAATTGTAGCAATATGTGGCAGGATATCTATCTAAATAAACATTATTATTAAAAGGAAGCTAACGTGTAATTCAAATGCTGAATATTCTGAAATGAATTATGAGCTATGCAGAAAACTATGACACGAGCTTCGAAATTGAGAAGCCACCAAATGATGAGAATTATGATCACATACCATTAAACCCATAATTGTAATTGCCCCAGTCACAGCAATAAATTCACGAAGAAGGAACCTCCCGAGATTGCTTCTAGCCTAATCAGAGAATTAGTAAAGTACATAAGATATGCACATCATAATAATAAAGCTAATCACCAGATAAAATACAAATAAATGAATATGATATCATTATGAGACATGCAAGTGGAAAACTAGTACCTAAAGTGCAATCATGAAGCGAATAATATCAATCATAGCTAGAGATCAACAGAAAAGTTCAAGCTCGTCTCCTAAACTTTGGCACTAGTCATGTCCATACATCAAATGATTAACTTCAAACCATAGTTATTTGGCATTCAATAAAAGTAAACCAAAGCACAGGGAATATATAACCTAATAGAAAATTCAAGGGCACGAATAAAAGTTTGACGATAAGTGAAAGGTGTGATGGTACAATTAACATCATGGTATATACCAAAAAAAAATCTTCATGGTATACCAAAGCAATTTTTTCTGGCATTGTTTTCTATATCTCCAGAATTTGTTCACAGCAGAACGCAGAAAGTCTTTCCTTACAATGGCATAAATGGGAAATAGCAATTTGTGATTCACTTGAGAAGAAATGGTCCTGTCACAAACTTAATAACTTATTTGTTGATCATAAATCTTATTCCAAGTAAGAGAGTCTCAAGTCCACTACGTTCACATGCTGTCCTGTTTAGGCTGTCAGCATGATTCATAAGGAGGTGGTAAATTTAATTCAGCCTATAATGTTTAAAGCCTTCAAATTTTTACTTTAGTATCTTTACTGCATTCCTTGGGCTTGCCACCATCCTTTTTATGACATGAAGAGATTTCTCAATATTTTATTGAAAATACCAAAATGGTCCGGCACAAGCAACTAAAATAAACTGATTGATTTGAAGCTGAATGATGGATGCAGGAGACTTCAACGAGAATAGAACAGCTTTTACCTGATATGTGTTTAACAATGACTTGATGACAATTTCAGGGATTAGAAATATACAAGTTAGCCATGCCCATGAAAGAAGTTTCCTGTAAAAAATAAACAATCATAAAACAGAAGACGGTGGTTGGAAAATCAACCGACTTTCTCTTATACTTCAGCACATCTTTAATGATCTTAAACAATAAAACAATGAAAATTTTGGGATAAATTACCACTCCAGGTCATGCCATATCGCAACAAATGTGAAAATAACCCACACATTGAGTAACTTCCTTTGAGAACCTCCAAGTGGAATGTACATGTACCTAGAGCAACATAGCTTATAATTAGCATAAGAGAATTGCTTTAGCTTATTTAATTGCACAAAAAATATTGGTCAAGCTTAAATAAAACAGCATGCAAACCTGACTAGCCATTTGTTGAAAGAAGCGTGCCAACTTTTCCAAAAGCTTTCCAAGTCATGGCAGTTATTGATACACCGTGGCATGTTCTCAGGAGCTTCAATACCTCCAACCTGCAAAAGAAAGCAATTTTGATGGGTAAATCTGGGAGGTCTTGAAAGAAATTTTTTGAGAACGATCAGCTTGGCTGAAACACCTATACTGCCACACAACCTACCATGGCATAAAATTGCATGGCTAAGGGGAAAAAACACTTCTGTTATCAGCAGTTAACTGACAGGAAAGAAATCTGAATGTTTCACATATTTTGGCTATTTGACACGCTGACCCTAAGAGAGAAGCCAAGGACGCCAACCTGACAAGAGGGTAAGTGTGTACGGGAGCAGAAATTTTGGTTCTGCTTCTGCTCTAAAAGTTAAGAAAGACTACTCGAAAATAGCCAGTCGGGTTGGTCTGACCAAGAAAGGCATGGGAATATAGGGGCACGTTTTTGTGTTCAATGATTCAATCTAATATGTGAGATGTTGTATAACCCAAGAACTATTGACATTAACACCAGTATTAGAAATCTCCACCATATAATTCTTCTAACCAAAGGTGAATTCATTAATTGGTTATTTACATACAATCATATTTGCAATAATAAGGTCTGATTTATATATTATTGCCTTATTTGATAACGGATTAACATACCAAGTGTACTCGTTGGTAACTTGTATTGATGTTTATAATGGCGGTTAAGAGGGTTTAACCATAATTATCTAGCACGGTCGTAGGCATAGACTTGATGCGAACTCCCTTCTTAGCCATTCAATTATGAATGGCAAGGTTCCCAAGATGGTTTTTCTATAGGCATCTAAAAAGCACTATTTTTCTTACTCCTTTTTTCTTTTATCATCAACTTTCATCCATTTAATCTTCTCGTATACCTTTATAAGATATCAAGTTGTCTATTTGTTTATTTCAAAACCAGAAAAGGTTATGGTAAGTTTAGGGAAGAACTTGGTATCTGATGATAAAAGTAGAGAATAATAAATTAGGAAGATTGCCTAGGTTAAGATAAAAGTTGGGTTTTCATGGAATTGAAAGCTAAGGAATAAGAAATGTCATGGTGCTGACTTTTGGAAGTAGAAAGAAGAGGGGAAAAAAAGAAAACAATAGTAGAGGGAAGATAATGAGAATTATAAATGAGTGCATGTATTAGGATGGAATTCCCAACTAACTCGGAAATCGTGCGATCCCACTATTTTCAGGCGAGTTCTCATCAAGTCTATGCGAACATCGACTGCACCAGATAAAACTCTTTACAAAATTATTTAGTTTTCACTTGCAAAAATTTCCACTTTGCTCTAGTTTATAATATATTTATGCAATTCTATATGATAACAAATTGCCATCCTTCCCAAGTATTGTTAGCAAGTATAAAGTGTGTACCCTATTATGCATAAGATGCAAACAATGTTTTAAAAAGCACTCGCTCAAGCGCTTAAGCGCTAGAGCGCTCTCCGCCGCTTCTCTTTTTACCGTTGTAGCAGGATGATATTCTCACCCCGCTAATCTGGTAACTATATTCTATTTCTTATTGGTTGGGGTGCATTTAAAGATTTATGGGTATGCTTTTAGTACTTTTATTATCGCACATTTTTATTGATGTTTACATCCTTATAAAGTCTTATAATAAGTATGTATTGTATTTGATGCGATAATAACATCTAAATTAACCCAAATCCCAATTCTTTTCAAGTTTTCTTTTTTCTGGGGCTGGGTTTTGGAACGTCAACTTTGACTTGGAGGCCTTGACTTCGAATTCGACACTTCGACTTTGAGGCATCGAGGCTTCGACTTTGAAAGGCCGGTTTTTCGACTTTGAGGGTTCAGCATTTAGCGGTTAAGATTTTCGACTTGGAAACTTTGATTTCGAGTTGATTTTAGTTTTGAAGAAAGGAATCGAGCACCTATGGTGTTTGAGTTTTGATTTCAATGTTTGGTTTTTCAAGCAGCTTCAGCTTAGAGCATTGACCGGCTTCTATTTCAAGTTTTCGATTTGACTTCGATTAGTGTCGATTTTGACTTTGAAACTCGACTCAAAATCAGCTCAGAACTTTAGATATAATTAAACTACTATTAGAATCAATGTTAAACATAAAGTACAAGAAATAAGATATAAAACAGTTGATTTCTAAGCAGTCTACATTGTAACTAGATGAGCAATGTATCATCTTCCATGTCCTTAAAGTGTGTGTGGATCTGATCCTATGACGTCCGGCCTCATTTCTTATTTTGAGGTCCACTTTTCAAACGCACAATACGTCATGTTTTTCACCAATCATTACGATCTACACATGTTAGATAGGTTATATATCAAATTTTACGAGATTTGGAGACCTCTAACTAATCCATCAAATAGACTAAAAAATTGATGGCTTTACGATGTATGAAAAACAAGATCGCTTGATGGATGTGTTAGAGGTCTTCAAATCTAATGAAACTTTATACACAACATATCAAATACAAGTATATCAAAGTGATCGGTACAGATCGGTGAAAAATATGGGAGTTACGTGTTTAAAAGTTTGGCCCCATACACACACACATATATATATGGGAGTGATCGATTGCAAACCGGTCAGCGTTTTTTAAAAACCAAGAACTCTCGATCTACGACATATTTTAACTATCAGGTTCGTTCATGTTGATCGACATACCCTTAAATGTATGTGCATGAAAAATCAAAGGATTTAAAGACAACTTATGCATCGATGGGTGCAAAAATGAACGTTTTTCGATTGTGTAATAATAAACTCCATCCGATGCATAGGTTAAAGGTCTTTAAATCCTTTGATTTTTCATGTATATACATTTGAGGGATGGCGATCAACTTGAACGGATCGGATCATTAAAATATATCGTAGATCGAGAGTTGCCGTTTTTTAAAAAACGCGGATCGGTTTGCAATAGATCACTCCCCTATATATGAGGTCGGTTCTCATTTCTTATTTTGAGACCAAACTTTTAAACGCATAACCCCCATTTTTTCATCGATCCATACCGATCACTTTGATCTACTTATATTAGATAGGTTGTGTATCAAATTGCATTAGATTTGGCGATTTCTAACACATCTATCAAGCGATCTTGTTTTTCATGCATATAAAGCGATCAATTTTTTAGTCTATCTGATAGATTGGCTAGAGATCTCCAAATATCGTAAAATTTGATACATATCATGTCTAACGTGTAAATCACGACGATCGGTGAAAAACACGGCGTATTGTGTTTAAAAAGTGGACCTCAAAATAAGAAATGAAGTCGAACCTCATATGATCAGCTCCATATATATATATATATATATATATATATATATATATATATATATATATATATATATATATGCGGAGCTGATTCTATGAGGTTGGTTCTCATTTCTTATTTTGAGACCAAACTTTTAAACACAACCCCATCCGTATCGGTCACTTTGATCTACTTGTATTAGATAGGTTATATATAAAGTTTCATTAGATTAAGACCTCTAACGCATTCATCAAGTGATCTTGTTTTTCATGCATCGTAAAACCATCGATTTGTTAGTCTATTTGTTGGATTAGTTAGGCATCTCCAAATCTCATACATAACCTATCAAACATATGCAGATCGCGATGATTCGGTGCGGATCGGTGAAAAATACGACATTGTGCGTTTGAAAAGCGGACCTAAGAAATGAGGTCGGACCTGATCAGCTCCCTATATATATAGAGAGAGGGGGCTAGGATACTATCGATAGGATTTAGAAACAAACACCTCCGTCTTTATCATGTAAGATATGGATACACCAAATTTCATGTGATTCCACTACCTTTTCACCGTTGATTTAGCGGGTGCAAAATTAACGGTTTATTGACAATAGAACTTTTTACATTACTAACTCAACGGTGAAAAAGTTGTGGAATCAAGTGAAATTTGGTGTATCCACATCTTAGATGATAAAAATGGATGTGATGGATGACGATCGTCGAAAAAATGGAGGTTGTATTTTTTCAACGCCATAGGAGGAAATTCCCTCATATGGCATCTTTTCTTCGTTATATATATGCGCTCTATTGCAAACCGGTCCGTGTTTTAAAAACGGGAGCTCTCAATCCACGACATATTTGAACGATCTGAACCGTTCAAGTTGATCACCCTACCTTCGAGTCTTTGTATGAAAAATCAAAGGATTTGAACACATGCGTCAAATGAAGTATATGTTGTTATATTGAAAGATGTTCATTTTGCAGTCATTCGATACATGGCTTAGAGGTGTTCAGACCTTTTGATTTTTCATACACATTGACTCGAAGGTACCCGGTGATCAACTTGAACGGTTCGGATCGTTCAAATATATCGTGGATCGAAAGTTTCCGTTTTTAAAAAACGCAGACCAGTTTGAAATAGATCAACTTTGGGATATATATAGAGAGAGAGTTCAACTAGGATCATTTCCCACTTTTCACTATTACATTAATTTTGGGATTTGTGCATTCAATTATATTATGTTTGGTAATAAATGAAAGTTTTTATTCATAATTTTTAGCACACGTCCCAAAGTTAATCTAATGGTGAAAAGATGGGGAATGATTTGTTTTGAAATCCTTCTGATAGGATCCTATTCGAACTGTATATATATATAACCACAATTCTTAGGAGTCCTCAATTTCATATCCACAATTGAACTGACAAGCATATATTTAGTGCCATATGTTAATTCTAACAAAGAAGTCGAGATCACAGTGGTATAACATTGGATGGGCAAAAGATAATACCAAGCGATCGGTTTAGATATCTATGTTCCATCATCCAAAAGGATAAGGAGATCAATAATGATGTCAATCAAAGAATCCAGGCCGGTTGATTGAAATGGAGTGCAACAAGGATTTTATGAGATCGTAACTTTCCGTTGATGTTGAAAGGAAAGTTTTATCGAAATATTATTCAGCATGCCTTATTATATGGTACAGAATACCGGGCTCCTAAGAAACATCATACACAGAATATGCACGTAGCGAAGATGCGCATGCTTCGTTGGATGTATGGTAACACTAGAAAAGATAAGATGCGAAAAAAGGATATTCGTGCAAAAGTTTGTGTAGCACATGTGAATGAGAAGATGCGGGAAAACCAGCTAAGATGGTTTGGTCATGTGTGATGCAGACCTATAGAAGCACTGGTTCGACGAATAGATACTTTCGATATAGGCAATGTCAAAAGGGCGAAATGGTGACCGAAGAAAACGTGGATGGAGGTGATACGAAAAGATATGGTTGCCAAAGGCCTCAATGAAAGTATATTGTTTGATAGGAGTGAGTGGAGGCGGAGGATTCATGTGCTGGACCCGGCGTAATTCTCATGTTGGTTCATGTAGCCTACCCCATATGCTTGGGATAAAAGGTTCAGTTGTATGTCAATTCTAACAAACACCTATTGAGTGCTACAAGTTATTTTAATCCACACCATCGACTTTTTGTACGCACAATATACGTGGTAATATGTATCTTGACAAATTTTAAAACTTGTTAAGATAATAGGATTTTTAGTTAAGAATTTTAATAAAGATGAATATATTTATTTTAAACCTTTATTTTTATACGCACGTGCAACGCACGTGCAAAAATACTTGTATATATAACTACAAAAGAAATTGCTCAATAGTCTTTTTTCTTATAGTGTCTCTTTATTTCAAGTCTAAGAAGCATGAGCACTTTTATTTGCTCATCGTGTCCATGTCCGATATGGATTGAACACTCGGACACTCCGGCAACACAATGTTCGACACAACCTAAGCCATGTCTACCCAAATTAGACGCCCCCGATACTTCTATATAGCAAAGGAGGTTGAGAAGTAAATATGCGGAAGATATTTGTACATCTCCGATTTCCTTCGAGAATACAATAATATTAAATATTTCAAATTTCTTATGACGGACTAGAGCTAGGATTGAAGGTCCAAAATGATGCAAATGATAAATTCGGGTCTATGAAAGTCGACTTTAATAAAAAAAAAGATTAATATTTTGTTTGTTTTATCTCCTATAGATTGTATTTTTATGTGTTTTACTTTTAGTTTTATAAATGTATTTGTTAGTGCTCAAAAAAATCTTATGGTAAACCTCGATTTTATTTTTATTGTGTTTTAAGAGTTATACTAACTAGTATTTTGCATGTGCGATGCACGTAAATGTATAGTTAATATTGTGTTGTTTAAATAAATATATGGTGTTTAAATATTTAGATTTGAGAATATACTTTTAAAGATAATTCTAAAATTTGGAAAAAGATTGCATGAATATTGTATCAAAATGTGTGGAGAGAGATCGAAATTTGAATTGAATGTTAAAATATATAAATAGATTGATGATGTTGATGGCTTAATATGAGCAATAGTTTGGAGGATTATTCTTATTTTTCAAATTCTGCCAGAAAAAGAGAGATAATTAATTGATGCCCTTAGCAACACCCTTTGAAGTTTGCATTATAATAGTACTAATATACGGTATGAAAATTGAGATGAAATATAGTCGAGATTTGTTATGGATTTGTGTTCATATAACAATATGATTTTTGATAAGTGATTCATGTAACAAGAGAATAAAATCAAACTTATTAATAAAAGAATTCAATTTTGTTAAAAATATTAGGATTTTGATGTAAACCTAGACCCAATTCAGCCATAAATGACAAAAACTTTAAAAACTTAGAAAAAATGTTTTACATAATTTAAACATTAATCGTACTTATTTTTTGTGTGGCACTATCTCGTAAGCTGTAACCTATACACACAACACACCCACACACACATCACGCACAAGCATACAACACACGCACCTAGAGGGCTCACGAATTTGCCTCGAATGCGTTAATTTGGCCACTTTCCCTCCTGGGTTCGAACCTCGCACTCTCCTCAAGAGAGGATGTGCTCGTACCACCTGAGCTACTGCTCATTGGTTAATCTTACTTAATTTAAACCTCCTCTTATAGTATTATTCCTTCGCTGCTTCTTCATCTCGTCTTTTACTTGTTCATCTCCATAATTTTTAAAATGGGTTGAAGTTATAATCTCGTTACTGCTGATTGATTTTAAGACGTAGGAAATAGTAGTCAGTGGGATTAGTTTTTATAACTAAACATTTTGGTTTCCATGAACTTGAAATGGCCCACCAAATTTTAGCAATTCTTTTTCTTTTTCTATTTTCAAATAAAAAAGAAAGAGACATGTTCTATTTTAAGTGGTGTTACTTGAAATAGAAACTCAATTAGAGATCCACAAAATTTGTAGTGAAAATTGCAGTGACTAGACCTACTAGCTATGAAACACGGACAAGGTACACAGCAAATTTTGAAAAAGCAGGATACGAGGACACAGCTATATTATATTTATTTATAGCCTATATGTGTGTGAGAGAGAAGCTTTCGCAGCTCAGTAGGTTAGAGCACCCGTTTAGTAAGCAGCTAAACGAGAGGGCTTGAGTTCGATCCTCAACGAAAGCACATTCTTGATCGTTATACCACTAACGAATTGCAAATTGGAACTTTCGTTTCCAATTCAGGAACACTAGCATTTTGGATCGGAAGAATCACCATTCCGATCAAACCCATTAAAAACTTATGTTCTTTGAAACATATAATTGGGTTTGTGTTAGGTTATACTAAAAAATATGTAATGTTTTTAGCAAAAGAAATTGAATTATATGTATGTAAATTATAGGTCAAGACACATACAAAACCTACAAATGATCCACAAATACTTCACTTTCTAAAGGTATGTGTTCCATCTTATATAAGAATATGAAAGAAAACTATCCTTATCGTACCGGGTTCCATAACAAGTGGCGTTCCGCGTTCCTGTTTTCGTTCCGTGTACCGAAACGTTCCACGTTGCAGGTAGCATTGCTTTATACATGTAATTTAACTCAAAATAATGCAAACACACAAAAAACCACAATTTGAGTTTTAATCCAATACCATACAAAATGCATAGAATCACATAAAGCCAAGAGTTTTCTTTATAGAAACTACGATCAAAAGTAATATATGAACTACAATCAAAAGAATAAAGTTATGTCACTTGCATCACCTCTAAACACGACTTCTTGTTCCGGTCTATTTAAAGAAAGATTTGCAATCTCTAATATACCCGCATTTTCAAAGTGTCGAAATCATCTCCCCTGACATCCCACATTCTTGTATCGCCTTTATAATATTGCAGGTCTTTCCTTGAAAGAAGCCGAAGGTTTGTATGAACAAAAACTAAATCTTTCGCTCTTTGTGGAGTCAATTTGTTTCTTTTGATTGAATGTATGAGCTTCTAGGTACTCAAATTCCTTTCACAACTAGACGATAAACACGGATGACCAAGTAGCTTTAAAGCCAACGCGTGCAACTTAGGCATATATGTTCCAAGAACAACCCACCATACCTCGGGGTCCATAAACACTATCTCGCAATGAGTTATGGTCCGCAAACGCCTCCAATAAGGTTAAAAACATCGCAAACTCCGTATTCACCTCTAGTTCTAAAATATCCGGAAAATATCTTTTTATGCACTTGCTCTTTCCATAGATATCTTCGCATCTTTATGTGGGGCAATCTGTTTCGAGGCTTCATTGACCCAATCGGCACTATAGCACCTAAAACAAAATATGAAAAATAACATTAGTGTTTAAAACGCTTAACCACATAACATCAAGTTTATATTTAAACATAAATAACAAACAATAATTAGAAACAAAAAGAGTAATTACCTTGGATTTAGAGAAGCCAAGCAATGCAATGGAGTTTTGCTTTTGTTCCACCGATCCACAAAAATCTTATGTACCACCTCATAGAACGATGATTCTTCATTTTCATTCCTCCTTTTCTATAAATAGCAATCTTCACCTTCTCAATCATGGTATCCAACATATCATAAACCAAATGAAGATTTAGCTTATAGGTATCGATGGATCGAAGCATGTTGTAATTGACTCGGTGAAAGAAACAATATAATCAATTTTATCCCACCAAAGATCCTCTAGTATTTTCAATTTAACATGTTGAGCATTCTCAACATCATCGTCTTTATATAAACTCCACATTTCACTAGTTACAAGTTCAAGAAGAGCATGTTTGATCTCTTTAAACCTACGGAGCATTATAACAACGATGGCAAATCTACTCTCCGCATTGACAAACATTCTCAACTTCACGTGCCTATAAAACATTGTTAATGTCATTGAATGGTTCATGATGAAGTTTCTAATCATGACCACATCTACCACAATCACACTAATTCAACTATACTCATCATACCTCGATGTTTTTAACCGCACAAATATTCTTAAGTGCAAGATTAAGCGTGTGGACAACATATGGTATCCAAAAATATGATGGAATGTCTATATAATTCCACCCGCCACTTTGCAAACCGGTGCATTATCCGTAATCACTTGCACCACATTATGCAGGTCAACCTCTTTAATTGCGTCCAAGATAATCTTCAAGATGAATTCTTTATCTTTGGTTGCACCCTTCGCATTCACGGCATTAAAGAACATTGGACCGTCCTCTTTAGTCGCATTTACCGTCATAACATTAATAATAAGTCTTCTTTGTGAATCGGACAATCCATCACCCGTAATTAACACACATGTTTCCTTCCACATGTTCTTTACCGACTCCAATAAATTTTCAATATGCGCTCTATCTCTTTGTAAAAGAATAGTACACAAAAGATTGTAACCGGAAGAAAGATACCCTCCGATTGCATTGTTCCCGGCATACGTGTACGATTGAACGAAATAAGGATTCCTCGCTAGATGAAAAGGTAAACCGGCCAAATAAAACATCCGCGCAATCAATCCATTTGGGTGATCTCGAACTCCATTGTTAAAAGGTTTTGCGATGGCATTACCTTCTTCGCTTCTTTTTGCGATCTTGTTGGTTGTAGTGACGGTATTTGCGGTAGAGGCATTTGTAGGTAAAGATGCACCTTTTCTTTTCAAGCCTTCAACCTTAGCTCCACTTGCTCGCATTCCTTTTTCATATCATTGAGGTTCTTTGCAGTTGCTTTTTTGTACATTTTGATTCCATAATTTTTCATTTTCAAAAGATGTGCTTTCACCTTAAAATGAGAACCGCCGATAATTTCACGACAATAGTTGCATTGCCGGGTCCAATTTCCACCACCTCCGGACTTTTTTCAATTCTCAACATACTTCCAAAGAGAACCATTATCTTCATCAATCTCACATTTACCTCCACCAATCGAACTTGGAGAAGCCATAAAACAAAATAAAAAGTCCTATGAAAGGATGTATTTTAAAAGGGGAAGAAAGGGGGGCGAGCGAGAGAAAGAGAGGGAGCAAGTGGAAGCCAAAGCCAAAGTAGCAACAGCAGCAATGTAGACAAAAAGTTGAGGATTTTTTTTAACCCGAAAGGTAGAGACGGTAAAGAAGAATTGTGATCGTTACTTTCTGAATCTCATCTTTATTTCATCTACATGTGAGGAGCACGTGTAAAATTATTATTTTTTATAACCAAATAGCACATGTGAAGGAATCTACAACTTAAAAAGCCTTCATATAGAAACCCCAGATGCAAGAGACGCCTCTTTGTAAACAAATTATGGATTTCTTTTTCATTTCATCGGAGAAGAAGAGGCGGCTGCAAACTCCATTCGATCTCGCAATCCAAAACTCGAAATCCAAATCAGAGAAGAGGCGGCAGTCGCTAGAGGTTAATTCTTTCGAATCCCGTGTCTAAATCCATTTGGAATCTCATCTTCGACACGACCAATTTCGTCGACACGGCCAGCCATGTCCGCCATCGCGTCGGGCACGTATCAGGCACGTATCGAAAACGGGAACACTCTACATGCAGTGTTCGTGCTTCATAGCCTAGTGTAACGGCATTGTTAGAGCCATCCATCTTGAGAGAGAGATGCAACGAATTTGAGAAAGTGTGAAGTGATTATTGATTCGATGGGCTAATTATATAGAGAAAAAAATTACAAAAATGTAATCTCAAGATTCATTTCTTCAAATTTTTTTAGTGGATATATAAAGTGAATCGGTGGCTCAAAGGAGATGCACATTGTATGTGCATTGCATTCGTTTTCAATGCATTTTTTAACCTTCTTTATTTAGCTAAAAGGTTCATTTTATAAAAGGAAAGGGTTTTTAGAGATTCAGAAATACATGTGCACGTTATTTTGGGTTAACTATATATCTTGCCATCTCACTAACATGTGGGGTCAGGTTTATGTGGGACCCATCAGCCATGTAGTAGTTTATTGGGTGGAAACGGCTTTGAGAGAAATATTTCCTTGTTTGATTTTGTAATAGTTAATTTGATAAGCATATACATTATACATAGTAGATCCATTAAATTTTGAAAAAAAATATTATACTCATATATGGGGGTATTTTCATCAAATTTGGATACAAAGGTTCGACATATAGGGCTTATATGGGCCTTTTGTTTAACATGTTGATCGGTGAATTAGAAATGAATCACCTCGTCATATCAAATATTTGAATCAATTTCATTCGTTTGCACTTACCATGTTTAATTTGTGCACTTTGTTTGGTCTACTGCAATATATAATTATTTGGACAAAGATTTGAGAAGATTTTTTAAAGAATTAGTTAAAATAATAATATTGGTTTTAAAGGTTTTCGTAGGAGTTTCTAATTTTAAAAATTTAATAAGTCAACTATTTTAAATATTTTTTAAAAATCTTTATTATCTTAATTAGAAGTATTTAAGATATTTCTCGAACAAAAAACTAAGGTGATTAAAACTAAATAACTAAGAGATCTTTTTATCTTTTTATATCTTAATAATTTGATTATGTGCACTACACGTGCCATAATAGGTTAACACATCATCGTTGCTTAGGCAGTGACGAATTAAAGGGTTGTTTTTTCACGTGCATCCTACACCCCTCCTTTGGGATTATAAAAGTAGAGTAGATTACCACGTGCAATGCACGTTTATATATTTGAACAGGTTTAAGAAGATTTAGTTAAAATGATACCAGTTTTAAAGGTTAATAATTTAATTATGTGTATCGCACATGCCATAATAGATTGACATGTCATCATTACTTAGGTGCGATAAATTAGAGGGTTGTTTTTTCACGTGCATCCTACATCCCTCCTTTGGCATTATAATAGTGGATAGATTGATAGATACATCTTTCTTCTCATAGTTTACGATTTTGTTATATAGAGAGAGAAATGAAGAAAAGAGGCCATAAGAGGCTTTTCCATTAGGTGGCGTCAAAAATCTATATCCTCCATTTTATTAGACGATCGGCACATATCATCATCATTTTTATCTACGATGAGCATACACCAAATTTCATATGATTTTACCACTATTTCACCATTAAATTAGAAATATACAAAGTTCTATTGTCGGTAAACCGTTAATTTAGCATCCATTAAATCAACGGTGAAAATTTTAGAATCACATGAAATTTGGTGCACCTACATCTTAAGATGATATAGATGGAGGTGATGGATGCCGATCGTCGAAAAAATCATGGAGGATGTATTTTTTCGACCCCATAGGAAGAAATTCCCTCCTATGACACCTTTTCTCCATTATATATATATATATATATATATATATATATGAGAATAATGATGAAAAGAGGCCCTGGACGGCTTTTTCGGTAGCGTCAAAAATCTATATCCTCCATGATTTTTTTCGACGATCCGCACCCATCATCATCTTTATCATGTAAGATGTGGATACACCAAATTTCATACGACTCGACCACTTTTTCACTATTGAATTAACAATGTAACAAGTTCTATTTTCGGTAACCCGTTAATTTTGCACACACTAAATCAACGGCGAAAAAGTGATCGAATCACATGAAATTTGGTGTATCCACATTTTAGATGATAAAGATGATGATAGGTGCCAATAGTTGAAAAACATTATGGGGGAGCATTCCCTCCTATGGCACCTCTCTCTCTCTCTCTCTCTCTCTCTCTCTCTCTCTCTCTATATATATATATATATATATATATATATACTCATGTCCTTTTTCCAAATTTATGGTTTCCAATGTCTACTTGATAGTTCCAAGTTCAACAATCTGCATTCAAACATCATGCAACAATCATAACAGTATTCTCATATTGAGACTAAAGCATAAGGTTTCTAATTGTTTTTGCAAAAAAAAAAAAATTAGTTCATGAATATGTGTACATGAATGCACACAAAGTACCATGCATGAATGCACATCCAATACCTGCTGCCTCGCTGCTTGAGTGCATCCACACATGCATACTACATGCATAGAGAGATATAGAAATAGAGTATTGACAGAGTAAGTTATTTACAGTGTCAAATTAAAAAAAACATCTGATCTGGTGGACAGATCCATTGATGGTTTCCACTTTTGCAAAGGATAGATCACGTGATTAACTACGAATGATTGATCAAATGGTATCATTTGTTTATTATGAAATCCCATCATCTACAAACCAACTGATTTCTGGTCTAGACATGTCAATTTCTTTAATTTCTTCCTCATCGAGTATGCGAGTAGGTTGACGCAATGAGGCATCCATGTGATGACCCACCATAAGATTTATCACTGGTTTATTTATAGCTTTAATACAAGGAAATGTCTCCAATGTTAAAAATAAACCCATGATCAACACCAGAATCCCCCATAGGTGGAGAAAGTTAGCTCGAGGGAAGGAAATATATCAGGACTAGAAAATCTATACATTGTCCACTATCTATATTACGATCAATATGTATTTAAGGGTTGACAAAAGCTAATATAAATAAAGAAATGTGTGGATGATTTGAGGAACAAAGGCCATGCAATATAAGTTCTAGATACTAAAAAAAGATGGCGTGCTTCAAGTATACAGATATTCAGGAGTAAAATAACAATATGTTAGGTAATAACACCTGAAAAGCCGCATACTTACTAGAGACCAGAATCTGAAATAGCGCCAAATCAGAAGGAACTTTAACCACATAAAGTTTAGAACCTGCCATATAATGATGTTAAAATTTCTTCTGTCACCAAAAAGTTGTATAGGACCATATGAAAAAATTAGTGATGGAAGTTGAAAACCAAATACAACTACATTAAAGCAGAAAATATCATTGAACACAGGAAATGGTAAATGACAATTATTTAACTCGAGAAAATCAAATTCCATTTGTATCCAAAAGAGGAAATTAAAACATATCATCATACCAAAATAGAACATACATGATTCTTTTCCAACTGATGCCGCTAATGTGTATATTCATTATATATACATACCGCTTCAGTAAGAAGTATTCTACACATATAACAGTCATCTTTGGATATTTTGCTGCTATAGAATATTCAGTTAATGATTCCTTCCTTCAGAGATTTATTTACTTTGGTTATTGCATGAGAAAGATAGCAGTATATCCTCACATACGTTCAAGCCTTAGCCCATGATAATGGATCATCTATGGGAGTATAAGACACCATAGTAATTGTGATATTTGTTAGGGAGGAGAGAGAGAATTAAGAGAGAGAAAATGTTTTTGAGAAATGTAATGGATGGATTGAACTAAGCCTAATCCTCCTCTTTATACAGGCAAAAATCATTTTGCTATTACACCCCTATTAAGTATCTAATTACATATAATAAACTCATGTACACTACGGGTATTCTAGCAATCCCCCTCAAGCTGGAGCACACATATCATACATGCCCAACTTGTTACAAATAATATGCATGCTATTCCTACCTAAAGGCTTTGTGAATAAATCAGCTAATTGATGAGCAGATTGAACATAGTAAGTATCGATGATCCCATTTTCAACCTTCTTTCTTACGAAGTGACAATCCACCTCAATGTGTTTCATTCGCTCATGAAACACAGGGTTAGAGGCAATATAGATTGTATCCTTATTATCACAATATAGCCATATAGAGGAAGTGGGCTCAAAGCCAAGCTTTCCAAGCAGAAAGTGAATCCATACAAGCTCACAAGTGGTATTCTCCATGGCTCGATACTCTGACTCGGCGCAGGAGCGAGACACGACGCTTTGCTTCTTACTCTTCCAGAGGACCAAGTTACCTCCTACCAACACGCAATACCCTGTAGTAGATTTGCAATCGGATGAAGATCAGCAGCCGGAGGTTGAGGTTCAGGAGCCGGACGGTCCCAACGAACATACACCTTTGTAATTGGTGGTGTGGGGCCCAACAGTAGGGAATCAGGGGTGGGAGGTGGGTAGAAACGGTACGTATGACCTCCAACATGGGGGTGGAGAACAAACCGACTCAAAGAGAGTGTTGTCTTGTAACAAAAGATATGAGATATCTAAAGGAAAGTCATTATCCATGTCTACAGGAGTGTGAGATGTAGAAAAGTATGAAGTGAACTCATGAAATGTCACGTCCATCGATATAAACCACGATGTAACCTAGAACTATAGCAACGATATCCATTTTGAATCCGAGAGTATCTAAAAAACGCAATCAATGGCCTTGAGGTCCAGTTTAGAGCTCCAAGATTATAGATCATGGACAAAACAAACACATCCAAAGACCCGCAGAAGAACAGGGAAAGATGTCACCGAGGGGAACAGGGTAGAGTGAGGAATCTGTTCATCTAAGACAGAGGAGGGCATGCAATTGATCAAGTAATTGGCAGTAAGAACTGCATCCCCAAAAGGATTTATACACTCATTTCTTCATAATCTAATCACAAGCCCATCCATAATTCGTCGCTCCATCGATCTCAACATAAGGTGGCTCAGCTGTGCATTATCCGTCTCCTAATCGGCTGTGATCGAATCAGGAAGAGGCTTCGTCAAGTGATCGCTTTTTCCTCCTCTTAACATAACGCTCCACCATGAGCTTCCAACTATGGAAATTCTGATCATCAAGCTTAAAATCCACCATCTTGGTGGCCAACACATCGATGGAAGAGATCTGCTTGCTCTCGGATTTGCCCTCCATCTCCAAAAATCAAAACCACTCCTTACACAATAACAAACGAAGAACTACTTATCTAATTCAACAAGGAAAAGAATCTTCAACGATTACACCCAACAAAGAAATGATCAATCTTCAAGAGTCGATCCACATCCAAATAACACCAATCAAGCCAACAACCATCACAATCGGTCTCTGACTACTTTAAAAACACCGACGACCTAAGCAATAGAACAATACATAACGAAGATAGATAGGAACATCAATCCTCGGGTTACTGTCCAAAACAGCCCCATATTGACCAAAAAAACTCAAACCGACGATCAAACTCCAATAACAGAGGACCAACTACCAAATCGATCTCAAATCAATCAAAAAAACATAAATCGAACAAAAACAATCAAGTCGACTTCATATCTTAGATCGATCTGTCAAAAAAAACAGTCAAAATCAGCGATGAGGTCTTCGGTGAGGCTGAAGAGGGCTCCGACGAGGTCGACTATCGTAAGCTCCAATGGGGCTGAGGAACCAACGACGAGGTCTTCAAAGTGAAGTCCATGCTGAGATCGATTTCCTTCAAGCTTGAACAGCCATCAATTCGAGCTGGAAAAGGTCGATGGGGTTCAATTAGCTCAGGCGAGGCTCCAGCTAGTCTCAAGTGGGGTCGACGAACTCCGGCGAGGTGACGGAAAGGCCCGGATGCGGTGAAGGGTCTTCGGCGGCGACTATAGGATTAGGGTTTAGATGGTTTTTGGAAATGAATGGTTGAGATTAGATCATGAAGAAATGAGCGGTCCAGATGGCTCCGATACCATGTGATATTTGTTAAGAGAGAGAATTAAAAGAGAAAATGTTTTAAGGAAATGTAATGGATGGATTGGACTAAACCTAATCCTCCTTTTTATATAGACAAAAGTCATTTTGCTATTACTCCCATATTAAGTATCTAATTACATATAATAAACCCGTGTACACTACTGGTATTCTAATAGTAATATTGGGGGGAAAGTTGATTCACTGTCAGCCTCAAAGCCAACCCTCGAACTAGGTTGTCAAATTTTTGGCAATGGAAATTATTGACAAGAGGAGATTGCCATAAGTCTAAGAAAGTCAATTTGAAAATGAAACCAGGGAAAAACCTGCAGAATAACAGAAACACGTACTCTTTGCCTGATTTGCCTCCCACGACCAAGGAAAATCTCTCTCTCTCTCTCTCTCTCTCTCTCGCTCTCTCTCTCTCTCTCTCTCTCTCTCTCTCAAGCAGTCGCTCCCATGACCACGAGGAGCATGACCATGAGCATGCTCGACCTCCCATCAGGTGCGCATATAAGAGAAACACGTACTCTTTGCCTGGTTTTCCTCCAAACACATTTTAGAGGGTAATGAAGGGCGGGTTTGGGTTTTCTCACTTAAAGACAACCCAATACCCGAAACCCATATAAAATTTACTCAAAATTCAACTCGAAAGCAATCTTCTCCAAGATCAATCGATCCCTGCTGCTGCTAAGGTTTACATTTTCCTCTTCTTCAGTTTATTCTCTGAATTTGAAATTGAGATTACGGTTCTTTGAATCAGGTTGTAGGGGACAAGCAATATACTTAGAAGTAAAACTACCTTAAATAATATATTGCTAAAATAATATTTAAAGTAAAATATACCAAATATTGAATCGTTCATTACTTAATCGATGCACACATATATATATATCTAGTCTATATTTCAGCTGCTGTCCATAAAAAAAATCCAATATTCGCTATTTGAACCACGCACGGCTATATTTTGACAACATAGAACTCATCTATAATCATTATATTATCCAAATTTTCAGCTATTCTCTTTGTATAAAATCAAACAATTTATAAGAAAGTCATCCTGCAACTTTTAGGAAGTCTTATTTTGATAAACTTCATAGTCATAAATGATCATTTTATAGTTTGGAGGAAATTCTTCATGATTGTATAAACAAAGTGCACCAATAATAAATAGTACATACCCAATGCCACCTGGTTTCAAATGTTGTCCAAGAAACGACATCCAAAAATGGTTGGTAAGGTACACATTTGTTACTTGTAACTAGGATAAAAACTGAGGAATGAACAAAATAGTGAAAGCAAAGGAATTATACCAAGTATAAATTGGTGAGTACAGGTTGAGATGTTACGAAAAAATTCAATAGAGATTGAGGCCTATTTATAATAGGCTTCAATTTGCATTAAAGGGTCAAAAAGGAGAGTGGCCTAAGGGGACATGAACAAAGAAAAGTATTATTTGGTAAAACTGTGTGCAAGTATCTGTACCCAATGGAAGAATCATGCTATAATAACTTATCTTTTCAAGTAATGTAAGAGTTAAATTGATAATTTACTTGAAAGTATGGCAAGGCGACACAAGTATCACATTTCTTGTCAGCCACACATTCTCTGTAGTCTAGATATCAGGAGAGCTAATATATTTTATTACCTGAATATTTATATATTGAACGTAGACTTGTTTGCTATGATTATATTTTTATTATTGGTAGCACAGTTCTACATGTCAAGTACAGGAATCTCCAAAATGTAGAAACTTGGGCATGCTAAGGTGAGTGCTTCTTTTTAGAAACATACATTTTTGGCATATATTTAGTTATTTATATATCCCCAGCTCTGCATTTGTTTGCTGAAGAACCTTAAAGCATAAATAAATGAACAATAGCAATTTCTATAATATATTTTAAATAAATTAGGGCTACCACTATAAAAGAAACTAATCATGTTTCTGGAAAGCTACATAGTTTCAAGTAAGAAGTGGCTCCTACATATCATAGAATAATGGTTACAAGAGTCTTCTTACTCCGTATCCAATGATGAAGATTTCCATTGGTGATAACTGCCTCCATATGCCGCTGTAAAAGCCAGTAAGATTGAAGCACGAGTCAAAAGGATAGGCAAACACACATGAAATATAAGACTGTAACAACGTTTAGATCTCCATGTAATGCGAGGGTTAACCTTATTGCGAAGGCGTTGTAGTAAAAATAATGGGTCATTGCTTCCATGAGGAAAACATTAAGAAGCCATCTAAACCCATACCAAGTAGTTTTCCCAATTGTATAGTTTTGCTGAGGAATATCTAACTGCAAAAAACGAGTTACTATATTATAAAATTGATGATTAAGATTTAAGAATATCTCTATAACACAACAGAAAAAGGATACTTGGATGGATTCAGTACACACTTTCACAGAAATTACATATAGCTGTTGAGAGAAAGATGAAGCACAAGATATATGCAAACACAGAATGAAAGAAATACAAAAGATGAGCGCATACATGAAACGTAATTAATATTTACTAAATTACTGATGTTGAAATTATTAAGACATAAACCACAAACTGCCAAAATAAAGTCAAAAATATCAAGAGAATTAGTCAAGAAATCATGTTTCGCCTGGAACTTGAAAGAAAAAGGTACTTTTAGGTGACTGCTGACTATCAGCATCATCATCGTCTTTCCCACCTCCTTTAGAAATGAGGTTGGTGAAGAATCCATGCTTGCTTCCACTAATATTGTTCTCACTTCTAACTCCCTCATGAGCCTCTACCATCAACTCTAGCAGCTACCAAGATTTTCTATATCTTCGGTCCAGGACCAGTATGTGGCAATGAATTATCCTCAAGAGATAAAAGTTATGCCAAAGGGAGTGATTCCTGTGCTCCTCTTAATATATTTAAGCACAAGCTTCAGTGGCCATAAGGAGTAAAGAATAGCATATATCTTCTCGCGGTGGTGTAGGACTCTTTCACTTGGTTATTCAGTCTCATTTGTTTCATACCTCGAGGTCTTCTCAGCAAACAATCTGCATGCCCTGAATATTCACGCTCCTTGTTTAGAGTTCAGACACTCACGCTCGCAACTAAACCTTGAATGTTGTCTCCATTTTCTATTTCCACAAAAGTTGCAAAACTACTACCAATTCAGTTTCAGTTCATAGTTTTGAGAGAATGTACTTTTGTTCGTAACTTGCTCTCTGTTGGAGGCTCACAGTTGAATCAGATTGACTTGTTTTTGTGTTAACTCAAGGTTTATAAATTCCAATCGACGAATAATCTAAGTCAAATGACTTTACAATTTTGAATTAATACTTTGGTAAATGATATTCATTTATTGTTCACTTCACATAGAGTACTCAAAATGCAAGGCAGCTTAGATCTCAGATCTCTGTAAATTTGAAGAAGTACCATTCTCTATTCTAAAACTAGCACACGGTTTTTGTCTCTTTCTATGTGCATGCATTGCATCATTATTGATTTTTAGTTTATCTTAAGTGATAACGAGTCTTAAATTCTGCCTTTGTAATATAGGTATCAAGTATATTTACCCCATTTATACTGACTTACCGTCCATAATTTACATGGATTTGTTGAAGCCTTATATATCAATCACACTAGCCTAGTAGTATGTTTTAAACTCAATCAATAAGATTGATAAGGGCATTGATCGTGTCAAAGTTTCCCAGAGAACACCTGTCATGTCACAGTCTCCTTTCTCAAAGCACACTTCTAAGTGATAATTTCCTAACATGCCTACAGAAAATAGATTGCTTGCAATAGATAAAGATACACTATGGTAAAAATCCCTTAATGAAGTAGTATCTCCAAGCAATCATGTTTTCTCTCTTCAGATAGTCCAACATGATTTAAGGTTGTCTACCAATAGCAAATATACTATTGTTGGAGCTCCCCACATGCTTCTACCCCAATGAAAGTTATGTTGCTTCACCTCCTCACCACCAGCAAATTACGCAAGTACCGGTCCTTCCTATGTGTTTGAACATCACATAAAAGCCTCAAGCCTATAAGGAAATGTGGTGCCCACAAAGGTGATAGGCCGACGAAATCTATATGTGATACAACATATTTGTTTATGAGGTAAATGGCCTTCGTTTCTCAACCGGGTGCCCGTTATTTGCAAATTGTGAATATATGGATGTAATGTCAAGTACTGCAGTGCATCTCCAGAACGCTTGCTTATGATAGAACATAGAATTGACTACGGTGAGAATTCATAACAATGATTGAGCATATTTTGCTATTGTTGCAATATAGTCTCTACTATGGAATGACATAAATCATACGTATCTTCATGAAGTTTTTCCTAAGGAGATCCATATGAAATCTCTGAATGGCATTGCTTGACTCAAACACCGTCATTTAAATTCTCATGCTATCAACAATCTTAAGAAATAAGAACCTCAGGCAGGGCTGAGCACTGCAATTGTTTTGCAGTTGATGCTTTATTAGTTTCAATAGTTACACCATATAAACTCGCCAGTTTCCATTTATTGTTCTATGACTGTTAATGATATTTTCTGCATGGTAAGAATATGTCTTCCCATTTTAAGATTTATTCAGCCTCTTTACGGAGAATTTGATGTAGAGAAACGAAGCTAATGATCAGTGAAGTTGAATTCTATGAAGGCTTTGTGTGTGCCTCAAATGAAGAACACTGCTGACTTTATTAATAGAGCATATCTTCTCAATACTTCCATTGCTGCTACATAAATGGAGCCCAAGCAGAAGCTTTACCACACTAATATTCAACTCTCTCAAATAGTGAGACCTCACATAAGCTTCAATGTATCAGACTAATATGTTTCAGCTTCGACCAAAATCTGTAAGCATTTCTTAAAATAACCCTCTGACTAATCTCCTAAATTAAAATGTACTAAACATTAAAAAAAATGTGCTCATCATATTGGATTAAGGAAAAAGGATATGTGTTGCTCATCTAGGATTAGCTGAAATAGACTGCCAAAATTTTACAAACATGTGAAGAAATGCTCCCAAATCATCTTCTGTACGGGTAACGGTTATTGAAACACCCTAGTTCATTTATACCAGTTCTAGTCAAGTATTTCTTTATTTATGGTATTTTCATGATTTACTGTGTTTTGGGTGCGAATAGTGTATTTGATATCTGTATTTGCATCCGACCCGACCCGCATGCTTGAAACCTGTTTTGATTCATGTTTATAATTTATCCTGACTTGATACGTGGACTCGTGCACTTTCATTTGCATACTAGCATTTTACCTGGTATCTGCATTTTAATATAATATTTAAGTCACATAAAATAGTTTAAAAATATATTGCATGGCCTGCATGATACCCCTGACCCTGTGGTAGCATCCGCGCATCTTGTTCTCGTCCCGTTCAGTGAAACGGGCTTGTTTGGATGGCTACGCGCACGTACGTGCATCCGTACTTGGGGGTATGCATTTTCGTTACCCGGATATCCAACTTTAATTTTGGTCGACATGTATATTTTTCGTATTTTAAAACTGAATTTTAGACCCGACCCGGGCATGTTTTGGACTATGTTTGTATTTACCAGAATATTAAATTTTATTTATATAATATTAATTTTATAAACTGATACAAATTAAAATTTAGTTAACTAATAAAAGATTTTTTAAATTTAAATCTAAACTAATTTCCTAACAAACTAACAACCCTTTCTCTCTCTCTATCTCTCTCCTCTGTATATATATTTATATATTTTTTATTTATTTAGTTTTTGCTTTCATTATTTAATACAAAGCCTCTTCTTCTTACTTCTTCTTTCTTCTTTCTTTTTCTTGATCTTGTTTCTTGATTCCGGTGATCACCGCCGGAGCCGTGCCCGTCGATGACAATCCGAGTGATCCAGTGAACGTACCTTACCTGTATGATCACCCTCTTGCCTTGTCTGGACCCGTCCCGCGTGCCGCGTGTGAGTTGCGACGTTTTACCGACGTCGGGCGTTCCATGCGTATCCGTCGTGTGATTCGATCGAGGCAAGTTAATCTTGCTACATGATATACTACAATATATTGCACACATGTGAATAATAACATTACTTATTGTTTAATTATGCATCCCACATTACCATTATACTATTTTACTGTCTTCGGACATCCGTTTGCATCCATATCATTTAAAATATATATCGTCGTATTATTTCTTATTATTATCTTTAATTAGTATATAATCTGCATTTTATAATGTTATACTAAATATAGTTTGAAAATATTATAGTTTACACATGAAACGTCGTTGCAAAGCGGATACGACAAATCTGAAATTTACTGTATACCTTACCTTATAAAATTCATTATAAATTATAGAAAAATTATTAGTATACGTTCTTTTGTTTGTTACGAAGCTAACTCAGAATACTATAACTCTATGAAATATTTACTTGCAAAATAAATTGTTTAAACAACGTAAAATGCAAATGAAAATATCTCTAAACTGCTGTCCAGGGAAATTCCAGCAGCAAACTTTCAATTTCGAATGTTCATAACTTTTTGTAGGAACAACCTGAGATACTTCAACTTATAAAAATGAAAACCTTATTGAATTATCTTTGTTTTGGTATAAGACACATCCTTTTTGGAGAACGATTGTTATTTTTAAGATATTTTACAAATCAGGGTGACGCTGAATTTCTGAACGGAACTTTCTTGTGCATGGTTAATCAATACCACTTTTATAGTTATTAATCGGTTTGAATATGTTATCCATTTTAATATTATTATATCAATATCTATTTAATAAATAATAGTGCTTGTGTTTTAATATTCAGCAAATTTTACCGATTTACAGTTTTATAGTATCCGTCTGTATCCGTACGGTTTATTACATATCTAGTTGCACGCCGAGACCATATTATTTCATGTTATTGTAGTATTAGTGCACCATGCTTGATAATGTGTATCCTACATAGTCATGATGTAACCCCTGATAGATTTTTGTGCATCCATGCTTTCACCGTACATCCATATCTTTACCGTGATTCGATACTTGCTATATTTTACTTTTAGGCATCCGCTTGATACATGTGCACTACCTGACATGATCTGATATATCACTACTAGACATGTTACATGATCCTGTTTCTAATGCCGACAATCCTGACATGTTGTCCCGATAAACATGTCTTGTTGTCTGTATAGACAAACATGTTCCTGCTTGATCTTGTGTTGGCATTAGCTCCGGATTTATCAATACCCACTTGAACACATAACTTGGGGGTATGGGGAAATCAATGATGAAACCTGACTTGTAACTCGACAGTTCGATACTTATACTGATCAGTATTACGGGCTAGGCCAGTCCCGGGAAGCTGCTGCTGACATCATTCGTCTGTACATGTTACATGTTTACTGCCTAGCGGCACGTCTCGGATTCAGCCCGAAAGTCTTGACCGTGGTCCCGGACATGCATGGGATACTATTGAGTTACATCGACGATTCCATTAAATTGATTTCACAGACTTGAGAGTAGATAACCCAGTAATATAGTTTAGATTGCTTATCGCACTTTACATACACACCTCACTGTCATATTCTTGTTGTTGACTTATATTCATGCCTGCATATCCTGTTACATCCTGATATATTATTATTGATATTACGACGCACCGATGTCTGGGTTTTGCATGGCCCAGATCCTCTACCTTTATCGCAGGCTGATCAGGAGTATTTCCGCCGTCAGGCCGAGCAGTGAGGATCCTGTTAGTTTAGTTATTTCCGTACATTCCAGATGTTACTGTTTATTGGATTTATTGCTTCCGCATATTATTTCTTGACTCGTTTATTATGGCTCATGAACATGTACTAAATAGTTTATTTTATTTATACTGTTCTTGATATCTTATGGACAACCGTAATGTGACTGTGGAGGGATGTTTCCTAGCCACAGGTAACATGGTTGGCTCTGTCACGTGCCGATCTTAGCGCACTCTGGGATGCGGGGCGTGACAGGGTTTGTTTGGTATCAGAACCATGTGATTTAGGTTAATCGGGTTTGATGTTTTTGTAGTTGGGTATTAGACCCAATACACGAATCAGAATACTCGTGATTAAGAATATGTCCTGCCACATTGTTATCGTGATTCTTTAATCATATCTTTCTCTTGACCCTTGTCTTGACGATATGCAAAAAATTTTGCATCTCGGCTTGAAACCTTTTGGTTCTCTATTGTTTCTCCATGTTCCTTTGATTCTAATACTAGGATTTGGGTGACTTAAGTGGAGTTATGTGATTGTAACTATATACTGCGGCATGGTTACAATGCGGTACTCTATTTAAGTAACTTGGAGTCCTAATCTTGATTCTTTTCCTTGATTTATGGTCGTGATATTACCTTCTCTCGGTTTCATTGCTTACCAGTTCATGTTTTATCGTCATCTTGGTTCATGTTTTATCGTCATGTTGAATCATGTTTACCGTGCTTATCTTCTTCAGTGTTTGGCTTCAGGAGAAGTTGTTTCCGGTATCCTACTTGTTCATGATTTTCCCGCATTAGCATTATTCAATTCTGGTGTATCCCATTGTTTTATGCCGTCCAAGTTTATTGCTGCACACTCGATTTCTTGCACGACCATGTCTAGTTGTTAGGACATACACACTGGGAATGGGAGGATCATATCTAGTAGCGAATGGAAGGATTGTTCTGTTGTTATTTGCGGACGGGAGTTATTTGCATATTTCTTGGGGATAGATACCGGCAGCTATGATGTTGTCTTGGGAATGGATTTTCTCAGCACTTTCCATGCTCACATTGATTGTAGGGTAAAGAAAGTGATTTTCCAGATTCCCGGACATCCACAGTTTGTTTTTGCTGGAGGAAGCAGTCATGTCGGGCCAGTCGAGTTTAGGACTAGGCCGACAAACAGTGTTCTTTCGTCGATGGAAGTTGATAAGGAGGAAACGCCGGCTGTAGTTCGAGAGTTCATTGACGTGTTCGAGGACATCTCGGGTTTACTGCCAAAACAAGATGTGGAGTTCGCGATCGATCTTGTTTCTGGTGCAGCGTCAATCTCAAAGACGTACTATCCAATGGCACCGGTAGAGTTGGAAGAAGTCAAGAAGCAGATTACCGAATTGCTTGAGAAAGGTTGGATTCGCAGCAGTAATTCATCTTGGGGAGCTCCAGTTCTTTTAGTTAAGAAAAAAGATGGCACAAGGAGGATGTGCATCGATTATCGAGAATTAAACCGGGTGACTATTAAGAACAAGTACCCGATCCCTCGCATTGGCGAATTATTCGAGCAACTTAATGGCGTGAGGGTATTCTCGAAGCTGGATTTGCGATCCGGATATCATCAAGTCCGAGTTAAATCGGAAGATATTTGCAAGGCTGCGTTCCGAACTCGGTATGGACATTACGAGTAATTAGTGATGCCATTTGGAGTCACGAATGCACCGGCGATATTTATGGACTTGATGAACCGAATCTTTTAACCATTCTTGGACCAGTTTATAGTGGTGTTCGTCGATGATATTCTAGTCTACTCGAGGAGCATTGAAGAGCATGCGGAACACTTGAAGATCGCACTGCAGACGTTGAGACAAGAAAAACTATATGCAAAGATGAGGAAGTACGAGTTTTGGCTTGAAGAAGTGAAGTTTTTGGGGCATGTAGTATCCGGAGAAGGAATCACCGTTGATCCTGAGAAGATTGCAGCAGTTCGAGATTGGCCGATTCCGAAGAACGTAGCGGAGATCAGAAGTTTTCTTGGACTTGCCGACTATTACAGAAGATTTATGGAGAACTTTGCTCGTTTGGCTGAGCCTATGACCAAGCTTACGCGTAAGGAAGTACCGTTTGTATGGACGGATAAGTGTGCGTCAGCTTTTGAGGCGTTGAAGCAGAGATTGATAACCGCTCCTATTTTGACCGTACTAGACAGTTCCGGAGGATTGGTGATTCATAGCGACGCATCTGGGGAAAATTTAGGATGTGTTTTGATGCAGCATGGGAAAGTTAAGCTTACGCATCGAGACAGTTGAAGACCCATGAGAAGAATTACCTAACTCATGACTTGGAGCTTGCAGCAGTAATTTTCGCTTTGAAAATTCGAAGACACTACTTATTGGGCGAAAGGGTTGGAGTATTCACCGATCACAAAAGCCTAAAGTATGTGTTCACGCAGAAAGAGCTTAACATGAGGCAGCGTAGATGGTTGGAGCTGATGGCTGACTACGATCTTGATCTTAAGTACCATCCGGGGAAAGTTAATGTAGTGCCGGATGCGCTTAGTCGGTTGCCAGCAATTCGGATGTTGACTGCACAGAAGGAGCTTATCGAAGACTTTCGGAGATTCGAGTTGGAGATCGTGCTACCGCATTCTTCGGGACAATTGATGCAGCTGCAAGTATAGTCGTCGTTGATCGAGAGTATTAAAGCAGCGCAGTCGCAGGACCCAAGATTGCAGAAGTTTCGAGAACAGGTTGAAGCAGGACTTCGAACGGACTTGTTGATTCATGAAGATGGTTCGTTGTGATATGGTAGCTATTTGTGTGTACCAAAAGGAGACATTCGTGAAGAAGTTGTGAAGGAGGCACACAGTTCTGCGTATTCCGTACATCCTGGAGGCACGAAGATATACCGCGATCTAAGACAGCATTTCTGGTGGGAAAGCATGAAAAGGGAGATTGCTCGTTTTGTAGCGAAGTGCTTGGTGTGTCAGCAAGTCAAGGCTGGACATCAAAGGGTTGCTGGTTTATTGCAACCACTTCTGATTCCTCAATGGAAGTGGGAACATATAACCATGATTTCGTGACAGCTTTACCGTGGAGTCCAGAGGGCAACAATGCAGTTTAGGTTATTGTTGATCGATTGACCAAGGCAGCTCACTTCATACCGTTTCGAGTTGGTCAGTCAATGGAAGCGTTAGCAGAACGGTATATACAGGAGATTGTGAGATTGCATGGAGTACCTGTAAGCATCGTTTCCGATCGTGATACCCGATTCTTATCGCACTTCTGGAAAAGTTTACAGGAAAAGTTTGAGACGCGATTGAAATTTAGCACTGCTTATCATCCTCAGACAGATGGCCAGTCGGAGAGAATGATCCAAACTCTTGAAGACATGTTAAGAGCTTGCATGTTAGACTTCAAAGGTTCGTGGGAGGATCATCTACACTTGGTGGAGTTCTCGTATAACAAAAGTTTTCAGGCGAATATTCAGATGGCTCTATTCGAAGCGTTGTATAATCACAAGTGTCGTTCATCTGTTTATTGGGACGATATCGGAGAACGAAGATTGTTGGGATCGGATTTGATCGTGCAAACAGTTGAGAAGTGTTAGTTATATGTATGCCCTAGAGGCCATTACTGTACATAGGATGTATATTGTAGTGGATGCTTGGACATATATAGGGAGGATTTTCTTGCTCGACATGATAGTATGCTATCTGGTTACTCTTTACCTTAACGTGTACACTGATTGTCTCTCTGTTACATGTTGGTAAAGCCCTTAGGATGTGTACTTGACTACCTGGACTATGATGCGGATCATACTAGTGGGGACATGGTAGTCCATAAGTACATCCTTCAAGGTCCCTAGTCGTGGGTGTATCGAGACGGGGCATCGATATACCAGAGTAGACTAGCGTATACCTTCTAGACCCATACAGATGGGTGATGGATGATCCCATATCCATTGGTGTTTGACATCAGAGATGATATACGGGTGCTCGGTGGAGACTGGGTACACTGGACGGATTCGCCGAGAACTCCCAGATGGTATTATACCTTACGTCAGATGGCAGTTCTCTGGTGACACTGGTACAGGTCAGTCTGTAGACCCGAGATCGTCATAGAGTCATGTGTGATTCCCACTGTGCTTTGATTTCCACCTTACGACGTCCAAGAGGACGTGCAAAACGGTGGCTTTTGGGTACAGTCCCGAATCACATGGAGGCAATGAGCGATAGGAGGGGATTCGTCTCTCCCGGTATAGGGAGTTGATGTTGCGCTGTGTTCGATTGGCTATAACCGGAAATCCCTGGCCAGGGTTGCTGAGATTTACTGGTAAGTGTTATCAGTAGTATCTCGAACTGTTATAGACCTCATATCGACACGACTTATCGAGCTACTGGGGTCTGACGTTTACCACCTCTAGGCAAGATATGCGACATATCAGACGAACAGACCGGACTGTACGGTAAGTGTTACTGGTTGGATTCACAAGAGTGT
The DNA here is from genome assembly GCA_030015575.1 of Agapanthus africanus. Lineage (NCBI taxonomy): Eukaryota > Viridiplantae > Streptophyta > Magnoliopsida > Asparagales > Amaryllidaceae > Agapanthus > Agapanthus africanus. The sequence continues at coordinate 336,590,562 of JASDDO010000004.1, read as the reverse complement.
GAGCGGGCTTGCTCGTCGATCTTCTGATCGCTCAATACCCGGGTGGCCGTTACGTTTAGCAGACCGCTTGCGGCTTGTGGGTGTTTGATATGATCATCACCTGCTGCCGGCGTATTGACGAGTCTTTAGAGTCCTACACAGAGGTTTCCTGGCTCAAGCGAAACGAAATAAAAGCGCATATGAGATATGTGCGGGACCGAGAATAATGCGTGTATGTGATACCGTATTCTATTCTCGCGATGAATGTATCGATTGGTTGTATGCGATATAACCTAGTTATCGAATCGAGGATTGATTCGATAAGTCGGTACATTGGATATTAGTCGGTCATATGCGTTATGACCGGATCATTAAATCAAGCGTTGATTTAATGATTTAATGCATAATTATATATTTGATATATTACTTTGCATTAACTAGTATTGGTTCACTTTAAAATGGATTTTCTCACTTGATGTGCACATTATATATATATGATATAGTTTTGTGCACTAGTTTGTATCATGTTTGATGATACATGCAAACTTGGTTGTGTGTATGCTTTAAACTATGATTAGGTTAATGGTTAGAGTTTCATTTACTCATTTATTTACTTTATTCTTTTTGGCAAAAGAAAAGAAAATGGTGGCTTTTTTGTTTTACACTTGAAGCTTCTTGAAGCTTTGAGAATCTTTGACCATTTTTGTTTCTTTTGCTTAACCTAACCATTCATCTAACCCTAGTTCATTCTCTATACTTAACCATGGTTGCTAATATGATAAGAATCATTTTATTTTCTATTATTGATTATTCTTATCATATTATCTTCTTCTTCTTCTTCTTCAAGAAGAAAGAAGCTTGCTAGCTTCAATGGTGACTTGAGAAAAAGAGTGAGAAATCCAATTCTAAAGTGAACCCACTTCCTATTTCTTCATCCTCTACCACTTGCCATGCAGTATAGGGTGTTTTCTTCACAAGTTTCATGACTTGGTGAAGTTGGAGCTTGATCTTGAGTTGCCTCGACGTAGATCATCTTCGGCATCAAAGTCGACGATCTAGCCCGCCCATTTCTCCGATGAAGCCGACGCTAGAGCCCGGGATCCGATGATCGCAGCGAGGGGACATCATCACGGAGCTATGGAGATGGAGGACCGGATCTACAAAGGTTGTATTTTCGGTTCACTCTTAGTTAAGTTGTTAACTAGTTGAATGTTTCGCCTAATCTCTAGTCAACGATCGCATTAGGGTTTCTCGGCACCGGAAATTTTTGAATTTGGCATGGTTGATGCCTTGTGAGACCTCATTAGTGTGCCTAGGAACCCTACAGTGGTATCAAAGCCTAGCTAGAGCCTTAGGCGATGCGTAGACGATGTTAAAAACCCGATCGAACCCGAAACCCTAATTCTAAATCCTTCTCTGGAAATTTTCTGAAATTTTGGATTTTTGTGAACTAAAAATTGTCAAAAAATTCAGCAGGGTTTTCTAAAAGTTACTGTGAAACACGTTACCACAAATCGTCTAAAGAGCCGCAGAATCGCGGCCCCACCATGGCTTGGGCGGCGGTTCCGCGGCCAAATTGATGAATCTTTCCACGTGGCTTGCACAGTAATCTCTATTTTTAAGTGCTGTATTTTATGGGAATTTTTAATTAATACTCAACAGTTGAGTTTTCTGGGGTTGTATTGGGACTTCGTAGATTCGATCGGATTGTCTAATCTTGTCTATGTGTTTTCCGGATAATTTTTGAATATGTTAAAAAGTTCGACCGGATATAAATACCCAATTTTTCCCCTGCCGGGAAATTTCCAAGTGTTGGATTTTTCCGTGGTTTAAGAACGTTCTAAGTAGTGCAAGTAACGCGATGGTCCCTCTAGAAGACAACAAACCTTAACTCGATTATGTGACCGTCTTGAACTGCCCTTTGAACCTCAGGGTTTGGGACAGTACGGCGTGCCACATGTGAGGCGTTGGCTTAACCCTTCTACGGCTGGACCGTTGGTACTGAGGCATGAACTGGATGTTTTTAAACTTGTTTCATGTGTTGAGCTGTTTCGGGAAAACTTGGGTGTTTGAATGTTCGATCGGAAAGTTTAACATTTTCTATTTATCTGGAATGGGATACAATAATTGGAATTCACAAGTAGTTATGAGATAACTGAATGGATGTTATAAACATAGCAATTTAGTCTCACTTGATCGGTTGCCACGGAATTTTGATACGATCAAAAGTCCGTCGCAATCACGTAGCGTACGCGGATATTCGCCGGTAAACTTAATAGACAGCCACGCCCCATAGCCCCGGCCAAGTGACTATAGGAGAACCCCGTCGCCGAAAGCATCCGTTCGGGTGCTCGCGGCAGCGGTGTTCCGCCTTGGTGCACTTCGTCGACGGCGTCGGGGGTGCGGCCGCCTACTAAAGTTTGCGACGAGCATTCGATCAGGATGTCGGGAATCTTGTTGAATTGCACGACTTGATATTGAAAAGTGTTTTCGGTATGGAGACTAAAATGCGGAGTTTATAATTGTTAGGCATGCGATGTCTAAGGAATTCATTTGGTTAGGCATGTGATGTCTAAACAGGTTGCGGATTCCAACTGTTGTAGTTTTACACTTTCTTTTCTGTGACCGTAAGTGTAATATGTGATATCGCCGGTTTCGTTGCTATATGTCAACGACAATTGGGATGCGCATATTTACTTACGTTGATGACATGTGATGTTATGTGTTGCTGGATATGTTATATTGGATCGTCGTGTTTGAATAGCCGAGGGGTTTTTATGTGAGATGAGTGTTTTTCATTTTCATTCATGTAAAAGCTTGTATGTAATATTCTTTTATTGGGGCACTTCCAGGTTGCGGAAGATGTCACCGTTTGTATATTATTTAATTTTCCGCACTAGGATAGACCCAAGGAGAAGGGCACAAGTAACCGAGTTCTGGAGTCCAGTGGGAGACCAACTCGAGGAGTCGAGTCCGGGTCTCCTAACTCTAGAATTGGTAGGGTTGCTTGCCGCTCTCGTAGGGGTCTAGGGGTGTGGGTTTGGCTATTCATCGCGACCGTGGAATCCGTGTTTTATATTGGCTCGTATTGAAAACACGGACGTCCTAGTATATCCAATGTTTCATATGTTTCTTCTGCTGTGATATCTGTGATGTGATCATGTGATATGTTCAGATAGATATTGTATATAGTATGTATGATATATTATACAGATGTTGCTTATGTTTTACACCCGCGCTAGCCCTGCCTCGCTCTGGCGTTAGTTACCTAACCTAACGGTGCAGACGGGACATCGAGGCGAATGCGGATGGCATAAGCGTACGTTATATTTATCTGTGATGTTTAGGTGACTTAAATGATGGGACTTCATTAATGTGATTAATGAAAGAAAAGAAACCTAAAGATGTTGTGGAATCGAATTTTCAAAAACAGGTAGCTACAGTTCTTGCTTTGCATCGCGGTGTTCCTTGTAGAACATCCTGCACCTTATTCGATAAGGAAAGGACCGAGATCCCTTCACCGGGAGTGACTCCTTTAGCAATAACTGGCAGATGCTACGACCCTCGGTTTGTCTTTTGATTGCTTCTATAGTTTCTGCTTTGCACAGTGATATATATGATATATCTCGCATCTCATTCGACGAGAAAAGGGCCGACGATCCCTTCACCGGGAGTGACCCCTTTAGCAAAACTAGAAAAGCCTCAAAAGCATTCCATTTCAAAATCATTTGATTCTACAACGATATCAAGTTCATTACGCAATAGGTTTTCAGAAAAACCTGTCGTAGCCCTCCGTCATTTCAGATAAGTTGTATATAGTATTCGTGCTACATTTGTTGGCTTTCGTCAAGGTGTAGTGTGCGGTAGCTATATGCTGCTTATCTGCTGCATACGATGCGATTGGATTAGGGTAGTCGTGCGGCTTTGTTGGCTTTCGTCAAGGGTCGTGCGGGTGGGTTTAATTCAATCAAGAAATGTACGGGTTGAACTTGACTAGCGGGCTATGGTTTGTTGGCTTTCGTCAAGATCATAGCACGTTAGGGGCAAAATTATCGGAAATTTCAAGTGTTGAAATTTGCAATGAGATTGCATACCTTCTATGAGATAGTTGGATCCCGATACCCGCTGCGAGTAAGAGTTACTCCTGAGAGAGTTTTACACATTACAATTAGCCGATCAAGTAGGTGTCTAGAAAGGTGTTAACGAGGTTACGCCTCTGGGAAAGCGAGGTTTACATTAATTAGGTTCGTGCGAAAGCACGGGGGACCTCCCTCAAAGTACCGACACTGGCCTGGCTGAAAGATTGGCGAACTTATAGCATGTAATTAATCCCGGCTAGTCTTTCCTTTTAGGGTTTGAAGGAAGATTTGATAAAAACAGTGGGAGCCATCCTGATTAGATAAAATAATAACCAATCTATTCTTGCTAGAGCGCACGCAGAGTGTTTTCTTCTCTCTCTCCAGGTAACGACCATATCATGCCTTAATCAAGATAATAAAACGGATAATTGACCGAACTCGCTTGTTATACTGAGCTGGGGAACGTTGGTCCCGCTCCAACTTATAATTGTTATAAGACAGAGCAGAAAATTAGGGAATACCAGATTTCCCGTGCCGCCCAAATGAAGAAAGTGCATATGATGCATCTCCTTCGGGTGTGTTCATTACAAAGAACTGTTTCTCTGTATCCTCTACGTCCTGGGTATTTGATACCGGATCAGGATCCCGCATATGTAATTTGTTACATAGGGCTACAGAAAGATAGAGAACTGAGAACGAGTGATAAGTTTCATGAGACAGAAAACGGGGCAAGTGTTGCAGTCAAGTCTGTTGGTCACTGTCACCATGTATTACCAATACATTGATTCTGAACAAATGCTATTAGATACCGAACCTGATATACAAAATCATATCAGTCTCTTTATCAGTAAAGAAAGGATATAATTTTGTATTGTTGGATAATGTTTTGAACATTTCCTATTTCAAAAGTTGATCGGTTCAGGTACGTTATCTAAAAGCATTGATGTTCTAAATCAAACTACAGTTCTTAGTATACGGAACACACACAAGAGGAAGAGTTCAGAAATGAACGGATCCTTCTTGAGGTATTGTAGACTAGGTCATATCAATGCGACCCGACTAGCTAAGTTACATTTAGATGCATATTTAAATCAGTTTGAATTTACATCTTGTGAAACTTGCCAGTCATGTCACAGAGATAAGATGACCATAGCTCTGTTTACTGGAAACAGAGAAAGAGTTAGTGAACTCTTGGGATGATACATGTTGATGTATGTAGGTCCCCTGTCTACACATGCCAAGACCGGTTCTTTGTATTTTATTACATTCTCTGATAATCTGTCAAGATTCATACATATGTTCCTGTTGAAACACAAGTCCGAACCTTTTTGAGATATTCACAGAATATAAGTTAGAAATAGAGAACCAAAACGGGTATAAGTATTATGTCCTTTGATGTGATCGAGGAGTAGAATACTTGAGCATGGAATTCCTGGTTTATTCTAAAGGAGAATGAGTTTCTCTCTCAGCATTACTCCTCCGAATACACCATAGCACGATGGTATATCGGGGTGGAGCAATAGCACCCTATGTGATATGGTGTGCTCTATGATGAGTACTACTGAGTTTCCTATTTCCTTTTGGGAGTTATGCACTTATAAAGTTGCATACCTAGTGAATAGGGTTCCAATCAAATCAGTTGCCTACTGCTTCATATGTGATATGGAAAGGGAAGAGCCCATATCTTAAGTTAGTTAAGATTTGGGGTTGTCCGGGCTATGTCTAAAAGCAAAATCCGGACAAACTCGAGGCAGGGTCAGTTATGTAGAACTGGAAAGGTTCCAGCTATACAAACTGCAGCTGATGATTTGGTAGAACCAAAGGATTCAATAGTAACCAACAAACCTCAGCCTCTCCGCCGATCTAGTAGGGTTCCTCACCCACCTGAGAGTTACTTCGGTTTCTCTATGACAGTGGGAACGAGGATTGCATCATGAGATGATGACCCAACTAGTTTCGAGCTGGCCATCAGGAGTGAGACTCTGTAAGAATGGCTGGATGCTTAGTGATATGAGATGGAATCCTTATACACCAACAAAGTATGGACTTTAGTTGCTTTATCTGAAGGGTTAAATCCCCATCGAAGCAAGTATATCTTGAGAAGATTACTTGGTGTACATGGAAAAGTTGAGACTTTCAAAGCTAGACTTGTTAAAAGTTTGCATCATTGACCAGGAGTGGATTATGATGAAACCTTTTTCGGTGGCTATGCTTAAGTCCATCCAGACCCTACTTGCCACGGCTACATACCATGACTACGATATCTGGCGGTTGGGTGCCATGACTGCTTTTCTAAATGATGTTTTAGAAGAGAACGTCTATAAGAACACAACCAGAGGGCTTCGTAAACAGTGAGAGCAGCGGAAACGTGTGCAAGTTGCTTTACAGGATAAAGCAGGCATCGCGGAGTTGGAACATCTGTTTTGATGTGGTAGTCAAAGAGTTTGACTTCATCAAAATGGTAGATAAACCTTGTATGTACAAAAGGGTAGTAGGGAGTATGGTAGTGATCCTCGTAGAGTACGTGGATGACATACTCTTGATAGGGAAGGAGTTTCTTATGCTACGCTCGGTCAATCTCCGCTTATCACAATGATTCTCCATATAGGATCAAAGTGATACCTACTAAATCCTGGGTTTTGGATCTATGAGATAGATCTAATTGGATATTAGGATACTCACTAGTTGTAGTGAGATGGTATCAATTGGTCCTGGGGAGAATCACTGGAAGGGTTCCAGGGTGATAAGGACGGCTGAAAGTCACAGGCATTGTCTTTACCCTCAGTAAAGGGACGGTATGTTGGAAGAGTTCCAAGCTAGATACCGTGGCATACTAGATGATAAAGGCTGGATACATCGCTACTTAAGATGCTACCAAAGAGGCAGTCTGGATGTATATTTGTTCATGAGATGAACTTAGTTCCTCCCATTGTGTGACAATGGAGTTGTGGCTTATGCCAAGGAACGTCCGTCCCATCAGTGATCCAAACATATTCTAAGGCAATGTCACCTAATCGTGGAGATGGTTGATCTCCAGGGGATCGAGGTTAGGAGAGCAGACTCAGAGGACAACACGGCGGATCCACTCACAAAGGCCTTTTTCCCAGAGAGAGACAATTATGGGATGGTTGAGTATGAGATACTACAACCACTGCTACAGATGGCCCTAGTGCAAGTGGGGGATTGTTAGTTATATGTATGCCCTAGAGGCCATTACTGTACATATGATGTATATTGTAGTGGATGCTTGGACATATATAGGGAGGACTTTCTTGCTCGACATGATAGTATGCTATCTGGTTACTCTTTACCTTAACGTGTACACTGATTGTCTCTCTGTTACATGTTGGTAAAGCCCTTAGGATGTGTACTTGACTACCTGGACTATGATGCGGATCATACTAGTGGGGACATGGTAGTCCATAAGTACATCCTTCAAGGTCCCTAGTCGTGGGTGTATCGAGACGGGGCATCGATATACCAGAGTAGACTAGCGTATACCTTCTCGACCCATACAGATAGGCGATGGATGATCCCATATCCATTGGTGTTTGACATCAGAGATGATATACGGGTGCTCGGTGGAGACTGGGTACACTGGACGGACTCGCCGAGAACTCCCAGATGGTATTATACCTTACGTCAGATGGCAGTTCTCTGGTGACACTGGTACAGGTTAGTCTGTAGACCCGAGATCGTCATAGAGTCTTGTGTGATTCCCACTGTGCTTTGATTTCCACCTTACGACGTCCAAGAGGGCGTGCAAAACGGTGGCTTTTGGGTACAGTCCCGAATCACATGGAGGCAATGAGCGATAGGAGGGGATTCGTCTCTCCCGGTATAGGGAGTTGATGTTGCGCTATGTTCGATTGGCTATAACCGGAAATCCCTGGCCAGGGTTGCTGAAATTTACTGGTAAGTGTTATCAGTAGTATCTCGAACTGTTATAGACCTCATATCGACACGACTTATCGAGCTACTGGGGTCTGACGTTTACCACTCCTAGACAAGATATGCGACATATCAGACGAACAGACCGGACTGTACGGTAAGTGTTACTGGTTGGATTCACAGGAGTGTGAGCGGGCTTGCTCGTCGATCTTCTGATCGCTCAATACCCGGGTGGCCGTTACGTTTAGCAGACCGCTTGCGGCTTGTGGGTGTTTGATATGATCATCACCTGCTGCCGGCGTATTGACGAGTCTTTAGAGTCCTACACAGAGGTTTCCTGACTCAAGCGAAACGAAATAGGAGCGCATATGAGATATGTGCGGGACCGAGAATAATGCGTGTATGTGATACCGTATTCTATTCTCGTGATGAATGTATCGATTGGTTGTATGCGATATAACCTAGTTATCGAATCGAGGATTGATTCGATAAGTCGGTACATTGGATATTAGTCGGTCATATGCGTTATGACCGGATCATTAAATCAAGCGTTGATTTAATGATTTAATGCATAATTATATATTTGATATATTACTTTGCATTAACTAGTATTGGTTCATTTTAAAATGGATTTTCTCACTTGATGTGCACATTATATATATATGATATAGTTTTGTGCACTAGTTTGTATCATGTTTGATGATAAATGCAAACTTGGTTGTGTGTATGCTTTAAACTATGATTAGGTTAATGGTTAGAGTTTCATTTACTCATTTATTTACTTTATTCTTTTTGGCAAAAGAAAAGAAAATGGTGGCTTTTTTTGTTTTACACTTGAAGCTTCTTGAAGCTTTGAGAATCTTTGACCATTTTTGTTTCTTTTGCTTAATCTAACCATTCATCTAACCCTAGTTCATTCTCTACACTTAACCATGGTTGTTAATATGATAAGAATCATTTTATTTTCTATTATTGATTATTCTTATCATATTATCTTCTTCTTCTTCTTCTTCTTCAAGAAGAAAGAAGCTTGCTAGCTTCAATGGTGACTTGAGAAAAAGAGTGAGAAATCCAATTCTAAAGTGAACCCACTTCCTATTTCTTCATCCTCTACCACTTGCCATGTAGCATAGGGTGTTTTCTTCACAAGTTTCATGACTTGGTGAAGTTGGAGCTTGATCTTGAGTTGTCTCGACGTAGATCATCTTCGGCATCGAAGTCGACGATCTAGCCCGCTCATTTCTCCGATGAAGCCGACGCTATAGCCCGGGATCCGATGATCGCAGCGAGGGGACATCATCGCGGAGCTATGGAGGTGGAGGACCGGATCTACAAAGGTTGTATTTTCGGTTCACTCTTAGTTAAGTTGTTAACTAGTTGAATGTTTCGCCTAATCTCTAGTCAACGATCGCATTAGGGTTTCTCGGCACCGGAAATTTTTGAATTTGGCATGCTTGATGCCTTGTGAGACCTCATTAGTGTGCCTAGGAACCCTACAAGAAGGTTAATGCTATTCAGAATCATATGAAGGCAGCACAAGATCAGCAGAAGAGTTGGGCCGACACATCGAGAAGACCTAGAGTTCGTTGTTGGTGATCTGGTATTCTTGAAGATATCACCAACTAAAGGAGTGATTCGTTTTGGGAGTCGAGGCAAGCTTAGTCCTCGATTCGTGGGGCCTTTCGAGATTATGGAGCGTGTTGGAGAAGTGGCTTATCGGTTGGCTTTACCACAATCTTTGGCGAATGTTCATGATGTGTTTCATGTATCTCAACTCCGTAAGTATGTTCAAGATGAAACACACGTGCTGGATCATTCGGAGCTGACTGTAAAGGAGGATTTAACCTTTGAGGAACGACCGATGTCGATTGTTGATCGAAGAGAAAAGGTCATTAAGAACAAGGTTATCCCTCTCGTAGTTATTTCTTGGGGAAATCGCTCGCATGGAGAATCGACTTGGGAACGAGAAGACGAAATTCGACAGAAGTTTCCACACCTATTCTTATAGATTCTTGATTGTTTATCTTTTCTTATCTTAGGAATTTCTAGGACGAAATTCTTTTTGTAGTTGGGTATAATGTAACACCCTAGTTCATTTATACCAGTTCTAGTCAAGTATTTATTTATTTATGGTATTTTCCTGATTTACTGTGTTTTGGGTGCGAATAGTGTATTTGACATCTGTATTTGCATCCGACCCGACCCGCATGCTTGAAACCTGTTTTGATTCATATTTATGATTTATCCTGACTTGATACGTGGACTCGTGCACTTTCATTTGCATACTAGCATTTTACCTGACATCTGCATTTTAATATAATATTTAAGTCACATAAAATAGTTTAAAAATATATTGCATGGCCTGCATGATACCCCTGACCCTGTGGTAGTATCCGCGCATCTTGTTCTCGTCTCGTTCAGTGAAACGGACTTGTTTGGATGGCTACGCGCACGTACGTGCATCCGTTCTTGGGAGTATGCATTTTCATTACCCGGATATCCAACTTTAATTTTGGTCGACATGTATATTTTTCGTATTTTAAAACTGAATTTTAGACCCGACCCGGGCATGTTTTGGACTATGTTTGTATTTACCAGAATATCAAATTTTATTTATATAATATTAATTTTATAAACTGATAAAAATTAAAATTTAGTTAACTAATAAAAGATTTTTTAAATTTAAATCTAAACTAATTTCCTAACAAACTAACAACCCTTTTCTCTCTCTCCTCTGCATATATATTTATATCTATTTTATTTATTTAGGTTTTTCTTTTCTTATTTAATACAAAGCCTCTTCTTCTTCTCCTATCTTCTTTCTTTTTCTAGATCTTGTTTCTTGATTCCGGTGATCACCGATGGAGCTGTGCTCGTCGCTGACGATTCAAGTGATCCAGTGAACGTACCTTGCCTGTGTGATCGCCCTCTTGCCTTGTCTGGACCTGTCCCGCGTGCCGCGTGTGCGTTGCGACGTTTTACCGACGTTAGACGTGCCATGCGTATCCGTCGTATGATTCGATCGAGGCAAGTTAATCTTGTTACATGCTATACTACAATATATTGCACACATGTGAATAATAACATTACTTATTGTTTAATTATGCATCCCACATTACCATTTTACCATTTTACTGTCTTCGGACATCCGTGTGCATCTATATCATTTAAAATATATATCGTCGTAATATTTCTTATTATTATCTTTAATTAGTTTATAATCTGCATTTTATAATGTTCTACAAAATATAGTTTGAAAATATTATAGTTTACACATGAAACGTCGTTGCAAAGCGGATACGACAAATCTGAAATTTATTGTTCACCTTACCTTATAAAATTCATTATAAATCATAGAAAAATTATTAGTATACGTTCTTTTGTTTGTTACGAAGCTTACTCAGAATACTATAACTCTATGAAATATTTACTTGCAAAATAAATTGTTTAAATAACTTAAAATGCAAATGAAAATATCTCTAAACTGCTGTCCAGGGAAATTCCAGCAGCAAACTTTCAATTTCGAATGTTCATAGCTTTTTATAGGAACAACCTGAGATACTTCAACTTATAAAAATGAAAACCTTATTGAATTATCTTTGTTTTGGTATAAGACACATCCCTTTTGGAGAATGTTTGTTATTTTTAAGCTATTTTACAAATCAGGGTGACGCTGAATTTCTGAACGGAACTTTCTTGTGCATGGTTAATCAATACCACTTTTATAGTTATTAATTGGTTTGAATATGTTATCCATTTTAATATTATTATATCAATATCTATTTAATAAATAATAGTGCTTGTGTTTTAATATTCAGCAAATTTTACCGATTTACAGTTTTATAGTATCCGTCTGTATCCATACGGTTTATTACATATCTAGTTGCACGCCGAGACCATATTATTTCATGTTACTATTGTATTAGTGCACCATGCTTAATAATGTGCATCCTACATAGTCATGATGTAACCCCTGATAGATATTTGTGCATCCATGCTTTCACCGTACATCCATATCTTTACCGTGATTCGATACTTACTACATTTTACTGTTAGGCATCCGCTTGATACATGTGCACTACCTGACATGACCTGATATATCACTACTTGACATGTTACCTAATCCTGTTTCTAATGCCGACAATCCTGACATGTTGTCCCGATGGACATATCTTGTTGTCTGTATAGACAAACATGTTTCTGCTTGATCCTGTGTTGGCATTAGCTCCGGATTTATCAATACCTGACTTGAACACATAACTTGGGGGTATGGGGAAGTCAATGATGAAACCTGACTTGTAACTCGACAGTTCGATACTTATACTGATCAGTTTTACGGGCTAAGCCAGCCCCGGGATGATGATGCTGACATCATTCGTCTGTACATGTTACCTGTTTACTGCCTAGCGGCACGTCTCGGATCCAGCCCGAGAGTCTTGACCGTGGTCCCGGGCATGCACGGGATACTATTGAGTTACATCGACGATTCCATTAAATTGATTTCACAGACTTGAGAGTAGATAACCCAGTAATATAGTTTAGATTGCTTATCGCACTTTACATACACACCTCACTGTCATATTCTTGTTGTTGACTTATATTCATGCATGCATATCCTGTTATATCCTGATATATTATTGTTGATATTATGACGCACCGACGTCTGGGTTTTGCATGACCCAGATCCTCTACCTTTGTCGCAGGCTGATCAGGAGTATTTCCGCCGTCAGGCCGAGCAGTGAGGATCTTGTTAGTATCCAGTTAGTTTAGTTATTTCCGTACTTTCCAGATGTTGCTGTTTATTGGATTTATTGCTTCCGCATATTATTTCTTGACTCATTTATTCTGGCTCATGGACATGTACTAGATAGTTTATTTTATTTCTACTGTTCTTAATATCTTATGGACAACCGTAATGTGACTGTGGAGGGATGTTTACTGGCCACAGGTAGCATGGTTGGCTCTGTCACGTGCCGATCTTAGCGCACTCTGGGATGCGGGGCGTGACAGGGTTTGTTTGGTATCAGAGCCATATGATTTAGGTTAATCGGGTTTGATTCTTTTGTAGTTGGGTATTGGACCCAATACACGAATCAGAATACTCGTGATTAGGAACATGTCCTGCCACATTGTTATCGTGATTCTTTAATCACATCTTTCTCTTGACCCTTGTCTTGACGATATGCAAACAACTTTGCATCTCGGCTTGAAACCTTTTGGTTCTCTATTGTTTCTCCATGTTCCTTTGATTCTAATACTAGGATTTGGGCGACTTAAGTGGAGTTATGTGATTGTAACTATGTACCGCGGCATGGTTACAATGAGGTACTCTATTTAAGTAACTTTGAGTCCTAGTCTTTGATTCCTTTCCTTGATTTATGGTCGTGATATTACCTTCCTTTTCTCGGTTTCATTGCTTACCAGTTCATGTTTTATCGTCATCTTGAATCCTGTTTACCGTGCTTATCTTCTTCAGTGTGGCTTCAGGAGAAGTTGTTTCCGGTATCCTGCTTGTTCATGATTTTCCCGCATTAGCATTATTCGATTCTGGTGCATCCCATTGTTTTATGTCGTCCAAGTTTATTGCTGCACACTCGATTTCTTGCACGACCATGTCTAGTTGTTAGGACATACACACTGGGAATGGGAAGATCATATCTAGTAGCAAATGCAAGGATTGTTCTGTTGTTATTTGCGGACGGGAGTTATTTGCATATTTCTTGGGGATCGATACGGGCAGCTATGATGTTGTCTTGGGAATGGATTTTCTCAGCACTTTCCACGCTCACATTGATTGTAGGGTAAAGAAAGTGATTTTCCATATTCCCGGACATCCAGAATTTGTTTTTGCTGGAGGAAGCAGTCCTGTCGGGCCAGTCGAATTTAGAGCTAGGCCAACAAACAGTGTTTTTTCGTCGATGGAAGTTGATAAGGAGGAAACGCCAGCTGTAGTTCGAGAGTTCATGGACGTGTTCGAGGACATCTCGGGTTTACCGCCAAAACGAGATGTGGAGATCGCGATCGATCTTGTTTCTGGTGCAGTACCAATCTCAAAGGCATATTATCCAATGGTACCAGTGGAGTTGGAAGAAGTCAAGAAACAGGTTACCGAATTGCTTGAGAAAGGTTGGATTCGCAGCAGTAATTCATCTTGGGGAGCTCCAGTTCTTTTAGTCAAGAAGAAAGATGGCACAAGGAGGATGAGCATCGATTATCGAGAATTAAACCGGGTGACTATTAAGAACAAGTACCCGATCCCTCGCATTGGCGAATTATTCGAGCAACTTAATGGCGTGAGGGTATTCTCGAAGCTGGATTTGCGATCCGGATATCATCAGGTCCGAGTTAAATCAGAAGATATTTGCAAGACTGCGTTCCGAACTCGGTATGGACATTACGAGTAATTAGTGATGTCATTTGGAGTCACAAATGCACCGGCGATATTTATGGACTTGATGAACCGAATCTTTTCACCATTCTTAGACCAGTTTATAGTGGTGTTCGTCGATGATATTCTGGTCTACTCGAGGAGCATTGAAGAGCATACAGAACACTTGAAGATCGCACTGCAGACGTTGAGACAAGAAAAACTATATGCAAAGATGAGCAAGTGCGAGTTTTGGCTTGAAGAAGTGAAGTTTTTGGGGCATGTCGTATCCGGAGAAGGAATCACCGTTGATCCTGAGAAAATTGCAGCAGTTCGAGATTGGCCGATTCCGAAGAACGTAGCGGAGATCAGAAGTTTTCTTGGACTTGTCGGCTATTACAGAAGATTTGTGGAGAACTTTGCTCATTTGGCTGAGCCTTTGACCAAGCTTACGCGTAAGGAAGTACCGTTTGTATGGACCGATAAGTGTGCGTCAGCTTTTGAGGCGTTAAAGCAGATATTGATAACCGCTCCTATTTTGACCGTACCAGACAGTTCCGGAGGATTGGTGATTCATAGCGACGCATCTGGGAAAAATTTAGGATGTGTTTTGATGCAGTATGGGAAAGTTATAGCTTACGCATCGAGACAGTTGAAGACCCATGAGAAGAATTACCCAACTCATGATTTGGAGCTTGCAGCAGTAATTTTCGCTTTGAAAATTTGGAGACACTACTTATTGGGCGAAAGGGTTGAAGTATTCACCGATCACAAAAGCCTAAAGTATGTGTTCACGCAGAAAGAGCTTAACATGAGGCAGCGTAGATGGTTGGAGCTGATGGCTGACTACGATCTTGATCTTAAGTACCATCCGGGGAAAGTTAATGTAGTGCCGGATGCGCTTAGTCGGTTGCCAGCAATTCGAATGTTGACTGCACAGAAGGAGCTTATCGAAGACTTTCGGAGATTCGAGTTTTAGATCGTGCTACCGCATTCTTCGGGACAAGTGATGCAGCTGCAAGTACAGTCGTCGTTGATCGAGAGTATTAAAGCAGCGCAGTCGCAGGACCCAAAATTGCAGAAGTTTCGAGAACAGGTTGAAGCAGGACTTCGAACGGACTTGTTGATTCATGAAGATGGTTCGTTGCGATATGGTAGCTATTTGTGTGTACCAAAAGGAGACATTCGTGAAGAAGTTGTGAAGGAGGCACACAGTTCCGCGTATTCCGTACATCCTGGAGGCACGAAGATATACCGCGATCTAAGACAGCATTTCTGGTGGGAAGGCATGAAAAGGGAGATTGCTCGTTTTGTAGCGAAGTGCTTGGTGTGTCAGCAAGTCAAGGCTGGACATCAAAGGGTTGTTGGTTTATTGCAACCACTTCTGATTCCTCAATGGAAGTGGGAACATATAACCATGGATTTCGTGACAGCTTTACCGCGGAGTCCAAAGGGCAACAATGCAGTTTGGGTTATTGTTGATCGATTGACCAAGGCAGCTCACTTCATACCGTTTCGAGTTGGTCAGTCAATGGAAGCGTTAGCAGAACGGTACATACAGGAGATTGTAGATTGCATGGAGTACCTGTGAGCATCGTTTCCGATCGTGATACCCGATTCTTATCGCACTTCTGGAGGAGTTTACAGGAAAAGTTTGAGACGCGATTGAAGTTTAGCACTGCTTATCATCCTCAGACAGATGGCCAGTCGGAGAGAATGATCCAAACTCTTGAAGACATGTTGAGAGCTTGCATGTTAGACTTCAAGGGTTCGTGGGAGGATCTACACTTGATGGAGTTCTCGTACAACAACAGTTTTCAGGCGACTATTCAGATGGATCCATTCGAAGCGTTGTATGGTCGCAAGTGTCGTTCACCTGTTTGTTGGGACGATGTTGGAGAGCGAAGATTGTTGGGATCGGATTTGATCGTGCAAACAGTTGAGAAGGTTAATACTATTCGGAATCATATGAAGGCAGCACAAGATCGACAGAAAAGTTGGGCCGACACATCGAGAAGACCTCTAAAGCTCGATGTTGGTGATCTGGTATTCTTAAAGATATCACCAACTAAAGGAGTGATTCGTTTTGGGAGTCGAGGCAAGCTTAGTCCTCGATTCATGGGGCCTTTCGAAATTATGGAGCGTGTTGGAGAAGTGGCTTATCGGTTGGCTTTACCACAATCTTTGGCGAATGTTCATGGCGTGTTTCATGTATCTCAACTCCGTAAATATGTTCGAGATGAAACACACTTGTTGGATCATTCGGAGCTGACTGTAAGGTTGGATTTAACCTTTAAGGAACAATCGATGTCGATTGTTGATCGAAGAGAAAATGTCATTAAGAACAAGGTTATTCCTGTCGTACTTGTTTCTTGGGAAAATCGCTCGCATAGAGAATCGACTTGGGAACGAGAAGACGAAATTCGACAGAAATTTCCACACATATTCTTATAGATTCTTGATTGTTTATATTTTCTTGTCTTGGGAATTTCTAGGACGAAATTCTTTTTGTAGTTGGGTATAATGTAACACCCTAGTTCATTTATACCAATTCTAGTCAAGTATTTATTTATTTATGATATTTTCCTGATTTACTGTGTTTTGGGTGCGAATAGTGTATTTGACATCTGTATTTGCATCCGACCCGACCCACATGCTTGAAACCTGTTTTGATTCATGTTTATGATTTATCCTGACTTGATACGTGGACTCGTGCACTTTCATTTACATACTAGCATTTTACCTGGCATCTGCATTTTAATATAATAAGTCACATAAAATAGTTTAAAAATATATTGCATGGCCTGCATGATACCCCTGACCCTGTGGTAGCATCCGCGCATCTTGTTCTCGTCCCGTTCAATGAAACGGACTTGTTTGGATGGCTACGCGCACATACGTGCATCCGTTCTTGAGGGTATGCATTTTCGTTACCCGGATATCCAACTTTAATTTTGGTCGACATGTATATTTTTCGTATTTTAAAACTGAATTTTAGACCCGACCCGGGTATATTTTGGACATGTTTGTATTTACCAGAATATCAAATTTTATTTATATAATATTAATTTTATAAACTAATACAAATTAAAATTTAGTTAACTGATAAAAGATTTTTTAAATTTAAATCTAAACTAATTTCCTAACAAACTAACAACCCCTTTCTCTCTCTCCTCTGCATATATATTTATATATATTTTATTTATTTAGTTTTTTCTTTCCTTATTTAATACAAAGCCTCTTCTTCTTACTTCTTCTTTCTTCTTTCTTTTTTCTTGATCTTGTTTCTTGATTCCGGTGATCACCGCCGGAGCCGTACTCGTCGCTGACGATCCGAGTGATCCAGTGAACGTACCTTACCTGTGTGATCACCCTCTTGCCTTGTCTGGACTTGTCCCGCGTGTGCGTTGCGACGTTTTGCCGACATCGGACGTGTCATGCGTATCCGTCGTGTGATTCGATCGAGGCAAGTTAATCTTGTTACATGATATACTACAATATATTGCACACATGTGAATAATAACATTACTTATTGTTTAATTATGCATCCCACATTACCATTTTACCATTTTACCGTCTTCGAACATCCGTGTGCATCTATATCATTTAAAATATATATCGTCGTAATATTTCCTATTATTATCTTTAATTAGTTTATAATCTGCATTTTATAATGTTATACAAAATATAGTTTGAAAATATTATAGTTTACACATGAAACGTCGTTGCAAAGCGGATATGACAAATCTGAAATTTACTGTACACCTTACCTTATAAAATTCATTATAAATCATAGAAAAATTATTAGTATACATTCTTTTGTTTGTTACGAAACTAACTCAGAATACTATAACTCTATGAAATATTTACTTGCAAAATAAATTGTTTAAATAGCGTAAAATGAAAATGAAAATATCTCTAAACTGCTGTCCAGGGAAATTCCAGCAGCATACTTTCAATTTCGAATGTTCATAGCTTTTTGTAGGAACAACCTGAGATACTTCAACTTATAAAAATGAAAACCATATTGAATTATCTTTGTTTTGGTATAAGACACATCCCTTTTGGAGAATGTTTGTTATTTTTAAGCTATTTTACAAATCAGGATGATGCTGAATTTCTGAACGGAACTTTCTTGTGCATGGTTAATCAATACCACTTTTATAGTTATTAATCGGTTTGATTATGTTATCCATGTTAATATTATTATATCAATATCTATTTAATAAATAATAGTGCTTGTGTTTTAATATTCAGCAAATTTTACCGATTTACAGTTTTATAGTATCCGTCTGTATCCGTACGGTTTATTACATATCTAGTTGCACGCCGAGACCATATTATTTCATGTTACTGGTGTATTAGTGCACCATGCTTGATAATGTGCATCCTACATAGTCATGATGTAACCCATGTTTGTGCATCCATGCTTTCACCGTACATCTATATCTTTACCGTGATTCGATACTTGCTACATTTTACTGTTAGGCATCCGCTTGATACATGTGCACTACCTGACATGACCTGATATATCACTACTTGACATGTTACCTGATCCTGTTTCTAATGCCGACAATCCTGATATGTTGTCCCGATGGACATATCCTGTTGTCTGTATAGACAAACATGTTCCTGCTTGATCCTGTGTTGGCATTAGCTCCAGATTTATCAATACCTGACTTGAACACATAACTTGGGGGTATGGGGAAATCAATGATGAAACCTGACTTGTAATTCGACAGTTCGATGCTTATACTGATCAGTTTTACGGGCTAGGCCAGCCCCGGGATGATGCTGCTGACATCATTCGTCTGTACATATTACATGTTTACTGCCTAGCGGCA
This sequence comes from Agapanthus africanus, assembly GCA_030015575.1. NCBI lineage: Eukaryota > Viridiplantae > Streptophyta > Magnoliopsida > Asparagales > Amaryllidaceae > Agapanthus > Agapanthus africanus. Next base: position 336,571,402 of record JASDDO010000004.1, on the reverse strand, counting down.
CGTCTCGGATTCAGCCCGAGAGTCTTGACCGTGGTCCCGAACATGCGCGGGATACTATTGAGTTGCATCGACGATTCCATTAAATTGATTTCACAGACTTGAGAGTAGATAACCCAGTAATATAGTTTAGATTGCTTATCGCACTTTACATACACATACACACCTCACTGTCATATTCTTGCTGTTACATCCTGATTATATTATTGTTGATATTATGACGCACCAACATCTGGGTTTTGCATGGCCCAGATTCTCTACCTTTGTCGCAGGCTGATCAGGAGTATTTCCGCCGTCAAGCCGAGCAGTGAGGATCCTGTTAGTTTAGTTATTTCCGTACATTCCAGATGTTACTGTTTATTGGATTTATTGCTTCCGCATATTATTTCTTGACTCGTTTATTCTGGCTCATGGATATGTACTAGATAGTTTATTTTATTTCTACTATTCTTGATATCTTATGGACAGCCGTAATGTGACTGTGGAGGGATATTTCCTAACCACAGGTAGCATGGTTGGCTCTGTCACGTGCCGATCTTAGCGCACTCTGGGATGCGGGGCGTGACAGTTATGATACCAAATTTACCTTCTGCGATGACAGCCAAATAGCCAATACCCATTGAATTGACATGTGATATTTCAACTTCTCTAACTAAAAGATAATTCCCTCCTCGAACAACTAGAGGTAATACTCGAATGGTAAATGATAATTATATTACCCCTACTAACAGAAACTCGGTTTAAGTTTTGATTCAATGGAAGGTCAGGGCTAAGGAAGATTGACTACACATACAGGCAATATATAAAATGCAAGTATAATGAACAACTTTTAAACCAGCAGTTACTATTTCCGGTTGATTGTTCTTGTTAGAGTTTTGGGCATAGATTACTCTAGTTGAAGCGTGTGGTGGCATGACCCTTGGATTCATTTGGTAAGACTAAGAATAATATATCGGTTAATTAGTTGGAAATCATTTGAGCTAAGAGCAGCGGTTAAAATTATCATAATTTCAAGAACAAAAGAAAACTCTGTCTGTAAATATCGGACAGCAAATATGATGCTGACCTGCTTAGCAAATGCATTGAAGCTTACGATTGGTCCAGCTATATATAGTGGTGCATAGATCAAATAACACAAATATGTACTGAATGAATAGCTCTCATGGGGAAGGCTTGTCTCCTGCCAAAGACAATAAAATGTGCATTGCGTTATCAGTACAAGGGAATAGATAAGTCAGCAATAAAGTTGACTGTTGATTTTAAAAGTTGGAAAACCCATGAAGATAAGCTAGCACAACTTACAACATTGTAATTATGCAGAGCTTTCATGTAGAAGAATTTCAATAACACGAAGGCCCTGTTTGGGAATGGAGTTAAGTTTTCTGAACTGTAGTTTCATAAAGTTAGCAACACGAAACTCCAAAATCCTAGCTTTGACTTGTTTGGCATCATTTTGGAGTTGAGATAACTAGAGTTATCTCAGCCCAAATGTTGAAAAAACTGTAGTTATCTCAACTCCAATCTGATCAAAGTTATCTAAACTCCATTTTTGGAGTTTGGGGCTTGCAAACACAGTTTGCATCCCCCTTCCTCCACTAAAAAATAAACCATAGTTATCCCATCTCCATATCCAAACAGGGCCTAATTGATTTCTACCTATTTTCATAGTTATCAAAATAAAACACCGAATGATGATTCGAACTGTAGTTTAATGCTTGCGGTCTGCAAAAATATATGGTAAATGGAAAAGCAAAATGAAGGAGAATAATAAAATATTGATTTCTGTGATGTGTGATGAGCATTGAAGGTCTGTATTTGAGGTTAGAAAAAGTATCTAGTGTGTGGGGTCTGGATATGCTTGAGATAAGCTTGCTACTCTTCTAGATGGTTGCTAAGAGAATTTACAAAAAAAAGTATAATGGAGGAGCAACAGAAATAGCATATAATATCGAGGGTGATGTCAAGTTTGGTTGCAAAGAGAACAGGAATGTTGAAGTGAGCTAACTGGCATAGCAAAGAGTTTGCTTCAAGGGACTTGGCAGAAAAACTGTAGGGCTTTTCTTTCAAACAAAAGATAATATTAGATAATAAGAATTAGTTAACAATAGGATAAATTAGAGAAAAATAGGAATAAAGTATTTACATAACTAACAAATCCAATAAGAAGTTACCACAAATCACAATGACAGCAATAAGCATAACAAGATATTGCACACGTTGTGAAAATAGATATAGTAGTCTAGGATGCGAAAGGAAATGGCCTGGTCTAGTAATCATATTTTCGTTTCATTCATAATTGTTACCTGATGGGAGTAAAACCATTAGATCAATTGCGTAAAACTGGCTCTTTACTTTAGAGAACTCTCAATATTGTCAAATTTGGTTTGAACTATAAATGATCATGGAAGTTGATGTGTTTGAATTGTAAAAAGAATCATGAACTATAAGATCCATCTTAATTTTGAGTTACATATAGTTTAATGTTTTAGATGATAAGAATATTAAACTTACACATTGTATGCAAATGAAACCTAAGGTACTTTAGGATGCATATATGACAGGATATGAAGTCGTGACTTACAAATTCCTTGAAAATTGGAGAAACAAATAAATCATGGATATGGCAAAAATAAAAATATGTTTATATATATGCAACTATAATTAGATTTACACCTCAGATAAAATAAAATGATTATGTTATATCAATTGGTTCTTCTTGGTCGATGATTAGTTTGTATTACAAAGGTGAATGAAAATATGTTATTAAATATCAAAGGAAATTGTTAAACATCAATCACACATTAGAATCTTAAACATAGTCTTAAATACGCCTCAAAACATATTCAATTCGATCATATGTTAAAAGGAGTATATATCCATAAATAATTCTGAGTGAGATGGCATACATAAAACTTCAATATTCAGTAGAGCTATCATTCCATTAAAAGACAAGTTTTTCCATAATCTTAATCACAAATTCCATTAGACACTAATGGTATGCAATTAACATATAGTACCTGTAAGAGATGGTAGCAAGCTTTTCCAGAAGAACAAATAGAGCAGCTTTTCAAATGTTTCTGTATCAAACAAACCACTAAAATAAAATCAATTAGCTATTTAATTTTTCAACAGTAAAGTGAAATAAACTCAAAATAGATAATTACGCGCTGGTAAAACCATATTTTAAAGGCAACAGCTGCAACACAAAAATTGTTAATATGCATGCAGTAATATTGATATGCTTCTCATTTGGAAAACTTTGCATTTTGCTCGATTTAAAAAAAATTCAAACTAGTAATGAAAATGCAGCAAGAATCCTAGAGAGCATTTGCAATACATGTACAACCAGATAAAAGAAAGGAACCTTACAAACAAGTTCACCCACACTATAAGAATACAAGTCTAAGGCATGTCGCGAAGTTCTGAGCCAATAAATCCAGAGATGAGACCACAGAGTGCTAAAGGTAAATGATGAATGGTGTGAAAAATATGGAGACGAAATTATCTTGATATAATCATCCACTCTTGTGATGAGCGGTTGACATGCACCTCCCTTCCCAAGGATTCATTCAATGGTTGTTCTAATCCTACAACAAGCCAACGTCCATCAGGTAAAGGAGACCTACTACCAAAGTGGAATTCTTCTTTAGAATATGACATTCTCGGACTCTAAACTCTCAGAAGAGATATGCCAAAATAACTGACAAATTTGATTAGAAGTGCATTTGAACGTCCATAATATGGATAAACTACAAGAGTGTAGTGGGACTCTTGTTCACACCACTGCACCTGTACCTCTGTAAATTAGTGCAAAATATGTTTGATCGTGACTTTTAATGCATTGACATATAGTTACAGACACCATCCGCTTGTCATTTACTTGACAAATTTCTGTTTCACATTTCATGTTCAGGTCATGTCACCTTGACCAATTCACAGTTCTGAAACTAAGGTTGATTTTGCTTATGGAAAACACAAGTCCAAACACCACCTTTGACTAAGAGGTCTCATACACTTCCCAGTGCTTTTTGCAGCTAGCCTCTCTCTCTTAAAAATAAATCCATGCTTGGCCATGTCTCTTATAGTGATGGGCCAATGGCACATGTTATGGGGTGTCTATCTCCTGCTGACAATCAAGATCCATGCTGCTCTCACAATCAAGATCCACGCACACCGTCAAAACAGAAACCTGAACCGAAATGAGCGAAACTATCCGAAACCCACCGAAACTAATAAAATTTTGCGAGCCTGAAACCGAATCTGAAACCGAGTTCTCGAACCTCGCATATTACTCAGCCTATCTTATTATCCATTTGTGTTGCTTGTTCTCCTAGTAAGCATATTATAAGCGAGGTTTGAAATTTCAGGATCGGTAGCGGTAAACGGACAATTATTTTTGGAATCGGAATCAGCCGTCTCGGATAGGAAATATCGGATTTTATTATCATTTAAGTATATTATTTTTTAAAATTAGTAAAAAAATTAAATAAATAGTAAAAGTAACTAAAAACAATTTGACACATTTCTTAGCTGTTAATGATGTCTAGAATGTTTTTTTAAGGCTTAATTCCAAAAAACACTACCGAATACTTTGGCCCAGTTACGTGAAACAACCAAGTACTCTCAAAACTATGAGAAACTACCATAAAACTTTCATAACCTATAAGAAACTACCACAAAACTTTCAAAAACTATGAAAAGTTGCCATAACAAAGGTGCCACACCAGCAATATTTGTAAGAAACTACCATAAAACTTTCAAGGCATGGTAGTTTCTTGTAATTCTGAGAGTTTTTGGTAGTTTCTCGTACCTGAGCCAAAGTATTTTTTTAGAATTAAGCCTTTTTTTAAATATGCTGTAAAGATAACTGACTTTTAGCATTTTATTAGTAAATAATGAAGGCAAATAAACCAATAATCCATTTATAAACTCACTGGCCAAACTTAACATTAAAACGGAAATAATTAATTGGTGGATCCAATACCAAAATCTAAAATCTTAGTATCAATCTCTGTATTGGTACTCCGAATTGGAACTTGGACGGTCATTTTTTGGATCGGAATCGGTCATCTCAAATTGGGATCGTCCGATGTTTCAAACCATGATAATAAGCTTATAATGGTGCATATTTTCATCCGTAATATTAGTTAACTTTAAGTAGCATATGTTATGTTGTGAAATATTCTCCAATCTACAGATTGGGGAGGTCACTTTAGGCATCACACTGATCCCACTCACCAATTTCTTTGTTCCTGCTATGAACTATGATGACATTTTTCCATCATAAACTTTATCTGGCCACGAGTGAATAGTAATAGCTCATTCTACTTGTTCTTTGCATAAACAAAGGATAGAATTGCCTATGTACCTAAATGGGGGACATTATTGAGCAGATGTTCACAATTTGCTTCCAGGTTTAATGCCTTTTTACTAAAAAAGTACTCTTTGTTTTTGTACCCTTGTAGGCAGGTCAGATCAGTAATGACTTTATCTAACTTCGGTTCGAGAGAAAGGAGGGGAAGGGGGAAAATTAATTTTGGAAGTTAGTTTCTCTTGTTTAACCGAGAAAGAAAGTGAGAGAAAATTAAATCAAAGAAGTTAGTTTCTCAAATCTTAGATCTCCGTGCACATAGTATAATATCTCAAAGAAGTTCCCTGATCGTTTATGGCTTACAATCTCCAGTTCTACCCCTCTCTCTGACGTCCTCTGATAACATGCTTATGGATTGTCCGTATTCCATTCAGGGTAGATAATTATTTTATATATTCTAGGTGATAGTTATCTGACTAGGTTTCTTCATAGATAATGCATGTTAATCTAAGACCATCAGTTCAAAGACAAGAGTCTAGGCTCCTATTGCCTTCACAAAAGACCTTGATTAGCTAACTATAATAGTGATGAAGAAAATACTAAATTGATGTTATTTTCACAAAGGGCAAAACATGTATATCAGATCTGCTACATACAGAATGTAGACATATTATTGGTGAGGACAACCAAAAAAAACAATATTAATTTCAATGATGGTAGGCTTAAATTTTGCAGAAGATATTTTGAATAGAAGTTAAAAACTTGCGATATTTCGTTATTAACGTTTTAATTATTCAAAAAATCCACATTGATTCAACATAATTGTAATAGTTACGGTCAGCATTATAATAATGAGCAGCATTGGGCACTTTTATGAAGCTTAAATTTAAAAAGAAAAGAAAAATAGAAACAAAAAAATCCGGTCATAACATCAATATTAATCTAGTTAAAAGAATGATGATTAAACAACTATAAGGATATCTCAGCAAACGGGTACCAATAATTCATTTAAAAGATGTTGACGTTATTTTTAAAGTAGAGTAGAGTTTAAAGTTAGAGAAGAGTTGGAGGAGTGATGGGCTTTTACATATGGACTTTTAATGATAAGTGGGTTTCAACAATAAGGCTCAAGCCTTATTGAAGTGTAACCATTTTATATTTTATACCTATATGTTTCTTTTGTTGTTTCCAATGTGGGTCTTTAAAGTCCCATCATTTGGGTTTTTTTTTTACTTTCAACAAAAGACATGGTTCCATTCATAAGCACACAGTTCAGGAAGCTTGTGAGTGAAGAAAAGTTAATGATAAGTTAGCTGCAGAAACATTGCGCATCTGGCACTCGCATTAATAGTCAGCATGGACAAGAAAAAATATCAATATATTGTTGATTTAGATTATCATAGTTACATTGTTGACAATAACAAGAAAAGTTGAAGCATAAGTTGTAGAACAAACAAGAACTAAACACACCTTCTTGTCAAAGTGAGAGTTTCGATTTAACCAATGGTAGTCACAGCCATAACTCATCATGCGCAGCGTAACTGAAACAGAAACAGAAGCATGGCTTAACAATATACTATACCTTTTTCTCAAAACAAAAACAATATAATTAAACTATCAAAAGTTTGTCCAGAAAACAAATGAAGAATGTTAGACCGCTATGTAATTTTTGAAACTTCCGAAGATGAGAAAGAAGATTTATGTAGCGGAGCCCAACAATTTAGATAAAGCATATGTATTGTGATTGTGACTGTGACGCTTCAAAACCCAACAAAATATATAATATAAACTAAATAAACCTTAATAGCTAACTATAATTCTTTAATAAAAAAGGCTTTCATGGGAAAACCTGATTTTACAAATGATCTGAAATTTTATATATATTAATTTGTAATATGCAAGTTGGAAGAATATGGTCAGTACTTGGGCATTTTTCATGAATAAACTGTGTTGATTGTTTTCACCACCTCTCTACCCTTACTCAACAACTAAAATCTGGTATAAAAGAACAAGGTTGCTCCTGCCTGTATGTTTCTTCCAATGCCAAAATGTTGAAGATTAAAGTTTATTTAAAGTTGAGGGGGTGATGGGCCTTTTATAGATACATATGGCCCTTTGATATAAGTGGGTTCCAATAATAAGACTCAAGCCTTGTTGAACTTTGACCCATCTTATAGCTTTATCCATGTGTTTCTTTTGTTGTTTTCTTTTGTTGCTTCCAATGTGGGACTATCTTTAAAGTCTCATCATTTGGTTTTTACTTTCTACACAAAACAATCGAGTAGTTGACTAGGATAACCAATCAATGTGTTGTGTGACTAAGATGGATCAGAAATTATTTTAGAGCTAAAAGGAAACTTCCAACTAAGCAAATAATTTAACGAGTTCTACTTAGGTTTGTTCGGAAGAGGCATGTTTTTAAATTCCCAGGTAAGTTCATCCTTGAGAGTAGTAGTAGTCTGGCTGACAATAAACATAATAGAATATTCATTTCGCAAATTTCATTTAAAAAATGAGGACACATACTATAACAATGATTCAAAAAAAAAAGCAAGATGAGTTACTGGAAGAAAAGGTAAATAAAATCATACCCAGGTTAAAGCATATGTGCCACCTAAAAGTTCCACGATGGTTGTCGAGAAAAGCCCACTGTTCTCTGTTTATCAAGACCAGATAGGACAGCATCGAAATAAAAATAATACAATAATAGCTATGGAACAGTCAACAAACATGAATACAGCATTAATCAAACTAACCCACCCAAAAAACGAGAATCGGTAGCCTTCAAATGTACGATTCAACACTAGAATGACTATGTTGAAGATCCAATGAAGAAATAAGTAAAATTTTGATTGACCAAAACTCTGCAATAAATAATAATAAGAATCATATGAAACATTGGAAATGAAGAAAAATAACATGCAGATGATAAAGGAGAGGTTATCACGGGTACTAAACAAATATAAGTAACAAGGTGAATCTCACTACCAACTGAACTCAGTGTTAACATGTAAAAAAACAATGGAAAAATATCTGTCCAGGAAATAATTATGAGAGACATAAAGAGCACTTCAATTTTGCACCGTGAAGATAATCAAGTGGAAAACATTTATTGGCTTAAGAAACTATGAGTCTCTACATAAAAAATATAGAGAGAGAGGGTCATAGACCACCTCTACAATAATAGCCGATGTGGGACTAAATCTAATAACTAATTGAGAATAATGGAGGAAAGAGGCCATAGGAGGGGATTTTCTCCTATGGCGTGGAAAAAATACAACCTCCACCATTTTTTTTCCGACGATCGGCACCCATCATCATCATCGTTATCATCTAAGATGTGAGCACACTAAATTTCATGTGATTCCACAACTTTTTCACCGTTGATTTAGTGGGTTCAAAATTAACGGTTTACCGATAATAGAACTTTTTACATTGCTAAATCAACGGTGAAAAAGTTATGGAATCACATGAAATTTGGTGTACTCACATCTTAGATGATAACGATAATGATGATGGGTGCCGATCGTCGGAAAAAATGGTGGAGGTTGTATTTTTTCCACGCCATAGGAGGAAATCCCCTCCTATGGCCTCTTTTCTCCATTATTCTCTAACTAATTATATATCTAATAACTAATTATATTCATAGCGCTTCCCGCAAGCTGGAGTGTGGATATTAATCATGCCAAGTTTGGACAGATGACGAGCGAAAACCGGTCGTATCTGCTAGTTGAGCCAAATAAAAAACATGTTGGAGGGCAACTACCTTATCCGTCACCTTGTCACGAATGAAATGGCAATCTATTTCGATATGCTTGGTCCGCTCATGAAAAACTGGATTCTCAGCGATATGGACAACGGCCTTGTTATCACAGAAGAGTATAGTTGGAAGAGAAGGAAGCTCAAGATCTCTCAGGAGGAAGGTAAGCCATACCAACTCCGCAACTGTATGCGTCATAAATCTATACTCAGCCTCAGCAGAAAAACGAGCCACTACATTCTGCATTTTACTCCTCCAAATAACCAAGTATCCTCTCAAGAAGACACAATAGCAACTAGTAGAACAAAAATCATCAATGGATCCAGCAAAGTCAGTATCCGCAAAGGCTATGAGCGACAACGTATATAATGGTTTGTAAAGAAGGCCGTGTCCTGAAGAACATTTGATATATCTGAGAATATGCTCAACTGTCTTACGGTGAGAGGTCAAAAGATTTTGCATATACTGACTCATTGCGCTAACGGCAAAGGAAATGTCAGAACGAGTGACAGTGAGGTAAATAAACTTCCCAACTAGACGTCGATGTCGTCATGGGTCAGGTAGTGGAGGATCTGAGGGAGAGCTCAATCGAGATAGCTTGACTGAGGAATCTATAGGAATGTCTGCTGGTCTGCATCCCAGAAATCATGTCTCAGATAGAAGATCAAGTGCATAATTGTGCTGAGAGCTGTAATCTACCAGAATTCCATGATACTTCAATTCCAAGGAAGTATCTAAGTGGCCCAAGATCCTTGGTATGGAAATGTGAAGCCGAATGTTCTTTCATCTTGAAAATGCCAATAGAATAATCTCCAATAATGATAATATCATCAACATACACCAGCACAATTACTCTGCCGTGAGGACGATTACGTGTAAAAAGAAATGTGTCGGCGCGACTGCGTTTGAAACCAATCTGTCGTAAAATTATACTATACTTTTCAAAATCAGGCACGCGGTGACTGCTTCAATCCGTATACCGATTTTTGTAGAAGCTAAACCATAAACTCCCCCGGTCGCTCAAAATCAGGAAGTTGCTGCATATAAAGAGTCCCAGAAAGATCGCCATTAAGAAAGGTATTTTTCACATCAAGCTGATGAAGAATCCATGCCTTGAAACAGCCAAGGATATAAAAACACGAACCGAGGTCAATTTAGCAACTGGCGAAAAACTCTTAACATAATTCAAACCATATTGCTGGGTAAACCTTTGGCCACTAATCGAGCTTTGAGACAGTCAATCATCCTATTTGGATTATGCTTGACAGCAAAGACCAATCGACAGCCGACAACCTTCTTATCTGAAAGCGGAGGTATCAATTTCCAAATCTGATTATAGTGCAGTGCGGCAATCTCCTCTAACGTAGCTGCATACCATCCTGGGTGTTGAAGAGCTTCCTGAACAGAGAAACAAAGGGTAATGGCAGATAAGGAAGAAACAAACTAACGAGTAAATGGTGTCAGACTACGATAGGAAACAAAATTAGAAATTGGAATGCAGTAGTACATGAACACTTACCCTTGCATAAGACAATAGAAAGAGAGAGATCTTCTGCTGAAGACAACGGCGGTGGAGAATCAGAAATAGTGGATTGTATAGGAATACCTACAAAAGAATCGTTAGAAGAATCATTGGTGGAAGGAGGCGAGACAACTTTCTTACGACGGTGATACAACTTTGGATAAGGGGCTACAGGCTGAAAACTATGACACACGGGTTGAACAAACGAATCAAACTCTGCGGAAGGTCAGTAAGGAACAGGAATAGTAGGAGTGGAGTTATTAACAGATGGTGCTAAATAGGCTTGATCTTCTAAGGTCACATCACATGAATTACAAACTTTAGATGTGGCGACGTCAAAGCAAACATACCCTTTTTAGGATCGTGGATAACCTACAAACACCATACGGATAGCTCTAGATCAAGCTTGTCAATATGATGACTTAGAACATGTGGATAGTATAGACAACCAAACACTTTAGGCGAAATAGAAAAGGACTTACCCTATGAAAACAAAATATAGAAAAGGGACTGGTTGCCTAAGGCCGGAGAAAGCATGCGATTGATATAAAAACAGGCGGTTAAAACCGCAAAATTACATAATCGTTTAGGGACGTGCATATGTAAGAGAAGAGAACGGGCTATATCAAGTAAATGTCTCTTATTAACTGGGAATGTGAACAGCATAATACAGTCTATTCCGCTCATGCCTCCTACCAGTCCGTTACTTCGTCCGAAGATCCTTTATCACAAAGTAAGAAGGATAAAAAGTTACAGAACAGTTGGAATCATTTGTAAGCTGACGAATAGAAAGCAAGTTTTGTCTTAAAGATGGCGCAATTAAAGCATTTTTCAGATGTAAAGATGAAGTAAGAGATAAATCGGCAGAGCCAGAAACAAATGTAGTATTACCATCATCCGTGGAAATAAACTTATGAGAACTAGAAGTAAGATCAGATGGTCCATCATGAGACATGTGATTTGAGACGCCGGAATCGGCTACCCACGAATCAGAACGAGAAAGTAAAGATATACCCGACGGAATGAAAAGGTTGGCACAAGCTACAGAAGAGAAGAGATGAAGCAACTGGCCCCACTCATAATTGGATAGCGATACCTGGCCTACAGAAGAGGAAGATTGATCATTAGCTGCTGGTGTGGATGTCTGGCGAGCTGTAAATGTATCGTCAGAATATCCATGCTTCTCCCAACACCAGTCTTCGCGATGATTAGTGTCGCCGCAATAAGCACAATAAAGGCCGGGTCGACCACGACCACAAGCAATCAGAGGGGGCGACCACGCGATGCTCCACGGCCACCAAAGACAATCAGAGGGATCACGTCCAGACGGAGTGTAGGTCTCTCGCACACGGCCTCGAGTAACAAGTGCAGTCGAGATAGGCTCAGTAGATGGAGAAGAGACTATGGGCATACAATAAACGCTCGGCAGGAAGCTGGCCAATGAAGAACTATTTTGAGAAAGAATGAAGGCACGGATGCCCTCAAAGCTGTGTGGTAGTCGAGCCAAGAGTAATGCGCCAATAAGAGACTCGCGTTGATAGCGAGTGGCAGCATGGTCGGTGGAGATAGACTGATCGACGTTCCACTGATCAAGAAGAAGTTCACTGAAGAGGGCACCAAAATCTTGAATATTTTCTCTTAGAATAACCGTAGTAAAGATATGAAAGATATCATAGAGGTTCTGCAAGTTATCCTCATACGAGTACAGAAAACGAAAGTGTGTCCAAACTTCCATAGCAATTTTTAAAGACATAATAGACGTATAACAACGAGAATCTATAGAGTCAGACAACCAAACAATCACCTTGTTATCATTCTGAAACCAAGAATCATATTGGGGATCTTTGGAGTCAAGAGGAGCATCCGTCAAGTAGCGGTGAAGTCTTTTGCTATTCAAGACTCGTTCAACAGCACTGGACCATTGGAGATAGTTTTTTGCACCGAAGAGACATCGTAGTCAAGCAAAGATTCGTCTTGAAATTAACAGACGACAGAGGGGCCAAGTTAACTTTAGCATCACCAGAATCCATGATGAACGGCGCAGAAGAAGATCCCGAGCGAGAATAAAGGTTGTCTAATCGCAACAAGTACACGGAGCAAGCCGATCTAATAGATCATGGAGACGACGAGGGTTTCAAAAGTAGAAGAGGCGGTCATGTGAGTGCAGTAGGGCTGGAGGGGGCTGTTGCAGGGTGCAGAGGGGGCTGGAGGGGGCTGTGGAAGCGGCTGAAGGGGCATAATGGATTGGAGGGTGCAGAGAGGGCTGTAGGGGGCTTCAAAGAGGCAGGAGGGGGCCATGGAGGATATTGGATGATGCAGAGGAGGCTGGAAGGGGCCAGGGGGGCTGTCGAGGGCTGAGGGAAGGGCTGGAGGGGTCAAGAGGGGTGCTGGAGGGTCGGCGAGGGATGTTGAGGGGGGCTGGAGGGTCGTCGAGGGCTAGAGATGGGGCGCGAGGGTCAACAAGGGCTGTCGAGGGGGGATGGGGGGGATCGAGGGCTGGAGAGGGGGGCAAGGGCTAGTGAGGGCTGTCGAGGGGAGCTCTAATACCATAAAGATAACCAAGAGAAAAATATTTATTGGCTTAAAAAATTATAGGTCTCTACATACAAATATATGTAGGGAGTCATACACCACCTCTCTACAATAATAGCTGATGTGGGACTAAAACTAATAACTAATTACATATCTAATAACTAATTATATTCATAACACAAGGCATTTGTAAATCAAATTCACATACAACCGTCAAATTATATCTACTCATAAGAAATACCATGATAGTATTTCTAGTTGTAAAAATAGATATATCCAATCAAGTGCTTCATGGCTTTATGGTTTGTACATTGAAGCAAGAACTCACAAGGATCACTCTCTCATGTATTACCAACTATAGGCATTGTCCACCACTACATCCAAGAACATATATCGTTAACCTTTCTTTAAGCCCCCATCCTTCTTTCATCATACATATAAAGGGACCTGCCAATTAAATAGCACTATCTTTATGCAAAGTTACGAACACCATGGATGCTTTCCTGATGGTGACTATTACAACTATAGATTGTTTTCTGCATGATGATTCTTCGGCTCATTATTCAGTCCCTTCCCATATACCCTAATTGTGTGAATCTGTTTTAAGCAATGCATCTTGAGCCCGTGGCAGTCAATTACAAGTTGACCCCATATAGACCTTCAGAAACTATCCCTTATTTAGCAATCAGTTATGGTCCTCACTGTTTATGTTGAAAATATCAGCCAGACAATAATTTCTCTCCATTATAACGCTGAAATTATCTGTTAACAACAATTTGGAATGAAGTTAGGTTTTTATTCAAAATTATAGAACTAAGATTATAACCTTTTTGAGGATAGTTAATGACTTTGAATTGATTATTTGAGCTTGCCTCGACAGCTATGGAATGCCAACACAACAATAGGACTCAATCAGAAGCTTCCTCCTATAGATGATGTGCTTTTTATGAATAGAGAGACACCATCAGTTGGTTGGAGTTGAAGTTTATATGGCCAGTTCTTGATGAGAGAGCCTGCACTATTTATGGGGTCGGTGAATTCAGAATTATTTCACACTGTGCTGCTATAATAAATGTTCATATCAAATAGTGCTGTCACTTTCCATAGCTTTGAGCATCTGTTGAAGTTAGCCTGGTCTCCTATCAGGCTATCACACAAATGATTAGTCTGTAGCTAGGTAGCACATAGACTTTATGCAACTAATTTGCAGCCATGTCCGAAGTGCCTCTGCACATATATGATATAACTTCTGAAATCTTGTCAGACATAGACAAAAGGTATCAATAATAAGGTTATGAAAGAATGGTAGAGGAAATCCTATGAACAAGACAAAAAACGGGCCACACCAAGGCAAGGAATTCATTGTACGGCTTCCAATCAGACGCTGTTGGGTCAAGTCAAGCGGGATAGAGTAAACAAACTTTACTTCCAGTGGTGTGGACCTGCCTGTTAGAATATAAACTATATTCCCTCAACCGTCGCCAAAACTCCGAAGTTATAATGCAGGTTGAGGGCTAGTATTTGTATATTCTAATACATCCCCACGGGTCGAGACCTGGGCTATTGCGCAATGGTATTTGTTTTTTAATTAATCCGCTTTAAATACGCGCCCGGCAAGGTTCGAACATGAGATGCTTAGAATTTATCTTAATGTCCCTTACACTGCACCACAACTCCGAAATTATGATGAGGGTTGAAAGAATATATTTTATATTCTAACACACACCCGCAGGTCCAAGGCCTTTTGACTAAAACCTGGGCTTTTACGCAGCAGTATTTTTAATTTAAATAAAACCGCATTTAATACGCGTCCGGTGGGAATCGAACCTGGGTTGATGTGATACCATATGAAATGTCCTATACGCTGCACCAAAACTCCGAAATTATAATGAGAGTTGAGAGCTAGTATTTTATATTCTGATACTGCCAAATAATAAGGTTCCTTCTTTTTAACCTTCACCATGGTATAGATGGTAGATGTTTCTTCTTTACCATCTGACAGCACCAATTTAACTCTTTTTGTATTGAATACATGCACAAGACTTAAATGTTGATGTACAGAAGTTTCTCGACGTAAATATTCAGATTCATCTCACGTGGTGTTACAATGCTTTGTTGTTATCATGTCCCTAAAGTCTTATTTTCTATGATTTGTTATCTTATCATACATTTTTTGGTGTGCTATCAAATTTGAGATTGCCTGCTTTAAATATAGAGTTAATTGTACCATTTAATTGAAGGAGTGGGGTTGCAGTGCTATCTTTTGCATCGAACGGTATAATTCAGTTTTCTTGACACCACTAGCTTTCCATCTCTATTCAACATCTTCATTATTTGCACGTTTGATGTATTCCCACCCAGTCTGTTTTCTGGTGATAATTGTAGAGCCTTTTAAAGATTAATGCTAATAATACAGCTTTCGAAACAATATAAAGTGTGATTGACATGGACCCAATTTGTAAATGGCAATAATTGGGATGAATTAATATCCTTCCTTATGTTTACTCTTCCCATGTACCCGATTATACTCCTCGTACTAGCATACAGGATGCATACTTTCCATGAAGGTAGTAGGACATTACACCTCTCAATACTCATTCGCCTCCACGTACAAAAGCCAGTTTACTAAAAAATCAGAGAACTTTGGTAAACAGATTTCCTTTTTGTCGAGTCTATTTATGTATAACTTTCTCTGCTATTAGACAAGTATTTACTCCAGTAACAAGGCAAAGACAAATTACCCACATGCCATCACGACCTTCTTTCTATATGTTACAATCACTCTCCACATTAATTTTAACAATTCAAATCTAGTATTTCATTAACATATTATAAATGGACTATACAATTGAAAGGAGAGAATAGCATTATATTCAATCACAAACCTTGGTTAGGAAGAAGTTCATTGTAGCAATTGAAAGGATGAACAAAATACTGCAATTATCCAAAGAAGGAATGGTAAAATTCAGAAAATTATAAAAGAAGGTTTCAGTGATCAAGACACATACCAAGCTCCGTGTAGATATGATAAATAAATTAAAGATAACAAAATCCATACAATGGACATCCCTCTCCTTTTCAAGCAATATTGACTTCTCAGGGTATTCGCCACAATCATGAAAATTCCGAAAACAATGGTTAGGATAGGTAAATTTCCACGAAAATTTCTCCATTGTGCATCAGAGAGATCCTGGATAGAAGGTGTAATTTAACAACAAAGTTTAGTTTATCATTCATACTCAAATAGCACTAACCTATCAGAAGCCTAAATAAGCGAGATAGAGAAAAGATTCAAAGACTCCCAAATAAAATTTGGGGTGAAGGTTGATATTTGTTGCCTTAAAACAACCAATCCATTTAATATAAGAAGGAAAGAAATGATATGAGAAAGTCAAATTTCATATGAAAATACCATGAGAAAAATAAAAAAGAAATCAAGAAATTTTTTAAAATAAACTACACTACAAGAAAGAGAATATTAAACAACCCCCTTGAGATTACATTTAAGCTATGCTTATATACTTTCTCGATCTCACAAAATGTAGCTGCCATCTTTAAGCTCAAATAATTCTCCTCTGTTTTATGATGGAAAGTGGGTAACAACCTTTTAGACAGAGCACTATCACTTGAACCTGGAGCACTGTAATGATAACTAAACTATTCAGAAGGACAATCATGACAAGCCTCTACCAATGTTGTTAATGGACTAACTTGGGATCAACCGTCTCAAGATAAGATAGAAATTAGGAATGATGAATAATTCATATAAATTAACAATCTTAATAAGGCATATTAGACTTTCCAACTTTCCAAAATTAGGTCCTGACGTTTCAAAATTCTTATAGCATTATCGTTGTTGTCTATAGGTATATAGCAACTAATGCCAGGATTTGTATGGAAGCAAACCAAATGGGTTGCTGCCAGATTGCTATATCCTAACCTATATTCTGTGGCCACAAGAAGAATTAGTGTGCAATTTCCAATAGTAAGATGTGATTGGTATAACATTAATATTTAGCTTGATGTTTCATGCGTTCTTATATGTTAGATGAGTTTACTTTCAACTTACTGTTCATGATCATTCACCATCGTCTAATATTTTCCATCACTGCAAAGCAAGGCTTCATCATGAACAAATTTTTACGATCGAACCCAATCTTAGCAGTGGCAAATTCATGACCAAGGAAACTTAGAAAAAAAGAGAAGCTTGCCAAAATCCTAGACGACGAATTGACAAGCACCAAATGTTTCATGTTCCATTGGGAGAAGTGTAGAAAGGCAGTATGATTTTTGGATGTGGCCCTCTTCGGGGATCAAACAGGTGCCTCTCGCTTTGGAAAGGAAAAGTTATACCGATTGAGTGAAAAAATAACACACACGTTCCAGCGGTCCCACCCGCTTCCAAACAATCTACACAAAAACATCCTATATGGGGAAAAACATTCTATCCAGATGATAAAACATTAATCCGTGATTAAAAAACAAACACGTTACAACTCCAAAAACTAATCATTTGGCACACACCAAGTGCAAAAGAGCCTTGAAAGAGATGTCTCGCTAATAAGATGCCGTCAATCCTATAAAGTGAACCAAAAGTTGATGACAATAATGGATGGATTATGGGAGGCAGAAGGATGTTAATGCCAAAATGGAGTTAATATCAACCAGGGGGTGGCATTCGCTGTTGTTGGTTAAAAGCCAGCAATGGACAATAGATCAAACACGATGAGCATTGTCTCAAGATCAAGGGTCCATGAAAAAACTTCACAATATCACTTCCTGCCCTTATTTGGGCACTTAACAAGATCAAAATTTTCTTCAAAAAACACAAACTTTAAATGTTGAAATTGAAGCGAGATTTGGATAAGCACGAAAAGGGATCTCAGAAGAAGGAACTTACATTGAGACGATTGGGAATCCATCCAGCCCTGAGACCGAAAAGGCTCTTGTAATGATCTGAGATATTCATGATTTGTCGTAAAACTTAAATTTTGAAGTGAAAAAATTAGAGGAAAAAACGAGGAGATGAGATCAAATTACCATGAGAGAGTCGAAGAGATCGGCAAATGACGACGGCGTAGAAAGCGACGGCGTAGGTTACGAGAAATGGGAGCTCCCATCGCTTCAATGAGGATCCACTCATCTCTCCTCTTCCTCTCTCTGAAGACGACAATGAGATTTTGACTTCGGATCCCAACTGCTTCTAATTTAGATCAACATCTCCTGTGCTCCTTCCATCTTCCTGCGAGCGGTTCTAAACTATTAATATTTGGTTTGAGGGTTGAATCTGTTGATCCGGGCTACCTACAAGGAAAGTCGCGGTATGGATAACCATCATAGGAACTCCGACGATCAAGTAAGTACCGAGCAATAATAACAGAGTAGGAATGAGTTCCAGTTACCTGAATCGTTTGGTGGAGAGAGTTTATATAGTGGTCGCATAAGATGAACCGGTGTGATATTCTCATCGTCTGTTACGTCCCCGCGGCACGTTCGCGTAGAAGGCGAGAATGGTCTGCTTGGTTTTTTCTGCTCAGCTTGGTGCCGAGAATTCTTCGTGGCGGATTGTTTGAGAACGACATAGCGTTTGGCGGTTGCGTCTTTTCGATTTTCGAGTCCACGTGGCGTCTCACCGTGCGTCTTAATTTTCTTGTGTATCCCCAATGACGTCAGTGGATCACCGAAAGGGCGCGCGCTATAATGGAGACGTCGCTTCGTCTGTTCGGGCCGACTATCGACCGAACTCGAGCTTTATTTACTTGGGCCAAGTTAGGAGTTTGCCTACTTCAGGTACGCGCACCGGGTAGAGGCATGCCTGCTGGTTTAATACGAGACTTAAGGATCCACCGTTGAGACCGAGCAGGAAGATATCCGGCGATCTCGTGACGAGAGCGTTTGGAATCACAGCGCTGTTGGGCAGGAAGCTACAGCGGTGGTGTAACACCCTAGTTCAGCAATACCATTCTCGATTTGATTATTTATTTATCGTGTAGTTATTTCTTGCTGTTATGGGTACGAATAGTGTATTTGGTATTTGTGTTTGCATCCAACCCGACCCGCATGCTGGAAACACATCTTGATTCCTGTTTTGGATCCATCCCGGCTAGTAATGAGGATCCGTGCATTTTCATGTTCTATATCCTGAATACTTTCATTATATCGGGCATGTGCATTTTTTAATAAAACAAATAAAGTCAAATAAAATATTTTTAAAATATCTAGCATGGCATGCATGATACCCCTGACCCTGTGCTAGCATCCGCACATCTTGTTCTCGTTCCGTTCAGTGAAACAGACTCGTTTGGATATCTACGTGCACGCTACGTGTATCTGTTCTTTGGGTATGCATTTTTATTACTCAGATATCCTATTTTTGGTTTTAGTTGACACGTATACTATCCGTATTTTTAAACCATAATTTTAGACCCGACCCGGGTATATTTTGGAGTAAGTTTGTATTAGCCAAAAAACTCAAATTTTCTTAATATTTTATTCTAATAGATTTAATTGTTAAATATATATATAATAAGTTCATAAAAAAATTCTTTAACAAAATAAGATTTTATAAGATTTTTCCCATATCCTAACTCACAAATTCTCACTCTCTCTCTCTATCTTTTATATATAATATATTTTTTTTTACTAACCTTATTAAAACCCATGTATCTCTCCTCACCTTCTTCATCTGCCTCACGTTTCCGCCGCTTCACCTCTCGCGAACCCGAAATCCTAACCCTAGCCTTCGCCCACCGTCGCCGCCACCAATCTCACCTCAACACCCTCGTCACCACCTTCTCCGACTCACCTCCGTCTCTTTTCCCGACAACCAACCACCACCACCGTCACCTTCATCCATACCCACGACCGTGAGAACCCACGACACCCACCGCTACAGCCACCTCATCGCCGATCGCCTTCACCCCATCATCAACCTCACCTCTACCTTCCTCTTCCTTCTCCAATCCCGAGTCCTTCCTGAACCGTCATCCCCCAACCCAACCTCGTCACCTCGCCTGCAGACCTCGTCATCTCACGCGGGCAACCCCTCGCCATCGCCACTCCCCTCACCACCACTTCTTCCCCCTATCTCCTCTCTCCTCCTTCCTAGATCCCAAGATCCATCCCCTGTGCACCTCACCCGATCTTGACTTCAAGAATCCGCAACCCCGACTGTCTTGCCATCGAACCCGATCGCCGGAAAACCTGTCAACGGCATCACCCTCTCTGTCATCACCTCTATCCCTAAGCACCACACCAGAGAACCCCAGAAGCAGCCCTTCTTCTCTTTCTTTCTTCTTCTTCTTCTTTCTTCTCTTTCTCTTTCTTCAATTCTTGATTCCGGTGATCGCCGGAGCCGTGCCCGCCGTCGACGATCCAAGCGACCTAGTAGACGTTCCCAGCCAGTGTGTTTGTCATGCCCCGCTTCCCAGAGTATGCTAAGATCGGTACGTGACAGAGTCAACCATGCTACCTGTGGCTAGGAAACATCCTTCCACAGTCACATTATGGCTGCCCATAAGATATCAAGAACAATAAAATAGAATATAAACTATCTAGTACATGTCCATATGGCAGAATAAACGAGTCAAGAAATATTATGCAGAAGCAATAAATCCAATAAACAATAACATCTAGAAAGTACATCTCAAATACGGGCTCACATAAGGAAATGAAAGTATGGAAATAAAACTAAACTAAACTAGATACTAACAGGATCCTCACTGCTCGGCCTGACGGCGGAAATACTCCTGATCAGCCTGCGAAAAAGATAAAGGATCTGGGCCATGCAAAACCCAGACGTCAGTGCGTCATAATATCAAACAATAATAAATGAACAGGATACACGAGATATGCAGGCATAAGTATGAACAGTAATGAGTGTATAACAAGTAACACGAGTATGAAACAGTGAAGTGTATATGTGCGGGTGAAGTGCGGTAAATAATCTAAACTGTGCTACCGAGTTATTTATTCTAAAGTTATTCGAAATCAATTGATGTACTCCTCATGTAACCCCCCCCTTCTTCTTTTTGAATGGAAGGAAGAGAGTAGAGGCGCTGTACCCTATTGACCAGCCGAAAGAATATGTCCCGTTACCCCCCAGGACCACGGATCAGGATATGTGAACCAAGAATGGTTCTGTCCCGTTACCCCTCAGGACCACGGACCAAGCTGTAAGAGCCACGAATGACTCTATCCCGTTACCCCTCGGGACCACGGATCAAGAAGAACCACGAATGATTCTGTCCCGTTGCCCCCCCCCGGACCACGGATCAAGTAATACCCTTTTAAGTTACACTCGGTTACACCTTTGATTTACCCATACCCCCAAGGTTATGTGTTCAAGTCAGGTATTAATAAACTGGAGCTAATGCCAACACAGGATCAAGCATGTACAGATTTATCTATGTAAACAACAGGATACGTCCGTCAGGACAACAAGTCAGGATTGTCGGCATTAGAAACAGGATCAGGTAACAGGTCAAGTAGTTGTAGGGTTCCTAGGTACGCTAATGAGGTCTCACAAGGCATCAACCATGCCAATTTCAAACTTTACAAGTGCCGAGAAACCCTAATACGGATCGTTAACTAGAATTTTAGGCGAAACTACGAGCTAGTTAACAACTTAGTTAAAAGGTAAACGGAAATACAACCTTTGTAGATCCGGTCCTCCACCTCCATAGCTCCGTGACGGTGTACCCTCGCTGCGATCATCGGATCCCGGGCTCTAGCGTTGGCTGCATCGGAGAAATGGGCGGGCTAGGTCGTCGACTACGATACCGAAGATGATCTACGTCGAGGCATCACAAGATCAAGCTCCCACTTCACCAAGTCATGAAACTTGTGAAGAAAACACCCTATACTACTTGGCAAGAGGTAGAGGATGAAGAAATAGGAAGTGGGTTCACTTTAGAATTGGATTTCTCACTCTTTTTCACTAGTTGCCATTGATGGAGGCAAGCTTCTTCATCTTGAAGAAGAAGAAGATGAAGATGATAGAATATCATGAGTCTTTTTAAAAAGAATAATAAAAAGAATACTTATCATATCCTAACCTTGGTTAAGTGTAGAGAATGAACTAGGATTAGTTGGAATGGTTAGGGTTAAGCATGAGTACAAAAGTGGTCACTTAGTCAAAGCTTCATGAAGCTTCAACTAACAAACAAAGAAAGCCACCATTCATTTATTTATCTTTTCCAAAATGAAAAAATAAATAAGTAAATAAGCAAATAAACAAAACCCTAATCATTAACTTAACCATGGTTTAATCTTTACACAAACCCAAGTGAGCATGTATCATCAAACATGATACAAACAAGCGCACAAAAAATATATCACATATACAATGTGCATTTCAAGTGAGAAAATCCTTCTTAAGTGACAAATACTAGTTAATGCAAAGTAATATATCAAATATATAATTATGCATTAAATCATCAAATCAACGCTTGATTTAACGATCCGGTCATATCGCATATGACCGACTAATATCCAATGTATCGACTTATCGAATCAATCCTTGATTCGATAACCAGGTTATATCGCATACAACCAATCGATACATTCATCGCGAGAATAGAATACGGTATCACATACACGCATTATTCTCGGTCCTGCATATATCTCATATGCGCTCCTATTTCGTTTCGCTTGAGCCAGGAAACCTCTGTGTAGGACTCTAAAGACTCGTCAATACGCCGGCAGCAGGTGATGATCATATCAAACACCCACAAGCCGCAAGCGGTCTGCTAAACGTAACGGCCACCCGGGTATTGAGCGATCAGAAGATCGACGAGCAAGCCCGCTCACACTCCTGTGAATCCAACCAGTAACACTTACCGTACAGTCCGGTCTCGTCGTCTGATATGTCGCATATCTCGCCTAGGGGTGGTAAACGTCAGACCCTAATAGCTCGATAAGTCGTGTCGATATGAGGTCTATAACAGTTCGAGAAACTACTGGTAACACTTACCAGTAAATCTCAGCAACCCTGGCCAGGGATTTCCGGTTATAGCCAATCGAACACAGCGCAACATCAACTCCCTATACCGGGAGAGACGAATCCCCTCCTATCGCTCATTGCCTCCATGTGACTCGGGACTGTGCCCAAAAACCACCGTTTTGCACGCCCTCTTGGATGTGGTAAGATGGAAATCAAAGCACAGTGGGAATCACACAAGACTCTATGACGATCTCGGGTCAACAGACTAACATGTACCAGTGACACCAGAGAACTGCCATCTGACGTAAGGTATAATACCATCTGGGAGTTCTCGGCGAATCCGTCTAGTGTACCCAGTCTCCACTGAGCACCCGTATATCATCTCTGATGTCAAACACCAATGGATATGGGATCATCCATCGCCCATCTGTATGGGTCGAGAAGGTATACGCTAGTCTACTCTGGTATATCGATGCCCCGTCTCGATACACCCACGACTAGGGACCTTGAAGGATGTACTTATGGACTACCATGTCCCCACTAGTATGATCCGCATCATAGTCCAGGTAGTCAAGTACACATCCTAAGGGCTTTACCAACATGTAACAGAGAGACATCCAGTATACACGTTAAGGTAAAGAGTAACCAGATAGCATACTATCATGTTGAGCAAGAAAGTCCTCTCTATATATGTCCAAGCATCCACTACAATATACATCCTATGTACAGTAATGGCCTCTAGGGCATACATATAACCAACAGTAGTGGTGTATCAGGTCATGTCAGGTGGTGCACAGATATCAAACGGATGCTCATAATAAAACTGCAGCAAGTACGGATGCACGATAAAAGTACGGATGCACGGTAAAACACGGATGCATAAATATCTATTAGGGATTACATCTACAACTCCATGACTACACATGATGCATATTATCAAGCATGTGGTGCTAATATAACAGTAATATGAAATAATATGATATGGCATACAGCTAGATATGCAATAAATGATACGGATGCGAACGGATATCGGAAAAACGGTAAAACTGTAACATGGATGCACAATACAATAAATATGCAATATTTTATTAATATAGATGCAAGTATAATAATATAGCATGTATCAAGCTAACTTGCATGTGCAGGGTTACTAGGCACAGTCACAAGGGTCTATAAGACATCAACCATGCCCGATTTAAATTTTAGACGTGCCGAACAACCCTAACCAAGATCTTGGACTAGAGATTAGGGTTAAACATGCAAGTAAACAACTTTACTTCTAAGAGTTTGGGATTACAACCTTTGTAGTCCGGTCCTTCACTTCATAAGCTCCGTTTTGAGGTCCCTTCGCTGTGATCATCGAGTATCCGGACTCTAGAGAGGCTCCACAAAAGAAAGATGCAAGCTTGCTTCCAATCTTCGATAACTAAGATGATCTACCTTGAAGAAACTCAAACCCAAGCTCTTGCTTTGCTAATCAAGTATTAGCAAAGCAGACGCCCTAATCTAAGTGGCTAGAATAGATGAGGATGATGAAGTAGGAATTTAGCTCTTATTTATTTTCTATTTCTCACTCATTTTCATCACTAATGAAAAAGCCAGAAAGCTTTTCACTAAGGAAGAAGAAGAAGAATATTATCAAATCCTTTTATGATGAATAATGAAATCTTGTGAGGTTAGAAATGCAACCATGGGTTAAGTATGATAACTTAACTCATGTAGAGACTTAACCATGGTGAAGGGTTGGGTTGGGTTAACAAATATCAACCAAAATATCTTTAGTTAAAAACAAAAGCAAAGCTTCTAGAAGCTTCAAGAAGGTTTAACCCTAATCCAAACCCTAACCATGTTTAAACTCCACAAAACATGTTGCATTTATAACCTTAACTTGTTACAATATTATATATCACATATATAATATATTTTGTAACAAAATAAAATAATACAATTAACATATATCGCATATATATCAATGTATTACCCGAGTGAGAAAAAGAATCTTTTAGTGAGCTTATATTAGTTAATGTAATTTAATATATCAAATATATAATTATACATTAAATTATCGAATCAACACTTGATCCGATAATCCGGCTATTTCACAAATAACCGACTAATATAATCTGTATCGGTTCATCGAATCAATACTTGATCCGATGACCCGGCTATATCTCATATACCCGGCCGATAACTCATATCGCGAGAATCTAATACGGTATCATATACACGTATTGTTCTCGGTCCCGCACATATCATATATGTGCTTCTACTCCGTTTTGCCTGAGCCAGGAAACCTCTGTGTAGGACTCTAAAGAATCGTCAATACGCCGGCAGCAGGTGATGATCATATCAAACACCCACAAGCTGCAAGAGGTCAGCTAAACGTAACAGCCACCCAGGTATTGAGCAATCAGAAGATCAACAAGCAAGCCTGTACATTCTCCCGTGAATCCAACCAGTAACACTCCCGTACAGTCCGGTGTCTTCGTCTGATATGTCGCATATCTCGCCTAGGGGTGGTAAACGTCAGACCCCAGCAGCTTGATAAGTCGTGTCGATATGAGGTCCATAACAGTTCGAGAAACTACTGATAACACTTACCAGTAAATCTCAACAACCCTGGCCAGGGATTTCCAGTTATAGCCAATCGAACACAGCGCAACATCAACTCCCTATACCGGGAGAGACGAAACCCCTCCTATCGCTCATTGCCTCCATGTGATTCGGGACTGTACCCGAAAGCCACCTTTTTGCACGCCCTCTTGGACGTGGTATGATAGAAATCAAAGCACAGTGGGAATCACACAAGACTCTATGACGATCTCGGGTCTACAGACTAACCTGTACCAGTGTCACCAGAGAACTGTCATCCGACGTGAGGTATAATACCATCAGGGAGTTCTCGGCGAGTCCGTCCAGTGTACCCAGTCTCCACTGAGCACCTGTATACCTTCTCTGATGTCAAATACCAATGGATATGAGATTATCCATCACCCATCATATAGGTCAAGAAGCGCATACGCTAGTCTACTCTGGAGTATCGATGCCCTGTCTCGGCACTCCCACGACTAGGAACATTTGAAGGATGTACTTGGCGACTACACTGTCCCCACTAGTATGATCTGCATCATAGTCCTGGTAGTCAAGTACTCATCCTAAGGGCTTTATCAACATGTTACATAGAGACAATCATAGTAAATGTTGAGATAAAAAGTAACCAGATAGCATACTATCATGTCGAGCAAGAAAGTCTTCCCTATATATGTCCAGGCATCCACTACAATATACAACGTATGTACAGTAATGGCCTCTAGGGCATACATATAACTAACAATCTCCCACTTGCACTAGGGCCATCTGTTGTAGTATCTCATACCCAACAATCAGCCGTGGTTGAAGTATCTCATACTCAACCATCCCATAAAAATCTCTACTGGGAAATAGGCTTTTGTGAGTGGATCCGCGCTGTTGTCCTCTGTGTCTACTCTCCTAACCTTGATCTCCTTGGAGATCAACCAACTCCATGATCAGTCGATACTGCCTAAGAATATGTCTGGATTTCTGATGGGACGGGGGTTCCTAGGCCTAAGCCACAACACCATTATCACACAATGGTAGGAACGAGATTCATCTCATGAACTCATATATATCCAGACTGCCTCTTTGGTAGCATCCTTGGTAACGATGTATCTTGCCTTTAATTGTCTAGTAAGTCACGGTATCTAGCTTGAAACTCTTCCAACATATCGTCCCTCCACTGAGGGTAAAGACAATGCCTGCGACTGACATTCAGTCGTCCTTATCACCCTGGAACCTTTCCAGTGATTCTCCTCAGGATCAATTGATACCATCTCACTACAACTAGTGAGAATCCTAACATCCAATTAGATCTATCTCATAAATCCATAACTCGGGATTTAGGAGGTATCACCTTGATCCTATTTAGAGAATCTTTGTGATAAGAGGAGATTGACCGAGCGTAGCATAGGAAACTCCTTCCCTATCAAGAGTATGTCATCCACGTACTATACGAGGATCACCACCATACTCCCTACTACCTTTTTGTATATACAAGGTTCATCTACCATTTTGATGAAGTCAAACTCTTTGACTACTACATCAAAACAGACGTTCCAACTCCGCGATGCCTGATTTATCCCATAAAACATCATGCTCACGTTTCCGCTGCTCCCACTGTCTACGAAGCCCTATGGCTGTGTACTTATAAACGCTCTCTTCCAAATCAATATTTATAAAAGCTGTCATGATACCCAACCGCCAGATATCGTAGTCATGGTATGTAGCCGTGGCAAGTAGGATCTGGATGGACTTAAGCATAGCTTTGAAAGTCTCAACTTTTACATGTACACCAAGTAATCTTCTCAAGATATACTTGCTCCTGATGGGAATTTAACCCTTCAGATAAAGCAACCAAAGTCCATACTTTGTTGGTGTATAAGGATTCCATCTCAGATCGCTAAGCATCCAGCCATTCTTACAGAGTCCCACTCCTGATGGCCTGCTCGAAACTAGTTGGGTCATCATCACATGATGCAATCCTCTCTCCCACTGTCATAGAGAAACCGAAGTATCTCTCAGGTGGATGAGGAACCCTACCAGATCGGCGGAGAGGCTGAGGTTCGCTGGAAACTATTGAATCCTCCGGTTCTACCAAATCATCAGCTGCAGTTTGTATAGCTGGAACTCCTTCCAGTTCTACCTCATAACCACTAATTTCTTCACAAGAAATTCCCTTTTTCTCAAAAAGTGGTATTCCGAGAAATAAAACATCTTTTGTTCCTCGGTGTGGTAGAAGATATTCCCTTGTGAATGCTTGGGATATCCAACAAACTTCCACAAAACTGACCCTGCCTCGAGCTTGTCCGGATTTTGCTTTTGACATAGACCGGGCAACCCTAAATCTTAACTTCCTCAAGAAATGGGCTCTTCCCATACCATATCACATATGGAGTGGTAGGCATCTGATTTGGTTGGAACCCTATTCAATAGGTATGCAACTTCTCAAGTGCATAACCCCAAAAGAAAATAGGTAACTCAGTAGTACTCATCATAGAGCACACCATATCACACAGGGTGCGATTGCTCCGCCCCGATACACCGACGTGCTGTGGTGTATACGGAGGAGTAATGCTGAGAGAGAATCTCATTCTCCTTTAGAATAGTCCAGGAATTCCGTGCTCAAGTATTCTCCTCCTTGATCTCATCAAAGTACATAATACTTATACATGTTTTTGGTTCTCTACTTCTAACTTGAATTTCTCAAAAGTTCCAGACTTGTGTTTCAACAGGAACATATGTCCGGATCTTGAGAGATCATCAGTGAATATAATGAAATACAAAGAACCGGTCTTGGCATGTGTAAACAGGGGACCTTCATACATTAACATATATCAATCCCAAGAGTTCACTAACTCTTTCTCTGTTTCTAATAAACAGAGCTGTGGGCATCTTATCTTTGTGACATGACCGACAAGTTTCACAAGATGTAAATTCAAACAAATTTAAATATGCATCTTTATGTAACTTCAGGTAGTCGGGTCGCATTGATATGACCTAGTCTATAATGCCTCAAGAAGGATTCGTTCATTTCTGAACACTTCCTTCTGTGTGTGTTCTGTATATTAAGAACTGTAGTTTGATTTAGAACGTCTATGCTTTTAGATAATGTGCCTGAACCGATCAACTCTTGATATAGGAATGTTCCCGCCAAAAATTTCTGCGCAAAAGAGCCCAAGGTATCAAATGGCGGCGATACGCTTAAGAAAATGGGAACCAGTATCTTCCGGGCTGTATTTTGACAAAATCCCGAATGAAAAATAGCTAAATTCTGATGGTATTGAAAGCGTATCGAAAAACCCTTCGATTTGATATATTATGGGCCTCATAATTCATCCGGGATCAAATGTTATGAGGCATCACGTGTCCACACGTGATGGACTTTTAAGAACCCGCTGGAGCAGTTAAAAGATATAATAAAAACTCAGAAAAGACCCCAATGGGGCATCACGTGCTCACTGTTTCGCCCAATCAGAGCAAAGCTCTGTTGAAATTCAAAATTCAAAATTTTGAAGCAACGCTTCAAATCTCGGGCGCAACGCACAACATGTCAGGCGCTGATACGTCAGCGCAGCGCCCAAGAAGGCGCGCCCAATTAGAGCAAAGCTCTATTTTAAGCAAAATTAAAGCAAGCAACGCTTCATTCGCGCAGGCAGTGCGCTGCGCGACACGTGTCAGCGCAGATGCGCTACCGCAGTTGCGCTGCGCGACACGTGTCAGCGCAGATGCGCTAGCGCAGTTGCGCTGCGCTGTGCGCTACGCGACACGTGTCACGCGCTGGGGCATTTGCGCCAAACAGAATTAAGATTTTAAAGAAATCTTTCTGTTCTTGTTAAAACAAGAAGATTTTCTTCTGTAAAACAGAAGCCCTTGGATCAAAGATCCAACGGTGGGAAAATTCCCCAAATCACTCAGAGAAAGATCTCTTCAACAAAATTAACTAATTTATGGGCACTATAAAAGAGACCCCAGACCTCAATTCAAAGGCATCAACATTTTCTTGAAAAAAGTCAAGAGCTTCAAACAGAGAGAGAATTCTGAGAAAATTTCAAAGAAAAAGGTAAAAACCTTTACGAGAGAAAAGAAATCTCTTTTAATAAATCATTGATCTAAAAACCAGATCAATGTTCTCCACATAATAAACAGTGCTTTGCACTTCTCATGAACCACTGGTTCTTTAAAAAGAAGAAAACAACAAAATAAAAATAGTGCTTTGCACTTTTATGAACCTCTGGTTCTTGAAACAAAAAGAAAAACTTATTTTTCTTTGATCTAAATTAGATCAAGAAATCAAATAGTGCTCTGCACTTCTGTTCTTGAATCTAAAAGATTCTTAGTGCTTTGCACTTCCAAACTGCGCTGTTGCGCTCTTGAGAGAGCGCCACGTGTCAGCTACAGAACAACTTGCGCTATGCGCTCTTGAAATAGAGCTTTGCTCTCTGGAATTGGCGCAACTCACCAGAGCGCGCCACGTGTCAGCAGCGCAGCGCACTGCGCCGTTGCGCTTGCGCTCACCAGAGCATGACACGTGTCCTTACCACAAGCGCTTGCGCTCAGTAATTGGCGCAAAGCGCCTGACAAATGCAATGCATTTCTTTTCCTGAAGGGCCAGGCCCAATTAAAAGACCAAACATGCCTAATTAAATTGATGCTCTGCATCATTTATAAATGGGCAGAGCCCAAACAAAATAATAAAAATGCTATGCAGATGCCTTGCAGAGTCCAAAATAAATTGATGCTCTGCATCTTTTATGGGTAGAGCCCAAACAACAAAAAAGAAAAAAAGAAAATAATGTAATGCATTATTTAAAAATGGGCCAAGCCTTAACACAGGTCTAACAGACCAAAAACAAATAAAAAGCGTTGAATACTTTGGACTTGCCCATTCATGGTCGTAAGTCCTCAAATTAAATTGACTGCGCACAACTGCTCTCTTAAATCAATTTATATCCGGTTCGAGGGTACATCTCCGAGCTCCTCTGACACTTATCGTTGTAATCCTTCAACGACGTCAGAGAGGTGACGGGTCCCGACGACCACATACGTCAATATGGACCACCACGTCCCTAAACTGGAGCATGGACCGAAACGTCCTTAAACTAATATTGGACCGAAACGTCCTTAAACTAATATTGGACCGAAACGTCCCTAAACTAATGTCGGACCACCACGTCCCTAAACTGGAACATAGACCACCGCGTCCCTAAACTGGAATATGGACCACCACGTCCCTAAACTGGAATATGGACCACAACGTCCCTAAAATACCTATGGACCACTACGTCCCTAAACTGGAACAATAGAGCCTCCAAATGCTCTTTTGCCGGATCTAAACGATCCCGTTTAAGTTGATCTTAGCCCCCAAACACGGCTAACGTATCCTTAAACATTCAGACGGACTATAAAACTCCAAATCAACCTTGGTTCAAGGGTACATCTCTGAACTCCTCTGACATCTGCCGTTGTAATCCTTCAACGACGTTAGAGAGGTGACGAGTCCCGATGGCCAGATATTAAATGGATTATCACGTTAAGTTGATCTTAGTCTCAAACAGGACTATCGTATCCTTAACGAACGTTTAAGTTGATCTTAGCCGCAACGCGATTAATGCAACCTTAAACTAAAAACACCAAACCCAAATCTAAGTAAATACGGATTTAGACCAATCCACGTCCTACCGGCGACGGCATTACTCAGTCTCCGTATACAATCCACGGGCAACCACAAACAAAACAAACACACACGACACGAAGTGAAATTCTGGAGAATGAGAAAGTTGCTACCGCGATGCGGTAGCGTAATTAACTGCAGGGGCTTGCGCCTGCAGGGAAGAGCGTCCCCACAATCAAAAACCCCTCAAGCGAGGGGGAATCTGACGAAGTCTGCTACATCGGCCGCATCCGTCTAAACCTCCGATACACGGTGCCATAAATCAACTTGGCATCTTCGGAGAGGTGGACGGATAAAACCAAATAGCATCTGCCCCGAATCTCAGCGTTAGGACATCGCAGTCTTGTACGCCATCTTTCGGAGGGGAACAGATTCTGGCACGCCCGGTGGGACCTTTTCCTCTTTCCACTCCACACTTCATGTGTGGTCCTCGCGAACCAATCGCGGTTTGTTAAATGGTTGCCTTCGGATTTCAAGTTACTAAGATTTGGTCTTTTGCCTGGCGCAGAACTCAAGATTCAATGGCCTTTAACTGCACCAACTGCTCGAAATGCCACTGCAACGGACGCTCCACCTCACAGGGAGGTGTAGCATATGGGCCCCAAGCGGCTTCCTTCCTCGCTCTGCCGGTAGACCAGGTGACCCAAGTCACCACTGGCCTGTTCTTCGGGACCATGATCCCACCTACAGGCTTTCCTACGCCAATACCTGCACCGGAAGTGAACAAAAAGTCGGTCTTCGACCGGCTCACTGCTACGACGGCCCCTGTCAACGGGTCGCCCGCTACCAAACCGACAGCCTCTGTTTTGACCAGGCTAAATCAGAACTCTAAACTGGCTGTCCCAAGGAAAGCAATAACTGCTGCTCCAGAAGTCGTCGAGACGGCTTCCCCTGTCAAAGAGTCAGTCTTTTCAAGACTGACGATTCCTGCTCCTGTCCCTGCTCGAGGATCTGTCTTCGATAGGTTGAATATCACCCCTCAAAAGACAACCTCAGTCTTTAAGAGGTTAACATCGGCGGCGCCTCATTCAGACAGGGGGCAAAAAGAAGCTATCTCAATCTCCGAGCCAGTTCCAGCGGCTCGTCGTGCTCGACGTCGCCATTGGCAACGAGTGAGAAAGGCAGGGGGCAACTCCCACTCAGGGCTAACTCCACCGGCTCCAATAGTGGAAGTCAACGCTGCTGTTCCAACTGGGAACAACTTTGAACTGCTGAGGAGGGTACGAAAGAACTCTCCAACCGCTACACTGAAAAGATCCCCTCCACCTATGGAGAGAGATCCGGAAACAAAGCAAGAACAACCCCCTCAACGGCTGTCTTCAAAAATTTATAAAGTTTGGCGGAGGGTTCAAGACTCCGTGATTGACCCAGGTCACTCTCGTCGCCAGAAAAAGGCGAAGGTGGAAAAAGACAAGGACCGTCCCATTAAACAGCAGGGGACAGCAGCTGCTAGGATGCCTACTTCAACGGTTCCTTCAACCTCAATGGCCCACAAAAGAAGGAGGCCAGAGAAAACTCCTGCGTCAGCGGCAAAAGTTAAAAATGGTGAACCTAAACGCCCTAAGTCAGGGGGCATAACAGTTCATACGGTT
Organism: Agapanthus africanus; assembly: GCA_030015575.1. NCBI lineage: Eukaryota > Viridiplantae > Streptophyta > Magnoliopsida > Asparagales > Amaryllidaceae > Agapanthus > Agapanthus africanus. The sequence continues at coordinate 336,538,497 of JASDDO010000004.1, read as the reverse complement.
TACATGGTATCGGGAAAAGAAGACAGCCGTGCATCCACGGGTCATAGACCGCTTACACGATGAGTGACCAAGGCCCAGGAGCAGCAACAGAAGCTTCAGGAGATGATGAACGCTATGGCCGCACTTACAGGGCCAAAAGAGAACCCTGAAACATCCTCGGATGAACGTCCGGAGGAAGAAACCGACGCCGAATTCCTTCGTCGGATATTGGAGAAGAAGGACAAGGAGGCTGCTGAACAAGCAGCCAACATACAGCGTATGGGCCTCCTCTTCCAAGATATGATAGGGATGATGATACAACAAGATCCCCCGGCTGAAGAGCCCCCGATCGTCCTTGGAGACGATAGGGGAGAGACATCAAATCCTCTACCAGCTCTATCGACAACTAAAGAGGATACAATCTCCAAAGCTGATTTGGATGAGTACATCGCCCAACAAATACGGGTTCATCATGCGACCGAAGCAGCCGGCCAGGTCGTAAAAACGGGGCGGCCATATCCAAGTTGGTACGATCAAATCAAGTACCCGCCCGGTTACACAATTCCCAAGTTCCATGTCTACAAGGGGACGGGCAATCCTCACCAGCATGTTGCCCAGTTCAGGGCACTCTGCGGCAACACCGGCGGTGACGACAAGCTGTTGCTTCGCCAGTTTGTTGGAAGTTTATCGGATACGGCGTTCGAGTGGTACTCTGAGCTCCCAAACGACTCTATCAAAACCTTCGCGGAGATGGAGCTACTGTTTACTCAGCGTTTTGCAAGCGCCAGTGAATGTACCCCGAGTAAAGCCAGGCGAGACGTGGGTTCAGTACGCTATACGATGGCGGAACTTATGGTCAAAGTGCGAGCAGCGCATTGAAGAAGCTCCTGCGGTGGGTATGTTTGTGGGAACCCTTGATCCGCAAGCAACCATCTCACAATTTATGATGTTTTTCAAGCCAACTACCTTCCAGGCCTTGATTGACAAGCTAGCGCAGATGGATCAGATGGGCCATAAACCTCCTTTTCCAAAGTCGGACTCCCGAAATGACAAAGGGAAGGGAAAAGCGATCGTCGTCGCTAATGCTCAACAACAACCGAGCAACTCGAAGCCGGTTGTGCGTCAAAATAATATGCGCCCGTACGTAGACCTTGAGGAGAGGCTAGGACGTCCTTACTCGTTTCCCCGCGATAAAACGAGAAGGTTATTCGAGCTGGCATTGCGCAATAGACTCATAAATCTGCCGGATCCAAAACGTCCGTTGCAACAAAGTGACGTCAACGAGCCCAACTACTGTCCTTATCATCGAGTACTAGGCCATCCGATCGAAGACTGCTACGTTTTCAAAAATTGGCTTGAAAACCAGTACCGACAGGGCAAGTTCGCGTTATCTGACAAATGAAAGGTGAATCCCCCATAGCCCCACACCTCTAAGGGGACGAATACGCCGGGGGCAACATGCTCCGTCGTTGAAGAAGCTCCGTGGGAGATTTTATTATCAGCCAAGACAAAGAGGATGCTAAACGATATTCAGACATGTCCAGCGATTAGGTGGAAGAACACGTTGGAACCGCAGGTCATTGAAGGGATGCTGAAGCCACGTCCAACTCTAAAGACCGATGGTGGTGACTCAAGCACTCGCAACCAGCCGTCAAAATCTTCGAAGAAGAAGAAAAAGAAATCAAAGAAGCCCTTGAAGCCTAGCGACAAGCGCTCGGACTTGCAAAAACAAATTGACGCGCTGGAGGAATACAACCAGAAGGCACGGACTTCCATTATACTCCAAGAGTTCCTCAATCACGTCTTCCAAGAGGAAGGTGAGGGAGAAAGTTCGTCAGATGAATCTGAAGAATGCGTGGCAAGCTGTCATATGATTTCCCATTCGTTCATGAACGATGAGGAGACTTCTTGTACTGAAAAGCTGGGGGCAGATCCTAAACCAAAGGTTCTGGGGCCATCAGATGAAGTAATTGACGCATTCCTTAATGAAGCTCGGTTGAAAAGTAAAGCTGATCGGGAGCGCGAGGCGGCTATATTTGAAAGGGCCAAGCGCCAGCGACTTGATGAAGGAGCTGAGACGATCTCGTTGGAGCTAAACACCTTCGCTATCGACAAAAGCCAATTCAAGATGAGGAAAAAGTTTGCTAAGGCCATATCAATGGGCATGAAGCTACCATCCTTTGAAGGAAACATCACCGGTGAAGTGGAAACGCACCCCTCCTATTGCTTATATCATTAGAAGGTTTCGCACCCTACTCAAGAGTGCAAAGCTTTCGATAGATGGTGGCAAGGGTATGTAGCTCATCGACAACACTTTAAACGGGAAAAGCGTAAAACTCATCGGGAGCAAAGAAATACGACCGAAGGGATTAAAAGAACTACCGGCGATTGTCGCGTGGTTAACACCGGCGGGTCACAAGTGCCTACATTCGGGAGTGATTCTGATGGAGAGCTAGAACTTGCCCCTCTCTTTAAAGAGTCCGCTTCGAGAAAAGAAGAAGAGCTGAAGGTCTGCGAAAATATCCGGTTGCGGAATCAGACGCTGCCTGAAAAGAACCTCGGACCCTTGAACAGAAAAGATAAAGGGAAAGAAAAGGTCTCTGAAGATATCGTCTTGGATGACCAAGAGCTAAGCGCCAAGGACCCGCCGAAGAAGAATAAGGTGGATTACAACGTCTTAGCGTATCTGAGGAAGCTACCCTCACAGCTCAGCATTCTTGACGCTTTTTTGCTATCAAAGGAGGCGAGAGATTCGTTGATTAAGGCACTCCAAGATCCGGAACAATTCCAAGAATGCCTGGCCGAGGAAAAGATGAAGGATGAATTGGAGGAAGTGCACACGGCCGATGTCACTTTCGGCGACGAGGACCTTCTCCTTGGGACGTGCAAGCACAATCGCCCCCTCTATGTCTCAGGATACTGTCACGATATAAAGATAGGAAAAATAGTGATCGACAATGGATCCTCCGTTAATCTCCTCAATGTACGGGTCTTAAAAGAAATCTGCATGAGCGTCCAGCACCTTGATCGTGACAAGATCACTATCTCCGGGTTTGACTCCCAGTCATCAAGAACTCTTGGGTCTGTGATACTGACGTTACGCTTCGGGCTACTCGTCACGGACATTAAGTTCCATGTCATAGACGCCAAGACATGCTACAACGCTTTGCTCGGCCGACCATGGTTACACGAGTACAACATCATCCCTTCTACACAACATCAGTGTATGAAGTATTTTAAGGATGGTTTCGAGTATACCGTGACGGGAGAACTGAACCCGTTCTCTGTGAACGAGGTCCGCAAATACGAAGATGTCAAATACTTCTTACCGGATTTCGAAGATACGGAGAAGTGTCACAAGCCGGAGAATAAAGCTAATGCAACCATCCCTGTCTTCGGCAGTGATACCGAGGAGGAAGAGGAGATAGTGTATTCGGGTCCGCCCCAACACAACAAGCCAGGACCGTCCGCCCCTACGTTGATCTTTGGCAGCGACTCAGAAGATGAGATCCATGCTGTATTCTCTGCTCGACCTTCAATACAAATGTTCGCTGATGAAGAGCAAAGTCTGCAAGTCGCCACGGTGCCGCTTAAACACCATAAGGAACTGGATGCACTTAATACTTACAATGTAGAAGAGCTACAAACATTCTACATCCCTCCCAGGCGAGAGAGCGAGAAAGCAATTTTGTTCTACCGCTCTGAAGAAACCAAGGTGGAAAAAGAAATCTGGCATGGCGCGGATCCTACGCTCGACAGGCTTCAGCCTATCCGTCTTCCCAGATATTATACAGAGGGTTTGAAAAAGCTGTTGAAACGCCAGGGGATATCCTTCAAGCAGACTGTTCGAAAAGCCAAGTTCTATGACAAAATCTGGAACGTTCCCGGGACTCAACGCAAACTGCCTAATAGGAGAATGGAAACAATTGGACTTGGATATATTCGGTCAAAGAAACGAGAGCTACTAAACAGCTGCTATGTCGTGTATGACTTCGATGAAGAAGCGGATGCTCAATGGGAGGATGCTAATCCTGAGACAATGGAAGCTCCGGATGCAAAAGTGCCCAGTCCGTCATTCGAAGAACAAATGGACAAGCTTATAAGGGATGCGGGTCAAAAAGTCCAAGACGATCATAACCGCGAAATGGTCATCTATGAGAAAGCCAAGACGCAACGCCTTCTCCAACAGGCCGTGAAAGATGAAAAGGCCGCTCCATGTCAACCTGTTATAAAGAAGACTCGGCGCAAAAGCAGAAATAAGTCGAAAGGCCAAAAAGGCGCTCAACAACAACAAAGCAGGGCTAAGAAGCCACGCAAATGGGAGTCGAGCGTCATTGATCTATCCCTCATGAAGAAAATGGGTCGAGCGTACTCATTTCCTCGGGATAAGACGAAGAAGATACTTGACCTTGCTCTAAAACATCAAATGCTTACATTGCCGGAGTCTAAACATCCCGGACGAGCGGGCGAAGTCTCACACCCGGACTATTGCTCTTATCACCGAATGGTAGGGCACCCTCTCGAGGACTGCTTCACCTTCAAGAATTGGGTCGAAGATCAGTATCAGCTTGGCAAGTTCGCTCTGTCCGACAACTGGAGGGTAGCACCACCATAAAAGCACGAGCCCAAGGCCACGAAAGAAGAACCAGTTCCGCATTGGAATTGGAAGCGAATTCGTACTTGTCACGTGATAATGATATCAAGGGAAGAGCCCGAGAACATGGATGACCTTCCCTGGTGCTTCGAAAACAGCAACGACGAGATAATCTCAGAATTTCCACCAGCGCCAAAAGAGCTGGAAGATGGAATCCATACCACTGCAGATAACCTCAAGAAAATTGAGTTGGGGATGGCAAACGATCCACGACCGACATTCATCAGCGAGCTAATATCTGAAGAAAGGGTATCTGCGTTAAAGGACGTGCTCCTACAGCATAAAAATTGTTTCGCATGGAACTGCTCCGAAATGCCGGGATTAGATCCAGAAATTGCTGTGCACAGATTGGCGATATCTCCAGACGTCAAGCCAGTCAAACAGGCGCCGAGAAGAATGCGGCTCGAGCTTGAAATGAGTATCAATGCTGAAGTCAAAAAGCTGATCGACTCCGGCTTCATCCAGGAAGTTCAATACCCTGAATGGATCGCCAACATCGTCCTGGTGATGAAGAAAAATGGGACAGTACGCATATGCGTAGACTTCCGGGATCTCAATAAAGCTTGTCCGAAGGACGATTTTCCAGTGTCAGTCACCGAACTGATGATAGACAATACGTCCACTCATGAGATTTTCTCCTTCATGGACGGCTCGTCAGGATATAATCAGATAAAAATGCATCTAGAAGACCAGAAGCACACAGCCTTCAGGACCCCTCTAGGAATATTTTGTTACAAGGTGATGCCATTCGGTTTAAAGAACGCCTGTGCCACCTACCAAAGGGCCATGACGAAGATCTTCGATGACCTTATACACGAAATCGTCGAATGCTATATCGACGATCTCGTGGTTAAAAGCAGATCATACGAGGAACATCTCGAGCATTTGAAGACCGTATTTCAACGCCTTCGGCAATACAACTTGAAGATGAACCCACTCAAGTGTGCATTCGGAGTTTCCTCAGGAAAATTCCTGGGATTCATTGTTCGACATCGAGGTATTGAAATAGATCCGTCGAAGATCAAAGCGATCATGGAAATGCCTCCGTCGAGAACTCTCAAACAGTTGCGATCTCTCCAAGGGAAGCTCGCATACATACGACGATTTATAGCCAACCTTTCAGGCAAGTGCCGTCCCTATAGCCACCTGATGAAGAAGGGAACCCCGTTTGTCTGGGACAAAAAATGCCAAAGCGCACTAGACGAGATCAAGCAATACCTGCAGAACCCGCCGGTGTTGGCTGCTACGGTCAAGGGAAAACCCGTCATTCTTTATACAACCGCCCTCGAAGGTTCCTTAGACGCATTATGGGCACAAGAGAACGATCAAGGGAAAGAAAGAGCGCTCTACTACTTAAGTCGAGTTCTGCTGGGGGCAGAAAGCAACTACTCCCCCATTGAAAAACACTGCCTGGCATTGATTTTTGCGATAACAAAGCTCAGGCACTATGCGTTGGCGCATGAAGTCCGTCTCATTTCAAAGGTAGACCTCCTTAAATATTTGATGTCGAAGGCCATATTGACGGGACGACTCGCTAAATGGGCCCTGCTCTTGATGGAGTTCTCGATAACATATCAACCTCTCAAGGCAGTGAAAGGCCAGGCCATCGCCGACTTCCTCGCTGAGCATCCGATACCGGCCGACTCTCCTTTAAACTGCGATCTTCCAGACGAACATGCGTTTGATGCGATCGACGGTGATAATACCCGATGGGAGCTTTATTTCGACGGAGCATCTTCCGTGAAGAAGCGCAAACAAAGTACCCCTATAATTAAATCGGGGGTAGGACTCATCTTTATAACTCCACAAGGAGGGATAATGCGCTACGCGTTCTCCCTGACGGAGCCGAGGACAAACAACGAAGCCGAATACGAAGCTCTGATAGCGGGCCTCGAGATCGCCATTGACATGGAAATTGAAAACCTCCTCATATACGGAGACTCCCAGCTGGTCGTTAGTCAAGTAAACGGCGACTACCAGACGTGCAAGCCAGAATTGGTAAAGTACGGCGAAAAGGTGCAACAATTGTTGACCCAAATTCCCTCTTATACTTTGGAGAGCATACCGCGCACGGAAAACAGCAAAGCAGACGCGTTGGCCAAACTTGCTAAAGAACTGGCTGACGAGAACCTTGATGACGTTAGAATCGTGATACAAAGCCGTCGGGTGCTTGCCCCAGCAGAAAGATCTCCGGAATCATCCGAAGAAAAAGGAGCGAGCGAGCAGACGACCTTGCAAGTAAAAGATTAGGAAAATGCCGAGGATTGGAGAGAAGTCTTCATAGACTACTTTAAATCCTACCGAATGCCTGAAGAAGCGTCCATATTACATCAGCTCATGAAGCGAGCTCTATCTTTCGCCTTCGTCAACGATACTCTGTACAAGAGATCGTTTGATTCTCTGTGGCTGAGATGCTTAGGACCTGACGAAGCGAAAAGGGTCGTCCAGGAAGTTCACGACGGACTCTGCGGTTCTCACCAAGCAGGCCCAAAAATGAAGTTGAAGATCAAACGGATGGGCTACTACTGGCCCACGATGATCCAGGACTGTCTCGAATATGCGAAGCAATGCCACTCATGCCAGATTCATGGGGACTTCATCCACCAACATCCAAATCCACTACATCCAACGGTGGCTAGCTAGCCATTCGAAATGTGGGGGACTGATATAGTCGGCCCCATCGAACCAGCATCGTCTAGAGGACATCGTTTCATCCTAGCAACGACTGACTACTTCTCTAAATGGGCAGAAGCGATACCGTTAAGAGAAGTGAAGACGGAAAATATCCTCCACTTCTTCAAGACGCACGTCATATATCGGTTTGGAACTCCGCGACGGATCATCTCCGATAACGGGCCAGCTTACAGAAGCCACAAGATCAGTCGCTTTGCGCAACAGCATAATATAGACTGGAGATATTCCTCGGTTTATAATCCGCGAGCTAATGGTCTAGCTGAAGCCTTCAACAAGACCTTGACAAAGATCATAAAGAAAACGGTGTCCCGAAATAAGAAGGACTGGCACGAAAGACTGCAAGAAGCTCTTTGGGCGTATCGAACTACGTTCAAGACGGCCACGAACACAACGCCGTACGCGTTGGTGTTCGGTACAGAAGCAGTACTCCCCCTCGAGATAGAGTTACCCTCTCTACTAGTGGCAGTCCACTACGAGCTAACGGACGAAGAAAATGCTCACCTTCGGCTCGAGGAGCTTGACGCCCTTGATGAAACCCGGCTCATAGCACAGCAAAATCTGGAAGCTTATAAAGCAAAGATGACGCGCTCATATGAAAGATTGACCCGACCTAGGACATTCCGCCAAGGCGAACTTGTGCTACTGGTTAGAAGGCCTATGATTCCCAGTCGCGCCAAGCGAGGAAAATTCGAGCCAAACTATGAAGGCCCGTACATCATAGATAATGTCTACCAGGGTGGGGCCTATCTACTCATGGACATGCACGGTGAAAGGCCTTTCAGGCCAATAAACGGTCGCTTCCTAAAGAAATACTATGCTTAATGAGCCACAGCCTAGGTCAATGGTAGATGACGACGACTATGTCCGCTCACTATCTTCCTAAGCTCAAGCTTTATAAGCAGTAGCCGACCTTCTCCATGACGGACCGAAATGTCCTTAAACTAATAGCAGACCGAAACGTCTTTAAACTACTACTGCAGCATCTTTTAGGCTGACGAGATAAAAAAAAACATATAAAAATAAAATAAAAAAATGGTATGTCCATAAGCAAAAAGGGCACGGATGAAAACCCGAAAGGGCTCCGTGAGTAAAAACAGCAGGACTACCGGCGAGTGTTCGTGAAAACCCGAAAGGGCGCGACCTCGTAAAAAAAAAGAGGAAAAAAATATATATATAAAAATAAAAAGAATAAAAAAAAATGGTATGTCCATAAGCAAAATGGGCGCGGATGAAAACCCGAAAGGGCTCCGTGAGTAAAAACAGCAGGGCTACCGGCGAGTGTTTGTGAAAACCTAAAAGGGTGCAACCTCGTTAAAGGACACTTATAGGATCCTCTCGACCTTGTAAGGAGAAACCACCTGCATGAGATCCTTACGACTCACAAAGGTGCAACACACTTAGGGATCCCCACGATTCCTAAGGAGAAAATACACTTGCGAGATCCCCACGACTCGTAAGGAGAACTCTCTTATGGGACCCTCACGGCTCATAAGAGTTGAAAGTCTTAAGTTACAGAGACCTAAACCTGTGCTTAAGCAACCCCCACAACCTTCGATATTGCCCTACAAGTGGCTCAATACTGACCCTTGTATACAATCCACGGGCGCGAATAAACATTTCCCTAACCAAATCTCATCCGTGACTGGGGATATGTTCGCATGGTAAACAACCCTTGTAAATCCTCTCGATTTATGAGGAGAAAACCCTCCTGTAGGATCCTTACGACTTACAGAGGAAACGAACACTTAGGAATCCTCATGAGTCCTAAGGAGAAAATACACCTACAAGATCCTCATGACTTGTAGGGAGAAATAACTTCGTGAAACCCTTACGACTCATGAAGTCAAAAGCCTTAGCCGACAGGACCCTAACCCAGGTCGCTAAGCCACCTTTGTTTAACATCGACAGAGGCAGATGATGATTCGCTCCTGGTAATATCCCAGTTGTAGCGGTGCTGATGCCGAAATCGGTTTACAGCGAAAAGCCAATAGGCCGCACATGCATACGAAATAGCCGAAATGATAGGGCAACTTGCAATAAAAAGCAGCAAGTAAAAACGTATGCATGCAAAATAGCCGAAATGATTGGGCAACTCGCAATAAAAAGCAGCGAGTAAAAATAAAATAAATAGCCGAAATGATTGGGCACCGCGAAAAATAGCCGAAATGATTGGGCAATCGCGACCTTCGCGATATAAAAGCTGAAATGATAGAGCATCGCGGAGATAAAACAAAAAAAAATGATGATAAAACTTTGGCCCTACAGTTAAGATCACATCGATCCCTGTATGCAATCCAAGGGCGCAAACAAAGAGGGAACCATACTTTCCCAACAGGCTCCGCCAGAAGACGAAGCCAAATCTCGACGGTTCAGTCCAACTCCGAAGAAACCAGTGTCTTCAGCAAATACCTCGACTCACGGATACAAACACTCCTTGACGAGAGCCTCCTGATCCGCGTCGACTCGCAGAGCCACCAGTGCCTCCGTGGGAAATCCTCGACTCGTTTCAAACCCCAAGGAAACAAATAATCCTTGGCGCTTGGGAAACAAATAATCCCTAGCAAACTCCTCGACTCACGGATACAAACACTCCTTGACGAGAGCCTCCTGATCCGCGTCGACTCGCAGAGCCACCAGTGCCTCCGTGGGAAATCCTCGACTCGTTTCAAACCCCAAGGAAACAAATAATCCTTGGCGCTTGGGAAACAAATAATCCCTAGCAAACTCCTCGACTCACGGATACAAACACTCCTTGACGAGAGCCTCCTGATCCGCGTCGACTCGCAGAGCCACCAGTGCCTCCGTGGGAAATCCTCGACTCGTTTCAAACCCCAAGGAAACAAATAATCCTTGGCGCTTGGGAAACAAATATTCCCTAACAAACTCCTCGACTCACGGATACAAACACTCCTTGACGAGAGCCTCCTGATCCGCGTCGACTCGCAGAGCCACCAGTGCCTCCGTGGGAATTCCTCGACTCGTTTCAAACCCCAAGGAAACAAATAATCCTTGGCGCTTGGGAAACAAATAATCCCTAGCAAACTCCTCGACTCACGGATACAAACACTCCTTGACGAGAGCCTCCTGATCCGCGTCGACTCGCAGAGCCACCAGTGCCTCCATGGGAAATCCTCGACTCGTTTCAAACCCCAAGGAAACAAATAATCCTTAGCGCTTGGGAAATAAATAATCCCCAGCAAACTCCTCGACTCACGGATACAAACACTCATTGACGAGAGCCTCCTGATCCGCGTCGACTCGCAGAGCCTCCAGTGCCTCCGTGGGAAATCCTCGACTCGTTTCAAACCCCAAGGAAACAAATAATCCTTGGCGCTAGGGAAAAAAATAATCCCTAGCAAATTCCTCGACTCACGGATACAAACACTCCTTGACGAAAGCCTCCTGATTCGCGTCGGCTCGCAGAGAAATCAGTGTCTCCGTGGGAAATTCCCGATTCGTCTCAAATTGCAAGATGAAGCCCCAGGCAGCAGGAATCAAAAAGCTTGCTTCCCGAACAATGGGACCCTGCAAGTCGATCCAAAAAGATGTCTTGCATACTATTCACGGGTCTCACTCTCCAAAGTCGAATCTCGACAAGGAGGGAAACAACCGCTTACGGGCCCTCTCGACTCGTAAGAGGGAAAAATTCTCTTATAGGATCCTTACGACTTGTAAGAGAAAACACACTTAGGAATCCACACGATTCATAAGGAGAAAATCCACCTATGAGATCCTCTCGATCCGTAGGGAGAAAAGTCTCTATGAGACCCTCACGGCTCATAGAGTTGAAAAGTCTTAGGCAGCAGATCTGAACCTGTGGCCTAAGCCATCGCTATCTCTTAAAAAAAAAACTAAGTTACCTGCCAATTATGTTTATCAAAGATAACATGTTGATAATAAGAGAAGGCAGAAAGCAAAAGATCATACAAGACATTGCAAAAGAAAATGTGTATCTTTATTCATTGACTTCAATCAAATACAAGATGAATCGTACAAAAGATTAAAGAATGGATACATATTATTTAAAAGGAAAATGTTACAAATACATTGATACAAAGGCAACTATTGGGAAGGAAGCGTCTTAAGTAGCTTTATCAGTTGTTCGTACACTTCCTTCCATGCCTTTTCCTGATTGGCCACCACTGCCAACTCCGCCTCCACTTGGGCCCGTTGCTGTGCGACAGATGCAAGCTGATCCCTGACGGCCTGATGAGCAGCTTCACGGCATGGAGTGTCATGCTCTGCGACATCAAGTGCCCGCTTCAGTCTCAGCCCATTTGAGATGTGCTCCAGAAGGCCCTCGAAGACGGCCTTTACCTCAGCGGCGTTTGCCTCAACTTCAGCACGCAGGTGAGCAGTTTTGCTTGAAGATTCTTGGCACTCCTTCAGCCTCAAAGCTGCTTCTTGTTCCAAATGACGGAAATGAGAAGTGCTTTGCTCGAGCCATGCTCCCCGTTGAGTGCTCAAGGCCAAAGTCTCGGGGGATAGGCACATCGACTCCAGCTGATGAAGGCGAGCCTCAATCTCCCGACAATAGTTAACCCAAGAGGCGACAATGCCCTCGTCATGGAAGGTGGCAAATATCACCAACATCGGGTTAACCATCGTAGCGAAGTCCTCAGCAGATGTAGGAGCCTCGACGTCGAGTTCCTCGATATAGTCGCTTAACATGCGCAGACTATTCGCCGCACCTTTTGAGGACGGATGTCTCTGGGAAGGGCCGCCCGGTATTGTAATATGAGACTCAAAAGACACCGAGACTGGGACGACAGCTGAAAACGACAAAATGCGATTAGATGATGATTCAATAGATATGGAGAAAGTCATTGATAAGATAGTTTACTATACCGGTTGAAGCAGGTGGCAAGGCCGGAAAGGCCGGTGGCGCAACCAATCTTTCTTCTCCCCCTTCGATTTGTATCACTGCAGTCAGGACAAGAGAGAGTTAGAAATAATTCTACCACTGAAAAATAAAGATATCAAACGGGAACGGTACTCACCAGCGCCACCAGAGGGAGAGGCGAATTCAGATGGGAAGGAGAAGTGTGGGAGCAACACTTGATAGAGATGGTCAAAAAGCACTCCTGGAAGACACAACAGTGTGACTTTAGTACACAAATTATGCGTCTGGAAGATAAGATTAATAAATTGCAAACACATACCTTCCAACATCTTCGAGGGTATGAGAGAGGGTTGAGAGGTGACCACCGCCAAGGCAGTTGTTGAAGGCGCTCCCTCGAGCAGTGGGGCATCGGCACTGGCTGCACCTGCGTTACGAAAAGGTGAACTTGTCAGAAGAGATTGTAAAGTAAAGAAAAGCAGCAACTTGGGGTTTACCTGAGGAGCTCCCGGCTGAAACGGAGGCGACTCCCTCCTCTATCGACATGAGACCACCGCCCGTGGCCTCATCACCCGACTCGATGCGGACCATCATCGTGCTCGCACGGCCAGGAGACGGCGGAAGATCATAGACGGGGAGGGCAATGATTGGAGCATTGCCGGACTCTTGAGAGAGAATGGCTAACTCTTCCCCAAGAGTCGTACCCATCTCACCCGCTACTTCTTCGGGCTCTGCCGTCTCCATCGGCTCATCCACTGTCACCACGAGGTCGCCGGCCTCAAGCGCCTCGTCCGCCACCACCCTCGGTTCAGTTGTAATGATCATTTCATCTGCCGCCACTTCAGGCTGGGCATCAATGACCCTCTCAGCTGCAGACCCCTCAACCTCCATCTCGGGCCCCGAAGCCTCGGCGACGTTGCCCACCGTCGGCTCAGGCTCGGTAGGAGCTGCCTCCTCTGTCTCCTTAGGATCAACGGTTTCCGCCTCCCCCTCGATCGGACTTGGCCCTGCAAGATAAGAGATATAAGGACCAATGACATTAAAATCCTTATAACAAAAACTCTGAGAGAAATATTACCTGAAGCGGATTTACCGTTTGCGCTCCGAACTGCGCACGCCACCTCTTTGCGGGCAGTGGATAGGGCGACAGGGGCTTCTTTGGATGGAGTATCAGCGCGAGGGACGGTGCTGGGGCCCGCTCCCACAGCCAAGGCAGCCCTGCGCGCCTTCGCCTCACGCCTTAGCCGCTTTCTTTCCTCCCGAGCTGTCACAATGGACCTCTGTGACGCCTCTTTCACCGCGGCGTCGTCATCCGTAAACAAAGACACCTCTAGAGCCTTTAAAGCGTCTCTCATCGGCTCCTCAAGACGGACTTCTTGCGGTAACCCCGAGGAAACAGGAACGTCGGCAGCCGGTAGGACATCTGCATCACTTGGCGGGAACGACATTGAGGTTCCTTTGATTAAAAGGGAAATGTTAGATTGACCATAACACAAGGGAAATGAAAACTTAATGAATCGAAACTTACTAAGGCCCATGGATGCTCTAAGACGTTCCTCCTCCTGGAAAGTCTTAAGAGAAGCGGCAATGGCTTCTTCATCAGTGATGCCTGTTGAAAGAAAAGAAAGAAAAACGTTAGTCAAAGGCAATGAAGAGGATATGTTGCAATAAAGAAAAGGCAACTAGTAGTTACCTGATTGCGCAAGCTTAGCTAGCCACGCATCACGCCTCGCCAACCACGCTGAAGTTTCGAGAGCAGCCTCCAAGTCTGTATCGTCCGGCGGCGGCATCACTAATCCTTCGTTAGTCCCGTATTCGATCAGGCCCTCGGCATAGGGAGCATGGGGTTCCTGACCAAACACGACGTCCGCAGCGAAGAGCGACTTCTTTTTCTTTTGCCCTCCGACCCTAGGCTCACGTGGGATCGACTTCCGCTTAGCAGCCATTTTGGGACGACGGGTCCCGATGTCCGCACCCACGCCAGACTCCGGCGAGGATACAACCACTGTCTCCACTGGAGTACAGGGTGCGGGAGGTGCATCTGTGATATCAGGGAGCGGCAACTCACGTGGAGGACTTTGCGCACGCGATGGTCTGCCCCCGGCATCTTTTAGAGGAGGAACCACCGGGGTCCTTGGCACTAAGGGAGCGTTATGGTTGGTGCCGGGAGGTGCTTCTTTACGGTCGATCAACACTCGCCTCTCTTCCTTTATAACGGCCCCCGTCGCATGATTGTACCACTCTTTATATACATTAAGGAGTCGTGGAGCGCAGGCCGGCACGCTGATGAAAAAACGAGAACCCGTGTTCAGGCGCTTGAAGTGATGTAACGCATTCTCCATCCCTTCTTCATTGGTAGCAGGTTCCAGTAAGAAAGCTTCCAAGGGTACCCCTTGATCGTAGCCCAGTTGTTGGGCGAAACGATGCGGGTTATATCTCATGAAGATTGCCGCACCGCCCTGCCTGAAGACTAGGAAGCCCGGTCTAATAGAATACAAGTGGAGGGTCTCCCGGGCCGTCAACACTGAAGCTCCATCCTTAAAGGAGTCCTGTAATGGTCGCACCGCAGTGGTGGACGCTTTTCCAATGGTTAATACCTTGTCAATGAAGGACATCCCGACTCCAACGGTGTGAGGGCGAAGCAGTAAACCTCTGGCGTTCCGTGGTGAAGGGGTCACGATTGATGCGCCAATCAACTGAATAATGCGAGGGAAACCACACTTGTCAAAGAACGAGGGCCTTTTATGCATGCCGAAGACACCCGCCGTATGTAGCTCGAACCACGACATAAAGTAGTGCATCGGGAAGACCACGTGCAATACCCCGGGCTCGTTAGCATCCACTGCTCGGTTGAGACCATGATATAGGTGCGCCAAGCCAGCGATCCCAACAGTCACCTTTACCCCGATGGCCATCCGGTGGGCTGGGTAAAAGACAGAGGGCCGCATACGATGAGAGTGCATTGGGATCACAAACTAGCTCAGCCACAATCCAAGAAATCCTAAGAAAAAGGCCTCCTCATCCATTCCAGGGGCCGCAATTTCTGCAAATGACATGGTAGGGAAGTCCGGAAGGAAAAAACCCTTTTGATCTATCTTTTTCTCCGGTAGGTTGTCCACACCTAAACCGAAAGGGTCATCCAGAGTGGCAAACTTGGCAGCCTCTGATGAGAGGACGCTTGGGCGAAGGAACCGAGCGATGAAATCTTCAAAGTTAACCCCCCGACTCCCATGTTCGATAAAAAGAGATTCATAGATGTTCAACACCTTAATCAAACTTGGGAATTGATGTTGAACGGCATTCTCCGGTGTGACCCCCCTTACCACTGGCCTAGCACCAAAGACGTACACATCTGTCGGGAGTAGCTCCTCATAATGTTCTCCCATGACTGGTAGACCGGATACCTCCGTGAACTCCTCCAAAGAGATGGACACTTCCCGATCCATGGCAAGGAAAGTGTGGGTGGGAATGTTCCACTGCTCCAGGAAAGCCTTAAACCACCAGGTGGGGAGCGTGGGATATTGGAAGAGAGAGACGTAGACCGCGGTGTACAATCCTAATCTTATCAACTGCGACTTCTTCGTTGACAGGATGTACCAGGCCCACGGCAGGTAGCCAATCGGATGGCGGAGGATCAGACCAATGTTATATGATTGCCCCCAGGGTCTCGCCTCGCCCTGACAAATACGACGTCCTAGGATATCCAAGACCATAGGACGTTAGACCGGAACCGCATCCATAGCGGGATGAAGAAAGCTGTTCGCGGTCCAATCCACCATCTCCACGGCATACTGCACCGAGGGTGGGGTAGCATAATGAATTGCCGTGATGGGCTCGGACGACACTGCGCATGTGAAGCTGCGTCGACCCATGATGATCTGGTTATACCAAGACCCCCAAAGGTGGAGGTTCTTGTACTCCGGGTCGTATTCTCTAATCATGGTCAGGACTTCACGGTCCAAGGGTGCCTCGGGAAATCCCTCCTCCGAGCGGACGAACGGGAATGAAGTGTCTAGAGATATGATCGCTGCAAAAGAACAATTTAGCCGTTAGTATTGTAATTCCAACGTTTGGCGTCTAAAGAAGAAAATGCATTAATTAAATTAAATTAAAATTAATTAATTACACCACACAGCAGTGCAGTGAGTAGGAGACCAAAGAGGGATCCACAAAATCTGGATGACAATACGTCAGTTAATAAGACAACCTCATCATTGGATGAGATTGTCAGTTGGTCCCCAGGAAAACATTCCCATTTATAAAAAAAGGGGGGAAGAATCCCTAGAGACAAGGAGAAAAATCTCCTCTTTCAGAGCAAAGCTCTGTCACAGAGTGACACTTGTCAAACTCTGATCTTAGAGAAATAAGATTCCTTAAAAGAGCATAGCTCTATGGTCCATCAGAAAATGTTACACCTAAAAAAATTAGAATTTTTGGAATCTTGGAAAATCCATGAAAAACTTGTGAATTTTTTTCATTTTTCAGATCTAAAAGATCTACAGATGATTCAAAGAGCAAAGCTCTGTTTATGAAACCCCAATGGGGATCTCTTTAGATCAAAAGATCTATGAGAGCAAAGCTTTTTGGTTGAAGATTAAGTTCAATTAAGTTTAATTAATTTTACCTAAAGTTTTGACTTTAGAAATGAGCAAAGCTCTAAAAGTTCTTGAATGAGAGCAAAGCTCTGGGAAATAAAAAATCTTGAAATGATGAGATTTTTCTAAGGGCCAGAGGTCCTATTTAT
Organism: Agapanthus africanus; assembly: GCA_030015575.1. NCBI lineage: Eukaryota > Viridiplantae > Streptophyta > Magnoliopsida > Asparagales > Amaryllidaceae > Agapanthus > Agapanthus africanus. The sequence goes on along the minus strand of JASDDO010000004.1, from coordinate 336,521,586 downwards.
AAGGCGCTTGCGCCCCTTGAGCTCACCCCTTGATCCAACGATCAGGAGTTTGCCACCGTTGCACTCACGTGTGCGCCACGTGAGCGCAACGGTGGGGGGGGCATTTGTTTCGCCCAATCAGAGCAAAGCTCTGTTGAAATTCAAAATTCAAAATTTTGAAGCAACGCTTCAAATCTCGGGCGCAACGCACCACATGTCAGGCGCTGATACGTCAGCGCAGCGCCCAAGAAGGCGCGCCCAATCAGAGCAAAGCTCTATTTTAAGCAAAATTAAAGCAAGCAACGCTTCAGTCGCGCAGGCACTGCGCTGCGCGACACGTGTCAGCGCAGATGCGCTAGCGCAGCTAAGCAAACACTGCGCTGCGCGACACGTGTCAGCGCAGATGCGCTAGCGCAGTTGCGTTGCGCGACACGTGTCAGCGCAGATGCGCTAGCGCAGTTGCGCTGCAATGTGCGCTACGCGACACGTGTCACACGCTGGGGCATTTGCGCCAAACAGAATTAAGATTTTAAATAAATCTTTCTGTTCTTGTTAAAACAAGAAGATTTTCTTCTGTAAAACAGAAGCCCTTGGATCAAAGATCCAACGGTGGGGAAAATTCCCCAAATCACTCAGAGAAATATCTCTTCAACAAAATTAACTAATTTATGGGCACTATAAAAGATACCCCAGACCTCAATTCAAAGGCATCAACATTTTCTTGAAAAAAGTCAAGAGCTTCAAACAGAGAGAGAATTCTGAGAAAATTTCAAAGAAAAAGGTAAAAACCTTCACGAGAGAAAAGAAATCTCTTTTAATAAATCATTGATCTAAAAACCAGATCAATGTTCTCCACATAATAAACAGTGCTTTGCACTTCTCATGAACCACTGGTTCTTTAAAAAGAAGAAAACAACAAAATAAAAATAGTGCTTTGCACTTTTATGAACCTCTGGTTCTTGAAACAAAAAGAAAAACTTATTTTTCTTTGATCTAAATTAGATCAAGAAATCAAATAGTGCTCTGCACTTCTGTTCTTGAATCTAAAAGATTCTTAGTGCTTTGCACTTCCAAACTGCGCTGTTGCGCTCTTGAGAGAGCGCCACGTGTCAGCTACAGAACAACTTGCGCTACGCGCTCCGCCGTTGCGCTTGCGCTCACCAGAGCATGACACGTGTCCTCACCACAAGCGCTTGCGCTCAGTAATTGGCGCAAAGCGCCTGACAAATGCAATGCATTTCTTTTCCTGAAGGGCCAGGCTCAATTAAAAGACCAAACAGGCCTAATTAAATTGATGCTCTGCATCATTTATAAATGGGCAGAGCACAAACAAAATAATAAAAATGCTATGCAGATGCCTTGCAGAGTCCAAAATAAATTGATGCTCTGCATCTTTTATGGGCAGAGCCCAAACAAGAAAAAAGAAAAAAGAAAATAATGCAATGCATTATTTAAAAATGGGCCAAGCCTTAACACAGGTCTAACAGACCAAAAACAAATAAAAAGCGTTGAATACTTTGGACTTAGCCCAATCATGGCCGTAAGTCCTCAAATTAAATTGACTGTGCACAACTGCTCTCTTAAATCAATTTATATCCGGTTCGAGGGTACATCTCCGAGCTCCTCTGACACTTATCGTTGTAATCCTTCAACGACGTCAGAGAGGTGACGGGTCCCGACGACCACATACGTCAATATGGACCACCACGTCCCTAAACTGGAGCATGGACCGAAACGTCCTTAAACTAATATTGGACCGAAACGTCCTTAAACTAATATTGGACCGAAACGTCCCTAAACTAATGTCGGACCACCACGTCCCTAAACTGGAACATAGACCACCACGTCCCTAAACTGGAATATGGACCACCATGTCCCTAAACTGGAATATGGACCACAACGTCCCTAAACTACCTATGGACCACTACGTCTCTAAACTGGAACAATAGAGCCTCCAAATGCTCTTTTGCCGGATCTAAACGATCCCGTTTAAGTTGATCTTAGCCCCCAAACACGGCTAACGTATCCTTAAACATTCAAACGGACTATAAAACTCCAAATCAACCTTGGTTCAAGGGTACATCTCTGAACTCCTCTGACATCTGCCGTTGTAAACCTTCAATGACGTTAGAGAGGTGAAGAGTCCCGATGGCCAGATATTAAATGGATTATCACGTTAAGTTGATCTTAGTCTCAAACAGGACTATCGTATCCTTAACGAACGTTTAAGTTGATCTTAGCCGCAACGCGACTAATGCATCCTTAAACTAAAAACACCAAACCCAAATCTAAGTAAATACGGATTTGGACTAATCCACGTCCTACGGGCGACGGCATTACTCAGTCTCCGTATACAATCCACGAGCAACCACAAACAAAACAAACACACACGACACGAAATGAAATTCTGGAGAATGAGAAAGTTGCTACCGCGATGCGGTAGCGTAATTAACTGCAGGGGCTTGCGCCTGCAGGGAAGAGCGTCCCCACAATCAAAAACCCCTCAAGCGAGGGGGAATCTGACGAAGTCTGCTACATCGGCCGCATCCGTCTAAACCTCCGATACACGGTGCCATAAATCAACTTGGCATCTTCGGAGAGGTGGACGGATAAAACCAAATAGCATCTGCCCCGAATCTCAGCGTCAGGACATCGCAGTCTTGTGCACCGTCTTTCGGAGGGGAACACTCACACGTGACCATGGGTCACGTGCAGACACGTGATGGGCTCTTAAGGCCTCTAAAATAATGAATAGAATTAAATTCTAAAATCTGTTCCCTGATTAAAAATCAGAAGTTACCTCAATGAGGTATCACGTGCTCACACGTGACCAATGGTCATGTGTTGACACGTGATGGTTTAAACTGAAGCATAAATAAACGCTGAGAAAAAGACTCAATTGGGGGTCACGTGACTGGCTTCGAAAGCCTAACAGTTTAATAAAATTAAATTCTAAAAGCTTCTAAATCTTTCCAAATAGAAATGGATTATGGGGACCGTTGGATTAAAGATCCAAGGGTGATTAAAAATCACCAATTTATGGGAAAATCTTAGACAAGGAAAGATTTCCCTAAATCTCACCAAGAATAACAAACAGAATATCTTTTGGATTTAAAATCCAACGGTGAATAAAATTCACTGAATGATCTAAAGGCTCATATTAAATATGAAAACAAATCAAATCTTTCAATGAAAGATTTGCAAAACAGATTGATTCTTTTCCTTCTCCTATAAATAGAGAAGGGAAGGGAAAAATGAAAAAGGGATAGAGACATACAGAGAGAGAGATATAGAGCCTTGGAATCTTGAAAATTCAGAAGGAAGAATTTGATTCTCTGCAAAAGAAAAAACCCTAGGTAAGAAAAGAGAGGCTTCAAAGGAGGATTTAATTCTCAAAAGAGTTTAACTCTTATATAAAGAAAAGAACTTAGTTCTTTCTCTGGTTGAGGATCCGCAAAGTGCACATCTCCCCATGAATTGAGAATTTAATTCTCATTGGGTTGAAATCCTGCCATGCAGATCTAAAACATAGAGGAGGAATTGAGTTTTGAGAATTTAATTCTCACAGAATTACAGGAATTTAATTCCTTTGAGTTAAAATTAGGGTTTAACCCCATATTATAGGAATTTAATTCCTTTAGAGTGGACAGAACTAGGGTTTAACCTTAATTGAGAACTTAATTCTCTCAAACTCATAAGAATTTAATTCCTCCAAAATCATGATTAGGGTTTAACCCTACAGAGAATTTAATTCTTAAAGAAATAAAGAGACTTGAAAGATCTCCATACATGTAAAGAACTTGATCACATGGTAACACGTGCCCCCCATTCTCAATGAGCAGACAAGAAAAAACAGAACTTGATCATGTGGTAACACGTGACCCTTCCCCTCAATGATCAAAAGAGAATGAATAAGAATTAAGGTCACGTGTCCCCATGTGACCCCTGAAAAGATCCCCAGAAATGAGAAGGAAAAATCACTGAGGCAACGCCTCACGTGCTCCACGTGACTCCCGAAATACAGAGAGAAAAAGTAAAAGAAATAAAGGCCTTGGGCGCTCTTTCCCACGTGACCTCTTGGCAGACGCTCTAACAATCAGTGCATGAATCCTCCTCACGTGTCAGCATGCGATGTTCCAAAGTAAAATATAAAAGTGTTTTAACACCTAATTGCAGAACGAAGAAAAAGGATCTGGTCCCACTTTTGGGAGCTCTCACGTGTCCACACGTGACCCCTCTTTCTTTAGTGTTTAACACTAATTTGGGGATTATATTTCCAGTGTTTAACACTGATTGTTTCCAGTGTTTAACATTAAATTGAAGATTATATTTCCAGTGTTTAACACTGATTGTCTTTTAGTGTTTAACACTAATTTGAGAGTTCTATCTCCAGTGTTTAATACTGTTGTTCTCTAGTGTTTAACACTACTTTCAGCCAAATTGGCTAATTTTCCAGAGGCAAAAGTCCCTCCTCCAAATGAATCTCAAAATTGAGGAAATCAAAGACAAAATATTATCAGAGCCTCTAACCCTCTGTTTAGCACTGCTGAATGATGAGGGGCTGAACCCAGACAAATGTCTAATGGCCCAAAGGGCCAATATTTCAAACATAATTGGACTTAGCCCAAACTGGCCTTAAGTCATCAAATCATCTTGAACTGAGCACATCTGCTCTTTCAACCAACTCATTGATTCAAGGGTACATCTCTGAACTCCTCTGATATTTGTCGTTGTAATCCTTCAACGTCGTCAGAGAGGTGACGGGTCCCGACAACCATACATTCATACGGACTGTGGGGTCCTTACACTCATGGACTGTGATGTCCTTAAACCAATATTCGTCCCCAAAATGGGAACGATGGACCATCATGTCCCTAAACTGGAAATGGACCACTATTTCCCTAAACTGGAAATGGACCACAATGTCCCTAAACTGGCAATGGACCACTATGTCCCTAAACTGGAACAATAGAGCCCAAACGCTCTTTTGTCGGATCTAAACGATCCCGTTAAGTTGATCTTAGTCTCAAACTGGACTAACGTATTTTTAAAAAACGTTTAAGTTGATCTTAGCCTCAAATACGGCTAACGTATCCTTAAACCAAAACCCCAAACCCTAATCTAAGAAAATACGGATTTGGACTAATCCACGTCCTACGGGCGACGACATAAATTAGTCTCCGTATACAATCCACAGGCAACCACAAATAAAACAAACACCCACGACACGAAGTGAAATTCTGGGGAAGGAGAAAGTTGTTACCGCGATGCGGTAGCGTAATTAACTGCAGGGGCTTGCGCCTGCAGGGAAGAGCGTCCCCACAATCAAAAACCCCTCGATCGAGGGGGAATCTGACGAAGTCTGCTACATCGGCTGCATTCGTCTAAACCTCCAATACACGGTGCCATAAATCAACTTGGCATCTTTGGAGGGGTGGACGGATAAAACCATATAGCATCTGTCCCGAATCTCAGGCAAGACAGTCCGTCTTTGGCCGCCATTCGGAGGGGAACAAGGAAATGTTCAAAACATTATCCAACAATACAAAATTATATCCTTCTTTACTAATAAAGAGACTGATATGATGTTGTATATCAGGTTCGGTATCTAATAACATTCGTTCAGAATTAATGTATTCTGGTAATACATGGTGATAACTGCCAACAGATTTGGCTGCAACACTTGTATCATTTCCAACTCTTGAAACTTATCACCCGTTCTCAGTTCTCTATCTATCTGTAGCCCATATAACAAATTACATTTACGGGATCCTGATCCGGTATCTCATACCCAGGACGTAAAGGATACCGAGAAACAGTTCTCGGTAATGAACACACCCGAAGAAGATGCATCAACATGCACTTTCTTCGTTTGGGTGGCACGGGAATTCTGGTAATCCCCTATTTCCTGCTCTGTCTTATAACAATTATAAGTTGGAGCAGGACCAATGTTCCCTAGCGCAGTATAACAAGTGGGTTCGGTCAATACATCCGTATTATTATCTTGATTTAAGGCGTGACATAGTCGCTACCTGGAGAGAGATAGAAGAAAACATTCAGCGTATGCTCTTGCAAGATTAGATTGGTTATTAATATATCTAATCAGGATGTCTCCCACTGTTTTAGTCAAATCTTCCTTCAAACCCTAAAAGAAAAGACTAGCCGGGATTAATTACACCCTACAAGTTCACCAATCTTTCATCCAGGCCAGTGCCGGTACTTTGAGGGAGGTCCCCCGTACTTTCGCACGGACCTAATTAAAATAAACCTCGTTTTCCCAGGGGCGTAACCCCGTTGACACCTTTCTAGACACCTATTTGATCGGCTAATTGTAATGTGAAAAACTCTCTCAGGAGTAACTCTTACTCGCAGCGGATATCGGGATCCAACTATCTCATAGAAGGTATGCAATCTCATTGCAAATTTCAACACTTGAAATTCCCAATAATATTTTACCCCTAGTGACTTATGACCTTAACTATGGTCAACAAATCATAAGCACTAGTCAAGTTCTACCCGTCATTTCTTGATTAAATAGACCCACCCACATGACCTTTAACTAAGGTCAACAAAGTCACATGACTGTCCTAACTAATCGCATCATATGCTATATAGGAAGACATCACTTAACTACCATACACTGTGCCTTAACTAAGGTCAACAAACACAACACGAATACTAAGTACTCTACTTTCTAAAATGACGGAGGGTTACGACAGGTTTTTAAGAAAACCTTTTGCGTAATGAACTTAATATCGTTGTAGAATCGAGTGATTTTTAAAAGGAATGTTTTTGAGGCCTTTTCTAGTTTTGCTAAAGAGGTCACCCCCGGTGAAGGGATCGTCGGCTCTTTCCTCATCGAATAAAGTGCAGGATATTTCACAAATATCACCATGCAAAGCAAAAACTATATAAGCAATCAAAAGACAAACCGTGTTTGTAGCATCTGCTAGTTTCACTAAATAGGTCACTCCCGGTGAAGGGATCTCGGCTCTTTCCTTATCGAATAAGGTGCTGGATGTTCTACAAGGAACACCGCTATGCAAAGCAAGAACTAGAGCTACCAGTTTTTGAGACAAGTTTCTACAACATCTTTAGATTTCTTTTAGTTTCATTAATCTCATTAATGAAGTCCCATTTTATTATGCTTCACAAGCATCACATTTGAAACGAAATCAGCAATATAACATATATCTCATATATGTAATATAAACATTCGTCTCAGGCAGTAATATGATCTCATCACAGAACATTGCAGCAGAAGATAAAATATGAAATATTGGATATACTAGGATTTCCGTGTTTTATGCGAGCCTGTATAAAACGTGGATTCCACGGTCGCGATGAATAGCCAAACCCATATCCCTAGACCCCTACGAGAGCGGCAAGCAATACTTCCAATTCTTGGGTTAGGAGACCCGGTCTCGACTCCTCGAGATGGTCTCCCACTGGACCCTAGAAACCGGTTACTTGTGCTCCCCGCCTTGGGTCTACCTAATGCGGAAAAGTAAATAATATACAATGGTGACATCATCCTCAGCCCGGAAGTGCCTCAATAAAAGAATATTACATACAATGAATTTTACATGAATGAAAAAGAAAAACTCTCATCTCACATAAAACCCCCGGCTATTCAAACCGCGACGATCCAATACAACATATCACAGCAACACATAATATCTCATATCATCAACGTAAGCAAGCATGCGTATCCCGATTGTCGTTGATATATAGCAACGAAGCCGGCGATACACCACATACTACGCTTACGGTCACAGAAAAGAAAGTGTAAAACTACAACAGTTGGAATCCGCAACCTCCTTAGACATCTCATGCCCAATCAAATGAATTGCTTAGACATCGCATGCCTAACAATTATAAACCCTGCATTTTAGTCTCGATCTCGAAAACACTTTTCAATATCAAGTCGGGCAATTCAACAAGATTCCTGACATCCTGATCGAATGCTCGTCTCAAACTTTAGTAGACGGCCGCACCCCCGGATGCCGTCGACGAAGTGCACTAAGGCGGAATACCGCTGCCGTGAGCACCCGAACGGATGCTTTTGGCGACGGGGTTCTCCTACAGTCACTTGGGCGGGGCTATGGGGCGTGGCTATCTATTAAGTTTACCTGGCGAGTATCCGCGTACGCTACGTGATTGCGACGGACTTTTGATCACATCAAAATCCAGTGGCAACCGATCAAATGAGACTAAACTGCTAGATTTATAACATTCAAATTAGTTATCTCATAACTACTTGTGGATTCCAAATATTGTATCACATTCCAAATAAATAGACAATGTTAAACTTTTCGATCGAATAAACAAACACCCAAGATTTCCCAAATAGCTCAACACTTGAGCGGAGTTCAAAAAGTATCCATCACATGCCACAGTACCAATGGTCCAGCCGTAGAAGGGTCAAACCAACGCCTCACATGTGGCAACGCCGTACTGCCTCAAACCCTAAGGTTTAGAGGCGGTTCAGACGGTCACATAATCGAGTTAAGGTTTGTGTTCTTCTAGAGGGTCCACCGCGTTACTTACACGACTTAGAACGTTCTTAAACTAAGGAAAAATCCAAAACTTGAAAATTTTCCGGCAGGGGAAAAAGTGAGTTATTGATATCCGTTCGAACTTTTTAACACGTTCTAAATTACCCGGAAATATTAAACGAAGTTAAACTTTTCGATCGAATCAACGAATACAAAATAATTCCTAGAAGGCTCAACACTTGAGTAGAATTAAAAATTCCCAGAACTATGAAAAAGGACCTAAGAATGAATACCTGAAGCAATAGCCCCCAACTCAAAATTTTGGCCGCGGAACCGCCGACAAACGCATGGTTTGGCCGCGGTTCCGCGGTCTAATGAAGGAGTTGAGTGTCCGTACTTCACAGTAATTCTTAGATTTCCCTGCTTATTTTTCTGAGTATTTTTAATATGAAAAATGTCAACTTTTGAATTTTTTTCCAGAAACTAGGTTTTATCGGGTATTCGGAGTTCGATCGGATTTTAAACTAGGTTTTATCAGGAAACAAGATTTTTTCCATAGCCTAACTCTCTGATTCTCACTCTCTCTCCCTACCTTTTATATATAATATATATTTTTTTACTAACCTTATTAAAACCCATGTATCTCTCCTCACCTTCTTCATCTGCCTCACGTTTCCGCCGCTTCACCTCTCGCGACCCCGAAATCCTAACCCTAGCCTTCGCCCACCGTCGCCGCCACCAATCTCGCCTCAACACCTTCGTCACCTCCTTCTCCGACTCACCTCCGTCTCTCTTCCCGACACCCAACCACTACCTCCGCCACCTTCATCCATACCCACGACCGTGAGAACCTACGACACCCACCGCTACAACCACCTCACCGCCGATCGCCTTCACCCCATCATCAACCTCACCTCCACCTTCCTCTTCCTTCTCCAATCCCGAGTCCTTCCTGAACCATCATCCCCCAACCCAACCTCGTCACCTCGCCTGCAGACCTCATCGTCTCATGCGGGCAACCCCTCGCCATCGCCACTCCCCTCACCACCACTTCTTCCCCTATCTCCTCTTTCCTACTTCCCAGATCCTAAGATCCATCCCCTGTGCACCTCACCCGATCCTGACTTCAAGAACCCGCAACCCCGACTGTCTTGCCATCGAACCCCATCGCCGGAAAACCCGTCGACGGCATCACCCTCTTTGTCCTCACCTCTATCCCTAAGCACCACACCAGAGAACCCCAGAAGCAGCCCTTCTTCTCTTTCTTTCTTCTTCTTCTTCTTTCTTCTCTTTCTCTTTCTTGAATTCTTGATTCCGGTGATCGCTGGAGCCGTGCCCGTCGTCAATGATCCAGGCGACCTAGTAGACGTTCCCAGCCAGTGTGTTTGTCATGCCCCGCTTCCCAGAGTATGCTAAGATCGGTACGTGATAGAGCCAACCATGCTACCTGTGGCTAGGAAACATCCTTCCACAGTCACATTACGGCTGTCCATAAGATATCAAGAACAATAAAATAGAATATAAACTATCTAGTACATGTCCATATGCCAGAATAAACGAGTCAAGAAATAATATGCAGAAGCAATAAATCCAATAAACAATAACATCTGGAAAGTACATCCCAAATACGGGCTCACATCAGGAAATGAAAGTACGGAAATAAAACTAAACTAAACTAGATACTAACAGGATCCTCACTACTCGGCCTGACGGTGGAAATACTCCTGATCAGCCTGCGAAAAAGATAAAGGATCTGGGCCATGCAAAACCCAGACGTCAGTGCCGCGTCATAATATCAAACGATAATAAATGAACAGGATACACGAGATATGCAGGCATAAGTATGAACAGTAATGAGTGTATAACAAGTAACACGAGTATGAAACAGTGAAGTGTATATGTGCGGGTGAAGTGTGGTAAATAATCTAAACTGTGCTATCGGGCTATCTATTCTAAAGTTATTCGAAATCAATTGATGTACTCCTCATGTAACTCAAAGAATATGTCCCGTTACCCCCCGGGACCACGGATCAGGATATGTGAACCAAGAATGGTTCTGTCCCGTTACCCCTCAGGACCACGGACTAAGCTGTAAGAGCCACGAATGACTCTATCCCGTTACCCCCCGGGACCACGGAACAAGAAGAATCACGAATGATTCTGTCCCGTTACCCCCCGGGACCACGGATCAAGTATTACCCTTTTAAGTTACACTCGGTTACATCTTTGATTTCCCCATACCCCCAAGGTTATGTGTTCAAGTCAGGTATTAATAAACTGGAGATAATGCCAACACAGGATCAAGCATGTACAGATTTGTCTATGTAAACAACAAGATACGTCCGTCAGGACAACATGTCAGGATTGTCGGCATTAGAAACAAGATCAGGTAACAGGTCAAGTAGTGGTGTATCAGGTCATGTCAGGTGGTGCACAGGTATCAAACGGATGCTCATAATAAAACTGCAGCAAGTACGGATGCACGATAAAAGTATGGATGCACAGTAAAACATGGATGCACAAATATCTATTAGGGATTACTTCTACAACTCCATGACTACGCATGATGCATATTATCAAGCATGTGGTGCTAATATAACAGTAATATGAAATAATATGATATAGCATGCAATTAGATATTCAATAAATGATACGGATGTGAACGGATATCGGAAAAACGGTAAAACTGTAACATGGACGCACAATACAATAAATATGCAATATTTTATTAATATAGACGCAAGTATAATAATATAGCATATATCAAGCTACCTTGCATGTGCAGGGTTACTAGGCACAGTCACAAGGGTCTATAAGGCATCAACCATGCCCGATTTAAATTTTAGACGTGCCGAACAACCCTAACCAAGATCTTGGATTAGAGATTAGGGTTAAACATGCAAGTAAACAACTTTACTTCTAAGAGTTTGTGATTACAACCTTTGTAGTCCGGTCCTTCACTTCATAAGCTCCGTGTTGAGGTCCCTTCGCTGTGATCATCGAGTATCCGGACTCTAGAGAGGCTCCACAAAAGAAAGATGCAAGCTTGCTTCCGATCTTCGATAACTAAGATGATCTAACTTGAAGAAACTCAAACCCAAGCTCTTGCTTTGCTAATCAAGTATTAGCAAAGCAGACACCATAATCTAAGTGGCTAGAATAGATGAGCATGATGAAGTAGGAATTTAGTTCTCATTTATTTTCTATTTCTCACTCATTTTCATCACTAATGAAAAAGCCAGAAAGCTTTTCACTAATGGGGAGAAGAATTTCATTTGTGAAAGAGCTCTTTCACAAAAAGAGATCACATCATCTCATTATAAAAAGGGGGAGAAGAATTTCATTCTCTTCAGATCATAGATCTACAATGACAAAGTCTTTCACAAAAGAAAATAGAAGAGATTGTAACATCTCCTATAAAAATAAGAACTTTGTTCTTAGAACCATGAGACAAAGTCTCTTGTAAGCGAGAACTTATTTCTCAGATAACAAAATTGATCAGAAGCGCTTTGTGCTCATTGTCTGGCGCTCAGCGCCAAGCGAGCCACGTGCTCCTCACGTGTGCGCTACTTAATAGAAGCGCTCCGCGCTCCAAATCTGGCGCTCAGCGCCAAGCGCGCCACGTGCTCCTCACGTGTGCGCTACTTAACAGAAGTGCTCTGCGCTCATTGACTGGCGCTCAGCGCCAAGCGCGCCACGTGCTCCTCACGTGTGCGCTACTTAACAGAAGCGCTCTGCGCTCATTGACTGGCACTCAGCGCCAAGTGCGCCACGTGCTCCTTGTTGGGGTAAAAATTTACACCCCGGTTGACCAAGTCAAAATCAAAGTCAACCCCAAGCCAGGTGGGCCCAAGCCCAGGTCAAGCAGGCCTATGCCCAAGTCGAGCCCGCAGCCAGCCTCCCCATGCCAACAACAAAATCATGTAATAAATAATTTTTATGTAATTGTTTATGCATGAATGTAAACAAAATGGGCATACGGCCAATATTTTGTAAGCCCATGGCTTATGTGCAAAAATGAAATGGCACATGAGCCATGGGATGGCTAAAATGTCATTTTTGTAAAGCCCAAGGGGCTATATGTAAATATGTAAGCCTATAAAAGGCAAAATGATGATGAATAAGATATACTTTTCATTCTCTCCACAAAAATTTTAGATCTGGGATCTTTTGTGCCTCCTTCTCCTTCTCCAAGGTTCTAAACCTTCTCATTTCTTTTGAATTAAATCAAGAGTTTTACTCTTTCTTTTCAAAAACTAAGAAGTCTTCCACCACAAAACCCACAAAGGGGAACTTGGATCTACCATTAGATCTCAGAAAGGAGAGATTTTTAGATCTCACATCTCTTGATCATCAAGATCCAGCCAACAAAGGAGGAAGAGGAAGAACCCCTTTCATCAACCAAAACATTTTAGGAGTTTAACTCCATATATTTCCTTTCTGAAGCATAGCTTCTGGTTCTGGGACTAAAAGCCCCTTTGTCTCGCAAGCGCCCAGCGCTCGAGCGCGAAACGCCCACGTGCCGACACGTGGCGCGCTTGCGCTCAGTCGCACTGCGCTCGAGCGCGAAGCGCCCATATGCCGACACGTGGCGCGCTTGCGCTTAGGCACACTGCGCTCGAGCGCCAAGAGCCCACGTGCCGACACGTGGCGCGCTGCGCTCAGGCGCACTGCGCTCGAGCGCAAAGCGCCCACGTGTCGACACGTAGCCCGCTTGCGCTCAGGCGCACTGCGCTCGAGCGCAAAGCGCCCACGTGCCGACACGTGGCGCACTGCGCTCAGGCGCACTGCGCTCGAGCGCAAAGCGTCCACGTGCCGACACATGGCCCCCTTGTGCTCAGGCGCACTGCGCTCGAGCACAAAACGCCCACGTGCCGACACGTGGCGCGCCTGCGCTCAAGCGCAAAACGCCCATATGTCGACACGTGGCGCGCTTGCGTCTGAGCGCACAACACCTAAGCGCACAACGCTCAAGGCGCTAGCCCCACGCATCCTTTGGATGCCTTTCCCCCCTCTTTTTATGTACATACATATACATATACATACGTATACATATTTGCACACGCACGTGCTCCACGACACCGTCCCTGTTAGAAAAAAATTTCTAACGGGACGCTGCCCCGCACCCCGCAAGGGGGCTGCTAGCCCCCTTGACCCCCAGCCCGCTATCCGGGTAGCGGGACCCCCGTAAAAACTCTGCGTGGCTCCCGATATATCCAAACCCCCCTTTCAGAAAACAACACACGTACACTACACACTGAGTTCGCATGACCGGTTTAACCCGTGAATCGGAGGTTCCCTCGCCCCAAAGGCGAGGGGTAATTAACGGCAGCTTTGTCCGTGGCTGCCGGAGATTCGGATCCCCACAATCATTAAACCCCGGCCTACCCCAGGCAGGGGGAATCTGTAGTACGCCTGACAAGCGCGCGCGTATTCCCCTCTCAATGGGGTGACGAAAAACACCCTACACTCCTCATTTGTGCGCTACTTAACAGAAGCGCCTTAGCGCTCCAAATCTGGCGCTCAGCGCCAAGCGCGTCACGTGCTCCCCACGTGTGCGCTACTTAACGGAAGCGCTCTGCGCTCATTGACTGGCGCTCAGCGCCAAGCGCACCACGTGCTCCTCACGTGTGCGCTGAGGGAATATAAACCGTTCTTTAAATAAAGCCCAGAGCTATAATGAGTGTTCAGCACTTAATAAGAGGAAAAAACGGTTGTCAGAACCGAAACCAATGCTCAACATTGTTAAATGAAAAAGGACCGAGCCTAATTAAATGTCCAACATTTTAACCGAATTGGCCGAGCCCAAGTTGGCCACAGATCCCTAATTCAGATTAATTAAGCCCATATGCTCATAAATCTTTGATCTTAGTTCCAAACTTGACTACAGATCTCCCAAACAATATTGGTTCAAGTGTACATCTCTTCACTCCTCTGGTATTTGTCGTTGTAATCCTTCAATATCTTCAGAGAGGTGACGGGTCCCGACAACCAGACATTCCATGGACTGTGGAGTCCTTAAATTCATGGACTATGATGTCCTTAAACTTTACGGACTGTGGGGTCCTTAAACTCATGTACTATGATGTCCTTAAACTTTACTAACTGTGATGTCTCTAAACTACCGTAGATTGTGAGGTCCTTAAACTCATAGACTATGATGTCTTTACACTGGACTATGATGTCTTTAAACTTTACAGACTATGATGTCCTTAAACTTTTGGACTGCAATGTCTCTAAACTAAAACAATATAGTCCAAGTGCTCTTTTGTTGGATCTAAATGATCCTGTTAAGTAGATCTTAGTTTAAAATTAGATTAACGTATTCTTAACAAACGTTTAAGTTGATCTTAGTCTCAAATGAGATTAACGATCCTTAAACCTAACCAAAACCCAAATCTAAGAAAATACGGATTTGAACTAATCCACGCCCTACGGGAGACAACATAAATTAGTCTCCGTATACAATCCACGGGCAACCAATAATAAAACAAACACACACGACACGAAGTGACCATCTAGAGAAGGAGAAAGTTGTTGCCGCGATGCGGTGGCGTAATTAACTGCAGGGGCTTATGCCTGCAGGGAAGATCGTCCCCACAATAAAAAAAAACCCCTCAAATGAGGGGGAATCTGACGAAGTCTGCTACAACGGCCGCATCCGTCTAAACCTCCGATACACGGTGCCATAAATCAACTTGGCATCTTCGGAGAGGTGGACGGATAAAACTAAATAGTATCTGCCCCCAAATTCAGGCAAGACGACCTACGCGGTTTCGTCTCCGTTTTTGGCGGGAACAGATTCTGGCACGCCCGGTGGGACCTTTTCCTCTTTCCACTCCACACTTCGTGTGTCGTGTTCGCGAACGAATTGCGGTTTGATATGGTTGCCTTTGGATTCGAGATACTAAGATTTGGTGTCTTGCTCCGTGCAGAAAACAGAAGATCGATGGATTTCAACTGCACTAACTGCAATAACTCCCACCCCGTCCTTGCTGGAGGAGTGACTTATGGGCCTCAAGCGGCCTCCGTTTTCAAGATACTAGTTCAACAGGTGATGCAAGCCACCACTGGGCTGTTCTTTGGGACCATGCTCCCACCCATGAGCTTCAACGCCCTACTGCCGTCGCAAGAAGCTCCGAAGAAGTCAGTCTTTGATCGGCTCACGACTACTGCGACCCCTCTCAACGGGTCGCCCAAATCCAACGCCTCAGTCTTTAACAGACTGGGCCAAAACTCTAATGGGCCTGTAAAGAAGCCCGCGATACCTGAAGGGGTTATCCCTAAACGAATAGCCGTTCCTGCTCCTGAAGTCACCAAAGCGGCTTCTCCTGCTAAGGGGTCGGTCTTCATAAGACTGGCCGCTCCAGCTCCCGCTCCAGGTGAAGTAACCAAGGCTGCTTCTCCTGCCAAAATGTCGGTCTTTTCAAGAATGATCATTCCCTCACAGCGGACGTCAGTCTTCGATAGGCTGGCACCAACAGCAGCCTTTCACCAGATTAGGGGCATGAGGGAGCCACCCCCATAGCTGAATCAATACCGTCTGCAAGGCATGCTCGACGTCGCTACTGGCGCCGAGTGAGGAGAGCTGGGGGCAATTCCCCATCTGGACTTACCCCTCGTCTCCAATGGTGGAAATCGACGCCGCTGTTCCAACCGGGAACAACTTTGAACCACTCAGGAGGGTCCGCAAGAACTCTTCGACTGCCGTCCTGAAAAGATCTCCTCTACCTGTGGAGAATGCTACAAAAACAAAGCCAGAACAGCCCCCTCAGCGGCTGTCATCCAAAATTCATAAGGTCTGGCGACAGGTCCAAGACTCGGCGATCAACCAAGACTACTCCCGCCGACCGAAGAAGATGAAAGTTCGGCAAGAGAAGGACCACCCTGTTGTACCACAGAAGGTGTCGTCTACTTGGGTGCCCGCTGCAATGGCCCCCTCAACTTCGACCGCTCACAAAAGAAGAAGGCCGAAGAAAATCACCATGTCTACGACGAATCTAAAGGGCACTGAACCTAAACGCCCCAAGTCTGGGGGCATGGTGGTGCACACTGTTTATATGACATCCGGGAAAGAGGATAGCCGTATTTCCACAGGCCATCGACCTCTCACCAGATCAGTGATAAAGGCTCATGAGTAACAACAGCAAAAACTCCAGGAGATGCTAACACAGATGGCCGCACTCACTGGGCCAAAAGAAAGCCCGGAGACGTCGTCTGAGCAGCGTCAAGAACAGGAAATCGATGTCGAGTTCCTCCGCAGAATTCTCGAGAAGAGAGACAGAGAGGCCACGGAACAAGCGGCCAACATAAAACGAATGGCGCTTTTATTCCAAGATATGGTAGGGATGATGATACAGCCGGATCTGTCACGCCCCGCTTCCCAAAATACGGAATACGAGCAGTTGACAAGGCCAGACATGCTCCTACGGTCAAGGAAATGTCCTGCCGTAGTCACACTTCGGCTTCTAGTTTTTCATGGTAAACAGTAAATGATGCGCAGGTAATGAGAAATGCAGTAATCAATGCAGCGGAACAGTAAAAGCAACAGGATGATATGCCACGTATGTCAACACAGCAAGTAAGGTATATCAATACCAGTATCCCTATCAGTCTCTAAGTCTCACTGTACAGGTCACTAAGCCTATCGTCGGTCCATGTGTGAGAGTCAACCACTCGCGAGTGTCCTCCACCCAAGGGTAGAACCCAAGGGCAAGGGACCACGGGCCCAACATGTATATCACGGTAATAATCATGTACCCTGTAAATCTCCATATATCTCCCTAAATATATAAGCCGGCATGGGACTCCCGAGATTCTGTTGAACTCACACTTAAACTACCCCACACCCCATGGTCTACATCAAACGCTAACCATAACCCTAAATACCAATCGGTCGGTGACAAGTCTGCACGAGAACTGGAGGCAGGACCTCCACCAAGCACGTCCCGACTAATACCTAAGATAAATGGCAGTGTCTGGTGCCTTATTTGTGACACCTGTGCAAGAGCTTCCATAAGTGTCCCATACCACTTATAGTCACACGTACACGCGTCCCACAGACGTCGACAATGCAATAGAATCATAAGGTTCACTGATTGTGTACAAGTACGTATCACTTTCACTTATTCACTAATACACGAACACTAACGTACTTGCCACAATCATCACTAATACCTAACACTGGGTAATGCACGTTATCACTAGGTTATCAATGCAGTGACATTTGTACGATATGATGCGTAAACAGTATATAAAGCATGTTTAGGATGTCATGAATTAGTAATCTACCACTTGAATAATGTATCATAAATCATACGGTTACAGTTTAGTGAAACGATAAACAGGTAATAATTAGTATGTTCAGTTATATATCCATCGAATTTAGTTTCATGCCAATCGGGTTCCAGGATCACTAGTTATAGCCATTTCATTTTAAGCGTTCACGGCTGGAAATCCGGTTTCAGAATCGGAAGTCCGTTTCGCAACGCATTTTAATCCCAGTTGGGATCATATTTCAGCGACGCTACAGTTGGATGAAATCTAGGGTTTTCAGTAAGGTATTCAACGCAACAGATGGATCTTCAATCTCACCTGCACGTCAGGAGTTATACACTGTTTAATATTAATATGTCATCTCAGAATCTGTTCTGGACTGTTATACGTCCACATCTATTAAATTGCTGATTAAATAACAAACGATAACGAAATAGAATGGAACCACTTGTATTGTCTAGCTAACAGATTCACCAATAATAAACAGCGGAGTTCCGCAACCTACGAGTTAAGAAAACAGGGTGGTGTTCATTACGGGACAGTAAACAACAACTGGAGTCGCTCTGGACTGCAGTCCAGAGTCGTACTACGATCCAAATATTGTCACAGTTTCAGTACAGAAACAATTAGAAATTTACATAGGGTTATAGTTCGTCGAGTCGTCTTCGATTTAAGCCCTCGAACGCATCATTCCAGTGTGCACATAATTTATAGTGATTTTAACGGTTTTCAGGCACAAGAAAATTCCAGTTTTACGAGTAAACTTGGGGGTAGTCGTTCTAGTTGTTATTAGTCGTATTTTCCAACGAAATTCACACACTAGGTTCACAGCCATACGGGCCAAACTATACCATTTAGTTCCGTCAAATTTGATGAGTATCTTCGTTGGGGACACACGTCGAACAGGTATGGCATACTATTGATCTAAAATTGTAACTTTATGATTTAAGTAATCTAAAATTGTAACTTGAGTATATAGCATGTAAGCAAGTAAAATACTTGCCTGGAGACGATGAATTGATAGCACGGCAGCGAAGGCAGTAGTGACACGGCACAGGCACGGAGTAGCAAGCACCCGACGAATCTCGGCTAGGCTTGGGCTTGGCTCGAGCTTGGTGACGGCTTTTGCGGCTAGGGCATTGGTTGAGACGAGGCGAGAGAGAGAAGTCGCAGAGAGAGAGAGAGAGAGAGAACAGAGAGAGTAAGAGAACACAGAAAGAGATAGAGAGAGAGAGAACATATATAGAGAGAGAGAGGGAGAGAGAGACACAGAGAGAAGAGTTAGAGAGATCAAGAGGGAGAGAGAGAGACACAGAGAGAAGAGTTCGAGAGATCAAGAGGGAGAGAGAGAGAAGGCTCGGCGGTGATGAGGGGGGTGGTGCTCGGGTCGACGAGGCGACACGGGACAGCAAGGGAGCTTGTCGGCGTGCAGCAGGTGGCCGGAACAGGGTGTCGGGTGAGTTGGAGCTCGAGCGAGGGGTGTGCAGGGGGGTTGTCTCGAGCTCGAGCTCCGATGATGGAGGGTGTGTCGGCGAGTGAGGAGGTAGATAGAGGGATGAGGTGGTCGGTGATGGTGGTTGCCGCCGCCGCCGATGGTGGCTGAGCTTGGTTGTGGGGATTGGGGCTCGGGTGCGGTGGAGGAGCTCGGGGGTGCTGTGGTGAGTGGAGAAGTTTGGTGACGAGGTGGAGGAGATAGGGGAGACGAGGGGGCGTGTCGTGGGAGTAACGCTCGCGAGCGTGGCCGACAAACGCGCCAGCGTGGGCGAAGGAGGCGGCAGAGAAAGAACGGGCGCGCGGAAATGGCGGAGAGCCGTTGGAGGAGAAAGGTTTGGGTGTGGGCCGGGTCGGGTTAGGGAGTTGCGGGCCAAGGGAGTGGGCTGGAATATTAATTAAGGTAAAATGGATTTAAAATTATTGGAAGTGGGCCGGCTGCTGGGCTCACGAAAAAAATAAATAATTTCCATTTTTCAAATAGTTTGGACTGAGGAGCTGGGCTCGGCCAGAAATAAAAAAAATTTAATAGGAAAAATGGAATAGGCTGGGGTTTTAAGAATAATAGGGAAACTTAAATTTAATAAATAGGGAATGGGCTCACTAAAAGAAATGGGCTGAGGAAAGAGTGGGTTGGGCCGGAACAGAAATAATAATAAGTAAAACAAAATGAAGAGGCCGGCTGGGAAATAAAATAGGGGAGTGGAGAACTAAAATAGATTGGGAAATTTTAAAATAATAAATAGTTATAAATAAAATTTTATAGGTGAAAAAGAAAATACGGATATAGACGTACAAAAAGGGCTGGGTATTACATCATACCACCCTTACAAAATTTCGTCCTCGAAATTTAAAACTAAACGATAAGCTAGATAATAATACGCGAAAAGTTACCATATGAACACTAACACTTAGTAATTTACTTAAAACGGTTGGATAAAATTTTGATTATATATTTTATATAAGAACAACATACAAAACGATACGTCTAAATAAGTATATGGCAGGAACAACTATAAAAGCAACTGTATGTATACGAAAATAATAACAATAACGAACAATGATATTCTAGGTGTACTCGATAAAGTCGAAACTCAAATATGTGCACGTATCAGGATATCAAAATAGCAAGCAGAAATGATAAGTATAAGGCTCAATCATTTATAATAGTAAGCATAGGCACACTACTCGAAAAGAAAGTAACGACAATAAAGTAGTGAAAGATTTGTCGGTAGTTTAAAACATTTTAGGATATTGTATCGATCAAATAGTTTTAAAATAACTTAGAAAACTCATATCGTGAAAATAAGAAACATGGAACAAAATATGCGCGGTGTAAGGTCGCGCTACTGAAAATGAGAATAATAATAATGTACTTAAAATACATAAAACGGAGTAATCAATAACACGTACTCTTTGATAAATACAAAATACTGAAAACTAAATTTTGAATAACAGTTTCCCTAAATATAGTTAGGGTAACAGGAAAAAAACACAAAGAGGTATATGTTTCCTGATTTAAAATCAGGAAAGCTTCTGTGAAAAGCTTCAGAAGAGGGTCACGTGCTTACACGTGACTAGCGGTCACGTGTTGGCACGTGACACCTAAAAACGTCATCAAGGCAAGTTCGATTCCCTGACTACGAAGGAGAAAAGGAAAAGCTTCAAGGAGAGTCACGTGCTCCCACGTGATCAGGGTCACGTGGCGACACGTGACGTTGAAATGCAAGCGTCAAAGGCACGTCGGTTAACTGACCAAGTCAAAGAAAAGGCTTCAGAAGAAGTCACGTGCTCCCACGTGATCAGGGTCACGTGTTGGCACGTGACGTTCAAGTCGGCAAACGCGTTTTCAGAACAATCAAGGAAAGAGAGTTCAAACAAGGGTCACGTGCTCACACGTGACCAGGGGTCACGTGGTAGCACGTGACGTTTAAGCAGCGATCAGAAGACAGCGCAAAAGAAAGGAAAATGCTCATTCCAAAAGGGGTCACGTGCTCACACGTGACCATGGGTCACGTGGTCACACGTGACCGGCTTTCAAAGCCCTTTTTTGTCAACAGAATTAAATTCTGAAAGAAATGCAAATCTTTCCAAAGGAACGCAACTATATGCATCCAATCAAATTAAAGATTCAGAGGTCATTTATTTATGGAAAATCTCGGGTTTGGAAAGATTTCCCCCTTAAATCTAACCAAAATAAAAAGGGAGAATCTCTGGATTTGAAATCCAACGGTGAATAAAATTCACCTAATAATCCAAAGGTCCAGAACGAATGAAAGATGCAAATCAAATCTCTCAATGAAGATTCGTCACAAAACTAATTTATTCGGCTGCTTCTCCTATAAATAGGAAGGAAGGGATACAAAAAATAGAGATATACATGCGCAGAGAAGAGAAAGAAAAAAGGAGGAGAGCTTTGATACTTTGAAAAGACTCGGATCTTCTGCAAAAACCCTAGGTAAGAAAGGGAAAGCCTTCTGAAAGAAAGAGAATTTAATTCTCAACAGAGTTTAACTCTGATACATAAGACAGAAGAGCAGATTTCTTCTCTCTTTGATAGAGGATCTGCAAAGTGCACATCTCCCCTTAAGGTTGAGAATTTAATTCTCAATGGGTCGAGATCCTGCCATGCAGATCCAAAACATAGAGAAAGAATGCAAGCATGAGAATTTAATTCTCACAGAACTATAGGAATTTAATTCCTCTAAGATAAAAGTAGGGCTTGACCCTGTGTTATGGGAATTTAATTCCTTCAAAATAAAAAGAAGCAGGGTTTAACCCTAATTAAGAATTTAGTTCTGTTGAAACAATGGGAATTTAAGTCCCTTAATCATAATCTGACGGGAAACGGAAGTTTGATTCCTTAAAAAGTTTTTACTAGGGTTTAACCCTATTCAGTTCTTCACATAAACGAGGAATTTAATTCCTACAAAAGGTTCAGGGATCGAAAGGAACTAGGAATTTAATTCCTTTGAAAATTAAAGCCCGAGGAATTTAATTCCTGAAAAGAAAGATCAACAGATTCTCTAAACAACATACATGAAGGTAGGGTCACGTGCCACCACGTGACCCTCTCAAAAGAGCTACAGAAGTCCCTTTGAGGCAGCACCCCATGTGATCCACGTGACCTTGGCAGAAACTCTAATACACAGCCATTTGAATGCCCATCACGTGATGGCATGTGATGCTTTGAAGGAAATGAGAATTTCAGCAGAACAAATGAAGGGAGGGCGCTCTCACGTGCTGCCACGTGACCCTTCTTGCCTTAGTGTTTAACACTAAAATTAAAACTCGCAAGCCCAGTGTTAAAACACTGTCGGGCCTTAGCATTCAATGCTGGTTAAAAAGCCTTATTTGCAGTGTTCAACACTGATCTGTTTTAGTGTTTAACACTAATTTGAAAAAGCCTTATTGCTGGTGTTTAACACCAATTATCTCTCAATGTTGAACACTAACTTGTCAACCTCATTCCCAGTGTTCAACGCTGATTGCTCTGAAGTGTTTAACACTAGGTTTGGGCCCAATTGGCTAAAGGGATAGAGGCAAAGCCTCTCCTGATTGGACTTAGCCCAAGCTGGCCATAAATCCTCAATTCATGATTAACTGGGCCAATGGGCTCATAACATAATTGATCAATCTTGACCCAAATTGGGCCAGGGACTATTTAATCCACCCCGGTTCTAGGGTACATCTCTTCACTCCTTTGATATTTGGCATTGTAATCCCTCAATGTCTTCAAAGAGGTGACGGGTCCCGAAGACCACTCATGATATGGACTGTGGGGTCCTTAAACCCATGCATAATGCAAAATTCCTGGTTACGTGGAACGCGGATAACGTCACTCTTTGACCCCGCGGAAAACGTCCAGAGCGGATCCTGGTCCTCGCAGAGCACGGCAGTGAACCCGTGTGAAGCATCCAGAGCGGAGCCTGGTCCTCGCCTAGCACGGCAGTGAACCCGTGTGAAGCATCCAGAGCACATACCGGACTGTGGAGTCCTTAAACCCATGGACTATGACGTCCTTAACCTTGACCGAGATGTCTTAAAACTACCAACGGACCGCAATGTCCTTAAACTACCCATGGACCGCAATGTCCTTAAACTACCCACGGACCGCAATGTCCTTAAACTACCCATGGACTGCAACGTCCTTAAACTAGAACAATAGAGCCCCATATGCTCTTTCGTCGGATCTAAACGGTCCTGTTTAAGTTGATCTTAGCCTCAAAGATGGCTAACGTGTCCTTAAACCTTCAAGCAGACTGGACTATGAATCCCCCTAATTAACTCTGGCTCGAGGGTACATCTCTGAACTCCTCTGACATCCGTCGTTGTAATCCTTCAACGTCGTCAGAGAGGTGACGGGTCCCGACGGCCACATATACGATGGACCGCCACGTCCCTAAACTGGAACATTAGAGTCCAAACACTCTTTTGTAGGATCTAAACGATCCCGTTAAGTTGATCTTAGTCACAAAGTTAGACTAACGTATCCTTAACAAACGTTTGAGTTGATCTTAGCCTCAAGTATGGCTGACGTATCCTCAAACCAAACCCCCAAACCCAAATTTAAGATAATGCGGATTTGGACTGGTCCATGCCCTACGGGCGACGACATAACTCAGTCTCCGTAAACGATCCACGGGCAATGAAACATAAAACAAGAACACACGACACGAAGTGACCATCTGGAGAAGGAGAAAGTTGTTACCGCAAAGCGGTAGCGTAATTAACTGCAGGGACTTGCGCCTGCAGGGAAGAGCGTCCCCACAATCAAAAACCCCTCGAACGAGGGGGAATCTGACGAAGTCTGCTACATCGGACGCATCCGTCTAAACCTCCGATATATGGTGCCATGGATCAAATTGGCATCTTCGGAGAGGTGGACGGATAGCACCAATTAGCATCTGCCCCGAATTTCAGGCGAGACGCCACGTCGTCGCCGTCGTTCGGAGGGGAACAGATTCTGGCACGCCCGGTGGGACCCTTTCCTCTTTCCACTCCACACTTCGTGTGTCGTGATTCGCGAACCAATCGCGGTTCGCTAATAGTTGCCCTTGGGTTTCAAGATACTGAGAATTGGCGCCTTGCTTATTGCAGAAAACAAAGGATCGATGGCTGCTACTTCCGCGAGGTCCTTCAACTGCTCCAACTGCAATTGCGACCAACGCTCTACCTCGCCAGGAGGTATAGCCTATGGACCCCAAGCTGCTTCGTTGTTCACAATGCCGGTGGACCAAGTGACTCAAGCCACTACCGGATTGTTCTTTGGGACTATGCTCCCCCCATCAAGCTTTGTGGCACCAGTGCTGACAAAGGAAACTCTCAGGAAGTCGGTCTTTGATCATCTTGCCCCTGTCGCGGCTCCTCTCAACGAGTCGCCCGATGTCAACGCCTCAGTCTTCTCTAGATTGGGCCAGAAATCCTGCAAATTCATCGCAGAGAAGGCCGCTTCTAAGAAAATGGCCACTCCTGCCTTCGAAATCGCCAAGGCAGCTTCCCCGGCCAAAAAGTCGGTCTTTACCAGATTAACGGCTTCAGCTCCCGCTCCCGCTGCACAAGGGACATCGGTCTTTGACAGGCTAACACCAACAACGACCCCCCACCCACACAGGGGGCAAGACGAAACCATTCTTATAGCTGACTCTACGCCGTCTGCTCGACGCACTCGACGTCGTTATTGGCGCCGAATAAGGAAGGCTGGGGGCAACTCCCCCTCTGGATTGACTCCACCAGCCCCGGTGGTAGAAGTTAATGCTGCTGTTCCAACTGGGAACAGCTTCGAAATGTTAAATAAGGTGCGAAGGAATTCCCCTACTGCAGTGCTAAAGAGGTCTCCTCCCCCATCAGGAAAGGTTGCGGAAATAAAATCAGACCAACCCCGATCTCCTCAACGGCTGTCTTCCAAAATCTATAAGGTTTGGCGGCAGGCCCGAGACTCAATCATCGATCCAAACTTCTCCCGCCAGCACAAGAAGCCGAAAATCCAACCGGAAGCTGGTCACCAGGCTAAACCCCAAAAGGTTGTCTGGACGCCCGCCTTATCGGCCCCCTCAACCTCCGTGGCTCATAAAAAGAAGAAGCTGGAGAATACCCCGCAGCACGCCACGACGGCTAAAAGCAATAAGCCCAGACACCCTAAGTCTGGGGGCACGGTGGTGCACACTGTTTACGTGGTCTCTGGAAAGGAGGAGAGCCGCACTTTTACAGGCCACCGACCACTAACCCGATCCGTAACGAAATCCCAGGAGCAGCAACAAAAGCTCCAAGAAATGATGAATGCTATGGCCGCGCTCACCGGGCCAAAGGAAAGCCCAGAAGCGTCTTCAGACGCACGCCGGGAGGAAGAAACCGACGCTGAATTCCTTCGCCGGACACTGGAGAAAAGGGATAAAGAGGCTGCTGAACAAGCGGCCAACATACAACGGATGGGCCTTCTCTTTCAAGATGTGATAGGAATGATGATCCAGCAGGACTTACCCGCCGAAGATCCTCCGATTGTTCTTGAAGACGACCGAGGAGAGACGTCAAATCCACCACCAGCCCTCTCGACGGCCAAGGAAGAGACGATCTCTAAGGCTGACTTGGCTGACTACATAGCCCAGCAAATCCGGGTCCATCATGCGACTGAGGCAGCTGGTCAAGTCGTGAAAACGGGGCGGCCGTATCCAAGCTGGTACGATCAAATCAAATACCCGCAAGGCTATACGATACCGAAATTCCATGTGTATAAGGGGACCGGCAATCCTCATCAACACGTCGCCCAGTTCCGGGCCCTCTGCGGTAACACCGGCGGTGACGATAAACTGTTACTCCGTCAGTTCGTTGGCAGCTTATCAGAAACAGCGTTCGAATGGTATTCAGAACTTCCGAACGATTCCATCAAAACGTTCGCTGAAATGGAGTTGTTATTCACTCAACGGTTCGCAAGTGCCAGCGAGCGCACTCCAATGACTGCTTTGATTAACGCCAGGGTAAAACCAGGCGAAACCTGGGTCCAGTATGCTATACGCTGGCGGAATTTGTGGTCGAGATGCGAGCAACGCATTGAGGAAGCACCCGCAGTGGGCATGTTCGTGGGAACCCTAGACCCCCACGCAACTATTTCCCAGTTTATGATGTTCTTTAAGCCAACCACATTCCAGGCTTTAATCGACAAGTTAGCTCAGATGGACCAGATGGGTCATAGACCACCTGCCCCGAAGCCAGAACCTCGGAATGACAAGGGTAAAGGAAGGGCAATTTTTGTCGCGAATGCCCAACAGCAACCCGACGCCCCGAAATCGGCGGATCAATTGGAAGAAAGACGCCGATATTATAACGAAAAGATGAAGCGTCCCTACTCGTTCCCACGAGACAAGACAAAACGGTTATTTGAGCTGGCAATACGCAACAGACTTATAAACCTACCAAATCCAAGGCGACCGCCACAACCCACCGAGGTGAATAACCCCAACTATTGCCCTTACCATCAAACGGTAAGCCATCCGATTGAAGATTGCTTCGTCTTCAAAGGATGGATCGAAGATCAATACCTCCAGGGGAAGTTCGTATTATCCGAAAAGTGGAAGGTAAACCCACCACAACCGCATACTCCTAAAAAGGCCGATACACCGGGGGCAACCTGCTCCTTTATCGAAGAAGCTCCATGGGAGGTCGTGTTATCAACGAAAACCAAAAGGATGCTAAGAGACCTTCATGCGTGCCCTGCAATCGAATGGAAGGATCCTCTCGAACCTCAAATTATCGAAGGAGCAGTGAAGCCCCACGCAACTACGAAGACTGCTGATAAGGGCCCAAATACTCACACCCAATCGTCAAAATCTTCCAAGAAAAAGAAGAAGAAATCCAAGAAGACCGCGAAGCTTGGAGACGATCGCACGAACTTGCAGGAGCAAATCGACGCGCTGGAAGAATACAATCAAAAGGCGCGAACCCCTATCACACTGCAAGAGTTCCTCAACCACATCTTTCAAGAGGACGATGATAGAGAGAGCTTGTCAGATGAATCCGAGGGATATGCGGCAAGTTGCAACGTGATCTCCCACTCGTTTACCGATGATGAGAAAACTCCTAGCACTAAGAAGCCGGAGACGGGGCCCGAACCAGAGCATGCGAGGCTGACAACTGATATGATCAATGCCTTCCTAGACGAGATTCGTCTAAAAAGTAAAGCGGATCAGGAGCGTGAGATGGCAGCATCAGAAGGAACCAAATGCGGGCGACTGAACGAAAGAGTTGAGCTACCCCTGCCAGAGCGAAAGGCATCCGAAATGGACAAGAAAATATTCAAGACAAGGAAAAGGTTCGCCAAAGCCATGTCAATGGGAATGAAGCTACCACCTTCAGAAGGAAATAGGCACAATGGGGCGGAGAGGCACCCTGACTATTGCGCATATCATCGGAAAATCTCACACCCCACGGAGGAGTGCGACGCCTTTAAGATATGGTGGCAAGGATATGTTGCTCGTCGGCAACATTTTAAGCGCATGAAACGCGAGAGTCGTCGGGAGCGAAGAAGTACTGTCGAAGGGCGCAACAAGACTACTGGCAACTGTTATATGGTTAACGCCGGGGGGTCACAAGTTCTCACTTTTGGGAGCGACTCTGATGAAGAAATGGCTCTGGGCCCTCTCTTTAAAGAATCCGTTCTAGGGAAAGATGAGGAATCAGAGGCCTGCGGAAACACTCAGCTGCGCAATCGCACACTCCCAGAAAAGAATCTCGGGCCCGCGAATAGAAAAGATAAGGGAAAGTAAAAGGTCACTGAAGATATCACTTTGGATGACCAAGTCGCGAAAGAACTGGCTGCTAAAGACCCTCCTAGGAGGAGTAAAGTGGACTATAACATCCTCGCGCATCTAAGGAAGCTACCTTCTCAGCTTAGCATTCTCGACGCCCTCCTATTATCAAAAGAAGCACGGGACTCACTAATTAAGGCATTACAAGAACCTGAGCAATTCCAAGCCTTTCTCGCCACTGAGAAGATGAAGGACGAACTGGAAGAGGTGTATACGGCCGACGTCACTTTCGGTGATGAAGACCTCCTTCTCGGGACGTGCGATCATAACCGTCCCCTATATGTCTCTGGATACTGCCATGATATCAAGATAGGCAAGATCCTGGTGGATAATGGATCCTCCGTCAATCTCCTTAATGTTCGGGTGTTGAAGGAAATCTGCATGAGTGTGCAACATCTCGCTCGGGACAAAATTACTATCTCCGGTTTCGACTCACAATCGTCACGGACTCTCGGGTCCGTGATACTAACGTTACGCTTCGGGCTTCTCGTCACCGACATCAAATTCCATGTCATTGACGCCAAGACCTGCTACAATGCCTTGCTCGGCCGTCCTTGGTTACACGAGTACAACATCGTCCCTTCTACACAACATCAGTGTATGAAGTACTTTAAAGATGGTTTCGAGTATACTGTAACGGGTGAGCTGAACCCATTTTCCGGGAACGAAGTCCGCAAATACGAGGATGCAAAATACTTTTTGCCAGACTTCGAAGATACGGAAAGGTGTCGCAATTCAGAGAACAAAGCCGCCGCCACCATCCCTGTTTTCGGAAGCGATACCGAAGAAGAGGAAGAGATAGTTTATACAGGGCCATCTCAACGCAACAACCGGAGGACGCCCACCCCCATACTGGTCTTCGGAAGTGATTCGGAAGATGAGGTCAAGGCCGTATTCTCCAATCGGCTTTCAATGCAAGCACCCCTTGGCGATGGCCGCAGTTTGCAGATCACCATGGTACCGCGAGAACACTACAAGGATCTCGACATGCTCCAAGCTCACAGTGTGCAGGACCTGCAGACGTTTTACGTCCCTCCCAGGCGAAGGGGTGAGAAGATGATCCTATTCTATCGATCCTCAGAGTCGAAAGTAGAGAAAGAGATCTGGCATGGCGTGGATGCTACACTTGACAGGATCCAACCCATCCGTCTGCCTAGATACTATACAGACGGATTAAAGAAGCTGTTGAAGCGCCAAGGAGTACCCTTAAAACAAACTGTTCAGCAGGCTCGGTTCTATAACAAAATTTGGGATGTCCCTGGAACCCAACGCAAATTGCCCAACGGGAAAATGGAGACACTCAGGCTTGGATACGCGAGAACCGGAAAACGAGAGCGGACCCACAGCAGCTACGCTATATATACCTTTGATGAAGAAGAGGACGCCCCGTCAGGAGATGCCGATCCCTCATCAAAACCAGACCCTGCGATTGAAGCACCAAGTCCGTCGTTTGAAGAACAAACGGGCAAGCCTATCAGGAAAGTGGGTCAGAAAGCTCGGGAAGACCACAACCGCGAAACGGCCATCTATGAGAAGGCCAGGACGCAACGTCTATTTCAACAGATTGCAAAAGACAAGGATGTTCATCCTTGTCAACCCCTCACGCGAAAGGCCCAATGCGGAGACAGGAATAGGTCAAGAAGCGGAAAGAGGGGTCGAGCGTACTCCTTCCCCCGAAACAAGACGGAAAAGCTCCTCAAGCTCGCTTTAAAACATCAAATGATCGTGCTTCCAGAGTCTAAACACCCTGAGCAAACCAACAAGGCTTCTTGTTCGAGCTATTGCTCTTATCACCAAGCCATAGGACATCTTACCGAAGACTGCTTCACCTTCAAGAACTGGGTCGAGGACCAGTACCGACGGGGTAGATTCGCTTTATCCAACAGCTGGAGGGTAACGCTGCCACGAAAGCACGAGCCCAAGGCCACAAGAACGAAATCGGATCCACCTCAGTCCTGGGAGCGGATTCGTACCTGTTATACGATTACGACATTAAAAGAAGAGCCCAAGAACATGGATGACCTTCCCCAATGCTTTGAGAACGGCGATGATGAGTTGATCTCAGAATTCCCGCCAGCTCCGAAAGAACTGGAAGATGGTATACATACTACTGCAGATAACCTCAGGAAGATTGAGTTGGGATCGGCAGAGGACCCGCGACCAACATTTGTCAGCGAGCTACTCTCTGAAGAAAGGGTGGCCGCGTTAAAGAACGTGCTTCTACGACATAAAGATTGCTTCGCGTGGAACTACTCCGAGATGCCAGGTTTAGATCCGGAGGTCGCTGTGCATAAATTAGCAATATCCCCAGATATCAAGCCAGTCAAGCAGGCGCCAAGAAGGATGCGACTCGAGCTTGAGATGAGCATCAACGCCGAAGTCAAGAAGCTGATCGATTCTGGATTTATCCAAGAAGTCCAATATCCCGATTGGATCGCCAATATCGTCCCGGTGATGAAGAAGAATGGGACGGTACGTATATGCGTGGATTTCAGGGATCTCAACAAAGCCTGTCCAAAGGATGATTTCCCGGTGCCGGTAACCGAGCTAATGATAGATAACACGTCTACTCACGAGATCTTCTCCTTTATGGACGGTTCTTCAGGATACAATCAGATAAAAATGCATCCCGAAGACCAGAAGCACACCGCTTTCCGGACCCCTTTGGGTGTATTTTGCTACAGGGTTATGCCCTTTGGTCTAAAGAACGCTGGCGCTACCTATCAAAGGGCCATGACAAAGATCTTCGACGACCTCATACATGACATCGTCGAGTGCTATATCGACGACCTCGTAGTAAAGAGTATGTCATACGAAGATCACTTAAAGCATCTAGAGACTGTATTTCAACGCCTTCGGCAATATAATTTGAAGATGAATCCCCTCAAATGCGCGTTTGGAGTCTCCTCGGGAAAATTCCTGGGATTCGTCATCCGACACCGAGGTATTGAAATCGATCCGTCAAAGATCAAAGCAATCATGGAGATGCCTCCGCCAAGAACCCTCAAACAGTTGCGGTCTCTCCAAGGGAAGCTCGCATACATCCGGCGATTTATAGCCAACCTTTCCGGAAAGTGCCGTCCTTACAGCCACCTGATGAAGAAGGGAACCCCATTCGTCTGGGATCAAAAATGCCAAGGTGCACTAGACGAGATCAAGCAGTACCTGCAGAACCCGCCGGTATTGGCTGCGCCGGTCAAGGGAAAACCTCTCATTCTTTATACAACCGCCCTCGAAGGTTCTTTGGGCGCGTTATGGGCACAAGAGAACGATCAAGGGAAAGAGAGAGCACTCTACTACTTAAGTCGAGTTCTACTGGGGGCAGAAAGCAATTACTCTCCCATTGAAAAACATTGCTTGGCGTTAATCTTCGCGATAACAAAGCTCAGGCACTATGCGTTGGCACATGAAGTCTGTCTCATCTCGAAGGTGGACCCTCTTAAATATCTGATGTCAAAAGCCATATTGACGGGACGACTCGCTAAATGGGCCCTGCTCTTGATGGAGTTCTCGATAACATATCAACCTCTCAAGGCAGTGAAAGGCCAGGCCATTGCTGACTTCCTCGCTGAGCACCCGATACCGGCCGATTCTCCTCTGAACTGTGATTTGCCGGACGAGCATGCATTTGATGCGATTAGCGGCGGAAGCACCCAATGGGAACTCTATTTCGATGGAGCGTCCTCCGTAAAGAAACAGAAACAAGGTACCCCAATGATCAAATCGGGGATAGGCCTCATCTTTGCAACTCCACAAGGAGGGATAATGCGTTTCGCCTTCTCCTTGACAGAGCCAAGGACAAACAATGAGGCTGAATATGAAGCTCTGATAACAGGCCTCGAACTTGCCATCGACATGGGAATTGAAGACCTCCTCATATATGGGGATTCTCAGCTGGTCGTTAGCCAAGTTAATGGTGACTACCAAACGTGCAAGCCGGAGTTGGTGAGATACGGAGAAAAGGTGCAACAACTGTTGACCCAAATTCCCTCCTACACTTTGGAGAACATACCACGCGCAGAAAACAGCAAAGCAGACGCATTGGCTAAGCTTGCTAAAGAACTGGCCGACGAGAACCTCGATGATGTCAGAATCGTGGTACAAAGCCGTCGAGTGCTCACCCCCGCAGAAATACCTCCGGAATTATATAAAGAGGGAGCAACTGAGCAGACAACCCTACAAATAAAAGACCAAGAGAAGGCCGAGGACTGGAGGGAAGTCTTCATAGACTACTTTAAGTCCCGCCGCATGCCCAAAGAAGCGTCCTCAAGACATCGGCTCATGAAACGAGCTCTATCTTTCGCTTTCGTCAACGATACTCTATACAAGAGATCGCTTGATTCTCTATGGCTGAGATGCTTGGGACCTGACGAAGCAGAAAAAGTCGTTCAGGAAGTTCATGACGGGCTTTGCGGTTCTCATCAAGCAGGCCCAAAGATGAAGTTAAAAATTAAACAGATGGGTTATTACTGGCCCACGATGATCCAGGACTGCCTCGAATACGCGAGGCAATGCCACTCGTGCCAGATTCATGGAGACTTCATCCACCAACACCCAAATCCACTACACCCCACGGTGGCCAGCTGGCCATTCGAAATGTGGGGAACTGACATAGTCGGACCCATCGAGCAGGCATCATCTCGGGGACATCGTTTCATCCTGGCGACAACTGATTACTTCTCCAAATGGGCAGAAGCAGTACCACTGAGGGAAGTGAAGACGGAGAATATCCTCCATTTCTTCAAAACGCACGTCATCTATCGGTTTGGAACCCCACGGCGGATTATCTCCGATAACGGGCCAGCGTACAGAAGCCATAAGATTAGCCGCTTCGCGCAGCAGCACAATATAGACTGGAGGTATTCTTCAGTTTACAACCCACGAGCCAACGGTCTGGCCGAGGCCTTCAATAAGACCTTGACGAAGATCATAAAAAAGACCGTTTCCCGGAATAAGAGAGACTGGCACGAGAGGCTGCAAGAAGCCCTTTGGGCTTATCGAACTACATTCAAGACGGCCACGAACACGACACCGTACGCATTGGTATTTGGGACGGAAGCAGTGCTCCCCCTCGAAATAGAGTTACCCTCTCTACGAGTGGCAGTCCACCACGAGCTGACGGACGAAGAAAATGCTCACCTTCGGCTTGAGGAGCTTGATGCCCTCGACGAAACCCGGCTCATAGCGCAACAACATCTGGAAGCCTACAAAGCAAAGATGACGCGCTCGTACGAAAGATTGACCAGGCCGAGGACATTCCGACAAGGCGAACTCGTGCTGGTAGTCAAAAGACCTATGATCCCCAATCGTGCCAAGCGGGGAAAATTCGAGCCAAACTATGAAGGCCCGTACATCATAGACCAGGTCTACCAGGGTGGAGCCTATCTACTCGTGGACATGCACGGTGAAAGGCCTTTCAGGCCAATAAATGGCCGCTTCTTGAAGAAATACTATGCTTAGTGAGCCACAGCCTGGGTCAACGGTAGATGACGACGACTGTGTCCGCTCGCTATCTTCCTAGGCTCAGACTTTACAAGCAGTAGCTGGCCTTCCCATAACAATGGACCGAAACGTCTTTAAACTAACAATGGACCGAAACGTCTTTAAACTATCAACGGACCGAAACGTCCTTAAACTATCAACAGACCGAAACGTCTTTAAACTAACGATGGACCGAAATGTCCTCAAACTAACGACGGACCGAAACGTCCTTAAACTAACGACGGACCGAAACGTCCTTAAACTAACGACGGACCGAAACGTCCCTAAACTACTGCCGCAGCATCCCTAGGCTGACGAGATATATAAAAAAAAAAGAAAAGAAAAAAACGGTATGTCCATAAAGCAAAATGGGCACGGATGAAAACCCGAGAGGGCTCCGTGAGTAAAAACAGCAGGACTACCGGCGAGTGTTTGTGAAAACCCGAAAGGGCGCAACCTCGTTAAAAGACACTTATAGGGTCCTCTCGACCTTGTAAGGAGAAACCACCCGCGTGAGATCCTTACGACTCACAAAGGAGCAACACACTTAGGGATCCTCACGATTCCTAAGGAGAAAATACACTTACGAGATCCTCACGACTCGTAAGGAGAATTCTCTTATGAGACCCTCACGGCTCATAAGACTTGAAAGTCTTAAGTTACAGAAACCTAAACCTGTTCTTAAGCGAATCCCCCACAACCTTCGATATTGCCCTACAAATGGCTCAATACTGACCCTTGTATACGATCCACGGGCGCGAATAAACATTTCCCTAACAAAGTCCCACCCGTGACTGGGGATATATCCATATGGTGAACGACCCTTGTAAGTCCTCTCGACTTATAAGGAGAAAATCCTCTTTGTAAGATCCTTACGACTTACAAGAGAACATGCACTTAGGAATCCTCACGATCCCTAAGGAGAAAATACACCTGCAAGATCCTCACGACTTGTAGGGAGAAATACCTTTGTGAGACCCTTACGGCTCATGAAGTCAAAAGCCTTGGCCGACAGGACCCTTAACCCTGTTTGCTGAGCCACCTTTGTTCGTCATCGACAAAGGCAAATGATGATTCGCTCCTGGCAACATTCCAGTTGTGGCGGTGCTGATGCCGAAATCGGTGCCTAAAATCCAGGCTTGCAGCGAAAAGCTAGCAAGCCACACATGCCTACAAAATAGCCGAAATGATGGGGCAACTTGCAATAAAAAGCAGCAAGTAAAAATGAAGGCATGAAAAATAGCCGAAATGATGGGGCAACTTGCAATAAAAAGCAGCAAGTAAAAATGAAGGCATGAAAAATAGCCGAAATGATGGGGCAACTCGCAATAAAAAGCAGCGAGCAGAAAATAAATAAATAGCTGAAATGATTGGGCACCGCGAAAAATAGCCGAAATGATGGGGCAATCGCGACCTTCGCGATATAAAAGCTGAAATGATAGAGCATCGCGGAAAAAGAAATAAAATAAAAGTGAAATTCCCGCCCTACAGGTGATGTTACGTCTACCCCTGTATACAATCCAGGGGCGCAAACAAAGAAGGGATCATACTCCCCCCCCAGGTTTCATCATAAGGGGAAGCCAAATCTCGACGGTTCACAGATAGCCTGGAGAACATCTCGTCGTTCGACAGACACAATATCAAGCGAAACGGAACAGCGGCAACTCCCAGTTCCATGGCTCGATGACATACATATCACCAAAAGTCAAACCTCCATTCCGTGAGATGCGGATACAATCAACAAAAATTCCTGGTTACGTGGAAAGCGGATAACGTCACTCTTTGACCCCGTGGAAAACGTCCAGAGCGGATCCTGGTCCTCGCAGAGCATGGCAGTGAACCCATGTGAAGCATCCTGAGCGGAGCCTAGTCCTCGCCTAACGCGGCAGTGAACCCGTGTGAAGCATCTAGTGCAAACTTCCTGGTTACGTGGAAAGCGGATAACGTCACTCTTTGACCCCGTGGAAAACGTCCAGAGCGGATCCTGGTCCTCGCAGAGCATGGCAGTGAACCCATGTGAAGCATCCAGAGCGGAGCCTAGTCCTCGCCTAACGCGGCAGTGAACCCGTGTGAAGCATCTAGTGCAAACTTCCTGGTTACGTGGAAAGCGGATAACGTCACTCTTTGACCTCGTGGAAAACGTCCAGAGCGGATCCTGGTCCTCGCAGAGCATGGCAGTGAACCCATGTGAAGCATCCAGAGCGGAGCCTAGTCCTCGCCTAACGCGGCAGTGAACCCGTGTGAAGCATCTAGTGCAAACTTCCTGGTGACGTGGAAAGCGGATAACGTCACTCTTTGACCCCGTGGAAAACGTCCAGAGCGGATCCTGGTCCTCGCAGAGCATGGCAGTGAACCCATGTGAAGCATCCAGAGCGGAGCCTAGTCCTCGCCTAACGCGGCAGTGAACCCGTGTGAAGCATCTAGTGCAAACTTCCTGGTTACGTGGAAAGCGGATAACGTCACTCTTTGACCCCGCGGAAAACGCCCAGAGCGGAGCCTGGTCCTCGCCAAGCACGGCAGTGAACCCGTGTGAAGCATCCAGAGCAAATATCGGACTGTGGAGTCCTTAAAATCCACGGACTATGACGTCCTTAACCTCGACCGCGATGTCTTAAAACTAACGATCAACCACCCCTATTCCTTACAGATTTTTGCCTCGGTTTAAGGGTACATCTCTTCACTCCTTTGATGCCTGGCGTTGTAATTCCTCAACGTTTTCAAAGAGGTGACGGGTCCCTGCAACCAAACATCGGACTGTGGAGTCCCTAAATCCACGGACTATGAGGTCCTTAACCTTGACCGTGATGTCTTAAAACTAACATCGGACTGTGGAGTCCCTAAATCCACGAACTATGAGGTCCTAAACCTTGACCGTGATGTCTTAAAACTAACATCGGACTGTGGAGTCCCTAAATCCACGGACTATGAGGTCCTTAACCTTGACCGTGATGTCTTAAAACTAACATCGGACTGTGGAGTCCCTAAACCCACGGACTATGAGGTCCTTAACCTTGACCGCGACGTCTTTAAACTACAACACCCGGAGCAGCCTCTGACCCCGTGAAACACGGATAAGGGCGACCACATTCAGCACTTGCAGGTCCTCACGACCTGTAAGGAAGAAAAAACTCTCCTGTGAGATCCTTACGACTCTCAAGGGAAAACCCGCTTAAGAATCCTCACGATTCTTAAGAAAAACTTACACCTATGGGATCCTCTCGACCTGTAGGGAGAAAAACTCTTTATGAGACCCTCGTGGCTCATAAAATGTAAAAGTCTCAGGAAGCAGATCTTAACCCTGAATCCTGAGCCATCGCTGTCCTGCAAGGAGATCAAGATAGAATATCCGCAGAATGCATTCAATGAAAAGGGGACACATCATTGAGAGGAAAATTGTATCTTTTATTCATAAACCAAAATGGATACAAAGTACAATCTATGAAAGAAACAAAAGAAATGATACTCTTATCCATGAGTATGTACAAAAAAAAAAGAAGAAAAGATACAAGTCCTTAAGCCGGCGGGCGGTGCAATAATTTTACCAGCTCATCATTCTGTTGCTGAGCCACGGCTTCATGACGTAAGATCTCCAAAAGACGAGCCTCCGCCTGAGCTTGCTGAGCCTGATACGAAGCAAGCCGGGCTTCGAGCTCTTTCTCGGTGGCTTTATGAGCCTCGACCCTCTCACAAGTGAACGTGGCAGCTTTGTCGAGAGCCACCACCTCTTTGATGGACTCCTGAAGCACCCGCCAGAGTTCATACGCTTTGTTGGCCTTGGTGATAAGGGTAGCGCGAAGCTCACTCAGCGCCTTGGAAGCTAGCTCCCTCTCCGAAAATTTACGGCCGAGCCTTTTTCTCGCATAACGATATGTTCGCTATGTGACCACGTAAGCTCGCTTTCGTGACCGCGGCCTTGCAAACATGACATTTACGAGACCGTATAAATGGGTTTTCAGCCGACGGGAATAGTCGATCTAAAACGCGCTCATATCACCTGACGCGAAAGGCAACAAGAAAGATTTCCGACATATTTCAAGCATGCGTTCGCAATCATATGAGTATTCGAAAAAATAGTAATAGCATTTGCAATTGCATGAACATTCATAATACCCAAAAAAGGTCTGATGTGCAGGAAAGTGATGATAGCATTTGCAATTAAAGAAAGTTCTCACGAGAAGAATCCAAAGTTTATTTATGCGAAACATACATACTAGTACCAAGCCTACATCGAAGTTCTGCATAAAGCATAAAAAAGGAGAGACTAATTTAAAAATGTTCTACGCTAACGAAAAAGGTCACCAAACGTGGGATCAACGGCACAGGGGTTAACGAAGCAAAGGACAAAATTCTCCATCTCTCTCTCTGCTTTCTCCAGCACGTCGAAGCGACGGTTCTCACGAGGAGTCGCTCCCCATCGATTGGCGCCGTGTTCGTCCGCGAAAGCAGACATAATAGCTCGCCGGGCCTTGATCTGGCCCAGCAGATGAATTGAGCAATCCTTCAGAGCCTGAGTGATCAGGCACGCTTCATGAAAGCCCTCGAGCTTCTCTTCCGCCGCATCAAGCATCGCCAGGGTCATCTCTGCTGGGTGAGGAGGGACGTCGGCAAGCACGGCCGCGAGGATCATCCGGAGCCAGAGAGAACCCATCGGGAGAGGAGACCCCCTACGGATCGAGAGTTCACGCATGGCTGAGTCGCATTCGTTGTCGGTAAGGAGGGGATCCACCAACCGAGCGGCAAAGCGGGGGATCATCTCCTCGATAGGCACTTCCCATGGCTGTCGAAGAGCGTGCGGGCGGTTGCAGGCCATAGCGCTCCGATACTCCTCAAATTAAATCACGTCGATATGGGAATGAATTTCTCTGTGAAGAGAAAATAGGCTATGGCCTCGAGAATATAAAGAAGTGCATTAAGTGCTATGCGCGGAAAATCTTGCATGCGAAAGATGTTTCCAAGGCCCAAAAAAGGAAAGGCATCGAAAATCAAGGAGAAATAACTATTTCCAAGGCTCCTTTTATGCATCTGATAATGCGCGCTAAAAATGCGGCATGGAAAATTTTGTGAACAGTCCCATCAGATGATCTCACGTGTAGAACACGTGAGGCCCAAACCTAATGTGCATTTAAAAGAAAGAATATGGAGTGGTACCCTGCATATTAAAGCACAAACGACAATAGTAACAGAATAATAAGATTTCAGAGAAAAAGCATGCAAACACACAGAGACATAACAAAGCTTATCATCCAGACTTCAAGAAGGCGATACAAAATAAAAGAAAAAAAAACTTTTACAATGGTAAGGCTTCAGACGCGGGGCATGGATTGAGAAAATTGAAATTAACTTTATCCAAGATTTTCCAAGCATTTCGAACCTCCCGAGTATGCTTTCTCTCACGGTCACAAGCATCGGGGTCCCCGCGGATGTCCTCTACCCTCCGGTAGGCGCCCAATATGGCTGATTGTTGGAAAAGCTGATGAAGGAGATCAATGAGATCATCCCGCCTCCTCTTTGAGATCAAGCCCATAAGGTACACTGAATGCACCTTATCCTCGGCAGTGTCTAAGTCCCCGAGCGGTATGCCGGCGCAAAAGAGAGGAAGCGCCTCCCGGATCGCCAGCACGATCAGCCTCAGAAGAGAAGAGCGACGGGGGAGTAGCCTGTGATTGTACTCGTCAAAGCGGCCCATGATCTCGGCACACTGAGCATCAGTGAATTCCTGGTTCTGACTGCGGCCCAGTGCACGAATATTCCTGTACGAAATGATTTCGTCGAGACGATACAGATGGGCGTCCATGATACCTGAAAGAAAAGTCACGAGAATCGTTACAAAAGCCCCATCGCATTAATTGCAGAAGAACAGCCTCGGGCCAAGAGACCCCAAGGAGCCTCTGTGTGAAGAGATTGAGTTCTTCATAGGATTTAAATTCCTTATTAAGAAAAAAGGGAGTTAAATTCCCAGGAATAGTTTTGATGAAAGTAAAGTCCAGGGAGTTGAAACGCCATCGTTGTCCCCCCAAAGATCACCTAAACCCTAAGAGATCTACAGTTCGAAAGTTAGGTGGTTTCCTGTTCTTATGGAAAAACTTAAAGAAAAATGGGTTCTTTGTGAAACCCTTAACGCGGATTTAAAATCCAAAGAGTTCTTTTAAGGACGAAGGCGCTTTGGCCGTTCAACATTATTACCTGAGGGAAAGGGATCCGTTGACAGAGTTAAACTCTGGAAAATTTTTAAAACAGAGAACTAAGCTCTGGAAGCGAGAATTAAATTCTCAAAGAAGAAAAGTTCTCAGAGGAAGGAGACGAGCAGAGTGAAGGCTCCTATGAAGAGACAGCGGCATTTATAGAAGACAGTGAAAACGCTTCATCTCCCAAATCCCTAAATGAATCCAACGGTCGCAAGAGGTGACAGCGTTGCACTCACGTGCAGACACGTGAGAACAACGCTGTGGGGGCATTTGTTTCCTGATTTAAAATCAGGAAAGCTTCTGTGAAAAGCTTCAGAAGAGGGTCACGTGCTTACACGTGACTAGCGGTCACGTATTGGCACGTGACACCTAAAAACGTCATCAAGGCAAGTTCGATTCCCTGACTACGAAGGAGAAAAGGAAAAGCTTCAAGGAGAGTCACGTGCTCCCACGTGATCAGGGTCACGTGGCGACACGTGACGTTGAAATGCAAGCGTCAAAGGCACGTCGGTTAACTGACCAAGTCAAAGAAAAGGCTTCAGAAGAAGTCACGTGCTCCCACGTGATCAGGGTCACGTGTTGGCACGTGACGTTCAAGTCGGCAAACGTGTTTTCAGAACAATCAAGGAAAGAGAGTTCAAACAAGGGTCACGTGCTCACACGTGACCAGGGGTCACGTGGTAGCACGTGACGTTTAAGCAGCGATCAGAAGACAGCGCAAAAGAAAGGAAAATGCTCATTCCAAAGGGGGTCACGTGCTCACACGTGACCATGGGTCACGTGGTCACACGTGACCGGCTTTCAAAGCCCTTTTTTGTCAACAGAATTAAATTCTGAAAGAAATGCAAATCTTTCCAAAGGAACGCAACTATATGCATCCAATCAAATTAAAGATTCAGAGGTCATTTATTTATGGAAAATCTCGGGTTTGGAAAGATTTCCCCCTTAAATCTAACCAAAATAAAAAGGGAGAATCTCTGGATTTGAAATCCAACGGTGAATAAAATTCACCTAATAATCCAAAGGTCCAGAACGAATGAAAGATGCAAATCAAATCTCTCAATGAAGATTCGTCACAAAACTAATTTATTCGGCTGCTTCTCCTATAAATAGGAAGGAAGGGATACAAAAAATAGAGATATACATGCGCAGAGAAGAGAAAGAAAAAAGGAGGAGAGCTTTGATACTTTGAAAAGACTCGGATCTTCTGCAAAAACCCTAGGTAAGAAAGGGAAAGCCTTCTGAAAGAAAGAGAATTTAATTCTCAACAGAGTTTAACTCTGATACATAAGACAGAAGAGCAGATTTCTTCTCTCTTTGATAGAGGATCTGCAAAGTGCACATCTCCCCTTAAGGTTGAGAATTTAATTCTCAATGGGTCGAGATCCTGCCATGCAGATCCAAAACATAGAGAAAGAATGCAAGCATGAGAATTTAATTCTCACAGAACTATAGGAATTTAATTCCTCTAAGATAAAAGTAGGGCTTGACCCTGTGTTATGGGAATTTAATTCCTTCAAAATAAAAAGAAGCAGGGTTTAACCCTAATTAAGAATTTAGTTCTGTTGAAACAATGGGAATTTAAGTCCCTTAATCATAATCTGACGGGAAACGGAAGTTTGATTCCTTAAAAAGTTTTTACTAGGGTTTAACCCTATTCAGTTCTTCACATAAACGAGGAATTTAATTCCTACAAAAGGTTCAGGGATCGAAAGGAACTAGGAATTTAATTCCTTTGAAAATTAAAGCCCGAGGAATTTAATTCCTGAAAAGAAAGATCAACAGATTCTCTAAACAACATACATGAAGGTAGGGTCACGTGCCACCACGTGACCCTCTCAAAAGAGCTACAGAAGTCCCTTTGAGGCAGCACCCCATGTGATCCACGTGACCTTGGCAGAAACTCTAATACACAGCCATTTGAATGCCCATCACGTGATGGCATGTGATGCTTTGAAGGAAATGAGAATTTCAGCAGAACAAATGAAGGGAGGGCGCTCTCACGTGCTGCCACGTGACCCTTCTTGCCTTAGTGTTTAACACTAAAATTAAAACTCGCAAGCCCAGTGTTAAAACACTGTCGGGCCTTAGCATTCAATGCTGGTTAAAAAGCCTTATT
Organism: Agapanthus africanus; assembly: GCA_030015575.1. Classification (NCBI taxonomy): domain Eukaryota; kingdom Viridiplantae; phylum Streptophyta; class Magnoliopsida; order Asparagales; family Amaryllidaceae; genus Agapanthus; species Agapanthus africanus. Next base: position 336,479,756 of record JASDDO010000004.1, on the reverse strand, counting down.
TGCAGTGTTCAACACTGATCTGTTTTAGTGTTTAACACTAATTTGAAAAAGCCTTATTGCTGGTGTTTAACACCAATTATCTCTCAATGTTGAACACTAACTTGTCAACCTCATTCCCAGTGTTCAACGCTGATTGCTCTGAAGTGTTTAACACTAGGCTTGGGCCCAATTGGCTAAAGGGATAGAGGCAAAGCCTCTCCTGATTGGACTTAGCCCAAGCTGGCCATAAATCCTCAATTCATGATTAACTGGGCCAATGGGCTCATAACATAATTGATCAATCTTGACCCAAATTGGGCCAGGGACTATTTAATCCACCCCGGTTCTAGGGTACATCTCTTCACTCCTTTGATATTTGGCATTGTAATCCCTCAATGTCTTCAAAGAGGTGACGGGTCCCGAAGACCACTCATGATATGGACTGTGGGGTCCTTAAACCCATGCATAATGCAAAATTCCTGGTTACGTGGAACGCGGATAACGTCACTCTTTGACCCCGCGGAAAACGTCCAGAGCGGATCCTGGTCCTCGCAGAGCACGGCAGTGAACCCGTGTGAAGCATCCAGAGCGGAGCCTGGTCCTCGCCTAGCACGGCAGTGAACCCGTGTGAAGCATCCAGAGCACATACCGGACTGTGGAGTCCTTAAACCCATGGACTATGACGTCCTTAACCTTGACCGAGATGTCTTAAAACTACCAACGGACCGCAATGTCCTTAAACTACCCATGGACCGCAATGTCCTTAAACTACCCACGGACCGCAATGTCCTTAAACTACCCATGGACTGCAACGTCCTTAAACTAGAACAATAGAGCCCCATATGCTCTTTCGTCGGATCTAAACGGTCCTGTTTAAGTTGATCTTAGCCTCAAAGATGGCTAACGTGTCCTTAAACCTTCAAGCAGACTGGACTATGAATCCCCCTAATTAACTCTGGCTCGAGGGTACATCTCTGAACTCCTCTGACATCCGTCGTTGTAATCCTTCAACGTCGTCAGAGAGGTGACGGGTCCCGACGGCCACATATACGATGGACCGCCACGTCCCTAAACTGGAACATTAGAGTCCAAACACTCTTTTGTAGGATCTAAACGATCCCGTTAAGTTGATCTTAGTCACAAAGTTAGACTAACGTATCCTTAACAAACGTTTGAGTTGATCTTAGCCTCAAGTATGGCTGACGTATCCTCAAACCAAACCCCCAAACCCAAATTTAAGATAATGCGGATTTGGACTAGTCCATGCCCTACGGGCGACGACATAACTCAGTCTCCGTAAACGATCCACGGGCAATGAAATATAAAACAAGAACACACGACACGAAGTGACCATCTGGAGAAGGAGAAAGTTGTTACCGCAAAGCGGTAGCGTAATTAACTGCAGGGGCTTGCGCCTGCAGGGAAGAGCGTCCCCACAATCAAAAACCCCTCGAACGAGGGGGAATCTGACGAAGTCTGCTACATCGGACGCATCCGTCTAAACCTCCGATATATGGTGCCATGGATCAAATTGGCATCTTCGGAGAGGTGGACGGATAGCACCAATTAGCATCTGCCCCGAATTTCAGGCGAGACGCCACGTCGTCGCCGTCGTTCGGAGGGGAACAGTATAGGGCTAGCTAGGGTAATGATTACTAGGAAGTATGGCTCATTCAGAAAGTCGGAGTGTGGCGGCTTTAGGCTGAAGGTCAAGGGGGTTGGGATCGGGTCAGTATAGGAAGTAGAGGTGAGCAACAAAGGACTACAAGGGGTAAGTATGGGGAGGATAACGGTCGGTACATCATATGAATCAAAAATTTGAAGGGTTAGCGAACTCGGAAATTTCACAAGAAATGTTCTCCTCCCAGAAGGATCTCAAACGGGGTACAGACGAAGGATGAAGGGTGGACCTCAAAAAAATGGGTGTGGTACTAGTTAATTTTAGTGATGGTTTAAACAATGTAAGGAGTAGGGGTGAACAGATCTCAGTAAGAAAATAATTGTACATAAGAAATAATCAAGTAGCAAGTGAACTAAGAAAATCGAAAGATTTGCGAACTCAGCAATTTATTCCATTCCAGAAGATTCTAAACAAAGCATTCTCAAAAACGAAAAGGTGGCCCTAAACTATACACAGATTTATTTGGCCAGAAAAGACAACATCTAAAAGAAATCCCGTCAGTCGCGGTTGTGGAGATTCAGCAGGTTGCGGTAGGCTCGCGCGCTCAGGTAAAGGCGTCTATTCCCATATCGCCTCGTAGGGATTGCCATTTGGAGTTCTTTCACAGCAGGGTCTTGATCTTCTGGTCCTTCTTCCTCGGCTGGAGCTTCTTCATCGAGGTCTGATTCCATGTGATTCTCTTCTTCTGGATTCTCTTCCTTGGACTTTCCTCCACTGGATTTTCTTTTATCGGGTTTTCCTCGGGATCTTCCTCTATCGGGTTCTCTTCAGGGTCTCCTTACTCTTCGTCGGAATTGCCTATCATGTCAAATTCTGGGGCGGCTGCTCCTTCGTCCTCTGAATTGTTGTTCCGAAAATGACTTGGGGACCGTTGATCTCATCGTCAGAACTCATCAGCGTGCGGTCGATGGAAATGCATGACTGTGTATCCTTATCTAGATGCCGCGCTGCTCCACGGTGGGCCATGGCTTGAAAGGAAAGAGTCATGATTATTCAGTGGAATACATCAAGAGAATAGCTAAGTGTACGAAGTATAGAAAATATGCGGTGGCAGGAATTGAAAGATCAGGATTAAAATGCTGTGATAATGAATAGTATAAATAAGGAGAAAGCAAGAGAATGATACATATATTACGATTCAAGTTTTATTGCATTCAACTAAAAGTTCAACGGATACAAGATTTCAAACGGAAAGAAATATTCATAAGAGGATGACAACATTATTACTGAAAGTAGAAAACATGAAAATTCTTCTTTGATTGCTAGACCGCTGTATCCTTGTCACGCGGGTTGAATCCTGTGCGGGGTCCGCCTTATCCTCGAGGTTCGAACTACACAATAATCATCACTTGGCAGATGTGGAGAGTGTGGATGAGTCTCCTCCTTGTAGCTCCTTGCTTTTTGGGCAACCGTTGATAAGATGTTCGCTGGATCCACAGATAAGACATTTCCCTTGAGCGCGGCGACAATCCCTCTGAAGATGTCCTGGCCTCTTACAGTATCCACAACATGGGGTCTTCTGTTGCTTCTGTCGCGGGGAAACAAATTGGCGCTTCATCTTCTTCTCTTTTCCTCGTCTAACAGGGATTCCTTTATGATTGGAGACTCCCGTTGGTGCCTGACTCACCTGCCTTCTCAGTCCTTCAGCTAATAAGTCGTTTGTTCGCTCCTGGGCTTCCTTTAAACCTTGCAGTACACTCAGGATCTCAACAGTCCGATTCTGGGGAGTGTAGATAGAGGAAGAGTCGTTGGAAGACATGATCCTGAAACAATAATTTTGCGGATGATATAAGGCACAAGCTACAAGAATCAAGATATAATATGGATTGGACAAAGATTCAAAAATATTAGATGTGATGAAATTCATTACAATTGGAAAATCAACTGTATGACTCTAAGTCACTTAAACAGAGTATGGTAGTGTAACCATGATGTAGTTCGCAATTACAACCACGTAACCATGCCAAGTTACCCGAAACCCTAGCGAATGTATAGCAAAACACTCAATGTGAATATGGATCAAGAATGACAAGTTTACAACCTAGACCAAGGAATGTCTTAGATTGCCAAGCTATACACGGAAAACTGCAATCCCAATCGAAGCAAAACCTGGCTCTGATACCAACTAAACCATGTCACGCCCCGCTTCCCAAAATACGGAATACGAGGAGTTGACAAGGCCAGCCATGCTCCTACGGTCAAGGAAATGTCCTGCCGTAGTCACACTTCGGCTTCTAGTTTTTCATAGTAAACAGTAAATGATGCCCAGGTAATGAGAAATGCAGTAATCAATACAGCGGAACAGTAAAAGCAACAGGATGATATGCCACGTATGTCAACACAGTAAGTAAGGTATATCAATGCCAGTATCCCTATCAGTCTCTAAGTCTCACTGTACAGATCACTAAGCCTATCGTCAGTCCAAGTGTGAGAGTCAACCACTCGCGAGTGTCCTCCACCCAAGGGTAGAACCCAAGGGCAAGAAACCACGGGCCCAACATGTATATCACGGTAATAATCATGTACCCTGTAAATCTTCATATATCTCCCTAAATATATAAGCCGGCATGGGACTCCCGAGATTCTGTTGAACTCACACTTAAACTACCCCACACCCCACGGTCTACATCAAACACTAACCATAACCCTAAATACCAATCGGTCGGTGACAAGTCTGCGCGAGAACTGGAGGCAGGACCTCCACCAAGCACGTCCCGACTAATACCTAAGATAAATGGCAGTGTCTGGTGCCTTATCTGTGACACCCGTGCAAGAGCTTCCATACGTGTCTCATACCACTTATAGTCACACGTACACGCGTCCCACAGACGTCAACAATGCAATAGAATCATAAGGTTCACTGATTGTGTACAAGTACGTATCACTTTCACTTATTCACTAATACACGAACACTAACATACTTGCCACAATCATCACTAATACCTAACACTGGGTAATGCACGTTATCACTAGGTTATCAATGCAGTGACATTTGTATGATATGATGCGTAAACAGTATATAAAGCATGTTTAGGATGTCATGAATTAGTAATCTACCACTTGAATAATGTATCATAAATCATACGGTTACAGTTTAGTGAAACGATAAACAGGTAATAATTAGTATGTTCAGTTATCTATCCATCGAATTTAGTTTCATGCCAATCGGGTTCCAGGATCACTAGTTATAGCCATTTCATTTTAAGCGTTCACGGCTGGAAATCCGGTTTCAGAATCGGAAGTCCGTTTCGCAACGCATTTTAATTCTAGTTGGGATCATATTTCAGCGACGCTACAGTTGGATGAAATCTAGGGTTTTCAGTAAGGTATTCAACGCAATAGACGGATCTTCAATCGCATCTGTACGTCAGGAGTTATACACTGTTTAACATTAATATGTCATCTCAGAATCTGTTCTGGACTGTTATACGTCCACATCTATTAAATTGCCGATTAAATAACAAACGATAACGAAATAGGATGGAACCACTTGTATTGTCTATCTAACAGATTCACCAATAATAAACAGTGGAGTTCCGCAACCTACGAGTTAAGAAAACAGGGTGGTGTTCATTACGGGACAGTAAACAACAACTGGAGTCGCTCTGGACTGCAGTCCAGAGTCGTACTCCGATCCAAATATTGTCACAGTTTCAGTACAGAAACAATTAGAAATTTACATAGGGTTATAGTTCGTCGAGTCGGCTTCGATTTAAGCCCTCGAACGCATCATTCCAGTGTGTACATAATTTATAGTGATTTTAACGGTTTTCAGGCACAAGAAAATTCCAGTTTTACGAGTAAACTTGGGGGTAGTCGTTCTAGTTGTTATTAGTCGTATTTTCTAACAAAATTCACACACTAGGTTCACAGCCATACGGGCCAAACTATACCATTTAGTTCCGTCAAATTTGATGAGTATCTTCGTTGGGGACACACGTCGAACAGGTATGGCATACTATTGATCTAAAATTGTAACTTTATGATTTAAGTAATCTAAAATTGTAACTTGAGTATATAGCATGTAAGCAAGTAAAATACTTGTCTGGAGACGATGAATTGATAGCACGGCAGCGAAGGCAGTAGTGACACGGCACGGGCACGGAGTAGCAAGCACCCGACGAATCTCGGCTAGGCTTGGGCTTGGCTCGAGCTTGGTGACGGCTTTTGCGGCTAGGGCATTGGTTGAGACGAGACGAGAGAGAGAAGTCGCAGAGAGAGAGAGAACAGAGAGAGTAAGAGAACACAGAAAGAGAGAGAGAGAGAGAGAGAGAGAGAGAACAGATATAGAGAGAGGGAGAGAGAGAGACACAGAGAGAAGAGTTAGAGAGATCAAGAGGGAGAGAGAGAGAGGGCTCGGCGGTGATGAGAGGGGTGGCGCTCGGGTCGACGAGGCGACACGGGACAACAAGGGAGCTCGTCGGCGTGCAACAGGTGGCCGGAACAGGGTGTCGGGAGAGTTGGAGCTCGAGCAAGGGGTGTGCAGGGGGGTCGTCTCGAGCTTGAGCTCCGGTGATGGAGGGTGTGTCGGCGAGTGAGGAGGTGGATAGAGGGATGAGGTGGTCGGTGATGGTGGTCGCCGCCGACGACGATGGTGGCTGAGCTTGGTTGCGGGGATTGGGGCTCGGGTGCGGTGGAGGAGCTCGGGGGTGCTGTGGTGAGTGGAGAAGTTTGGTGACGAGGTGGAGGAGATAGGGGAGACGAGGGGGCGCGTCGTGGGAGTAACGCTCGCGAGCGTGGCCGACAAACGCGCCAGCGTGGGCGAAGGAGGCGGCGGAGAAAGAACGGGCGCGCGGAATTGGTGGAGAGCCGTTGGAGGAGAAAGGTTTGGGTGTGGGCCGGGTCGGGTTAGGGAGTTGCGGGCCAAGGGAGTGGGCTGGAATATTAATTAAGGTAAAAAGGATTTAAAATTATTGGAAGTGAGCCAGCTGCTGGGCTCGCGAAAAAAATAAATAATTTCCATTTTTCAAATAGTTTGGGCTGAGGAGCTGTGCTCGGCCAGAAATAAAAAAATTTTAATAGGAAAAATGGAATAGGCTGGGGTTTTAAGAATAATAGGGAAACTTAAATTTAATAAATAGGGAATGGGCTCACTAAAAGAAATGGGCTGAGGAAAGAGTGGGTTGGGCCGGAACAGAAATAATAATAAGTAAAACAAAATGAAGAGGCCGGCTGGGAAATAAAATAGGGGAGCGGAGAACTAAAATAGATTGGGAAATTTTAAAATAATAAATAGTTATAAATAAAATTTTATAGGTGAAAAAGAAAATACGGATATAGGCGTACAAAAAGGGCTGGGTATTACACTCCAGGTGAAGACTCCCCGATTATCCTTGAAGACGACAGAGGGGAGACATCGAACCCTCTTCCGGCTCTATCAGCAGCCAAAGAGAAGACGATCTCCAAAGCCGTCCTGGATGACTATATCGCTCAACAGATATGAGCTCATCAGGTGAGCGAAGCGGCCGGTCAAATTGTTAAGACTGGACGACCCTATCCGGGTTGGTACGACCAAATAAAATACCCGCTGGGGTATACGATCCCTAAATTCCATGTATATAAGGGGACGGGGAATCCACACCAGCACGTTGCTCAATTCAGGGCTTTGTGCGGCAACACCGGAGGTGGCGATAAGCTACTGCTTCGCCAATTCGTTGACAGCTTGTCAGATACAGCATTCGAGTGGTATTCCGAGCTCCTGAATGACTCCGTCAAGACATTTGCAGAAATAGAGCTACTGTTTACACAGAGATTCGCAAGCGCTAGCGAGCGCACCCCGATCACCGCACTAATTAATGCCAGGGTGAGGTCAGGAGAAACATGGGTTTAGTACGCGATACGGTCGCGGAATCTATGATCAAAGTGCGAACATCGCATAGAAAATGCTCCTGCAGTAGGCATGTTCGTGGGTACCCTCGATCCGCAGGCGACCATATCCCAGTTTATGATGTTCTTCAAGCCGACCACCTTCCAGGCCTTGATCGACAAGCTAGCCCAAATGGACCAGATGGGCCATAGGCCTTCCTCTTCAAAGTCGAAGCCGCGGAATGAAAAAGGGAAAGGGAAAGCGACCTTCATCGCCAATGCTCAGCAACAACCGACTGGTCCAAAACCAGCTGATCGCCAAAGCGATAAACAACGATTCCTAAATGAAAAGTTAAGACGTCCTTACTCATTCCCTCGGGATAAAACAAGGAGGCTGTTCGAACTGGCGGTGCGCAACAGGCTCATCACTCTACCAGATCCGAGACGCCTATTGCAGCCAGGTGACGTCAACAATCCCAATTACTGCTCCTACCACCGAGTAGTAGGCCATCCAATCGAAGATTGCTTCGTCTTTAAAGGCTGGATTAAGGACCAATACCAACAGGGTAAATTCACACTGTCCGAGAATTGGAAAGTAAGCCCACCTCAGCCACACGCTCCTAAAAGGGTAAACACACCGGGGGCATCATGCTCATTTATAGAAGAAGCTCCATGGGAGGTCGCTCTTTCAGCCAAAGCAAAAAGAATGCTGAAGGATCTTCAAACATGCCCGGCGATCAGGTGGAAAAGTTCGCTGGAGCCCGAAGTCATTGAGGGAATGCTGAAGCCGCGCCCGACGCCAAGAATTAGTAGCGATTGTCAAGACGCCCATGCCCAGCCGTCAAAATCTTCAAAGAAGAAGAAGAAGACCAAAAAGCCCACGAAGCCTGATGACAAGCGCATGAACCTGCAAAAACATATTGACACGCTGGAAGAATACAACCAGAAAGCGCGAACCTCTGTCACACTCCAAGAGTTTCTCAACCACATCCTTAAAAACAAAGATGAGGGAGAAGACTCGTCAGATGAACCTGAGGATTATGTGGCAAGCTGCCACGTGATCTCTCACTCGTCAATAGATGGTGAAGAAACTCCTGATGCAGAGAAATTGGGGGTAGATCCCGAACCGAAACCCTTGGAACCGTCTGATGAGATGATCGATCTGCTGCTGAACGCAGCTCGTCAGAAAAGCAAAGCCGATCGGAAGCGCGAAATGGCCATATTTGAAAAAGCCAAACGCTGGCGGCTGGAAGAAAGGGTTAAAACACTCCCACTAGATCAAAGCACATCCTCCGCAAACAAAAGCAAACTTAAGATGAGGAAATGGTTCGCCAAAGCCATGTCAATGGTAATGAAGCTGCCACCCTCCGAAGGAAACACTTCAGAAAATACGTTCCCTGACGAAGAGGATGTACATCCAAATTACTGCTTATACCATCAGAGGATTGCGCACTCTACTGAAGAGTGCAACGCCTTTAAAAACTGGTGGCAGGGATATGTCGCCCACCGACAACATTTCAAGAGGATGAAGTGTGAAGCCCGTCGACAGCGAAAAAATGTGACAGATGAGTACATAAGAACTGCCGGTAACTGTCACATGGTCGATTTTGGGATATCGCAAGTTCTCACCTTCGGAAGCGATTCTGACGAGGAAATAGCCCTTGGCCCTCTCTTCAAGAAATCTATCTCTAAAGTAGAAGAGACGAAGACCTGCGAGAACATTCAGCTGCGCAATCGTACGCTACCCGAAAAGAATCTCGGACCCACAAGCACGGGAGCGAACAAAAAAGATATGGGGAAGGAAAAAGTCCCTGAGGATATCACCCTCGATGATCTAGTCGTCGAGGAGTTGGCAGCCAAGGACCCGCCAAAGAAAAACAAGGTGGATTACAACGTTCTGGCACATCTGAGGAAGAAACCCTCGCAACTGAGCATTCTCGATGCCCTTCTGCTATCTAAAGAGGCGAGAGATTATTTGATCAAGGCACTAAAAGAGCCTGAGCAGTTCCAAGCTTTTCTTGCCGAAGAAAAGATGAAGGACAAGCTGGAAGAAATGCACACTGCTGACGTCACTTTTGGCGACGAAGATCTCCTCCTCGGAACATGTGAGCACAACCGTCCCTTGTACGTCACCGGATACTGCCATGACATAAAGATAGGGAAGATCCTAGTTGATAATGGGTCCTCTGTCAACCTCCTAAATGTGAGGGTGTTAAAAGAAATCTGCATGAGCGTTCAACACTTCGTTCGGGATAAAATCACTATCTCCGGATTCGACTCTCAGTCATCACGAACGCTCGGGTCTGTGATACTGACATTACGCTTTGGTCTGCTCATCACTGACATCAAATTTCATGTCATTGATGCCAAAACTTGCTACAACGCTTTGCTCTGCAGGCCTTGGTTACACGAATACAACATCATCCCTTCTACACAACATCAGTGTATGAAGTATTTCAAGGATGGTCTTAAGTACACCGTAACGGGGGAGATAAACCCATTCTCCATGAATGAAGTCAGCAAATACGAGGACGCAAAGAACTTTCTGCCAGACTTTGAAGACACGGAAAGATGCCATAAGCTGGAGAATAAGCAAAAAACCATCACCACTATTCCGGTCTTTGGGAGCGATACCGAAGAGGAGGAAGAGATAGTCTATTCAGGACCGCCCCAATGCTGTTGGATATAGTGCCCTCAAAGTCAATTATTGGATCGCAGGTACGTGATTGCAATGATTGAGGAGGACCTATACCGATAGCACAGTCTTACTCGAGATGATAGTATGCTATCTGGTTTGCCTTTATCAGTCGTGTACAGGTTTAGGTGACTGATCGCTGTTACACGTTGATAGAGCCCTTAGGATCTTGCTTGACTACCAATAGTATGATGACAATCATATACGTGAGAGTTGGGTAGTCTATAAGCACATCCTTAATAGTGGTCCCTAGTCGTGGAAGTTCCGAGACAGGGCATCGATACTCCGAAGTAGACTAGTGTATACAGTCGAGATCCCGACGAGGGGCGGTGGCCACTGGTGTCAGTTGGATCACCTAAGATGTATACAGGTGCTCATTGGGTTATGAGTACACCGGACAGGACTCGCCGGAAACCTGCTAGTTGGTATTTATACCTAGCGTCAGATAGCAGTTCCCTGGTGACATGTGTACAGGTTAGTTCATCGACCTGAGGTCGTCATTTGTCTCGTGTGAGTTCCCACTGTGCTTTGATTTCTACCCTACCACAGCTCAAAGGAGTCGTGCAAACATGTATTTTTTGGGTACAGTCCCGAGCCACATGGAGGGAAGTGAGCGGATCGGCAGGGAATTCGTCTCTCCCGGTATTGGGGGTGAGATCGCGCTGTGTCTAAGAGAGCCATTACACAAAGTCCTTGTTTCCTGATTTAAAATCAGGAAAACCTACGGAAGAGGCATCACGTGCTAGCACGTGACCAGCGGTCACGTGTTGACACGTGATGACTAAGCAGCGGCAAAGAACAAAGCGCATAAGGAAGGGAAGCCCATTCTAGGGGGGTCACGTGCCTACACGTGACCAGGGGTCACATGCGTACACGTGACCAGCCTCAAGAGCCTTATTTTTATAACAGAATTAAATTCTGAGAAAAGATCTCTCAAGTTTTTCCAAAGTGGAAAAGAATTATTTGGAACCATTGGGTTAAAAATCTGAAGGTGATTAAATATCACCAATTTATGGAAAAATCTTGGACTTGGAAAGATTTCCCCCCTAAATCTAACCGAAATAACAAAGAGATACATTTGGATTTAAAATCCAATGGTGAATAAAATTCACCTAATAATCTAAAGGCCCAGATTAATGATGAACATAAATCAAATCTCTCAATAAACAAATCAAATCTTTCAGTGAAAGATTCACTAAAACTGATTGATCCTCTTCCTTCTCCTATAAATAGGAGCCAAAGGAGAGAGTTAAAAAAAGAAAGGAGAGAGAGAAATATACAGAGACATATACAGAGAGAAAGAGAGATAGAGCCTTGAGATTTTGGAAGAAATTGATCCTCTGCAAAAGAAAACCATAGGTAAGAAAGGAGAGGCTTAAAAAGAGAATTTAGTTCTCAAAAGAGTTTAACTCTTAGATAAAGAAAAGAACTTAGTTCTTCCTCTGGTGGAGGATCTGCAAAGTGCACATCTCCCCATGAATTGAGAATTTAATTCTCATTGGGTTGAGATCCTGCCATGCAGATCTAAAACACAGAGGAGGAACTAAGTTTTGAGAATTTAATTCTCACTAAATGATAGGAATTCAATTCCTTTGAGATAAAATTAGGGTTTAACCCTATGAGATAGGAATTTAATTCCTTCAAAATGAACAGAACTAGGGTTTAACCTTATTTGAGAACATAATTCTCTCAAAACTCACAGGAATTTAATTCCTTTAAGAAAAGAAATTAGGGTTTAACCCTATTAAGAATACAATTCATCAGAAGAAAACAGGAATTTAATTCCCCTAAAGTTTGTTGCTAGGGTTTAACCCTACGAAGAAATTATTTCTTAAAAGATGAACAGATCTTTAAAACATGAAAAGAGCCAGAGTCACGTGCTACCACGTGACCCCCGCAAAAACCCAAAGAAAAGAACTTTGAAGCAACACCTCACGTGTTACCACGTGACTCCTACGAAAACCTATAAAAAAGAACTTTGAGGCAACGCCTCACGTGCCCCACGTGATCTCCAAAGCACACAGAGAAAAAGACAAAAGAAAACAGAAAAAAGTTCTAGGGCGCCCTCACGTGTCGACACGTGACCCCAAATGAGCATTCTAACAGATCAAAGCGCAAGCCCCCATCACGTGCCCACACGTGATGGCTTTCAGAATTAAAAGTGTTAAAAACTTATCTGTAGAACAAAATAAAGGGCAACAGGGCGCTATCATGTACTACCACGTGACCCCTTGGCTGAAGCTTTAACAGACAAGCACCAAAATTCTCATCACGTGACGGCACGTGATACTTTAAAAGTATTCAAGACTTTTGACCGAATAAAATAAAGGGAAGCAGGGCGCCCTCACGTGTTACCACGTGACCCCTCTCGCCTTAGTGTTTAACACTAAATTGAAACTCTGTATCCAGTGTTTAACACTGATTCTCCTTAGTGTTTAACACTAATTTGGAAAACTCTATTTGCAGTGTTTGACACTGATTTGCTTAGTGTTTAACACTAATCTGAAAACTCTTTTCCCAGTGTTCAACACTGATTATCTTTTAGTGTTTGACACTAACTTGTCAATCTTTTCCCAGTGTTCAACACTGTTGGTCTATAGTGTTCAACACAAGTTTTAGCCCAATTGGCTAAAGTTTCCAGAGGCAAAGCCTCCCCTTCAATGAATCAACAGAGGGCCAATATCCCAAACATAATTGGACTTAGCCCAAGATGGCCATAAGTCCTCAATTCAAATTCAACTGGGCCAATGGGCTCATAATATGATAATTGACCCTAGTTTCCAAATTGGACTGCAGATCACTTAATCTACCACGGTTTAAAGGTACATCTCTTCACTCTTTTGATACCTGGCGTTGTAATTCCTCAACGTCTTCAAAGAGGTGACGGGTCCCGATAACCACATACATTGATACGGACTGTGGGGTCCTTAAACTCATGGACTACGACGTCCTTAACCTTGACCGTGATGTCTTAGAACTAACATTGGACTGTGGAGTCCTTAAATCCACGGACTACGACGTCCTTAACCTTGACCGTGATGTCTTAAAACTAACATTGGACTGTGGAGTCCTTAAATCCACGGACTACGACGTCCTTAACCTTGACCGTGATGTCTTAAAACTAATATCGGACTGTGGAGTCCTCAAATCCACGGACTACGACGTCCTTAACCTTGACCGCAACGTCTTAAAACTAACATTGGACCGCAATGTCCTTAAACTACCTATTGACCGCAATGTCAGTAAACTAAACAACAGGGCTCCCCTAATTGCTCTTTTGTCGGATCTAAACGATCCCGTTAAGTTGATCTTAGTCTAAAACTAGACTAACGTATCCTTAACAAACGTTTAAGTCGATCTTAGTCTCAAATGAGGCTAACGTATCCTTAAACATAAACCCCCAAACCCAAATCTAAGATAATACGGATTTGGACTAGTCCATGCCCTACGGGCGACGACATAACTCAGTCTCCGTATACAATCCACGGGCAACCAAACACAAAATAAACACACACGACACGAAGTGAAATTTCTGGAGAAAGAGAAAGTTGTTACCGCAATGCGGTAGCGTAATTAACTGCAGGGGCTTGCGCCTGCAGGGAAGAGCGTCCCCACAATCAAAAACCTCTCATGCGAGGGGGAATCTGACGAAGTCTGCTACATCGGACGCATCCTTTTAAACCTTCGATGCATGGTGCCATAAATCAACTTGGTATCTTCGGAGAGGTAGACGGATAGCACCAATTAGCATCTGCCCCGAATCTCAGGCAAGACGTCCCTGCTTCCTGGCCGCCATTCGGAGGGGAACAGATTCTGGCACGCCCGGTGGGACCTTTTACTCTTTCCACTCAACACTTCATGTGTCGTGATTCGCGAACCAATCACGGTTTGCTAATGGTTGCCCTTGGGTTGCGAGGTACTAAGACTTGGCGTTTTGCTTGGTGCAGAAAACAAAGGATCAATGGCGTTCAACTGCTCGAACTGCAAATGCAACCGACGCTCCGCCTCACCTGGAGGTGTAGCATATGGACCGCAGGATGCTTCCCTATTCACTATGCCTGTGGAGCAAGTGACCCAAGCTACTACCGGTCTATTCTTTGGGACCTTGCTCCCGCCGGTGAACATTGATATCCCAATGCCCGTACCGGAAGCTTCGAAGAAGTCGGTCTTCGATCGACTTGCTACTCCCACGGCCTCTCTCAATGGGTCGTCCAACTCCTCGGTCTTCTCCAGACTGGGCCAAAACTCCTGCGGGCCCACAATGAAGCTTGCAGTCCCAAAAAAGATTATTCCAAAAAGAGTAGCCAAATCTGCTCCTGAAGTCGCCAAGGCGGCTTCTCCTGCTAAGAGATCGATCTTCGCGAGACTGACTACCTCCGTTTCCCCTCCCGCTCAGAAAACTGTAGCTTCTCAACGAACGTCAGTCTTCAAGAGGCTGACACCGGCAACAGCCCTTCCCCGGAACAGGGGGCAAGATGCAGCCGTCGCTGAATCAGTCCCAACAACCCGTCATGCCCGACGTCGCCACTGGCGCCGGATAAGAAAGGCTGGGGGCAACTCCCCTACTGGGCTAACTCCACCAGCTCCAACGGTGGAAGTTAATGCTGCTGTCCCAACTGGGAACAGCTTTGAGCTGCTGAACAGGGTACGCAGAAACTCGTCAACTGCGTTGCTCAAAAGATCTCCTCCACCGGTAGAGACTGCCGTGGAAGCAGAAAAGCCGGAGCAGTCTCCTCAATCGCTGTCCTCCAGGATCTACAAGACATGGCGACAAGTCCGAGAATCTGTGATTGATCCTAATTACTCTCGCCAACACAAGAAGTCGAAAGGTCGGCCAGAAGAAAATTCCCCGATCAAGCAACGAAAGGTGACGACCAATTGGGTGCCCAAAGCAATGGCCCCCTCAACTTCAACGGCCTACAAGAGAAGAAAACCGGAGGAAGTCCCTGCTCCCGCAGCAAATGTCAAGGACAATAAGCCTAAACGCCCTAAGTCTGGGTGCATGATGGTGCATACGGTATACATGGCGCTGGGAAAAGAGGACAGCCGTACATCCACGGGTCATAGACCGCTTACGCGATCAGTGACCAAGGCTCAGGAGCAACAGCAGAAACTCCAGGAAATGATGACCGCGATGGCCGCGCTTACTGGGCCAAAAGAAAACCCTGAAATGTCTTCGGATGAACGCCAGGAGCAAGAAACTGACGCCGAATTCCTTCGTCGGATATTGGAGAAGAAGGATAAAGAGGCTGCTGAACAAGCAGCCAACATAAAGCGTATGGGCCTCCTGTTCCAAGACATGGTGGGGATGATGATCCAACAAGATCCTCCGGCCGAAGACCCTCCAATCGTTCTTGAAGACGACAGGGGAGAAACGTCAAATCCTCCGCTCGCTCTGTCAACAGCCAAGGAAGAGACAATCTCCAAAGCTGATCTAGACGAATATATAGCTCAGCAGATACGGGTTCACCAGGCGACTGAGGCAGCTGGTCAAGTTGTCAGGACGGGACGACCATATCCGAGCTGGTATGATCAGATCAAGTACCCGCCGGGTTACACAATACCAAAATTCCATGTCTATAAGGGGACAGGCAATCCCCATCAGCATGTGGCCCAGTTCAGGGCGCTTTGTGGCAACACTGGTAGCGACGATAAGCTCTTGCTTCGCCAATTCATCGGCAGTTTGTCAGAAACAGCGTTCGAGTGGTATTCTGAGCTCCCGAACGATTCCACCAAGACGTTCGCTGAAATGAAGTTGCTATTCACTCAGCGATTTACAAGCGCCAGCGAACGTACCCCGATAACAGCATTGATTAATGCCAGGGTGAAACCAGGTGAGATGTGGGTCCAGTACGCTATACGCTGGCGAAACTTATGGTCGAAATGCGAACAACGCATCGAGGAGGCACCCGCAGTGGGCATGTTCGTGGGTACCCTAGATCCTCACGCAACTATCTCACAGTTCATGATGTTTTTTAAGCCAACCACGTTCCAAGCTTTGATCGACAAGCTGGCCCAGATGGACCAGATGGGTCACAGACTGTCTCCCCCGAAGCCAGAACTTCGGAATGACAAGGGTAAAGGGAAGGCAACCTTCGTCGCGAATGCTCAGCAGCAACCCGGTGCCTCAAAGCTGGCGGATCAACTGGAAGAAAGACGGCGGTATTATAATGAGAAGATGAAGCGTCCCTACTCATTCCCACGGGATAAGACGAAGAGGCTATTTGAGCTGGCAACACGCAACAGGCTTATCAACTTGCCAAACCCGAGGCGACCGCCGCAACCCAGTGAGGTGAACAACCCTAACTACTGCCCTTACCATCAGACGGTAAGCCATCCGATTGAGGATTGCTTCGTCTTCAAAGGATGGATTGAAGATCAGTACCTACAGGGCAAGTTTACGCTGTCCGAGAAGTGGAAGGTGAACCCGCCACAACCTCACATTGCTAAGAAGACGGACACACCGGGGGCAACTTGTTCTTTCATTGAAGAAGCTCCATGGGAAATCGTGCTATCAGCTAAAACCAAAAAGATGTTGAGTGAGCTTCATGCATGCCCGGCGGTCGAATGGAAGAACCCGCTCGAGCCTCAAATCATCGAAGGGATGTTGAAGCCACGCCCAACTACAAAAATCGGCGGTGATGGCCCAAGTACTCATACCCAACCGTCAAAATCTTCGAAGAAAAAGAAGAAGAAATCCAAAAAGCCAGGGAAGTCTGGAGACAAGCGCATGGACTTGCAGAAGCAGATTGACGTGCTGGAAGAGTACAATCAGGAGGTGCGGACTCCCATTACACTCCAAGAATTCCTCAACCACGTCTTTCAGGAGGAAGATAATGGAAAAAGCTTGTCGGATGAATCCGAGGGATATGTGGCGAGTTGTCATGTGATCTTCCACTCGTTTATGGACGATGAAACAACCCCTGGCACCGAGAAACTGGGAGCGGAGCCTGGACCGGAGCTTGCGTGGCTGACGGACGAAATGATCGACGCCTTTCTAGACGAGATTCGTTTGAAAAGTAAAGCCGACCAGGAGCGTGAGATGGACGCATTAGAAGGAGACAAACGCAAGCGACTAAACGAAAGAGTCGAAGCACTCCCGCCAGATCAAAAGACATCCAAGGAGGGATAATGCGCTTCGCTTTCTTTTTAACAGAGCCGAGGCCGAACAATGAAGCCGAGTATGAAGCTTTGATAGCAGGCCTCGAGATCGCCATCGACATGGGAATTGAGAACCTCCTCATATACGGAGATTCCCAACTGGTCGTTAGTCAAGTAAATGGCGACTACCAAACGTGCAAACCCGAGATGGTGAAGTATGGCGAGAGAGTACAACAACTGCTGACTCAAATTCCCTCCTACGTGCTGGAAAGCATACCGCGTGCGGAAAATAGCAAAGCAGACACACTAGCCAAGCTCGCTAAAGAATTGGCCGACGAGAACCTCGATGACGTAAGAATCGTGGTACAAAGCCGTCGGGTACTTTCCCCTACAGAAATATCTCTGGAGTCACCCGAAGAAAAGGGAGCAACTGAGCAGACGGCCCTGCAAATAAATGACCGGGAAAAGGCTGAGGATTGGAGAGAAGTCTTTATAGACTACTTCAAATACCGTCGAATGCCTGAAGACGCGTCTTCAAAACATCAGCTTATAAAACGAGCTCTGCCTTTTTCCTTCGTCAATGATACTCTGTACAAGAGGTCATTTGACTCTCTGTGGTTGAGATGCCTGGGACCTGACGAAGCGAAAAGAGTCGTTCAGGAAGTTCACGACGGACTCTGCGGTTCTCACCAAGCAGGCCCGAAGATGAAGTTGAAGATTAAACGGATGGGGCTACTACTGGCCCACGATGATCCAGGACTGCCTCGAATACGTGAAGCAATGCCACTCGTGCCAGATCCCTGGGAACTTTATCCATCAGCATCCAAATTCACTCCATCCAACGGTGGCTAGCTGGCCGTTCGAAATGTGGGGGGCTGACGTAATCGGCCCTATCGAACCAGCATCATCCAGGGGACATCGTTTCATCCTGGAAACGACTGACTACTTCTCCAAATGGGCAGAAGCAATACCGCTGAGGGAGGTGAAGACGGAGAATATTCTCCATTTCTTCAAGACGCACGTCATTTATCGGTTTGGAACTCCGCGACGGATCATTTCCGATAACGGGCCAGCCTACAGAAGCCACAAGATCAGTCACTTCGCACAACAACACAATATAGACTGGAGATATTCCTCAGTTTATAATCCCCGAGCTAATGGTCTAGCCGAGGCTTTCAACAAAACCTTGACAAAGATCGTGAAGAAGACGGTGTCCCGAAATAAGAAGGACTGGCACGAGAGACTGCAAGAAGCACTTTGGGCGTATCGAACTACGTTCAAAACGACCACAAACACAACGCCATACGCGTTGGTATTTGGTACGGAAGCAGTACTTCCCCTTGAGATAGAGCTATCTTCTCTACGAGTGGAAGTCCACTACGAGCTGACGAACGAAGAAAATGCCCACCTTCGGCTTGAGGAGCTTGACGCCCTTGATGAAACACACGGCTCATAGCGCAACAAAATCTGGAGGCTTACAAAGCGAAGATGACGCGCTCATACGAAAAATTGACTAGGCCGAGGACATTCCGCCAAGGCGAGCTCGTGCTAGTGGTCAAAAGACCTATGATTCCCAATCGCGCCAAATGGGGAAAATTCGAGCCGAACTATGAAGGCCCGTACATCATAGACAAGGTCTACCAAGGTGGAGCATATCTGCTCATGGATATGCACGGTGAAAGACCTTTCAGGCCAATAAACGGTCGCTTCCTGAAGAAATACTACGCTTAATAGGTCAAGGCCTAGGTCAATGATAGATGACAACGACTATGTCCACTCGCCATCTTCCTAAGCCCGAACTCTATGAGTAGTAACCGGCCTTCTTCAACGACGGACCGAAATGTCCTTAAACTAATGACGGACCGAAATGTGTTTAAACTAGTAACAGACCGAAACGTCCCTAAACTAACAATGGACCACTATGTCCTAAAACTAGTTGTTGACCGAGATGTCGATAAACTACGGTGGATTGCAGCGTCTCAAAGCCGATACAAAAAAAAATAAAAATATAAAAAAAAAAATAATAATAAAAATAAAAACGGTATGTCCATAAGCAAAATGGGCACGGATGAAAACCCGAAAGGGCTCCGTGAGTAAAAACAGCAGGGCTACCGGCGAGTGTTTGTGAAAACCCGAAAGGGCGCAACCTCGTTAAAAGACACTTACAGGGTCCTCACGACCTTGTAAGGAGAAACCACCCACGTGAGATCCTTACGACTCACAAGGGAGCAACACACTTAGGAGTCTTCACGACTCCTAAGGAGAAATTACACTTGCGAGATCCTCATGACTCGTAAGGAGAACTCTCTTATGGGACCCTCACGGCTCATAAGATTTGAAAGTCTTAAGTTACAGAAACCTGAACCTGTTCTTAAGCAAACCCCCCACAACCTTCGACATTGACCTACAGGCGGCTCAATACTGACCCTTGTATACAATCCACGGGCGTGAATAAACATTTCCCCAGCAAAGTCCCACCCGCGACTAGGGATATGTCCATATGGGGAACAACCCTTGTAAGTCCTCTCGACTTATGAGGAGAAAACGCTCTTGTAGGATCCTTACGACTTACAGAGGAACATACGCTTAGGAATCCTCACGATTCCTAAGGAAAAAACACACCTGCAAGATCCTCACGACGTGTAGGGAGAAATACCTTTGTGAGACCCTTACGGCTCATGAAGTCAAAAGCCTTAGTCGACAGGACCCTTAACCCTGTTTACTAAGCCACCTTTGGTCAACATCAACAGAGGCAAATGATGATTCGCTCTTGGCAACATCCCAGTTGCAGCGGTGCTGATGCCGAAATCGGTGTCTAAAATCCAAGCTTGCAGCGAAATGGCTAGCGAGCCACACATGCATACGAAATAGCCGAAATGATGGGGCAATTTGCAATAAAAAGCAGAAAATAAAAATGTATGCATGAAAAATAGCCGAAATGATTGGGCAACTCGCAATAAAAAGCAGTGAAAAATAAAATAAAATAAATAGCCGAAATGATTGGGCACCGCGAAAAAATAGCCGAAATGATGGGGCAATCGCGACCTTCGCGATATAAAAGCTGAAATGATAGAGCATCGCGGAAAAAGAAATAAAATAAAAATTAAATTTACGCCCTACAGGTGATCTTACATCTATCCCTGTATACAATCCAGGGGCGCAAACAAAGAAGGAATTGCACTCCTCCTCTCCCAGGTTTCATCAGAAGAAGAAGCCAAATCTCGATGAGTCACAGATAGCCTGGAGACTATCTCGACGTTCGTCTCATTGCAGCAGACACAACATCAAGCAAAGTGGAACAGCGGCAACTCCCAGTTCCATGACTCAGCGATGTACTCCCACTGAGAGTCGAATCCCAACTCCGTGAAATGCGGATACAATCAGCAAAATTCCTTGTTACGTGGAACGCGGATAACGTCACTCTTTGACCCCGTGGAAAACGTTCAGAGCGGATCCTGGTCCTCGCAGAACAGGACAGTGAACCCGTGTGAAGCATCCAGAGTGGAGCCTAGCCCTCGCCGAGCACGGCAGTGAACCCGTGTGAAGCATCCAGTGCAAAATTCCTGGTTACGTGGAACGCGGATAACGTCACTCTTTGACCCCGTGGAAAACGTCCAGAGCGGATCCTGGTCCTCGCAGAGCACGGCAGTGAACCCGTGTGAAGCATCCAGAGTGGAGCCTAGTCCTCGCCGAGCACGGCAGTGAACCCGTGTGAAGCATCTAGCGCAAAATTCCTGGTTACGTGGAACGCGGATAACATCAATCTTTGACCCCGTAGAAAACGTCCAGAGCGGATCCTGGTCCTCGCAGAGCACGGCAGTGAACCCGTGTGAAGCATCCAGAGCGGAGCCTAGCCCTCGCCGAGCACGGCAGTGAACCCGTGTGAAGCATCTAGTGCAAAATTCCTGGTTACGTGGAACGCGGATAACGTCACTCTTTGACCCCGTGGAAAACATCCAGAGCGGATCCTGGTCCTCGCAGAGCACGGCAGTGAACCCGTGTGAAGCATCTAGAGCGGAGCCTAGTCCTCGCCAAGCACGGCAGTGAACCCGTGTGAAGCATCTAGTGCAAAATTCCTGGTTACGTGGAACGCGGATAACGTCACTCTTTGACCCCGTGGTAAACGTCCACAGCGGATCCTGGTCCTCGCAGAGCACGGCAGTGAACCCGTGTGAAGCATCCAGAGCGGAGCCTAGTCCTCGCCGAGCACGGCAGTGAGCCCGTGTGAAGCATCTAGCGTAAAATTCCTGGTTACGTGGAACGCAGATAACGTCACTCTTTGACCCCGTGGAAAACGTCCAGAGCGGATCCTGGTCCTCGCAGCGCACGGCAGTGAACCCGTGTGAAGCATCCAGAGCGGAGCCTAGACCTCGCCGAGCACGGCAGTGAACCCGTGTGAAGAATCTAGTGCAAAATTCTTGGTTACGTGGAACGCGGATAACGTCACTCTTTGACCCCGTGGAAAACGTCCAGAGCGGATCCTGGTCCTCGCAGAGTACGACAGTGAACTCGTGTGAAGCATCCAGAGCGGAGCCTAGTCCTCGCCGATCACGGCAGTGAACCCGTGTGAAGCATCTAGCGCAAAATTCCTGGTTACGTAGAACGCGGATAACTTCACTCTTTGACCCCGTGGAAAACGTCCAGAGCGGATCCTGGTCCTCGCAGAGCACGGCAGTGAACCCATGTGAAGCATCCAGAGCGGAGCGTAGCCCTCGCCGAGCACAGCAGTGAACCCGTGTGAAGAATCTAGTGCAAAATTCTTGGTTACGTGGAACGCGGATAACGTCACTCTTTGACCCCGTGGAAAACGTCCAGAGCGGATCCTAGTCCTCGCAGAGCATGGCAGTGAACCCGTGTGAAGCATCCAGAGCGGAGCCTAGTCCTCACCGAGCACGACAGTGAACCCGTGTGAAGCATCTAGCGCAAAATTCCTGGTTACGTGGAACGCGGATAACGTCACTCTTTGACCCCGTGGAAAACATCCAGAGCGGATCCTGGTCCTCGCAGAGCACGGCAGTGAACCCG
This sequence comes from Agapanthus africanus, assembly GCA_030015575.1. Lineage (NCBI taxonomy): Eukaryota > Viridiplantae > Streptophyta > Magnoliopsida > Asparagales > Amaryllidaceae > Agapanthus > Agapanthus africanus. Next base: position 336,457,470 of record JASDDO010000004.1, on the reverse strand, counting down.
TGTGAAGCATCCAGAGCGGAGCCTAGCCCTCGCCGAGCACGGCAGTGAACCCGTGTGAAGCATCTAGCGCAAAATTCCTGGTTACGTGGAACGCGGATAACGTCACTCTTTGACCCCGTGGAAAACGTCCAGAGCGGATCCTGGTCCTCGCAGAGCACGACAGTGAACCCGTGTGAAGCATCCAGAGCAAACACCGGACTGTGGAGTCCTTAAAATCCACGGACTATGATGTCCTTAACCTCGACCGTAATGTCTTAAAACTAGCGACCAACCACGATGATTCTAGACTGATTTTACCTTGGTTAAAGGGTACATCTCTTCACTCCTTTGATATTTGGCGTTGTAATTCCTCAACGTCTTCAAAGAGGTGACGGGTCCCGGTAACCACACATTTCGCTGACTGTGGAGTCCTTAAACCCACGGACTATGAGGTCCTTAACCTTGACCGTGATGTCTTAAAACTAACACCGGACTGTGGAGTCCTTAAATCCACGGACTATGAGGTCCTTAACCTTGACCGTGATGTCTTAAAACTAACATTGGACTGTGGAGTCCTTAAATCCATGGACTATAAGGTCCTTAACCTCGACCGTGATGTCTTAAAACTAACATTGGACTGTGGAGTCCTTAAACCCACGGACTATGAGGTCCTTAACCTTGACCGCGATGTCTTTAAACTAAGGTACCCTGGAGAACATCCCAAAGCAACCCCTGACCCCGTGAAATACGGATAAGGGCGACCGCACTCAGCACTTGTGGGTCCTCACGACCTGCAAGGAAGAAAACTCTCTTGTGAGATCCTTACGACTCCCAAGGGAGAACCCGCTTAAGAATCCTCACGACTCTTAAGAAGAACTTACGCCTACGGGATCCTCTCGACCTGTAGGGAGAAAAACTCTTTATGAGACCCTCACGGCTCATAAAGCTCAAAAGTCTTAGGAGGCAGATCTTAACCCTGAATCCTAAGCCATCGATGCCCTGCAAAGGAGATCTAGAATGCATTCAATAAAAAGGAGACACACCATTGAGAAGAAAAATCTGTTTTTATTCATAAACCAAAATGATACAAAGTACAATTCATGAAAGAACAAAAAGAAAATACTCTCATTCAGGAGTATGTACAAAAAAGAAAGGAAAAAAATACAAGTTTTTCAAGCCGGCGGGCGATTCAGCAATTCTGCTAGCTCATCCTGCTTTTGCTGGGCCGCAGCTTCATGATCTAGGATCGCCAGGAGACGGGCCTCCGCCTGAGCTTGCTGGGCCTGATAGGAGGCAAGCCGACTTTCAAGCTCTTTCTCGGTGGCCTTGTGAGCCTCGACCCTCTCGCGAGTGAACACGGCTGCTTTATCAAGAGCCACCACCTCTTTGATAGACTCATGAAGCACCAGCCAGAGCTCATACGCTTTGTTGGCTTTGGCTGTAAGGCTGGTCTGAAGCTCGCTCAATGCCTTGGAGGACAGCTCCCTCTCCGAGAATTTACGGCCGAGCCTCTTCTCGCACGACGTCATGTTTGCCGCGCACCGTGCTATCAGCCCCCGTAACTCCGCCTTTGCAGCCACGACCTCCGAGGAAAGGTGGGAACATTCAAGGGCGTGCAAGAAAGCCTCCACATGCCGACAGAACTCCACCCAGACTCGCACCACCTCTTCATTATGGTAGGTGGCAAGAAAAGGAAGAGAACCGTTAGCTTCGGCGGCAAATGCTTCAGCTGTGGTCGCGCTGCCAGCACGGAGCTCCTCAATAAAAAATGATAAGGAAACAAGGCTTAATTGGGCCAAGCGTTCTGAAGCCCGCAGAGCATAGGGGCCGGGCGGCATAACAATGCGCGATTCCAATGCTATGGAGGCTGGCAGGGCTGTTCAGATTTGAAAGATGTCAATAAAACTCTTAAGCAAAAGAACAAATGGGACTATAATGAAATGTCACTTACCTACGGTCATGCAAGTAGGAGCTGAAGGTTCCCCTGGCCCTTCAACGACCTCGACCTCGTCGTCAGCTTCCAAAACTGTAAGAGACATCAACGTCATTTCGCAAAATGGCAACGATGCTATAATAAAAAAATAGCGAACAACGCTAACCTTGCCCAGAGGAAAGGACAATGCGCTGAGGGGAGATCGCCTGCGGAGCTGCCATCTCCAATAAATGCTGAAACGATTGCCGAGACGACAAATCAGCAATAGGGGCCGCCAGCCCGCGCAATTCTGGGGAAGACAAAAGAGTTCAAACCACGGAAAGATTGTTAATTTAAAATGCAGAAGGTTACCTTCAACACTCCTCCCGTTCTGAGTCGGGGGGATAGCGGCTTCGACGGCCTCTGCCGTGACCTCGGGCTCCAACAAAGGGAGGGTGGTCCCGACTACCTCCATCTCAGCCTCTGGGCCGCCTTCGGGGAGAGTCGTTGGGGCGGTGACCACCAAAGGAGCCTCCCCCAAAGGAGCAAGCGCTCCGTGATCAATAACTGCCACTGGAGGCTCTATTGTAAGAGGAGCAACCTCATTAACCCCCTCCACATCGAGCAATGCTTCATCGGGAATGTCGACAAGCTTTAGCTTCAATAAGCTTGTAGGGACCTCCCCCATCGTCGAAGATTCTGCACAATTCACATAAGAATAAGGATACATGCATACAGGCGTAAACAATCTGAAATGCTACAAAGAAGTATAAAGACATACCAATGCGTAACGAAGCCTTCAATATGGCTTCTTCAAGCCGCTGCTCCTTCTCAAGAAGGCGTGCTCGTCGGGGTTCGAGGGTGGACTCGTGGCCGCCGGTCCATAAAGAAAGCACGTCCGCTGCGTCCTCTGAAGCAGCCTGCTTCAAGACCTTTTCCCCCATTCCTCCAAAGGGCCTATAAACCGCCGCCGAATCCACGAAGGGTCTTCGTAAAAGATTACAGCAGGATAGGGCTTCTTTGGAACCTTGGCGTTCTGAGACGCGTCTTTGGAACACCTTATAGCCTCAGCCAACTGTATGGCTTCCTCAGCGGCTGAACTAGGAAAAAGTAATTCAGCATTTGATTCCGGTAAGGCCAACGGCTCATCTTCAAGAATGGGCTCAGACTCCGTTAAAGAGTCGAGCAAATTAGTATCCACCTTCCTTCGACGCTTGGACCCAGAACCAGTCGCCGAGGACAACCGCTTCCTTCCCCGCGGAGCCTTGGTGCGGAGCCGGCCCACTTCGCCCTCAACACCCTCACCCGGTGCCACAACCGAGGATGATACCGCCATTGTCGATGCCACGGAGGGTGGTGCTGCCTCGGGTGGCGGCACTACTACCGGAGCCCATCTACCCCACGGCCGAGTACCCAGGGGCATACCAGCCGTTGGAGTAAGATCCACCCCCGACTCTCCCGGAATAAGCGCGGTGCCAATATCCCTCAGAGGGAAGCGGACCAGGGCGCGCGGTCGCAGCGTACCTCCCGCGGCCGAAACTTGAGTAGGGGCACCGTGACCAAGAAGTACCCTTCTTTCCTCAATGATAACCGGGTTGATTCGGTGGAGATACCAACCCGTAAACGACCCCACGCATCGGGGGATGTAATCGCCATCATGTATCATGAACTGAGAACCGGTGTTCAGCCTCACAAAATGATGGGCGGCATCTCGAACGGCCTCGAGCGAAGGAACCGGCGCGACTATGAAAGCTTCGAACGGGACACCCTGATCATAGCCGAACTGCCGGGCAAAGCGGTGCGGATTGTACCGCATGAAAAGGGCCGCGCTATCCTGATGGAATACCAGGTAACCCGGTCTAATTGCATATAAGCACGCGGCCTCCCGGGGCTTCAAAGTGGGCGCGTTATCTTTCGACCAGTCCCAAAGCGGCTGGGCCGAACCCGCGGAAGAAGATAAGACCCGATCATTAAATATTAATCCGCCGGCAGTAGCGTAAGGAGAAATCAACGCCCGAATAGCCCCGAATTGAGCTGGGTTAGCGGCAGAAGCATCCACCAATCGCATAAGCCGAGGGAAAGTGTAGGCGTCGTAGAATGCGGGCCTTTGATGCATAGCGAAAGCACCTAAAACGTGCATCTTGATCCAAGACGTAAAGTAATGAAGCAGAAAGTTTACCACCTTTACGCCAGGAGTGGAAGTGTTAGCTGCAGCGCCCAGCCCGTGATAAAGATGCGCCAATGCCGGGATGCCAATAGCCAACCGTGTTCCCTCCGCTATACGGTGAGCCGGATAGATGACCGAAGCTCTCATAAAGCGGCGATGCATAGGAATGACAAACCAACTGAGCCAGACACTGATGAACCCAACGAAGAACGTCTTCTCGTCCATGCCGGGAGCTGCGATGGATTCAAAAGAAATCGGCGACATTATGGGGATGTAGTATTGCGGTAGATCCGATTCTTTAGTCGGCAGCTTTTTCGGACCAAACCCAAAGGGGTCGTTAATATTCGCAAACTTCGGAGCTGTTTTCGACAAAGCGCTCTCGCGAAGGAAACATGCAATGAAGCTCTTAAAGGTAACGCCCTGCTCCTCGGATTCGGTGAACAGTCGATCAAAGATACCCAGCATGTTGATCAGGCTGGGACGCTTGTGACGGACGGCGTTCTCGGCAGACAAACCGTCAAGCGGTGCGGGCTCGGGTTCAAAGATGTATTCATCAGAGGGCAGCAACTCCTCATAAAGTGTCCCACGGATTGGCAGCCCTGAGATCTCATAAAATTCCCCCAAAGAGATCGAAACCTCTCTGTCCCCCAGAAGAAAGGTGTTGGTAGGGAGATTCCATTAATTCAAAAACGCCTTAACCCACCAAACGTGCAGGGATTGATAATAGAAGAGCGATGCATATATTGCCTGGTAAAGTCCCACCTTCTGCAACCGCGCACGATGGGTAGCAAGGACTTAGCGAGCCCAGAGAAGGTAGCCCGTGGGATGTCGAGGAGTGAGCCCTATCTTATAAATCTGCCCCCATGGGTGGGCCTCACCCTGACAAATGCGACGTCCCAGGATGTCTATAGCGGGGACCGGATGGTTCGGGATACCGGTTGTTGAAGGCTCGAGTCGTCCCGTTGGAGTCCAGTTTGGCATCTCCACAGTGAAAACCGTCCTCGGAGGGTCCATCGGCAAGAACGGGAAAGTGGGCTCTGTCGGCACTTCACAGAGAAAGCTCCGGCGACCCTGGATGATATGACTGTACCAAGTCCCCCATAGAAGTAGGCTGATACAGTTCGGGTCATGAGCCCGGATCATCGCTATCGCTTCCTCGTCAGATGGTGATTGAGGAAAAGCGGCCTCCGAGCGAGTAAAGGGAAAGCACGGAACAGAAGCCATTGCACCTGAAATCAAGTAAAAGAAAACTATCAAAAGCGAAGCCAGCAATATATATACATGCATGAACATGAAGACAGTTGAAGAAAGCGACAGCAGACTCTTTTTATGGAACCATTGGCTACAAAACACATGGGCCCCACAGAATCAGGTTGACGGCTCGTTAATAATGAGACCAAGCAATTGTAATAAGACAAAGGGGATATCCTCATTAAATAGGCAGTGGGTTTCAAATGGCCCTACACATTCTCCTAAAAGACATCCACCTTGGACTCTACAACAAATCACACAGGATCAAGGGAATTAAATTCCCAGACAAGACATCATTGCAAGCTTCGTCTTTGTTGAGTACAGAAGGACAACCTAGGGCAAGAAAATCCTAAGAAGCCTCCATGTGAAGAACTGAGTTCTTCATAGGGATTAAATTCCTTATTAAGAGAAGGGAAGTAAATTCCCAGAGGCATTTTCTTCAAACGGAATTAAAATTCCTTAGAAAGAGGCAACGGATCTCATCATCTCCCTGAAAGCTCAAATGAACCTTAGGAGATCCATTGTTCGAAGATTGAATGGTTCTCTATTTTCGTTGATGAATTTAAAAAAAGATGGGTTCATATTAAAAGGGGTGAAACCCTTGATGTGGATTTAAAATCCAGAAAGTTTGTTTTAATGAAGGTTCTTCGATCATCATTACCTGAAAGGAAGAGTCTTTCTTGAACAGAGTTAAACTCTGAAAATTTCCCAAGGCAGAGAACTAAGCTCTGAAAAAAGAGAATTAAATTCTCAAAAGAAGGAAGTTCTCAAAGAAGGAAAATGAGCAAAATGGAGGCTCTTCTGAAAAGACATGGGCATTTATAAGATGTGATGGAAACGCTTCATCTCCCCGATTCCCTAGATGGATCCAACGGTCACAAAAGTGACAGCGTTGCACTCACACGCAGACACGTGAGAACAACGCTGTGGGGGCATTTGTTTCCTGATTTAAAATCAGGAAAACCTACGGAAGAGGCATCACGTGCTAGCACGTGACCAGTGGTCACGTGTTGACACGTGATGACTAAGCAGCGGCAAAGAACAAAGCGCGGAAGGAAGGGAAGCCCATTCTAGGGGGGTCACGTGCTTACACGTGACCAGGGGTCACATGCGTACACGTGACCAGCCTCAAGAGCCTTATTTTTATGACAGAATTAAATTCTGAGAAAAGAACTCTCAAGTCTTTCCAAAGTGGAAAAGAATTATTTGGAACCGTTGGGTTAAAAATCTGAAGGTGATTAAATATCACCAATTTATGGAAAAATCTTGGACTTGGAAAGATTTCCCCTCTAAATCTAACCGAAATAACAAAGAGATACATTTGGATTTAAAATCCAATGGTGAATAAAATTCACCTAATAATCTAAAGGCCCGGATTAATGATGAACATAAATCAAATCTCTCAATAAACAAATCAAATCTTTCAGTGAAAGATTCACTAAAACTGATTGATCCTCTTCCTTCTCCTATAAATAGAAGCCAAAGGAGAGAGTTAAAAAAAGAAAGGAGAGATAGAAATATACAGAGACATATACAAAGAGAAAGAGAGATAGAGCCTTGAGATTTTGGAAGAAATTGATCCTCTGCAAAAGAAAACCCTAGGTAAGAAATGAGAGGCTTAAAAAGAGAATTTAGTTCTCAAAAGAGTTTAACTCTTAGATAAAGAAAATAACTTAGTTCTTTCTCTGGTGGAGGATCTGCAAAGTGCACATCTCCCCATGAATTGAGAATTTAATTCTCATTGGGTTGAGACCTGCCATGCAGATCTAAAACACAGAGGAGGAACTGAGTTTTGAGAATTTAATTCTCACTAAATGATAGGAATTCAATTCCTTTGAGATAAAATTAGGGTTTAACCCTATGATATAGGAATTTAATTCCTTCAAAATGAACAGAACTAAGGTTTAACCCTATTTGAGAACATAATTCTCTCAAAACTCACAGGAATTTAATTCCCTTAAGAAAAGAAATTAGGGTTTAACCCTATTAAGAATACAATTCTTCAGAAGAAAACAGGAATTTAATTCCCCTAAAGTTTGTTTCTAGGGTTTAACCCTATGAAGAAATTAATTCTTAAAAGATGAACAGATCTTTAAAACATGAAAAGAGCCAGAGTCACGTGCTACCACGTGACCCCCGCAAAGACCAACAGAAAAGAACTTTGAAGCAACACCTCACGTGTTACCACGTGACTCCTACGAAGACCTATAAAAAAGAACTTTGAAGCAACGCCTCACGTGCCCCACGTGATCTCTAAAGCACACAGAGAAAAAGACAAAAGGAAACAGAAAAGAGTTCTAGGGCACCCTCACGTGTCGACACGTGACCCCTAATGAACATTCTAACAGATCAAAGCGCAAGCCCCCATCACGTGCCCACACGTGATGGCTTTCAGAATTAAAAGTGTTAAAAACTTATCTGTAGAACAAAATAAAAGGCAACAGGGCGCTATCATGTGCTACCACGTGACCCCTTGGCTGAAGCTTTAACAGACAAGCACCAAAATTCTCATCACGTGACGGCACGTGATACTTTAAAAGTATTCAAGACTTTTGACCGAATAAAATAAAGGGAAGCAGGGCGCCCTCACGTGTTACCACGTGACCCCTCTCGCCTTAGTGTTTAACACTAAATTGAAACTCTGTATCCAGTGTTTAACACTGATTCTCCTTAGTGTTTAACACTAATTTGGAAAACTCTATTTGCAGTGTTTGACACTGATTTGCTTAGTGTTTAACACTAATCTGAAAACTCTTTTCCCAGTATTCAACACCGATTATCTTTTAGTGTTTGACACTAACTTGTCAATCTTTTCCCAGTGTTCAACATTGTTGGTCTATAGTGTTCAACACAAGTTTTAGCCCAATTGGCTAAAGTTTCCAGAGGCAAAGCCTCCCCTTCAATGAATCAACAGAGGGCCAATATCCCAAACATAATTGGACTTAGCCCAAGATGGCCATAAGTCCTCAATTCAAATTCAACTGGGCCAATGGGCTTATAATATGATAATTGACCCTAGTTTCCAAATTGGACTGCAGATCACTTAATCTACCATGGTTTAAAGGTACATCTCTTCACTCCTTTGATACCTGGCGTTGTAATTCCTCAACGTCTTCAAAGAGGTGACGGGTCCCGATAACCACATACATTGATACGGACTGTGGGGTCCTTAAACTCATGGACTACGACGTCCTTAACCTTGACCGTGATGTCTTAAAACTAACATTGGACTGTGGAGTCCTTAAATCCACGGACTACGACGTCCTTAACCTTGACCGTGATGTCTTAAAACTAACATCGGACTATGGAGTCCTCAAATCCACAGACTACGACGTCCTTAACCTTGACCGCAACGTCTTAAAACTAACATTGGACCGCAATGTCCTTAAACTACCTATTGACCGCAATGTCAGTAAACTAAACAACAGGGCTCCCCTAATTGCTCTTTTGTCGGATCTAAACGATTCCGTTAAGTTGATCTTAGTCTAAAACTAGACTAACGTATCCTTAACAAACGTTTAAGTCGATCTTAGTCTCAAATGAGGCTAACGTATCCTTAAACCTAAACCCCCAAACCCAAATCTAAGATAATACGGATTTGGACTAGTCCACGCCCTACGGGCGACGGCATAACTTAGTCTCCGTATACAATCTACGGGCAACCAAACACAAAATAAACACACACGACACGAAGTGAAATTTCTGGAGAAGTGGAAAGTTGTTACCGCAATGCGGTAGCGTAATTAACTGCAGGGGCTTGCGCCTGCAGGGAAGAGCGTCCCCACAATCAAAAACCCCTCACGCGAGGGGGAATCTGACGAAGTCTGCTACATCGGACGCATCCGTTTAAACCTTCGATGCATGGTGCCATAAATCAACTTGGTATCTTCGGAGAGGTAGACGGATAGCACCAATTAGCATCTGCCCCGAATCTCAGGCAAGACGTCCCTGCGTCCTGGCCGCCATTCGGAGGGGAACAGTCCTCGGCCGAGGCAGGAGATTTACTGGTAGGTACTCCAGTAGTATCTCAGGGTGTTGTGGGCTACACTCCGACACGACTTATACCGCTATTGGGGGTCTGACGTTACCAGCCCCTAGGCCCGATATGCGATACTCATAGACGAACGGACCGGACTGTATGTATATTGTCACTATTAGGCTCAGTAGGGTTTCAGGATGAGTTCGCTCATCGGCTACCCTTGAGGTCAGCATATGGACAGCCGTTACGCACTGCTAGTGCCACTGACGTGCTTGTGGTTAAACCCACTGCCAGGGTACTGACGTGTCATTAGAGTCCCCCACAGATAGTTTCCCAAGTTCGAGCGAAACGTTGTAGAGACCGTATGGTTTTATGGCAGGGTTCGGAAAATGCACGTGCGTTTACGCACGTGTCATATTTCGGGTAGATAATACTGGTGGGCTTTGGTTTAAGCCGGATCCATGTATTATACTGTGTAGATATAATATCTTTGTCTCAGTTGCATTTGTATTCGGTCGTAATACAAATACGGGTATGTTTATACTGTTACGGGATTATCCTGAAATTCGTTTCGGGATCGCTTTTCGAAGTTGCCAGTTTTCTATCACCCGTCTTAAACATTCGGTTTAATATGGATTTATCTTTTCTTCATGAGGGTGAGTCATGAGTGTGGAAGCTTCTTGAATGGTGACTAGGTTTAGTGTGTCACCATTTTGCATTAAATGGTTGATGATTAGGATTAGTGATTCATTGTTTGCATTGAATGTTTTGTGAGGTGTTTTAAGTGACTCGTTCATATTCATTATTGCTTATGGTCACCCCCCCCTTTGCTCCAACACTCACCCCACCTTTTTATATGTGCCCGGCCATTCATTTGGAAGAAAGAAGATATGGTTGTTAAAAATGAGATGATAGATTTGTTCATAAATATTTCATAGCTCATTTTTTTTATCAAAGTTTCAAAAAGGAAACTTTATTAACCGTTCATCCATGGTTTTGGATGAAGCGAGACAAAGTGTTCTACTCATTCTCTACATCTATCTTGGACATGTCGGCTAGCAAACTTCATGTCCGAGTTGCCTCGGTTCAGAGGCGGGAGCCCGTTTAAAGATCCGTAGATGTGGTGCCACCTCGACGAGGAGTCAGGAGATCGGAGCAGCCACAACAAAGCGTGGGATGATGGTTAAAGATCGAAGGACTCGGATCATTCGGTATAGCCTTTCTATCCACTTTGTAGTTTGTTAGTTTAGCGTTAATGGCAGATCCGGGTTATAGTATGCGATAGCGCCAGTTATAAAAGTTTTTGTTCCGCATTTGGCGTCAGATTGACGGCCGAGGCGCTACCGTAGACTTACATGGTATCAGAGCCAGGCCATTAAGCTTTACTAACTTGTTCTAACGCGTTTAAAATATCGATTGAACGGAATTTCGAAAACCGCATTTTTCTGTGTAAAGTTTCTGTCGATTTTTAAAACAGGCCTAAAAATCATTTTGAGCATCTCAGAAAATTGAGCAGGCTTTTTTAAGAATTCTGGTGAAATTTGGTCGACTGAAGCTACAGTACGGCCGCGGAACCGCCGCACAAACCAGGTTTTGGCCGCGGTTCTGCGACCATTTAGTGGCTACAGTGCACCAAAATTCTACAGTAGGGTCTTCATGTAAAAGTGTGGTTTCTGGAATATTTCTTTTGGGCCAAGATTTTATTACTGTACTGCAGATGTACGTGGGGCCCACTTCGGGAAGTTTTGTCGATCGAAATTTTAAACGTGTTAGTTTACAGTACTTACATTATATCTCCGACCGTGAATATCATTCGAGCGGTAAATTGCGTCTAATTGCTATAGTCCTTTTAGACGGATTTGCGAACGTGACATTCGCGTTGATGTTCTGTGTTGTGCTGTGATGTTGCGGATTTGTCGTGGTGGATAGCAGTGTGCAATGGTAGTGCAGTTTGGATTTATTTGTACATTTGATATTGCGGGGCGAGCGTCCAACATGTGGACTGCCGTCTCTGCCTGTTTGTATAATATTCTTTTGGGGCACGACCGGGCTGAGGTCGATGTACCCGTTGTACATATTTTTCATTTCTGTACTAGGTTTTACCCCGCGACGGAGTGCACGGATAGCCGGGTTCTGGAGGGCAACGGGTCCGCATCTCATGGCTTTGAGAGGCAGAGGGGCCTCACTCTAGAATTGGCAGACTATTCGCCGCACTCGTAGGGGGTCCAGGTTGACCCAAGGAGGGGTGCTCAGGTTACCGGATTCTGTGAAGTGCAGGGTGGTCCATTCACTTTGCTGTAGGGGGCTGCCTCGCTTCAGGTTTTGGCAGGTAACTTGCCGCACCCGTAGGGGTCTAGGTTTCATTGCACAGGCTATCCACACGACCGGGGGAACGTCTGGTTTCAGCAGCGGCTCTGTGAAACCCGGGGATCCCAGATTATCTGTATTGTTCTGTGATGCTTATTACTTTTCTGTAATGTTGCATTTATCACGCCTGGAGCGATTATTGTATATTGGTATATATACTAGTAGATGTTGTATATGTTTTGCACCCGCGCTAGTTCAGTCCCCGCTCTGTCGTTAGTTAAGTAACCTAACGGGTGATGACGGGACCCAGTGACGAATACGGATGGCATATACGTACATTTTATTTTCGTTCTTTTCTGGTGTGATTAATTGATGGGACTGCGTTGATTCTGATCAATGCAAAGGAAAAAAACCTGTTTGGATGTTGTTGGAACAGTTTTAAAAAGTGTTATTACAAAGACGTTTTCTTTTGTTATGCATAGTGGTATTCGGTTGGAATATCCTGCACCTCATTCGACGAGGCAAAGGGCCGATATCCCTTCACCGGGAGTGACCCCTTGGGCAGAAGTTTGCGTCAGGGTAATAAATTCACTATAGTCGATTACAAGTTGCTTTGCATCGCGATATTCAGTTGGAACATCCTGCACCTCATTCCACGAGGAAAGAGCCAAGATCCCTTCATCGGGAGTGACCTCTTTAGCAAAGGTTTTCGTCACTATATTTTTATAAAAAGCTATCAGGTTCCTTCAATGAGATCAAGTTCATTACGTTAAAGGTTTTTCGCCAAAAACCAGCCGTAGCCCTCCGTCATTTCATATGAATGGTCAGTAGTATTCAAGCTATGTTGGTCTGGCCCTTAGCCAGGACATAGTGATTGGTAGCTGCTGGGGTGTTCACATGTTGCATAGATAGATGCGTTGATTTGGGACAGTCATACAGCCTTGTTGGCCCTTAGTCAAGGGCGAGTACGGGTGGGTTCAAATTAACAAGATAATGATGAGAAGAACTTGACATACGACTTATGATGGGTTGGCCCTTAGTCACGATCATAAGAGCATGGGGAAAAAATAATATCGGGAGTTTCTAAAGAAACTGAAACTTGCCAGGCATGCGCATACCTTCTGGAGTGTGATAACATGAGTGGATTCCGTCACGTTATCATGCGATGAGAGTTGGATCCCGATTCCCACCGATGAGTTGGTTTACTCTTCAGGTGATCCCGATTGATTCTTCTTTTAGGTTTGGAGGAGAATTTGACAGTACAGTGGGAGGTTTCCTGATTAGATAAAGTGATAACCATTCTGATCTAGATTAGAGTGCACGCAGAGTGTTTCTTTTCTCTCTCTCTTTGGCAGCGACCTTTGACCGACCCTTGACTATGACTCAGTGACCAAGTTGACCGAACCTTCTTAAAATACTGGCTTTTGGATTGTCCGAGTTGCATAAGTCATTGCCACTCCTTCTTTTACCCTTTGCATTTCTCAGAACACACCGTATTACTACGGACATCCACTTCCATTGGATAGATCCATCGTATGGTTATATACGAACTTGAAGGGACTTCTTCGAGGATGGATCCAGGTTCAGGAGAAATAGAATTGGTTTATTCAGTTGTCTTTTATTATTACCTTCTCTCAGGTTACGAGGGCTCCTTGGTTTAGGAGAGTACACCTATTACGTTTATTGGATAGTCTTCTTCCAAACCATAGGCAGGTGCCGAAAGGTAGAGAATGAAGAAAACCAATTAGCCTAAGTGGGGTGTACATAAGGCAATAACTAAAGACAAAATAAAGGGATTAGAAAGATGACAAAGTAAATTGCGACTGCTATCATTCACGACCAAACCGCGTACTTCATCGCCACTCCTATTTCACCTTTGCTTTTTTTCCCCCGGTTTGGGAGAAATAGAATAAGGTATTATTCAGTTGTCTTTTATCATCACCTTCTCTCAGGTTGCGAGTACTCCTTGGTTTAGGAGAGTACACCTATTACGCTTACTGGATAGTCTTCTTCCAAACCATAGGCCGGTGCCGAACGGTAGGGAAGAAAGAAAACCATTTAGCCTAATGACGGTGTACATAAGGTAATGAATAAAGACAAATAAAAGGATTTGGAGAGAAGGCAAAGAAATATACGGTTATAGTCATGAATTGGATTATAGAAGAGGCATTACTAGGAATACCAGGATACCCCTACGAAACATTTTCATGTTTCAGTGCATTGTTAAAGAAAAACTAATTTCCCGATTAGATACTTACTCCAGGGTAAGTATTTACCAGGTATGATTCTCACATCTGTATGGTTTTACAGATGATGAGTGGGAGTAGGTTATTGGGAATAAGGTGATCATCCTCATTATATCAGAATTCGTTGTAATTGGTGATATTTGAGGAAGTCGCCTGAGTTTTTGCCGGACGACATGTATTTGGTTTTGAGTATCCGTTGTTGTGCACCAATTTCAAAATGATATATCTGTACGTTTATTTTTATAAAGTGAGATATAACCTTTTGAAATTATGTCCGTGATATTTACCTATATCAGTTGACGATTGGGTAAGGAGCATTGAACAACGGAGTAGTTCTTAACCATAAGTACAGTTTTCAATCTACGCTGCACAGGTTTTGAGTTATTCAACTCAGCGGACTTATACAGAGTATTGTATGTTGTCCAGTATCCATCAGGACAAAGGGGTTGGTCCTCGTACTATGTTCTGGTTACTTATGACTTCTCTAGTTTTTAGACAAGTGTTTCATAGAAATACAAGGTCTAAGTTTTGAGAAGTTGTGGGTATAAGAATAAAGTAGAGAACCAGGTGTCGCAAGTATCGGGATTCTTCAAAGAGATCGAAGATGTAGATACTTGTGATTGGTATTCAGTTGATAGTAATGGTTTTGAGAAACTTGTTTCTCTTTCAGGTTACTCATAATTGGATGTATTCCTAAGTTGAGTAATGCTGATTAGCCTCTTTCCATTAAGTTTATATGCACTGGAGACAGCTGCATGATTAGAATCTGGTTCCGATTAAATAAGTGTCAAAGTTTCTATATTAGATATAGAATGGTTCATATCTTAACGATGTTAAGGTACGGGGAGTTGTCCGGCTTATGATTAAAACCAAACTCTGGATAACTCATGGCACGTTTCTGTAATGGCAGTTTGTGGGTTGGCCCAGGCTATGACGAGGGTTGACTTTCTACCATCTGAAAGATCAATGGTAATATTGTTCTTGACTCGCCACAGTTTTAGTAAAATGGATTTTTTCAGAAAACAGTAGTGGGAGTATAGTAGAACTGGAAGTGATTCCAGAACCGCAAACGATTACGGAAAATTTAATAGGACCTAAAGATTCAATCAGGTTTTACATTCCATTAGCCACTCCGTAGATATGGTGGGTAACCTCAGACACCCGAGAGGTACTCCGGTAGCCTTAAGGACGGTGACAGGGAGGTTCTTGTTTACCCAGACTTGACACTACTGTTGTTCCAGGCTATGAGACCCGGCAGGAGGTTAAGTTCTAAACTAGCTTTAGAAGTGCACGTATATATTATTCTGCCAGAGGGTTGTTGTGGTCTGTGGGAGCAACAGAAGCATAGTGGGCAAGTAGCTTATGTCTATTTATAGACTAGAGCAGTTATAGCGGAGATAGACCATCTATTTTTGATGAGACGGTCATGGGTTTGACTTCATCAGAATAGGGGATGGATCTGTTAAGAAGGTAGTAGGGTGTGATGTTCTGGTATTTGGATGACATACACATAGTAGGAAATAAAATTCCTATACTACGATCGGTTGTAATGTGGTTGTCACACAGTTGTTTCTCCAGACAAGATATGGATATAATATAAGACATTCTGGTTTCTAAATCTATGGTTTTAGATCTAGATTTGGGTAGTTTCCCAATGTGGGTACTTTGACAGTATTCTAATAGTTTTTAGAATAGATGACTCCTGGCATGGTAGTGTACCTGCAGGTGATGGAGTCACCCTCTCTAAAGGTGTCTTACAGACTAAAGGGGAGAGGGATGTGCATGATTGGCAGATCACTTGCTTAGGCAATTGAGTCAATCATGAGATGTTAAGTACCACACCAGATATTTTTTTTGTATTAGATGCGATAAGTTTATATTAATCCAATCGTGAAGAAACATAAGGAAGCAGTTTTAGAACATAAATGAATGTTCTACGGATTTGATGACGGCAGCCTCCTTCGGGAGACGGTTATCATTCCAGGCTTCAAAGGTGACATGGATGACAGAGTGATTGTCAGAGTTATAGTTTTCCCTCTGACGAGAGACAGTATTATGGACAGGTGGTCCAAGAGGATACTGTAGGAGGCATGGTGCAGGATACTGATTAGGTTCAGTTGACGATACAGTGTAAGAAGTTTGGATTTGGAGTTCATTTATGAACTAGGTCCCATCAGATATCCAGACATATTCTAAGACAGGTATTACTCAATTCGGGAGATGGCTTTCTCCGCGAACTTGAGATTAAGAGAGACATAGAAAGAAACATCGGGGCGGATCCACTCATTGAGGCTATTTCTCGAACACAAGAGTTTTACAAACGGGCTTTGTGAAACCGATTAGTAGAGGAGTTGGGTGCTCGGTATCACACGGGCTGTGAGTATGCAACACCGCAATAATTAGCCTTAAGTGCAAGTGGGAGATTGTTGGATATAGTGCCCTCAAAGTCAATTATTGGATCGCAGGTATGTGATTGCAATGATTGAGGAGGACATATACCGACAGCACAGTCTTACTCGAGATGATAGTATGCTATCTGGTTTGCCTTTATCAGTCGTGTACAGGTTCAGGTGACTGATCGCTGTTACACGTTGATAGAGCCCTTAGGATCTTGCTTGACTACCAACAGTATGATGGCGATCATATACGTGAGAGTTGGGTAGTCTATAAGCACATCCTTAATAGTGGTCCCTAGTCGTGGGAGTTTCGAGACAGGGCATCGATACTCCGGAGTAGACTAGTGTATACAGTCGAGACCCCGACGAGGGGCGGTGGCCGGTCTCACAAGCCACTGGTGTCAGTTGGATCACCTAAGATGTATACAGGTGCTCATTGGGTTATGAGTACACAGGACAGGACTCGCCGGGAACCTGCTAGTTGGTATTTATACCTAGCGTCAGATAGCAGTTCCCTGGTGACATGTGTACATGTTAGTTCATCGACCTGAGGTCGTCATTTGTCTCGTGTGAGTTCCCACTGTGCCTTGATTTCTACCCTACCATGGCTTAAAGGAGTCGTGCAAACAGGTATTTTTTGGGTACAGTCCCGAGCCACATGGAGGCAAGTGAGAGGATCGGCAGGGGATTCGTCTCTCCCGGTATTGGAGGTGAGATCGCGCTGTGTCTAGGAGAGCCATTACACAAAGCCCTCGGCCGAGGCAGGAGATTTACTGGTTCAACGATAGTATTACAGAGAGATCAAAGCTTGAAAATCACTATGGTTCAACGACAGTATTACAGAGAGCTCGACGCACTTGATACCTATAGTGCGCAAGAACTGCAGACGTTCTACGTCCCTCCCAGGCGAAAAGCTGAAAAGGAGATCCTCTTTTATCGATCCGTGGAAACCAAAGTGGAGAAAGAAATCTGGCAAGGTGCCGATTCTACGCTTGACAGGCTCCAGCCCATCCGTCTGCCCAGATACTACACGGAAGGATTGAAAAGGCTGTTGAGGCGCCAAGGCGTGCCCGTCAAACAAACGGCTCGACAAGCTCAGTTCTACAACATGATCTGGAACGTCCCTGGGACTCAGCGAAAATTGCCCAACGGGAGAATGGGAACGATCGGGCTTGGATATGTTCAATCCAAGAAACGGGAACGATTCCATGGCTGCTACGTTATACATGACTTTGATGAAGAAGGAGATGCTCTGTTAGAAGACACTAACCCTGAACCAAAACGAGGTCCCGCCATGAAAGTGCCAAGTCCGTCATTCGAAGAACAGATGTACAAGCTAATAAGGGAAGCGGGTCAGAAGGTCCGAGATGATCATAGCCCCGAAATGGCCATTTACGAGAAAGCCAGGACGCAGCGCCTCCTTCAGTAGGCTGTGGAGAATGATGATGCTCTTCGTCGCCAGCCCGTTATACAAAAGACCCGACGCAAAGGTAGAAACAAGCTAAAGCACGGAAAAAATGTTAAACAGCGGCAAAATGGGTCCAAGAAGCCACGCTATCGAGAATTGAGCAGCCGGGATCCGTCTCTTATAAAGAAGATGGGTCGAGCATATTCTTTTCCCCAAGACAAGACAAGAAAGATATTCGATCTTGTCATGAAATATCAAATGATTACGCTCCCGGAGTCCAAACACCCCGAACAAGCAAACGGGGTCTCTCACCCGGATTATTACTCCTATCACCGAGCAATAGGACATCCTTTCAAAGACTGCTTCACATTCAAAACTGGGTTGAAGACCAATATCAGCAAGGCAGGTTCGCTCTATCCAGCAGTTGGAGGGTAACCCCGCCACAGAAGCATGAACCGAAAGCCACATATACACTGAGAGTAGAGCTGGATCAACATCGGTCTTGGAAGCGATCTCGTACCTGTCACGCGATAACGCTGTCAGGAGAAGGAGTACGCGAAGATATGGCTGACCTCCCCTAACGATGATGACGAAGTGATCTCAGAGTTTCCACCGGCGCCAAAAGAGCTAGAAGATGGGATACATACCACTGCAGATAACCTCAGAAAAATCGACTTGGGGACGGCAAATGACCCACGACCGACGTTCGTCAGTGAGCAGTTGTCCGAAGAACAGGTAGCTACGCTAAGAGATGTGGCCATGCAGTATAAAGATTGCTTCGCATGAAACTATTCCGAGATGCCAGGATTAGATCCAGAAATATCCGTCCACAAATTGGCGATTTCTCCGGACGTCAAGCCGGACAAACAAGCGCAGAGAATAATGCGGCTCGAACTTGAAATGAGCATCAACGCCGAGATCAAGAAGCTAATCGACTCCGGCTTCTTCCAAGAGGTTCAATACCCTGACTGGATTGCCAACATCGTCCCAGTGATGAAGAAAAATGGGACAGTGCGCATCTGTGTGGACTTTCGAGACCTCAACAAAGCTTGCCCAAAGGATGATTTTCCTGTACTGGTTACCGAGCTGATGATAGAAAACACGACCACTCACGAAGTCTTCTCCTTCATGGACAGCTCATCAGGGTACAATCAAATAAAGATGTATGCCGATGACCAGAAGCATACCGCTTTCCGGACTCCTCTGGGCATATTCTGCTACAAAGTAATGCCTTTCGGTCTAAAGAACGCCAGCGCCACCTATCAGAGGGCCATGACGAAGATTTTAGATGACCTCATACATGAAATCGTCGAATGCTATATCGACGACCTCGTAGTTAAAAGCAAATCGTACGAGGAACATTGGCAGCATCTGAAGATGGTGTTTCAGCGTCTTCAGAAATACAACCTAAAGATGAACCCTCTCAAATGCGCATTCGGAGTTTCCTCGGGCAAATTTCTAGGGTTCATCATACGACATCGAGGCATCGAAATAGACCCATCGAAGATCAAGGCGATTATGGAAATACCTCCGCCAAGGACTCTCAAGCAACTGTGGTCTCTTCAAGGAAAGCTCGCATATATCCGACAGTTCATAGCCAATCTCTCCGGCAAATGACACCTCTATAGCCATTTAATGAAGCAGGGGACCCCTTTCGTCTGGGATCGCAAATGTCAAAGCGCACTGGAGAAAATCAAGCAATACCTGCAGAATCCGCCAGTGCCGACCGCTCCGGTCAAGGGAAAGCCTCTCATCCTATACACAACAGCCCTTGAAGGTTCCTTAGGCGCGCTATGGGCACAAGAAAACGACCAAAGGAAGGAGAGAGCCCTCTACTATTTGAGTCGAGTTCTCCTGGGGGCAGAAAACAACTACCCCCCATCGAAAAAAACTGTCTGGCATTAATCTTCGCGATAACGAAGCTCAGACACAATGCTTTGGCGCATGAGGTCCACCTAATATCAAAAGTGGACCCTCTCAAATATTTGATGTCAAGAGCCATACTAATAGGACAACTCGCTAAATGAGCCATCATCTTGCTGGAGTTCTCGATAACATACCGACCTCTCAAGGCAGTGAAGGGCCAGGCCATTGCCGACTTCCTCGCTGAGCATCCGATACCTGCCGATTCACCCCTAAATTGCGAATTGCTAGACGAGCACGTGTTTGACACGATCGACAGGGAGAAAGGAGAGAGTGACACCTGATGAGAACTTTACTTTGATGGGGAATCTTCCATGAAGAAGCGACAACACAACACCCCTATAATAAAATCTGGGGTAGACCTTATCTTCGTAACTCCACAAGGAGGGATAATGCGCTTTGCCTTTTCCTTAACAGAGCCGAGGACAAACAATGAAGCCGAATATGAAGCTTTGATAGCAGGTCTAGAGATCGCCGTCAATATGGGAATCGAAAACCTCCTCATATATGGAGACTCTCAGTTGGTCGTTAGTTAAGTAAATGGCGACTATCAAACATGCAAACCGGAGTTGGTAAAATACGGCGAAAGAGTGCAACAATTGCTGACTCAAATCCCTTCCTACATCCTTGAAAGCATACCGCATACAGAAAATAGCAAAGCCGATGCACTAGCCAAGCTCTCTAAAGAATTGGCTGATAAAAATCTCGATGACGTAAGGATCGTTGTGCAAAACCGTCAGGTTCTTGCACAGGCAGAAATATCTCCGGAGTCGTCCAAAGAAAAGGAAGAGACCAAGCAAACGACCCTACAAATAAAAGACCAGGAAAAGGCTAAGGATTGGAGAGAAGTCTTTATAGACTACTTCAAATCCCGTCGAACACCTGAAGATGCATCCTCGAGACATCAGCTCATGAAAAGAGCTCTGTCTTTCGCCTTCGTCAATGATACTTTATATAAGAGATCGTTCGACTCCTTGTGGCTAAGATGCCTGGGACCGGAAGAAGCAAGGAGAGCCGTCTAAGAAACTCATGACGGACTCTGCGGTTCTCATCAAGCCGGGCCAAAGATGAAGCTGAAGATCAAAAGAATGGGCTACTATTGGCCCACGATGATTCAGGACTGCCTTTGTAACATTTCGAAATAATAAAATATTAATTTTGGGGAATTTTTATAATTTAATATTATTTTATTGAATATTTTAATATTTAGGTATTTTTAAATACAAATAAATAGGAAAAATATGAGAAAAATTGTGGAAAATTAAGAGAAATTCTAAAATAGGGTAAATTAGTGAATTATGACATTTTTAAGTTGTTGTGATCATTTTGACACTAATTTAGTGCTAATCGCGATTAAAAATCGCTAATCGGGTTTTTAGCAAATTTTGAGCAAAACATGCACACACTACTTTTTCCACACTTGTGCACTTTTCTTGCCATGATTTATCATTTGGGATTACTATTGAGGTGAGAAGGTTTGAATTAGGGATTAAAAGAAAAGAAATAGAAAAGAAAAGGATTAAAGAATGGGGTTTGGTGAGAAGAGGGTATGGGCTTCTTTGACCTCCACACTTAGCCATTTCTCTCTTCATTTTTCCCTCCCTCTCTTCCTCCTACTGCTGCTGCTGCTTCCTTTCCCCTTTCCTCCCCTCTTCAATCCCTCAAATCATCTCAAAAACTATCCCAAAACCCTATATCGGTTTCACAAAAAGTGTGCACAAGCTTGAGATCTACAAGATGGACTAAGAAAGCATGGATTTTGGTCACTAGGGGCAACTCAAGAAAATTCTTGAGTTGCCAAATGAGGTAATTTCTGAACCATTGTCTTAGTTTTAGCATTTCCTATACCCCTATGCAAGTTGTTAATCGATATTATGTGATATTATGGACTTGGTGAAAACCTAGTTAGGGTTTGAGGGAAACTTGAGTTGTAATGTGAAATTGAGCTCAGTAGAGGACTTGTAAACACCCTAGTGCATGAATTGGAACCCAAAACCTGAAGCTAGAACTAGAAATACGGATTTTAGAAACCGATGTCGGGGAAAATGTGAAATCTGTGCATGTTAACTTGAATCTGCTATTACCCCGAGAACCCTAAAATGATATTGAGTGGGAATTGAGATGTTCAGGCACAATTGAGGCAACACCCCAAACCCTAGCCCCCAACTCCCATTCCCGGCCGCCAATTCTTCCCTTTTGGCCGCCAATTGCGGCCTGGGTCCCACCATTCTGTCTCGTATTGGTTCTGTAGCTCCTACATTGTTAGTTTAGGCCCCTGGTATATATAGTTTTGTATAAAGTGACATGGGGTAAAATCTGGGACATATTTCAAGAGTTGCTGTTTTGGATTTTTGTTTCCGTATTCCGTATTTTCATTTCTGCATTGGTTTGTTTCGTTTTACCTCGACTATTTGGCGTTTATACGACGATATAGAGGATTTATTGATGGTTTTGAAGGCGTGCCATAGGTTTTCACCTATAGGCCCCTTATCGTGTCGTTTTGGACTTCGTATGCCGTTTTAGCTTTGATTTGGTTTTGATGCGATGCGATACGTGTGTTATGTGTAGGTACACCGCGACGATCCGAGACGATGCGGAGGATGACGGTGACGTCGACACCGACACGCAGGACACAGGTGAGTAGATTATATCTACAGGGGGAAGTCGGGTGGATGGCGTATAGTACCCCCGCAGTCCGTAGTTAGTATATATATATAGTGGATATATGATAGTTATAGAGTGTTGTAGCTTTGTGATAGGTGTATTTTGGATAGTGTAGGGTAGAAGTGACTAGTGTAGTTCATAGTCGCGAACCCTAGGATAGAATTACACCTACACACACCCTTGCATATTACTTGTACTTACACGGTGTTTGATGATTTGGGATGACTTTGGAGATGAGTCGATGATGTGGACTTTGCGCCGCGAGATCGGCGAGTTGATATTGATTCATTTATGGGATATGGTTTGTGTTTCTTGCGGGCTTGGGATATGTGTTACCCCGCATGCTTGCTTCATTGATGGTATCGATTGTACTAGGCATAGAGTAGTACCCCAGACTTTATGATCTGATGATAGTGATACCTGTTATGTGACGAGATAATGAGATGTTGACCCGTACCCAGCTATTGGGGATGCCGTACGATGATTTACCGTACGAGCCGATATTGATGATAGATCCGCGCTCATGACTCGAGGATGTCAGATGATATACTGTATCGTACGCGATGCTATTGAGGCGGGATCACCGACTTATATATATATATCGACTCAGAGGTTAGGCGGTTCCCTTACCTGTAGTTCAGCCGTATAGTTAGTATAGTTGTTAGAGTAGATGAGACTTCTTACCTATTTCAAAAACTAACGAATCGTGGGTATTTTTAAGGACAGCTCAAGGGAATCTACGGATATTTCAAAAACGACGTATCTTTTCATAAAAACACCGTAGCCCCTATCTTCAAAACCCCATGATTCGAGTTATTTCAAAAGGCACCAATTGTAGGACTTATGTTAGATCAATGCAGATTAGTGTTGGTTACGTCTAGTTTGAGCTCCCACTCCCTTTCTGTGGTTCGCTTTGCATCGCATTTTCATACTATGTTGCATGCTCCAGTATAAATATCATGCTGCTAGGACACCAGCACCATTATCGATGATGCATCTGTTCCACGTACACTTGTTGCCGGCTCACACACTCATCATCGATAATTGCCATGTCACTACACTGTAGTACCATTACATTCATTATATGATTCTTACATGACATGATGATGTACATACCTTCTTTACATGTAGCATACATCATGGATTGATTGCATAACACATCGCATTGGATTTATTTCTTGATGTTGGATGTTCATGTGATTTCTGGATTTGGGAACCGAGGATGTCTTTAAAAGAGAATACAGTATTGCTTTAAAAACCCGGTTACCCTTGATATGATATTTGGTGCGTCCACCATGTGTTTTCTCGGTGCTGAGAGCGACATGTGAAACCCGAATCGAGGAGGCGGATGAGGCCGATTGCGGGTACATGGTGGACCCGGTAAGGTACCCCGGGGCAAGAAGACGTGGTGATGACGATGAGCCTGGCAGGGGGAGATTGCCTACCGGTGACTTTACCCGACGCGTCGGATATCCGGAGGATACCGTCGTGGTCTGAGATTTATGGTAGGGGCCGGTCTGGACTGACGGCGCCCTAGATATTATGGTTGAGACTTGAGATATCAGGATATTGGGATTTCGTTCGTGCCGATGCTAGGCACAGTTTTATGCTGATTTCATTGTGGTACCTTATTTTTAAAATACAAGGGAAATCTCACTAAAGTATGAAAACAGTTGTTTCATGTGGATGTATTCTGTTTTCTCGCATTCATATCTCATTCATTTGCTATATTGTTATCTGAGGCACTGACACAGACACATTGAGCTTGCACTCGGGTTAGATATTTACCCTAGCCTTGCTATAGGCTGCATGCTTTATATTGAGGATTTTTATACCGATCGTTGACTTAGGATTATGTCTTGCATTCGGTTTCTGCTTGTAGATGTTTCTATTCACGAGTTGGCAACTCACCCCCGTTGTGCCACAGTTCTTGCAGGTTCTGCCGTACAGGTTCCTTTGCGGTATTTCTGGCACACTACTTCTTGCGGGTGACTTGCTTTTGGTAGGTGGGTTCTTTCGCATCAGGAGCCACCATTGTATTTATTTTACTTCATTGTATCTAGAAATTGTCCATCAACCAAAACTGTATATTCTTTCAGACTTAGAGACAGTGTTGTTTTATTCGACCTTAGAGTCGCGCTTAGTAGTATTGCGGTTTTCTGTTGCTTTTGAGCTTTCTTTGATTTTAATCCTCGCCACTTGGCGTTGTATATTATTATATCATTGCGTGGTTGTGACCGTCGATTGACGAAGAGCTAGCTCCCGCTTGGGGATGCCTTTATCATGTTATATCTGGTTATTATCGTTTTACCCCATTCGGGGCCAGTTTTACAAAAGAAACTCTGCCGAAATTTCTAGAAAAGACTGTACCGTTTTTAAAATGCACATTCGGCTTAGTTATTTTGAAACCTTGATTTTAACGTGTTTTCTTCACTTCTTTAAACCAGTTTTCCCTACTTTTTTTTTTATTTTAAATGGTTTTAGATTTCTGGGCTTTTGGCTTACTTGGATCAGATGGAGTCCTATAGGCTTCATATGGTTCAAGGGCCAGTCACGTGCTTTTTCGGGTCGTGACAAAGTTGGTATCAGAGCGCTAGGTTGACCTTGGTTCGAGTCTAAGTTTGACTATGTGGAGCCTAGGGCGTTGTTTATATACGGAACTTAGGCTTGACCTTACGGAACTTAGACTTGGTCGAGGGGGTATTAGACCCGAACTTTCGTCGCGTAGGATGACCCTTGGTTGATGGAATAGGTGACTAAAGTAGAGTGACGTACCGTTGGTATGTTCCGCGGCATACTTACGACACGCCACTCCGCTTAAGGAACCTTAGGATGTGCATATTTTTCGAGATCAGTGATTCCCTTCATATCCAGGATTATACGTTCATTTGAGATCCCCGATTCTATTAGTTCATGTTCATATCTTCATTGATGCTGTTCCTTCCTATGATCATGTATCCACTTGGATCTGTTGTTTCCTTTCTTGTCATTGATGTGCTCTTTTGATACTCGATCGAGGTTCCTGTCACCATGTTTGAGCGCAGTTTGGGCTGCTGCTAGGGTTACGGCTGGTGTGAGCTCGTTTGGTACGAGGGCCGACCATTGTGTTTTCTGGTGACATGGGAGCGTCTCGAGTTAGCGTTGGTGATTGTGACCTCTAGTGGAGGCGAGTGCTTGGTCTCGCACCGGATGATCGGGCCATTGTTAGAACTGCCAGTTGAGAGAGGACTGTTGATGTACAGCATACCTCAGAGATTGTGATGTCGCCTACCGTGCAGACAGATGGACCAGCTGTTGCTGAGATCGACAGGATGTTGCTTCTGAAGCTTACGAGCTGAGATTGCCGGAGCTTTCAGGCAGATACGAGACAGATGATAGCTAGTCTACCGGTTTGAGAGACGAAGGTGATCCGTCCGATTTTGCGCCAGAGCGAGCCCAGTTGAGTTGAAGATTTCCAGTGTGGAGAATCTTACTCAGATCGAGAGCAGACCGACGCAGAGATGACCGCTTATGTGTTGCCTTTCATGGAGGATTAAGACGCTGTTCGGCGTACAGGCGTATGAGCCAGTTGTTGCTGCGAATGATGAGATATCGCCCAGGTGATTGGAGCTACTGCAGCATGAGCATGTTCTTAGAGAGATGGTAGCGAGTCGCTAGTCACCAAGGATGAATGACTAGGACATATGGTTCGTTCGTTACCGATGCGAGGTCATCAGATAGATTGTTTCCAGCTAGAGACGACTTCACGCAGGTTCGTTGAGAGTCGATAGCGACGATCGAATGTCAGGAACCCATTTTCCAAGTTTAAAGTATACGGAAAGACATGCAGGTGATTCTATGGACCCTCTAGAAGAATGAAACCCTAACTCGACTTAATGACCGTGTAACAGCCTTTGAACCTTAGGGTTTACAGCGGTTCCGCGGCGCCATTAGTGAGGCTTGGGTTTGCCCTTCTACGGCTGGACCACCGACGCTGTGGCATGTACTCGATACTATTAAACTGTACCCGAGATGTGAGCTCTTGGGGGATTATGAGGTTCTGACGAGTCGATCGGATGATTCGACATCTTTCGGATATCGTGATGGGATACTGCTTGGGAGACTCCAGAGACGAGGATAGCCGTCGGAGCGCAGTTCGTGTAGCCACGATGAGACGAGTCCGGATCAGTCGACATTTTTAGCAGAGTGAAGAAAAGAGTTCGCACGAGATTTCGATGGGATGACATTCCACTCCGCTGACATCAGAGATGTGATATGCACCCCGAGGCGTGGTATATGGATATATCTTTCGGAAAGAAGCGCGACAAGTATGCAGCCGTTCCGGAATAAGCTTTAGCTTCAGTAATGGATGACGACTTCCCGGCAATTCGGCAGGATTGAGATTTAAGAAAGGAACCTCGACAGGACTTTTCCGGAATACGACACGAGAAGACCTAGACCCAGGAGTGGTCATGATTGCGCACACCTAGCAGGCCAGAGTTCGGCATTGTCGACAAGGTAGTTGACCAGGATCGGATAAAGGAACTTACCCACATGCGTTGCGAATTGAGCAAGGACAGTCGAGAGATGAGTATTCCTCCGATGGTTGAGACGTGTTCCCGAGGATCTGTTCGACCAGACAGCTTCTACAGAATGATGAAGCTACAGAGTACGCGATTTCGAGTCCGTGCGAGAGACTTCAGATTGACCGGTTTCCGAGAAATGTTGTGCTGAGGACACAGATGCCCTTTGAGCGAGAAGAGGTAGTACAAGAGAGCCAGCATCTGTACAGATCGGCATAGGCATGATTGGAAGAGACCTTGAGCTGGATTCCTTCCAGGACATTGCTGCAATGATGTTTACACCCAGGATCAGATGTGTGACGTGCATTCAGAGAGTCAGAGGACGCCAGACCGTGAGCAAGAGGCAAGTAGATATCCTGCGCTGCTAGCAGTGGATGCACCGACTCCTTCTCGACCTTGAAGGATGAATTTACCGACGACGGTACTTATGATTTGTGATTTTGTGATTCGATTATCACGTATCCGTCATTATTGGATTTCGGTATTTTGGGCGTTCTGTTTGCATGATTTAGTTTTGATGATTGAGTTTGCTGATATTTGTTTCATGCACCCACTGGATATTTATATATTTCACGCATAGTTATTACATTGAGATATTGATTGAGATTTCATGCCTATCGTATTCAGTGATTTGATTTGCACTTCCAGCGTAGCTTTCATGCACCTTTAGTGTTTTGACATACGATTCTAGTGCACACCAGATGCACTGAATCGGGATTCTTCGTGCATGTTATATGCACCTGATTTGGTTGCTGTCAGGCATGCACGTTGCCTACGGCAGATGTTTCGTGCACACCCGTTGCACACAGTTGTTGCTCTATACACCTGTTTGACACATATTTGGATTTTGATTCCTTGCGCACCAGACGCATAGGATATTCCTTTATATGCATTTTGAGGATGGATTTCTAGTATGGCAGTACATTTTATGATATTCTCTCTGTATTGATATTTTCGGAGCCCCGACAAAATTGGAGTTTTCTGAAATGTTTTGGAAATTGGGGGGGGGATTAAATTTAAATTCGGGGACCGAATTTCTTTAAGGGGGGTAGATTGTAACATTTCGAAATAATAAAATATTAATTTTGGGGAATTTTTATAATTTAATATTATTTTATTGAATATTTTAATATTTAGGTATTTTTAAATACAAATAAATAGGAAAAATATGAGAAAAATTGTGGAAAATTAAGAGAAATTCTAAAATAGGGTAAATTAGTGAATTATGACATTTTTAAGTTGTTGTGATCATTTTGACACTAATTTAGTGCTAATCGCGATTAAAAATCGCTAATCGGGTTTTTAGCAAATTTTGAGCAAAACATGCACACACTACTTTTTCCACACTTGTGCACTTTTCTTGCCATGATTTATCATTTGGGATTACTATTGAGGTGAGAAGGTTTGAATTAGGGATTAAAAGAAAAGAAATAGAAAAGAAAAGGATTAAAGAATGGGGTTTGGTGAGAAGAGGGTATGGGCTTCTTTGACCTCCACACTTAGCCATTTCTCTCTTCATTTTTCCCTCCCTCTCTTCCTCCTACTGCTGCTGCTGCTTCCTTTCCCCTTTCCTCCCCTCTTCAATCCCTCAAATCATCTCAAAAACTATCCCAAAACCCTATATCGGTTTCACAAAAAGTGTGCACAAGCTTGAGATCTACAAGATGGACTAAGAAAGCATGGATTTTGGTCACTAGGGGCAACTCAAGAAAATTCTTGAGTTGCCAAATGAGGTAATTTCTGAACCATTGTCTTAGTTTTAGCATTTCCTATACCCTTATGCAAGTTGTTAATCGATATTATGTGATATTATGGACTTGGTGAAAACCTAGTTAGGGTTTGAGGGAAACTTGAGTTGTAATGTGAAATTGAGCTCAGTAGAGGACTTGTAAACACCCTAGTGCATGAATTGGAACCCAAAACCTGAAGCTAGAACTAGAAATACGGATTTTAGAAACCGATGTCGGGGAAAATGTGAAATCTGTGCATGTTAACTTGAATCTGCTATTACCCCGAGAACCCTAAAATGATATTGAGTGGGAATTGAGATGTTCAGGCACAATTGAGGCAACACCCCAAACCCTAGCCCCCAACTCCCATTCCCGGCCGCCAATTCTTCCCTTTTGGCCGCCAATTGCGGCCTGGGTCCCACCATTCTGTCTCGTATTGGTTCTGTAGCTCCTACATTGTTAGTTTAGGCCCCTGGTATATATAGTTTTGTATAAAGTGACATGGGGTAAAATCTGGGACATATTTCAAGAGTTGCTGTTTTGGATTTTTGTTTCCGTATTCCGTATTTTCATTTCTGCATTGGTTTGTTTCGTTTTACCTCGACTATTTGGCGTTTATACGACGATATAGAGGATTTATTGATGGTTTTGAAGGCGTGCCATAGGTTTTCACCTATAGGCCCCTTATCGTGTCGTTTTGGACTTCGTATGCCGTTTTAGCTTTGATTTGGTTTTGATGCGATGCGATACGTGTGTTATGTGTAGGTACACCGCGACGATCCGAGACGATGCGGAGGATGACGGTGACGTCGACACCGACACGCAGGACACAGGTGAGTAGATTATATCTACAGGGGGAAGTCGGGTGGATGGCGTATAGCACCCCCGCAGTCCGTAGTTAGTATATATATATAGTGGATATATGATAGTTATAGAGTGTTGTAGCTTTGTGATAGGTGTATTTTAGATAGTGTAGGGTAGAAGTGACTAGTGTAGTTCATAGTCGCGAACCCTAGGATAGAATTACACCTACACACACCCTTGCATATTACTTGTACTTACACGGTGTTTGATGATTTGGGATGACTTTGGAGATGAGTCGATGATGTGGACTTTGCGCCGCGAGATCGGCGAGTTGATATTGATTCATTTATGGGATATGGTTTGTGTTTCTTGCGGGCTTGGGATATGTGTTACCCCGCATGCTTGCTTCATTGATGGTATCGATTGTACTAGGCATAGAGTAGTACCCCAGACTTTATGATCTGATGATAGTGATACCTGTTATGTGACGAGATAATGAGATGTTGACCCGTACCCAGCTATTGGGGATGCCGTACGATGATTTACCGTACGAGCCGATATTGATGATAGATCCGCGCTCATGACTCGAGGATGTCAGATGATATACTGTATCGTACGCGATGCTATTGAGGCGGGATCACCGACTTATATATATATATCGACTCAGAGGTTAGGCGGTTCCCTTACCTGTAGTTCAGCCGTATAGTTAGTATAGTTGTTAGAGTAGATGAGACTTCTTACCTATTTCAAAAACTAACGAATCGTGGGTATTTTTAAGGACAGCTCAAGGGAATCTACGGATATTTCAAAAACGACGTATCTTTTCATAAAAACACCGTAGCCCCTATCTTCAAAACCCCATGATTCGAGTTATTTCAAAAGGCACCAATTGTAGGACTTATGTTAGATCAATGCAGATTAGTGTTGGTTACGTCTAGTTTGAGCTCCCACTCCCTTTCTGTGGTTCGCTTTGCATCGCATTTTCATACTATGTTGCATGCTCCAGTATAAATATCATGCTGCTAGGACACCAGCACCATTATCGATGATGCATCTGTTCCACGTACACTTGTTGCCGGCTCACACACTCATCATCGATAATTGCCATGTCACTACACTGTAGTACCATTACATTCATTATATGATTCTTACATGACATGATGATGTACATACCTTCTTTACATGTAGCATACATCATGGATTGATTGCATAACACATCGCATTGGATTTATTTCTTGATGTTGGATGTTCATGTGATTTCTGGATTTGGGAACCGAGGATGTCTTTAAAAGAGAATACAGTATTGCTTTAAAAACCCGGTTACCCTTGATATGATATTTGGTGCGTCCACCATGTGTTTTCTCGGTGCTGAGAGCGACATGTGAAACCCGAATCGAGGAGGCGGATGAGGCCGATTGCGGGTACATGGTGGACCCGGTAAGGTACCCCGGGGCAAGAAGACGTGGTGATGACGATGAGCCTGGCAGGGGGAGATTGCCTACCGGTGACTTTACCCGACGCGTCGGATATCCGGAGGATACCGTCGTGGTCTGAGATTTATGGTAGGGGCCGGTCTGGACTGACGGCGCCCTAGATATTATGGTTGAGACTTGAGATATCAGGATATTGGGATTTCGTTCGTGCCGATGCTAGGCACAGTTTTATGCTGATTTCATTGTGGTACCTTATTTTTAAACTACAAGGGAAATCTCACTAAAGTATGAAAACAGTTGTTTCATGTGGATGTATTCTGTTTTCTCGCATTCATATCTCATTCATTTGCTATATTGTTATCTGAGGCACTGACACAGACACATTGAGCTTGCACTCGGGTTAGATATTTACCCTAGCCTTGCTATAGGCTGCATGCTTTATATTGAGGATTTTTATACCGATCGTTGACTTAGGATTATGTCTTGCATTCGGTTTCTGCTTGTAGATGTTTCTATTCACGAGTTGGCAACTCACCCCCGTTGTGCCACAGTTCTTGCAGGTTCTGCCGTACAGGTTCCTTTGCGGTATTTCTGGCACACTACTTCTTGCGGGTGACTTGCTTTTGGTAGGTGGGTTCTTTCGCATCAGGAGCCACCATTGTATTTATTTTACTTCATTGTATCTAGAAATTGTCCATCAACCAAAACTGTATATTCTTTCAGACTTAGAGACAGTGTTGTTTTATTCGACCTTAGAGTCGCGCTTAGTAGTATTGCGGTTTTCTGTTGCTTTTGAGCTTTCTTTGATTTTAATCCTCGCCACTTGGCGTTGTATATTATTATATCATTGCGTGGTTGTGACCGTCGATTGACGAAGAGCTAGCTCCCGCTTGGGGATGCCTTTATCATGTTATATCTGGTTATTATCGTTTTACCCCATTCGGGGCCAGTTTTACAAAAGAAACTCTGCCGAAATTTCTAGAAAAGACTGTACCGTTTTTAAAATGCACATTCGGCTTAGTTATTTTGAAACCTTGATTTCAACGTGTTTTCTTCACTTCTTTAAACCAGTTTTCCCTACTTTTTTTTTATTTTAAATGGTTTTAGATTTCTGGGCTTTTGGCTTACTTGGATCAGATGGAGTCCTATAGGCTTCATATGGTTCAAGGGCCAGTCACGTGCTTTTTCGGGTCGTGACAGCCTTGAATACGCGAAGCAATGCCATTCGTTCCAGATTCATGGAGACTTCATCCACCAGTATCCAAACCCGCTACACCCAATAGTGGCGAGCTGGCCGTTCGACATGTGGGAAACTGACATAATTGGGCCCATCAAACCAGCATCATTTAGAGGACATCAGTTCATATTGGCGACAACCGATTATTTCTCCAAGTGGGCAGAAGCAGTACCGCTAAGAGAAGTGAAGACATAGAATATCCTCCATTCTTCAAGACACACGTCATTTATCGGTTCGGCACTCCACGACGGATTATCTCTGATAACGGGCCAGCCTACAGAAGTCACAAAATCAGCCGCTTTGCACAGCAGCATAATATAGATTGGAGATACTCTTCAGTCTATAATCCCCGAGCTAATGGTCTAGCTGAGGCTTGTTAGTTATATATATGCCCTAGAGGCCATTGTTGTACATGTGATGTATATTTTAATGGATGCTTGGATATATATAGAAAGAGGACTTTCTTGCTCAATATGATAGTATGCTATCTGGTTTCACTTTATCTTAACGTGTTAACAAATACTGTTTTGTGATCACATGTTGATGAAGCCCTTGGGATATGTACTTAACTACTAGGACTATGATGAGATCATACTAGTGGGGCCAGGGTAGTCAATGAGTACATCCTATAACTGTTCCTAGTCGAGAGTGTATCGAGACAGGGCATCGATACTCTAGCATATACGCATCTTGACCCATATGATGGGCGATGGATGATCCCATATCCATTGGTGTTGGACATCGAAGATGGTGTACGGGTGCTCAGTGGGGACTGGGTACACTGAACGGACTCGCCGAGAACTCCTGGATGGTATTATACCTATCGTTAGATAGCAGTTCTCCGGTGACACTGGTACAGGTTAGTCTGTAGACCCGAGATCGTCAAAGAGTCTTGTGTGATTCCCACTGTGCTTTGATTTCCACCTTACCACGTCCAAGAGGGCATGCAAAACGGTGGCTTTTGGGTACAGTCCCGAATCACATGGAGGCAATGCGCGATAGGAGGGGTTTCGTCTCTCCCGGTATTGGGAGTTGATGTTGTGCTGTGTTCGATTGGCTATAACTGGAAGTCCCTGGCCAGGGCTGATATGGAGATTTACTGGTAAGTGTTATCAGTAGTTTCTCGACCCGTTATGAGCCTTACATCGACACGACTTATCGGTTACTGGGGTCTGACGTTTACCACCCCTAAACTAGATATGCAACATATCAGACGAAGAGATCGGACTGTACGGGAGTGTTACTGATTGGATTTGCAGAAGAATGTACAGGCTTGCTTGTTGATCTTCTGATTTCTCAATACACGGGTGGCTGTTACGTTTAGCTGACCGCTTGCAGCTTGTGGGTGTTTGATATGATCATCACCTGCTGCCGGCGTATTGACGATTCTTTAGAGTCCTACACAGAGGTTTCCTGGCTCAGGCAAAACGGAATAGGAGCACATATGTGATATGTGCGGGACCGAGAATAATACGATATAAGATACCGTATTCTATTCTCGCGATATGAGATATCGGCCGGGTATATTTGATATGGCCGGGTCATCGGATCAAGTGTTGATTCGATGAATTGGTACATGTTATATTAGTCGGTTATATGCAATATAGCTGGATTGTCGGATCAAGAGTTGATTCGATAATTTAATGTATAATTATATATGTGATATATTACATTACGTTAACTAATATAAGCTCGCTTTATTGATTCATTTTCTCACTGGATAATACCTTGATGTATATGCGATACATGTTAATTGTATTATTTTCTTTTGTTACAAAATATATTGTATATGTGATATATAATATTGTAACAAGTTAGGGTTACAAATGCAACATGGTTGTTAAGTTTAAACAAATTTAGGTTTTAGATTTGGGTTAGCTTTTGGGTTAGCTTTTTCATGAAGCTTCATGAAGCTTTCCTTTTTGTTTTCTAGCTTGATATTTTGTGAAGATATTTTGTTAACCCAACCTAAACCCTTAACTCTAGTTTATTCTCTACATGAGTTAAGGCCTTCATTTATTAACTCATGGTTGTCATTTGTAACCATAACAATAATTCATTATTCATCACAAAATCTTTCTTCTTCTTCTTCCTCCTTGAAAAAGCTTTCTAGCCTTTTGTGAAGTAATGATTTTAAAGTGAGAAATTGAAAAGAAAAGAGTGCAAAATTCCTACGTCATCATTCTCGTCTATTCTAGCCACTTAGATTTGGGTGTTCACTTCACTAATACTTGATTAGAGAAGTGAGAGCTTGAGTTTGAGATTCTTCAAGGTAGATCATTTTTGAAAAGGAAGACTTCAAGCAAGCATGGATCATTCGACTTGTGGAGCCTCTCTAGAGTCCGGAAGTTCATGGATCGCGGCGAAGGGACTACTACTCGGAGCTTATGAAGCGAAGGAACGGACTACAAAGGTTGTAATCCCTCTCCCTTAGATGTAAAGTTGTTTACATGCAAGTTAACCCTAATTCTCTAGTTAAGACCTTGGTTAGGGTTTGTTTAGCACCCCAAAAATTTTAAAGTAGCATGATTGATACTTGCCAAAACCTTGCTAAGGTGTTAAGCTAACCTAACAGTGGTATCAGAGCCAAGCTATAGCATTAGGCGTTGTCTAGACGAAGTTAGAAGTCCGATCGAACCCCGAAACACTGAGAATTGACCCCTTGCTGGAAATTTTTTCAAAAGTTGAAAATTTTCATATTAAAAATACTCAGAAAATTATGCAGGGAATTTTATGGACCCGCCTGAAGAAAGAGTCCCTAACTCGCTACAGTGACCGCGTAACCGCGGCCAAAACCTGGTTTTGGCGGTGGTTCCGCGGCGCCACTGTGGAGGCTTGGGACGGGCACTTCAGCGATGGTCCATAGGTGATGGGGCATGCTACTAGGAATTTTTATTTCTTCTTAAGTGTTGAGCTCACTGGGGTATTTTGGGAATTCGTTGTGTCTGTCGAATTATCTAACTTCGCCTAGTTATATGTGATGTTTATGTGTTACTGTGAAATGTTATATTGGATCGTTGTGTATTGAATAGTCGGGGGTTTTATGTGAGATGAGAGTTTTCTTTTTCATTCATGTAAAATTCATTTGTATGTAATATTCTTTTATTGGGGCACTTCCGGGTTGAGGATGATGTCAC
The DNA here is from genome assembly GCA_030015575.1 of Agapanthus africanus. NCBI lineage: Eukaryota > Viridiplantae > Streptophyta > Magnoliopsida > Asparagales > Amaryllidaceae > Agapanthus > Agapanthus africanus. The sequence goes on along the minus strand of JASDDO010000004.1, from coordinate 336,422,335 downwards.
CATTGTATATTATTTACTTTTCCGCATTAGGATAGACCCAAGACGGAGAGCACAAGTAACCGTGTTCTAGGGTCCAGTGGGAGGCCATCTCGAGGAGTCGAGACCGGGTCTCCTAACCCTAGAATTGGCAGGGTTACTTGCCGCTCTCGTAGGGGCTAGGGATGTGGGTTTGGCTATTCATCGCGACTGTGGAATCCGTGTTTTATGCAGGCTCAAAATAAAACACGGACGTCCTAGTATATCCAATATTTCATATGTTGACTTCTGCTGCAATATTCTGTGATGAGATCATATTACTGCCTGAGACGAATGCTTATACTATATGTTGATATATAAATATTGCTGCTTTCGTTTCTTCTGTGATGCTTAGGAAGCTTAAATGATGGGTTTTATTAATGAGATTAATAAAAGAAAAGAAACCTAAAAGATGTTGTAGAATCAAATTTTCAAAAAGGGTAGCTACAGTTTTTGCTTTGCATAGCGGTATTCCTTGAAGAATATCCAGCACCTTATTCGATAAGGAAAGAGCCGAGATCCCTTCACCGAGAGTGACCTCTTTAGCAAAACTGGCAGATGCTACAAACTCACGATTTAGTTTTTGATTGCTTCTATAGTTCTTGCTTTGCACATCGGTATTTGTGAAATATCCTGCACCTTATTCGATAAGGAAAGAGCCGAGATCCCTTCACCGGGAGTGACCTCTTTAGCGAAACTAAAAAAGCCTCAAAAACACTCCTTTTCAAAATCACATGTTTCTATAATGATATCAAGTTCATTACGCAATAGGTTTTCTGAAAAACCTGCGTAGCCCTCCGTCATTTCAGATAAATCCTACTTAGTATTCGTGTTGCGTTTGTTGACCTTGTCAAGGCGCAGTGTACGGTAGCTAATTAGTGTTTATCTGCTAAAACATGAGATGTGATTGGATTAGGGTATTCGTACGGCCTTGTTGACCTTGTCAAGGGTCATGCGGGTGGGTTTAATTCAATCGGGAAATGACTGGTTGAACTTGACTTTCAATTTATGGTTTGTTGACCTTGTCAAGGTCAGAGATCGCTAGGGGCAGAATATTATCAGGAATTTCAAGTGTTGAAATTTGCAATGAGATTGCATACCTTCTATGAGATAGATGGATCCCGGTATCCACTGCGAGTAAGAGTTACTCCTGGGAGAATTTTACACAGGACAATTAGTCGATCAAGTAGGTGTCTAGAAAGGTGTTAACGGGGTTATGCCTCTGGGAAAACGAGGTTTATTTTAATTAGGTCCGTGCGAAAACACGGGGGACCTCCCTCAAAGTACCAACACTGATCTGGCTGAAAGATTGGCGAACTTGTAGGGTGTAATTAATCCCGGCTAATCTTACCTTTTAGGGTTTGAAGAAAGATTTGATTAAAACAGTGGGAGCCATCCTGATTAGATAAGATAATAACCAATCTAATCTTGCAAGAGCGCACGCTAAAGTGTTTTTCCTTCTCTCTCTCTCTCTCCAGGTAGCGACCATGTCAGGCCTTAATCAAGATAATAATATGGATGTATTAACCGAACCCGCTTGTTATACTGAGCAGGGGAACGTTGGTTCCGTTCTTTCTTATAATTGTTATAAGACTGAACAGGAAATAGAAGAATACCAGAATTCACACGCCGCCCAAACGAAGAATAAACATGTTGATGCATCTTCTTCGGATGCGTTAGTTACTGAGAACTGTTTCTCAGTTCACTCTACGTCCTGGGCATTAGGTACCGGATCAGGATCCCACATATGAAATATATTGCATGGGCTAAAGAAAGGTAGAGAACTGGGAATGGGTGATCATTCCGTAAGAGTAGGGAATGGTGCAAATGTTACGGCCAAAGCAGTTGGCGAATATCACCTTGTATTACCAAGTGATAATACATTGATTCTGAACGAATGCTATTACATACCGAGCATGATATGCAACGTTATATCAATTTCTTTATTAAGTAAAGAAGGATATAGTTTTGTAGTACGGGATAATGTTATGAATATCTTCCTAAATCAAAAGTTGATTGGACCAGGCTCGTTAAATAATGGCATATACGTTCTAAATCAAAACACGGTTCTTAATATACAGAACACAGACAAGAGGAAAAGTTCAGAAATGAACGAATCTTTCTTGTGGCATTGTAGACTTGGTCATATCAATGCGACACGACTTGCTAAGTTACATAAAGATGGTTATTTAAATACGTTCGAATTATCATCTTATGAAACTTACCATTCATGTCTCAAAGGCAAAATGACCAAAACTCCGTTTACTGGACACGGAGAAAGAGTTACAGAACTCTTGGGACTGATACATAGTGATGTATGCGGTCCCATGTCTACATATGCCAGGAATGGTTCCTCGTACTTCATTACGTTCACTGACGATCTCTCAAGATACGGACATGCGTTCCTGTTGAAACACAAGTCTGAAGCTTTTGAGAAATTCAGGGAATATAAACACGAAGTCGAGAACCAAACGGGTAAAAATATTAAAACCCTTCGATCTAATCGAGGAGGAGAATACTTGAGCAATGAGTTTCTGGACTATTTAAAAGAGAATGGGATTCTCTCTCAGCTTACTCCTCCTTATACACCACAGTACAACGGTGTATCGGAGCGGAGGAATCGACCCTATTAGATATGGTGTGCTCTATGATGAGCACCACTGAGTTGCCTATTTCCTTTTGGGGCTATGCGCTTGAGACAGCAGCATACCTATTGAATCAAGTTCCATCTAAATCTATACCTACCACACCATATGAGATACGGAGTGGGAAGAGACCTTATCTTAAACGAGTTAAGATATGGGGTTGTCCGGCCTATGTCAAAAAGCAAAATCCGGACAAACTCGAGGCACGATCAGTTCTCTGCAAGTTTGTAGGATATCCGAAGAATTCTTATGGATACTTTTTCTACCACAGTGAGGAGCAAAAGGTGTTTGTTGCTCAACATGCCACCTTTTTAGAAAAGGAATTTCTTGCAAAAGAAATTAGTGGCAATAAGGTAGAACTGGAAGAAGTTCCGGCGACACAAACTGCAACTGAAGATTTAGTGGAGCCAGAGGATTCAGTAGTTCCCAACGAACCCCCGCCTCTCCGCCGATCCAGTAGGGTTTCTCATCCACCTGAGAGATACTACGGTTTTCTCATCGATGGTGGGAGTGAGGATTGCATCATGGAAGATGATGACCCGACTAGTTTCGAGCAGGCCATCACGAGTGGTGACTCTGTGAAATGGCTGAATGCAATGCGATCTGAGATGGAATCCATGTGCACCAACAAAGTATGGACTTTGGAAATTTCTCCTGAAGGGGTAAAACCCATTGGGAGCAAATGGATCTTTAAGAAGAAACTTGGTGTAAATGGAAAAGTTGAGACTTTCAAAGCTAGACTTGTTGCAAAGGGTTTTCGTCAACGACCAGGTGTGGATTATGACGAAACCTTTTCTCCAGTGGCTATGCTTAAGTCCATCCGGATCTTACTTGCCATTGCTGCATACCATGACTACGAAATCAGGCAAATGGATGTTAAGACCGCCTTTCTAAATTGTGATTTGGAAGAGTGCGTGTACATGACTCAGCCAGAGGGCTTCGTAGACAGTGGGAGCAGCGGAAAGGTGTGGAAGCTGCTTAAATCCATCCACGGGATAAACCAGGCATCGCGGAGTTGGAACATCTGTTTTGATGTGGTATTCAAAGAGTTTGACTTCATCAAAAACATAGATGAACCTTATATATACAAAAAGGTTGCAGAGAGTAAGGTTGTCTTTCTCGTATTGTACGTGGATGACATACTCTTGATAGGAAATAATATTCCTATGCTGCACTCGGTCAAGCTCTTCTTATCACATAGATTCTCAATGAAAGATCTAGGTGACACCTCCTGCATTTTGGGAATTAAGATCTATAAAGATAGATCTAGACGGATACTGGGATTGTCCCAATCCAGGTACATTGACACCATAATGAAGAGGTTTAGTATGGAAGAATCCAAGCGTGGGAACTTACCCACGATCTCTGGACTCACTCTCTCCAAAGAGATGTCTCCCAAGACTGATTTGGAAAGAGCTCGCATGCAAGGGATACCCTATACTTCGGTAGTAGGCTCTATCATATACGCAATGCTATGTACCAGACCCGATGTAGCATACTCACTAAGTGTAGTGGGTAGGTATCAAGCAGATCCTGGAGAGAATCACTGGAAAGCTATGAAGAACATTCTCAAGTACTTGAGAAGGACTAAAAGGATGTTCTTGGTGTATGATAACGGAGAACTCTAGGTGGAGTCCTTTACCGATTCGAGCTTCCAGAGTGATAAGGACGACTCTAAGTCGCACTCGGGATTTGTCTTTACCCTAAATGGAGGGGCGGTTTGTTGGAAGAGTTCCAAACAGGAAACTGTGGCAGACTCGACGATGGAGGCTGAATACATCGCTGCCAATGATGCTGCCAAAGAGGCTGTCTGGATAAAGAAGTTCATCACTGAACTTGGTGTGGTTCCGTCCATTGAGTATCCAATACCTCTGTATTGTGATAACAATGGAGCTGTGGCTTTGGCAAAGGAACCCAGGTCCCATCAGAAGTCTAGATATATTCTGAGGCGGTATCACCTGATCCGGGAGATAGTTGATCGCCGGGAGATCGAGGTCAGGAGAGTTGATACGAAGGACAACACTGCGGATCCATTCACAAAGGCCATTCCTCAGATACAATTTGAGAGACTCTTCGGGATGTTGGGTATGAGATACTACAATAGCTGGCCTTAGTGCAAGTGGGAGATTGTTAGTTATATGTATGCCCTAGAGGCCATTGTTGTACATGTGATGTATATTATAATGGATGCTTGGATATATATAGAGAGGACTTTCTTGCTCAATATGATAGTATGCTATATGGTTTCACTTTATCTTAACGTGTTAACAAATACTTTTTTGTGATCACATGTTGATGAAGCCCTTGGGATATGTACTTGACTACTAGGACTATGATGAGATCATACTAGTGGGTCCAGGATAGTCAACGAGTACATCCTATAACTGTTCCTAGTCGAGGGTGTATCGAGACAGGGCATCGATACTCCAGAGTAGGCTAGCGTATACGCATCTTGACCCATATGATGGGCGATGGATGATCCCATATCCATTGGTGTTGGACATCAAAGATGGTGTACGGGTGCTCAGTGGAGACTGGGTACACTAAACGGACCCGCCAAGAACTCCTGGATGGTATTATACCTATCGTTAGATAGCAGTTCTTCGGTGACACTGGTACAGGTTAGTTTGTAGACCCGAGATCGTCATAGAGTCTTGTGTGATTCCCACTGTGTTTTGATTTCCACCTTACCACGTCCAAGAGGGCATGCAAAACGGTGGCTTTTGGGTACAGTCCCGAATCACATGGAGGCAATGAGCGATAGGAGGGGTTTCGTCTCTCCCGGTATTGGGAGTTGATGTTGTGCTGTGTTCGATTGGCTATAACTGGAAGTCCCTGGCCAGGGCTGATATGGAGATTTACTGGTAAGTGTTATCAGTAGTTTCTCGACCCGTTATGAGCCTTACATCGACACGACTTATCGGTTACTGGGGTCTGACGTTTACCACCTCTAGATTAGATATGCAACATATCAGACGAAGAGATCGGACTGTACGGGAGTGTTACTGATTGGATTTGCAGAAGAATGTACAGGCTTGCTTGTTGATTTTCTGATTGCTCAATACACAGATGGCTGTTACGTTTAACTGACCGCTTGCAGCTTGTGGGTGTTTGATATGATCATCACCTGCTGTCGGCGTATTGACGATTCTTTAGAGTCCTACACAGAGGTTTCCTGGCTCAGGCAAAACGGAGTAGGAGCACATATGTGATATGTGCGGGACCGAGAATAATACGATATGAGATACCGTATTCTATTCTCGCGATATAAGATATCGGCCGGGTATATTTGATATGGCCGGGTCATCGGATCAAGTGTTGATTCGATGAATTGGTACATGTTATATTAGTCGGTTATATGCAATATAGCCGGATTGTCGGATCAAGAGTTGATTCGATAATTTAATGTATAATTATATATGTGATATATTACATTACGTTAACTAATATAAGCTCGCTTTATTGATTCATTTTCTTACTGGATAATACATTGATGTATATGCGATATATGTTAATTGTATTATTTTCTTTTGTTACAAAATATATTGTATATGTGATATATATTATTGTAACAAGTTAGGGTTACAAATGCAACATGGTTGTTAAGTTTAAACAAAGTTAGGTTTTGGATTTGGGTTAGCTTTTGGGTTAGCTTTTTCATGAAGCTTTCCTTTTTGTTTTCTTGCTTGATATTTTGTGAAGATATTTTGTTAACCCAACCCAAACTCTTAACTCTAGTTTATTCTCTACATGAGTTAAGTCCTTCATTTATTAACTCATGATTGTCATTTGTAACCATAACAATAATTCATTATTCATCATACAAGCTTTCTTCTTCTTCCTCCTCCTTGAAAAAGCTTTCTAGCCTTATGTGAAGTAATGATTTTAAAGTGAGAAATTGAAAATAAAAGAGTGCAAAATTTCTACTTCATCATCCTCATCTATTCTAGCCACTTAGATTAGGGTGTTCGCTTCACTAATACTTGATTAGAGAAGTGAGAGCTTGAGTTTGAGATTCTTCAAGGTAGATCATCTTCGAAAAGGAAGACTTCAAGCAAGCATGGATCATTCGACTTGTGGATCCTCTGTAGAGTCCGGAAGTTCATGGATCACGGCGAAGGGACTACTACTCGGAGCTTATGAAGCGAAGGAACAGACTACAAAGGTTGTAATCCCTCTCTCTTAGATGTAAAGTTGTTTACATGCAAGTTAACCCTAATATCTAGTTAAGATCTTGGTTAGGGTTTGTTTAGCACCCCAAAAATTTTAAAGTAGCATGATTGATGCTTGCCAAAACTTTGCTAAGGTGTTAAGCTAACCTAACAAGGCTTTCAACAAGACCTTAACGAAGATCATAAAGAAGTCGGTGTCTCGAAATAAGAAAGACTGGCACGAGAGACTGCATGAAGCTCTCTGGGCGTATCAGACCACGTTCAAAACGGCAACGAATACAACGCCGTATGCATTGGTATTCGGCGTAGAAGTGGTACTCCTCTTGGAGATAGAGTTGTCCTCTCTACGAGTGGCGGTTCATTACGAGCTAACAGATGAGGAGAATGCTCATCTTCGGCTTGAGGAGCTCGATGCCCTCGATGAAACTCGTCTTATGGCACAACAAAACTTGGAGGCTTACAAAGCAAAGGTGACGCGCTCATACGATAGATTGACTGGGCCGAGGACATTTTGCCAAGACGAACTCGTGCTGGTGGTCAAGAGACCTATGATCCCCAATCGTGCCAAACGGGGGAAATTCGAGCCGAATTATGAGGGCCCGTACATCATAGACAATGTCTACCAAGGTGGGGCTTACTTGCTCATGGATATGCATGGCGAAAGACCCTTCACACCAATAAATGGCCGGTTCCTGAAAAAATACTACTGTAGGGTGTTTTTCGTCACCCCATTGAGATGGGAATGCGCGCGCGCTTGTCAGGCACATTACAGATTCTCCCTGCCTAGGGTAGGCTGGGGTTTATTGATTGTGGGGATCCGAATCTCCGGCAGCCGCGGACTAAACTGCCGTTAATTACCCCTCTCCTTTGGAGCGAGAGAATCTCCGATTGACGGGTCAAACTGGTCATGCAAACTCAATTTGCAGTGTTGTGTTTTGAGGGGGGTTTTGGATATATCGGAGGCCCCGCAGAGTTTTTACGGGGGTCCCGTTACCCTGATAGCGGGCTGGGGGTCAAGGGGGCTAGCAGCCCCTTTGCGGGGTGCGGGGCAGCACCCCGTTAGAGTTCTAACGGGGGACAGTGTTGTAGAGTATGTGTGTGTGTGTGCGTATATATATATATATATATATATATATATATATATATATATATATATATATATATATATATATATATATATATATATATAAGGGAAAGGGCATCCAAAGGATGCGTGGGAGAAAGCGCCAGCGCCTCACGTGCATGGCACGCGGGCGCTTGGGCGCTGGCGCTATCACCTTGGGCTTTAGCGCCAGGGCGCTAGCGCTTTGGGCGCTCGGGCGCTATCGCTTTGGGAGCTTGGGCGCTAGCACTTTGGGCGCTAGCGCCATAAGTGCCAGTCACGTGGGAACCCGGGCGCTAGCGCCACACGTGCCAGGCATGTGGGCGCCCGGGCGCTAGCGCCTCACGTGCCAAGCACGTGGGTGCTCAGGCGCTCGCGCTTTGGGCGTTAGTGCCTCACGTGCCAAACACGTGGGCGCTCGGGCGCTGGGCGGCAAAAGAGACTTGGTCCCTACACCGGGAGTTGTACTCCCAGAAAAAAATACTTATTATTTTGTGTGTGTGTGTGTATGAGGTGTTAAACTCCTAAGATATTTTTGAAGCTGATGAAGGGGCTTCTCACCTTGAGCCCTTGATCTTCCCCAAAGTGGGGTCTTTGGAGATGGGTCTCCTTCTTCCTCCTTTGTCGGTCGGCTCTTGAAGAACAAGAAGTGTGAGATTTAAAAACTCCCCCTTTTGAGATCTAATGGAAGATTTGGGCTCCCCTTTGTGGGTTTTGTGGTGAAAAACTATTTAGTTTTGGAAAAGGAAGAGTAAAACTCTTGATTTAATTGAAAAAGGGGAAGAAGGTTTAGAATCTTGAGAAAGGAGAAGGAGGCACAAAGAACCCTAGATTTTTTTTTAGAATGAAAAGTATGTTAGATATTTTCATCATGTTGCCTTATATAGGCTTACACATTTACACATAGCCCCTTGGGCTTTACAAAATGGCATTTTGCCCATCCCATGGCTTATGTGCCATTTCTTTTTGCACATAAGCCATGGGCTTTACAAAAATTTGGATTTATGCCCATTTTACTTACATTCATGCACAAAAAATTACATCAAAATTATTTGTTACATGATTTTTATTTTGGCATGGGGAGGCCGGCTGCGGGGCTCGACTTGGGCATGTCCCCACTTGATCTGGGGTTGGGCCCACCTGGCTTGGGGTTGACCCTGACTTTGACCCTGTCAACTGGGGTGCAAATTTTGACCCCAACAACTACGCCTGACGAGTCACGACCTAGGTCAACGATAGATGACGACGCCTATGTCCCCTCGCTATCTTCCCTAGCCCAAACTTTATAAGTAGTATCCGACGAAATCTCGCCTCGAAAACATGCGACGGACCGTAATGTCCTTAAACTAACAACGGACTGTAATGTTCTTAAACTAACAACGGACTGTAATGTTCTTAAACTAACAACGGACCGTAATGTCCTTAAACTAGAAGTGGACCGAAACGTCCTAAAACTAATGACTGACCGAAATGTCTGTAAACTACTACGAACCGCAACATCCTAAAGCTGACGCAAAAAAAACAAACAAACGGTACGTCCACAAGCAAAATGGGCACGGATGAAAACCCGAAAGGGCTCCGTGAGTAAAAACAGCAGGGCTACCGGTGAGTTTGTGAAAACCCGAAAGGGCGCAATCTCGTTAAAAGACACTTGCAAGGTCCTCTCGACCTTATAAGGAGAAAACTATCCGCGTGTGATCCTTACGACTCACAAAGGAGCAACACACTTAGGGATCCCCACGATTCCTAAGGAGAAATTACACTTACGAGATCCTCACGACTCGTAAGGAGAACCCTCTTATGAGACCCTCACGGCTCATAAGATTCAAAAGCCTTAAGCTACAGGGATTTGAACCTGTTCTTAAGCCATCAGCTTTCCCAGACTGCCCTACAAGCGGTTTAATACCGACCTTTGTATACAATCCACGGACGCAAATAATTATTTCCTTTTCGAGTCCCATCAGCGACAAGGGATATCCTCACATGGTGAACGACCCTTGTAAATTCTCTCGACTTATAAGGAGAAAATACTCTTGTAAGATCCTTATGTCACGACCCGAAAGTACGGAACGTGACTGGCACTTAGATTACGAGACGTCTAAAGGCGTACCGTAACCTAAGTCAGCCAAAGCCCAGAAATCTAACCTAAAATCAAAAGAGAGTGAAGGAAAACCTTTAATGAAAACTATTTTCAAATCAATTAAGTTGCAAAGAATCCCTTTTTAAAAACATCAAAAATTCCCAAAAATTTCGGCAGAGTCTCCCCTGTATTTTCTATCCCCCAAAATGGGTACAACAAGATAATACATATGAAATCATAAAAATGGCATCCCCAAGCGGGAGCTAGCTCTTCGCCCAAGGCGGATCACAACCACATGCAATATATAAGCAATACCAAGAAAAGAGCATAAAAGAAACCCAAAATATCAGAAAACGCAACGCCGGCTCAAGTGAGCTCGACCCAAAAGAAACCACAAATATACAAATCTCTCAGTCTCATCACTAGGTCGCATATACAATACAAGTGGTAGATGGAGAATACTAGATACAATGATAAAGCAAAAGAAATAAGTATACTCGCAACCCACCTACGGGCGATGTCGCGAGTCTGAGCAAAAGGAACTGATGACAAGATAGCCCGCCGCTACAAGACTGACGGGTCCGACCTGCAAGACACTGTGGCACAACGGGGGTGAGTTGCCAGCTCGTGAGTAAATATAACATCTACTAAGGCAATCGTAAGAATGCACGCAATGCGGAACAACATGTATGTCCATATGTGATATAATAACTCTAGTATGCATGCACATGTATGCAATATCTTTTCTAACTCTTTAAGTGATTTAAATGTTAATGTTACTGCATTCTTAACTTTTAAAAAATGAATGTCTGCATAATAGCTAAATATCATCAAGAAATCCTCTGAAAACCCGTGTCAAGCATCGACACCAAATAGGAATCATATCTGTCTCAATATCGGGCTCCGTCAGTCCGGATCAGCCCATATCACAAATCTCACGACAACGGTCGGTATCCTCCGGATATCCGCCGCGCCAGACATCACCGGTAGGTAGTCTTCCTCTGCCAGGCTCATCGTCTACAACTCGATCTTCTTGCCCCGGGGTACCATACCGGGCCCACCATGTACCCGAGACGGTTCATCCACTCCTCGAATCGGGTCTCGAAATCCAACAGAAAACATGAAAACTCATGGTGGACGACACATACATCACGAGAAAACCGCAACTTTGTTTTGAAAAAGATAAATATAAGGTTTTGTTAAATTCTTGCGGTTTTCCCCCAAAATCCAGAAATCGCAGCAAACTGAAATCCTCAAGAAATCATAATGTCCACATGTTATGTATGATAAGTGTCTATGATATCAATGTATATGATGTGAGAGTTTGGCTAGAAATCTATGTAAATATGATAGTAATGCGAGGTATATGCGTACGATACAATCTCAAATATCCTGCATGAATGCAATGGCGTTACTAGCTAAACAGGTTTTTATAGTGCACGTGGCATGGCAAATACCAAAGGCGTGTGTGTCACATGAATAGTGCGCGTGCAATAGATGCCAATGGTAAGGTGTTCGTGTCCTACGAAATGATATCGCATATGTATATATGAATGTCATATGAATGTCCATGCAATCTAGTATAGGGTTAGCTGTAAGGGTATGCAATGTGCGTAAATGGATAAGCTAGCTAACAATATAATTATTGCATAAAGTAGAGTAATCCTAACTAGGGAGGGGGGCGCCTCACGCCATCCAGACGATTCCCCCGTAGATGAATATATCTACTCACCAGAAATCCCCGCTAATCTGATCCGGCCACCGCTTTGCCTTTTCGCGCCGTATCCGAAGTTTCCCCGACCGATCCTAGAATTGCATAACACAAAATATAAGGTTACAGATTTCTGAAATGATGCAACTCACACTATGAAAAGATCGACGCTCTCGAATTAATCACAACGTGCACTCGGTACGCGGAAAATGCACGAAAATCGCTAAAACCTTAACTAAAATTGCCGTTTCGGGGCAATCGTCAAAACTGCAACCTGACTAGACGAAACCCCACGTTCGCGCACTCTAATAATCCTATACAAAGCTAGTAATATTGCTATCCTAGCGAAATTTGAACGCATACTATTTTCCGAAAAAATCTAGTAAGCGATTTTCAAACTAAATCGATATAAACGTTGAAATTTGTCGTTTTAGCGAGCATACCAATACATAATTAACCACTCCAATCACCTAGATAACCATCCCTAACATAATTCAAGCATTATGCTACAAACCCTAATTTCTAAAGTCAAAACCTTCTCTTGATTTTTCCAAATCAAACATTTACTACTAAACTAGTATTTAGAATTGAGATTCTAGCACAATTAAACCACTCTAATTAATTAGATAACCAAACCCCAACTTTAATACATCAACCATGCATCAAACCCTAATTACAACATCAATTCCCCTTTCTTGAATTTCCTAAACAAGAATTCATAAGCAAATTACACACTAAAACCATTAAATCTAGCAACTTAAACAACAATTAACAACTAGATTAGGATTTATACCTCCCAAGTGTGAACCCTAGCTTGCTCAAGTCTCCAAGAAGCCTCCTTTCATCAACTTTTTAAACTAATTTGGGTTGAAGAGAGGGTGGATTAGGGTTTTACTTTGAATTGGAGAAGAAAATAATGTATTTTGTTGATTTTTCCATGATTTTAGAAGCAAGAAAAATGAGGGAAAAATTTGGGCTGAAGGAGGGAGGCTCGGCCTGAGCTAGAGGGAGCTAGAGAGTGAGGGAAAAATGTGGAAGGTTCCAAGAAAAAGTCACTCTCAATTGTATTTAATGCATAACATAACAATTTTTACAAAAAAACCCCTTTTTGTTCATTTTTTTCATTAAATTTCCAACCCAAAAACTAAAAATGTGAAAGTCATGAAACAATTTTTTTAACACCATATTTTATCTTATAAAGACTCCTAATTAAGAAATTTACCTAATTAAATTTGTATTTATCCCTAATTAAATGTATTTAAAAAGGCTTAAAATAATAAAAAAAATAATTAATTACGAAAAAATTTTTATTTAACTAGAAAATTATAAATGACATTTTAGTGACAAAATTATAGTAATATCTTATCTAAATTTTGTATAATTAGGTCTACAATGAAAATCGTCAATTTTGACTTTTTACGGAAAAAGCCGAAAAATTGGCCGATTACCGAAAAACTGCCTAAACGATTTTCGAAGGGTTACAATCTTCCCCCCTTAAGGAAATTCGGTCCCCGAATTTAGAATTTAACTACGCGTACCTTCAAAAAGATGGGGATATCTCTTCCTCATCTCGACCTCGGTCTCCCAGGTGACCTCCTCGCTGTTCGGGCCACGCCAAAGGACTTTGACAGACGGTATGACCTTCGACCTCAATTTCTTCACCTGCCGATCCAAGATGACCACCGGCTGCTCGGTGAAAGAAAGATCACGCTCTAACTGGATCGTCTGGTGCTGAATCGCCTGGGAAGGATCATGAAGGTACTTGCGGAGCATCGAGACATGGAATACGGGGTGAACATCGGGAAAGCTGGGCGGAAGAGCTAACCGATAAGCGACTGGACCAACGCGCTCTAGGATCTCGAAAGGACCAACATATCTAGGACTCAGTTTTCCTTTCCGCCCAAATCTCATCACACCCTTCATCGGAGAGACCTTCAGGAATACATGATCGCCAACAGCGAACTCGAGTCGGCGACGACGCCTGTCAGCATAAGATTTCTGCCTGCTCTGTGCCGCTCTCATCCTGTCCTGAATCAGCTGTATCTTCTCGGTCGTCTCCTGCACGATCTGAGGCCCCAAAATACAGCTCTCCCTGAGCTCTGTCCAACATACAGGCGATCGACATCTCCTCCCATATAAAGCCTCGAAAGGTGCCATCTGAATCGTTTCCTGGAAGCTATTATTGTAGGAAAACTCGATCAAAGGCAAATGACGATCCCAGCTACCACCGAAATCTAAAACACAAGCTCTGAGCATGTCCTCAAGAGTCTGAATCGTACGCTCCGACTGACCGTCAGTCTGAGGATGAAAGGCCGTGCTAAAACTCAATCGGGTGCCCAAAGCTTCCTGTAGTTTCTGCCACAATCGGCTGGTAAACTGGGTGCCACGGTCGGACACGATGCAAGTCGGAACGCCATGCAGTCGCACTATCTCATCAATATAAACCTGGGCGTACTGAGAAAATCCAAAAGTGGTCTTCACTGGCAGAAAGTGAGCCGCTTTCGTCAGTCGATCCACAATCACCCAAATAGAGTCATACCCTCGACTGGTCCTGGGTAGACCCACAACGAAGTCCATGGAGACCTGCTCCCACTTCCACTCAGGGATGGGCAAAGGCTGTAACTCGCCGGCTGGCCTCTGGTGCTCGGCCTTGACTTGCTGACAAGTCAGGCATCTCGACACAAAATCTGTAATATCCTTCTTCATCCCGTCCCACCAGTAAACCTCTCTCAAATCACGGTACATCTTGGTGGAACCTGGATGCACACTATATACGGATCTATGTGCCTCCTCGAGAATATCACGCCTCAGTCCCTCTGAATCTGGCACACACAGTCGAGTCCCAAATCGGAGTATCCCCTGATCATCAATCACGAACTCAGAAACTCTGCCCTGCCGAATCTGCTCAATAATCTCTAATGTACGGGCATCGCCGGACTGTGCCTCGTGGATACGGTCAAGTAACTGTGGGCGTGCTCTGAAATGGGCCAGCTGTCCCCCCGTAGGAGTAAACTCGAACTGCACTCTGCTATCACATAACGCCTGCCAATCCGCCGTCGACTGCATCTGTACTGCGCTCAAACAAGATAAGCTACCTCCGGGCCTCCTACTCAAAGCATCAGCCACCACATTCGCCTTGCCCGGATGGTATAAAATCTCGCAGTCATAATCCTTCACCAACTCCATCCAACGGCGCTGCCTCAGGTTCAAATCTCGCTGCTGGAAGATATACTTCAAACTCTTGTGGTCAGTGAATATCTGGCACGACTCACCGTATAGGTAATGTCTCCAGATCTTGAGTGCAAACACCACTGCAGCCATCTCTAAATCATGGGTGGGGTAATTCTGCTCGTGTTTCCTCAGCTGACGAGAAGCATACGCGATGACTCTGTCGTGCTGCATCAATACACATCCCAGCCCCACTCCAGAAGCATCACAATATACCACGAACCCGCCTGATCCTGAAGGCAATGCTAACACTGGAGCAGTAGTCAAACGAGTCTTCAACTGCTGGAAGCTATCCTCACATGCCTGGGTCCAATCAAAAGGAACCCCCTTCCGGGTCAACCCGGTCAACGGTGCAGCAATGCGGGAGAAATCCTGGACGAAACGTCGATAATAGCCGGCCAGACCTAGAAAACTGCGAACCTCTATGACTGATACCGGTCTAGGCCAACGCTGAACTGCCTCGATCTTCTTCGGGTCCACGCAAATACCATCTCTCGTCACCACATGACCCAAGAAGTCGACACTGTCAAGCCAGAATGCGCACTTGGAGAATTTGGCGAACAGCTGATGCTCCCTCAAAGTCTGCAATGTGATACGTAAGTGCTGCTCATGCTCCTCCCGGCTCCGAGAATAAACCAAGATGTCGTCAATGAACACAATGATGAACTGATCGAGATACGGCCTGAATACGCGGTTCATCAAATCCATAAATGCTGCCGGGGCATTGGTGAGCCCGAACGACATCACCAAGAACTCATAATGACCATATCGAGTACGGAAAGCTGTCTTCGGAATATCCTCCTTCCGAACCCGTAACTGGTGATAACCTGATCGTAAGTCAACCTTCGAGAAGAACCCTGCACCCTGGAGCTGATCAAATAAGTCATCAATGCGGGGTAGGGGATACTTGTTCCGCACAGTAACCCTGTTCAGCTGACGATAATCAATGCATAAACGCATACTTCCGTCCTTCTTCTTAACAAACAAGACGGGAGCACCCCAAGGTGACACACTCGGTCGGATGAGCCCTTTGTCCAGCAAGTCCTGTAACTGATCCTTTAGCTCTCTCAGCTCTGCCGGGGCCATCCGATAAGGAGGTATAGAAATAGGCCCCGTGCCAGGGATCAAGTCAATACAGAACTCAATCTCGCGCTCTGGTGGCAGACCAGGCAGCTCGTCAGGGAATACATCAGGGAACTCTCTCACAATAGGGACCTGGTCCAACGGAACCTCTGTGGAGCTAGTATCACAAACATAAGCTAAGAATCCCTGACACCCTTTCTTTAAGAGCTGACCAGCGTGAAGAGAAGAAATCAAGCTGGGAAGGTTAGCACTACGATCTCCCTGAATAATAAGAACCGGCTCACCAGGAAAACTGAATCTGACTGCTTTTTCACGGCAGTCCACGGATGCATAGCAGGTGGCTAGCCAGTCCATACCAAGAAGAACGTCAAAGTCGAGCATATCGAGGAGAATCAAATCTACTGAAGAATCTCTCTCCCCGATACGAACGGAACAAGATCGGTACACAAAACGGGCAACAAAAGACTCGCCTACCGGGGTAATAACGACAAGCGGCTGATCTAACGGAGAAGACTCTCGGCCCAACCTTGGTGCAAAATACGTGGAAACATAGGAATGTGTGGAGCCTGGATCAAATAATACCCGTGCATCAAAGGAACACACTGGGAGAGTACCTGTCACGACGGCATTGGATGCCTGTGCATCCTGAGGAGTCAATGCGAACACTCGGGCCTGTCCACCGCTAATAGCTGGCTGTGCTCTGCCTCTACCTCGGCCTCTGCCTCTGCCTCTGTCGCCTCGTCCTCTCTGAACCGGACCGCCTCGCCCACGGCCTCTAGAAGCATCTGTCTGGCGTGAAGCATCATCAGGCGTAGGAAGTAAAGCTCTCTGAGAAGGTGGTGAGGGTGGTAAGGTCACATGCGGGACTGTCGCCGCGCCCGGACGTCCCATGGTACAGTCTCTGATACGGTGGTACTGACTCCCGCACCGAAAACATCCTGGAGACGACTGCTGGGTCTGTGGATATGAACCAAATAACTGACCTCGTCTCAATCCTCTGCCTCTGCCATCCCCCGGAAATAATCTATCACGATGTCTGCCCATCTGCCGCTGAGCTGGCGTATCAGTACGGATCCTCTTCGGCCCAGAAGCGACCGGAGTCTCAGAAATACGCTCCTCCAAAAGTAAGGCTGCATCCATCGCGGCTGCGTATGTATCAAAGTGCTGGGTGCCGATGGCAAGGAATAGCTGTGTATCAAGCCCTCGCACAAACCTCTTTATCCTCTTCTCTTCTGTGTCGACTAGGTACGGTGCATATCGAGACAACTGGGTAAACTGTATATCATACTCCGACACTGTCATCCCAGGAGTCTTGCGCAGAGACTCAAAACTACGGGCTCGAGCATCTCGGACACTCTCCGGAAGAAAACGGGCAAGAAATGCAGCTGTAAACTCATCCCAGGTCATAGAAGGCAGACCTGCAGCTCGGCCTCTCTCTACTGAGTCGTACCATGTCTGGGCAAGACCCTCCAGACGAAAACTCGCAAACTCCACCAATCTATCATCAGAACACCTCAACGAACGGCCAATCCGTGCCATCCTATCGAGAAATGTCTGTGGGTCCTCTGTCGCATCTGTACCGGTAAAAGCTGGGGGTCTCAATCTCATAAACTCCTGTAGTGAAACAGGGATAGTCTCCGTAGTAGCAGCAGGAGTGACCATCTGTGCAGCAGGTACGATCGTGGTCTGTGCGGTGGAAGGAACGTCCTCGGATCTCTGTGCCCGGCTAGACTCAACTAAAGAACCCATCATCTGCCGCAACTCTTGCATGCCGGCCTCTAATCTGGCAATACGGTCAGGATAAGGCGGATCAGTAGGACCCTGAGGGGTAGGTGTATCCTCCCGCTCGATCCTCGCCTCAGACGAGCCCGCTCGAATCTCATCCCTAGCGGCAGCCCGCTGAGCTCTCGTAGTCTTTGGCGGCATCGAAGCTAGAATAAGAAAAAGGACTGATAAGATCATTGCAATTGAATCAAGGAATGCAAGGAATCAAGAAAGGAAATACAAGCAATTATGTCCTAAGGTCACTTAGGCGGAGTACCGTATCGTAAGTATGCCGCGGACCATACCCACGCTACGCCACTCTGCTTAAGTCACCTACTCCATCTACCAAGGTCGTCCTACACTCAGAAAGGTAAAACCTACGCTCTGATACCAACTTTGTCACGACCCGAAAGTACGGAACGTGACTGGCACTTAGATTACGAGACGTCTAAAGGCGTACCGTAACCTAAGTCAGCCAAAGCCCAGAAATCTAACCTAAAATCAAAAGAGAGTGAAGGAAAACCTTTAATGAAAACTATTTTCAAATCAATTAAGTTGCAAAGAATCCCTTTTTAAAAACATCAAAAATTCCCAAAAATTTCGGCAGAGTCTCCCCTGTATTTTCTATCCCCCAAAATGGGTACAACAAGATAATACATATGAAATCATAAAAATGGCATCCCCAAGCGGGAGCTAGCTCTTCGCCCAAGGCGGATCACAACCACATGCAATATATAAGCAATACCAAGAAAAGAGCATAAAAGAAACCCAAAATATCAGAAAACGCAACGCCGGCTCAAGTGAGCTCGACCCAAAAGAAACCACAAATATACAAATCTCTCAGTCTCATCACTAGGTCGCATATACAATACAAGTGGTAGATGGAGAATACTAGATACAATGATAAAGCAAAAGAAATAAGTATACTCGCAACCCACCTACGGGCGATGTCGCGAGTCTGAGCAAAAGGAACTGATGACAAGATAGCCCGCCGCTACAAGACTGACGGGTCCGACCTGCAAGACACTGTGGCACAACGGGGGTGAGTTGCCAGCTCGTGAGTAAATATAACATCTACTAAGGCAATCGTAAGAATGCACGCAATGCGGAACAACATGTATGTCCATATGTGATATAATAACTCTAGTATGCATGCACATGTATGCAATATCTTTTCTAACTCTTTAAGTGATTTAAATGTTAATGTTACTGCATTCTTAACTTTTAAAAAATGAATGTCTGCATAATAGCTAAATATCATCAAGAAATCCTCTGAAAACCCGTGTCAAGCATCGACACCAAATAGGAATC
Source organism: Agapanthus africanus (assembly GCA_030015575.1). Lineage (NCBI taxonomy): Eukaryota > Viridiplantae > Streptophyta > Magnoliopsida > Asparagales > Amaryllidaceae > Agapanthus > Agapanthus africanus. The sequence continues at coordinate 336,403,224 of JASDDO010000004.1, read as the reverse complement.
ATATCTGTCTCAATATCGGGCTCCGTCAGTCCGGATCAGCCCATATCACAAATCTCACGACAACGGTCGGTATCCTCCAGATATCCGCCGCGCCAGACATCACCGGTAGGTAGTCTTCCCCTGCCAGGCTCATCGTCTACAACTCGATCTTCTTGCCCCGGGGTACCATACCGGGCCCACCATGTACCCGAGACGGTTCATCCACTCCTCGAATCGGGTCTCGAAATCCAACAGAAAACATGAAAACTCATGGTGGACGACACATACATCACGAGAAAACCGCAACTTTGTTTTGAAAAAGATAAATATAAGGTTTTGTTAAATTCTTGCGGTTTTCCCCCAAAATCCAGAAATCGCAGCAAACTGAAATCCTCAAGAAATCATAATGTCCACATGTTATGTATGATAAGTGTCTATGATATCAATGTATATGATGTGAGAGTTTGGCTAGAAATCTATGTAAATATGATAGTAATGCGAGGTATATGCGTACGATACAATCTCAAATATCCTGCATGAATGCAATGGCGTTACTAGCTAAACAGGTTTTTATAGTGCACGTGGCATGGCAAATACCAAAGGCGTGTGTGTCACATGAATAGTGCGCGTGCAATAGATGCCAATGGTAAGGTGTTCGTGTCCTACGAAATGATATCGCATATGTATATATGAATGTCATATGAATGTCCATGCAATCTAGTATAGGGTTAGCTGTAAGGGTATGCAATGTGCGTAAATGGATAAGCTAGCTAACAATATAATTATTGCATAAAGTAGAGTAATCCTAACTAGGGAGGGGGGCGCCTCACGCCATCCAGACGATTCCCCCGTAGATGAATATATCTACTCACCAGAAATCCCCGCTAATCTGATCCGGCCACCGCTTTGCCTTTTCGCGCCGTATCCGAAGTTTCCCCGACCGATCCTAGAATTGCATAACACAAAATATAAGGTTACAGATTTCTGAAATGATGCAACTCACACTATGAAAAGATCGACGCTCTCGAATTAATCACAACGTGCACTCGGTACGCGGAAAATGCACGAAAATCGCTAAAACCTTAACTAAAATTGCCGTTTCGGGGCAATCGTCAAAACTGCAACCTGACTAGACGAAACCCCACGTTCGCGCACTCTAATAATCCTATACAAAGCTAGTAATATTGCTATCCTAGCGAAATTTGAACGCATACTATTTTCCGAAAAAATCTAGTAAGCGATTTTCAAACTAAATCGATATAAACGTTGAAATTTGTCGTTTTAGCGAGCATACCAATACATAATTAACCACTCCAATCACCTAGATAACCATCCCTAACATAATTCAAGCATTATGCTACAAACCCTAATTTCTAAAGTCAAAACCTTCTCTTGATTTTTCCAAATCAAACATTTACTACTAAACTAGTATTTAGAATTGAGATTCTAGCACAATTAAACCACTCTAATTAATTAGATAACCAAACCCCAACTTTAATACATCAACCATGCATCAAACCCTAATTACAACATCAATTCCCCTTTCTTGAATTTCCTAAACAAGAATTCATAAGCAAATTACACACTAAAACCATTAAATCTAGCAACTTAAACAACAATTAACAACTAGATTAGGATTTATACCTCCCAAGTGTGAACCCTAGCTTGCTCAAGTCTCCAAGAAGCCTCCTTTCATCAACTTTTTAAACTAATTTGGGTTGAAGAGAGGGTGGATTAGGGTTTTACTTTGAATTGGAGAAGAAAATAATGTATTTTGTTGATTTTTCCATGATTTTAGAAGCAAGAAAAATGAGGGAAAAATTTGGGCTGAAGGAGGGAGGCTCGGCCTGAGCTAGAGGGAGCTAGAGAGTGAGGGAAAAATGTGGAAGGTTCCAAGAAAAAGTCACTCTCAATTGTATTTAATGCATAACATAACAATTTTTACAAAAAAACCCCTTTTTGTTCATTTTTTTCATTAAATTTCCAACCCAAAAACTAAAAATGTGAAAGTCATGAAACAATTTTTTTAACACCATATTTTATCTTATAAAGACTCCTAATTAAGAAATTTACCTAATTAAATTTGTATTTATCCCTAATTAAATGTATTTAAAAAGGCTTAAAATAATAAAAAAATAATTAATTACGAAAAAAATTTTATTTAACTAGAAAATTATAAATGACATTTTAGTGACAAAATTATAGTAATATCTTATCTAAATTTTGTATAATTAGGTCTACAATGAAAATCGTCAATTTTGACTTTTTACGGAAAAAGCCGAAAAATTGGCCGATTACCGAAAAACTGCCTAAAACGATTTCGAAGGGTTACACCTTATGACTTATAAGAGACACACACTTAGGAATCCTTACGATTCCTAAGGAGAAAATGCACCTACGAGATCCTCACGACTTGTAGAGAGAAACACCTTTATGAGACCCTTACGGCTCATGAAGTCAAAAGCCTTAGTCGACAGGATTTTAACCCTGTTTGCTAAGCCACCTTTGTTCGACATCGACAGAGGCAAATGATGATTCGCTCCTGGCAATGTCCCAGTGTTAGCGATGCTGATGCCTAAATCGGTATCAAATTCCAAGTCCTTTCACGGCAAATGATGATTCGCTCATGGCAATATTCCAGTCGCAGTGATGCTGATGCTAATATTAGTATTAGATCTTGAGTTCCGTACTCGAAAAAAAAATGCATGTAAAATAGCCGAAATGTTTGGGCAACTCGCAATAAAAATCAGCGAGTAAGATATATGCGTATAAAAATAGCCGAAATGATTGGACAACTCGCAATAAAAAAACAGCGAGTAAAAAAAACAGCCGAAATGATTGGGCACCGCGAAAATAGCCGAAATGATTGGGCAATCGCGACTTTCGCGATATAAAAAGATGAAATGATAAAGTATCGCGGAAAGAAAACAAAAATATATATGAAATAATAAAATTTTTGCCCTACAGGCGAGTCCATACTGATCCCTGTATACAATCCATGGGCATAAACGAAAAGGGAACCACATGTCCCCACCAGACCTTGTCAAAAGGGAAAATCAGATCTCAACAGCAACATCTGCATCCCAAAAGATCAACAACGATGGTCCTCCTCATGCCAGCAGGTCACGAACGTGACACCACCAATCGGAGCCACGGCAAAGTCCTCAGTTCCGGAACACTACGGTTCACAGACAACCTAGAGTCTGCCCCGACACCGCAGAAAACGAAGCAAGTCAACATGACCCCGTCGCGGAAATACGTCAGCACATGACCCCGTCGCGGAAATACGTCATCCACTGACCCCGTCGCGGAAATACGTCATCCAATGACCCCGTCTCGGAAATACGTCATCCAATGACCCCGTCGCGGAAATACGTCAGCACATGACCCCGTCGCGGAAATACGTCATCCAATGACCCCACCGCGGAAATACGTCAGCACATGACCCCGTCGCGGAAATACGTCATCCAATGATCCCGTCTCGGAAATACGTTATCCAATGACCCCGTCGCGGAAACAAGTCAGCCAATGACCACCCCATCGGAGCAATACTTCGATTTGGAAACAAGTCAACTCACCAACCACTTACGAGTCCTCTCGACTTGTAAGGAAGAAAATTCTCTTGTAAGATCCTTGCGACTCTCAAGAGAAAACAGACTTACGAATCCTCACGATTTCTAAGGAGAGAATACATCTACGAGATCCCCACGACTCATAGGGAGAAAAATTCTTTATGAGACCCTCATGGCTCATAAAATTGAAAAGTTTTAGACGGTAGATCTGAACCTGTTTCCTAAGCCATCACTACTCTACAAGGAGGTCAAGATGGACTATCTACGGGCCACATTTTCCAAAATTACAGGCCACTGAAATAAAGGAACTACTTACGGGTCCTCACGATTCGTAAGGAAAAATACCCGAGTGAGATCCTTACGACTCACGGAGGCGATCAACAGTTAGAAATCCTCACTATTTCTAGGTAGAATATGCACCTATGAGATCCCCTCGACTTGCAGGGAGAAAAAACCTTCTTGAGACCCTTACGGCTCATGAAGATGAAAAAGTCTTAGGCCACAAGGACCCTAAACTTGTTTCCTAAGCCCTCAATTCTATGGCCATGCATAACTCTGCACTACTTCACTCACGTACATACTTACGTGGGCAAAATAGTGGGGGCATTTTTTCCCGCCAAATTTTTTTGCGCAAAAGAGCCCAAGGTATCAAATGGCAGCGATACGCTTAAGAAAATATAAACTAGTATTTTCCGGGCTGTATTTTGATAAAATCCCGAATGAAAAACAACTAAATTCTGATGGTATCGAAAGCGTCTCAAAAAAACCCTTCGATTTGATATATTATGGGCCTTATAATTCATCCGGAATCAAAATTTATGAGCAAATGTGCTATGCACATGTAATCTAAGGAAGAAAATACGAACCGGTATTTTCTGGGCTGTATTTTGACAAACTCCCGTATGAGAAATAGTTAAATTCTGATGGTATCGAAAGTGTCTCGAAAAATCCATCAATTTGATATATTATGGGCCGCATAATTCATCCGGGATCAAAAGTTATGAGCAAATGTGCAACGCACGTGTAATCTAAAGTAATGCTCTACTACATGGGGGATGCATTTTTAATCCCACATCGGGAAAAAGAGAGATCCCTTTTCTACCACTCCCATATAAATAAGAGAGGATACCTCTTAGAAAAGGTAGAGAATTCAATTCTCAAAGGAGACTAGTTCTCCATAGGAGCTTGCTCCCCCCATAATGCGCATATGCGCAAGCGCTACGTGCGCCACGTGCAATGCACGTGCGCCCGCCACATGCGCGCCACGTGCAACGCACGTGAAAGAATTCAATTCTCAAAGGAGACCAGTTCTCCATAGGAGCTTGCTCCCCCCATAATGCACATATGCGCAAGCGTCATGTGCGCCACGTGTTAGTGTATATGCCTTAGAGGCCATTACTGTATCATACTAGTTTGTATATTACTTAATGGAAGCTTGTGATATTCACAGTTGTATAGACAATCTTGCTCAAAATAGTAGTATGCTACTTGGTTTGTTTCTACTTTAATGTGTACATGTGTTTCTTTTAGTATATCACCTATACACATTAGTGGAGCCCTTAGGATCTTTGCTTGATTACCAGCGTTGTGATGGCAGTCACACTCGTGGGGGCTGGGTAATCCACAAGCACATCCTTATAGAGGTCCTTAGTCGTAGGACTATCGAGACAGGGCATCGATACTCTAGAGTAGACTAGCGTATGCGCTTCTCATCCCAGCATGGGAGACGGTCTGTCCCACAGCCGTCAGTACGTCGTACTTGAGATAGTATGCGGGTGCTCGTTAGGTTACGAGTACACTGGACATGACTCGTAGGGAACTGTTGGTTGGTACTATACCTTTCGTCAGTTATCAGTTCCCAGGTGACATGAGTACAGCTTAGTCCGCTGACTTGACACTGTCACTTCGCCTCGAGTGTGTTCCCACTGTACTTTGATTACTACCCTACCACGGCTCAAAGGAGTCGTGCAAACAGGTAGTAGTTGGGTGCAGTCCCGAAGCACTTGGAGGCAGTGACGGTTAGACAGGATTCGTCTCTCCCGGTATTGGGGGTTGATATCGCGCTGTGTCTAGGAGAGCCATTACACAAAGTCCCTGGCCAGGGCAAGCGAGATATACTGGTAGGTTTCCAGTGTTATCTCAGGGTGTTCTGGGCTACACTCCGACACGACTTGTACCGCTATTAGGGGACTGACGTTTACCGTCCCTAGTCCCGCCATGCGATATTCTCAGACGAACGCACCGGACTATACGGAGATTGTCACATTCAGGCTCAGTAGGAGTTCGGATGGGTTCACCTCATCAGTCTTCTCATATGCATCTACCTGGGGACCGTTACGTACAGCTAGTGCCGCTTGCGGTCTGTGATTAAACCCACTGCCAGCGTAGTGTCGAGTCTTTAGAGTCCCACACAGAGGGTTATTCACCTTTGGGCAAAACAGAGTAGAGGTCGCATGGTTTTGCGACGGGGTTCGTTCACATCCACGCACTTGTGCACATTTGGTGTCCGAACAGTTATTACTAGCGGGCTTTGGTTTAAGCCAGATCCTAGTATATGTTTTGGGGTTAGTTTTATCTCATTGTATTCGTGTTCCTCGGAACACGGATGCGGGTGTGTATGCACAGTTGACTGAGGCAGAGGCAGAGGCAGAGGATTCTCATTAGGGTTATGGTACAGGTGTGTATGCACAGTTGACTGTTGTGTTTTTCCAAACCCTAATGAGAATAGGAAATATGATTAATAATATTAGTTAACAATTATTGTGCCATGGTTGAGTTGAATTCTTGACTTTTGTTGACCGGTTGACCAAAGTGGACTTGTTGACCATCATCATTTGTTTTCAAAGATGCTTCTTATTCTTTGAAAAAGCATTTAATGAATGAAATGATAATGGTCATTCATAAACTCACCATCACAAATTGTTAATTATTATTATTGTTATCATTTTCTAAAATATGAGAGCATGGTTGAAAAACTTATTTCATTCTCACTTGCATCTTCTCTCTCATCCATTGCTCTCCCTCTTCCTCTAGCTCAAGGCAAAAATCTCTCATGAGTTGAGAACCATTTGCATTGGAGATAAAACACCAAAAATCAACTCTACTCATCCTAAGGTTGAAGGTTTAGCAAACCTAATACTTTAGTTACCTCAAGTTCGAGGAAGGAGCTCAAGGTAGAGACCCTCGGGTGGATCCATCTTCGGCAAGAGAAGGCGACGAGAAGAGAACCATCCGACCACCACAAGGAGTCCAAGAGAAGGAGTTAAAGTTAAGGTATAACCCCCTAACCGAGTAGGTAAAGCTCTTGTTAGTTGCTTGTGTGTTGTTTAGCAAAGATCCGGGTTTTCTAGTCCATGTTACCATGACCCGAAAAATCATTTTTCACTGTTTCCGTAAGCCCAAAAGAACCGAGAGAGGTAACGTGGACTTACAGTGGTATCAGAGCCTGACTAAACACACACTAGCATGTTAGCAAAGTATCTAGAATTTCGATCGGACAAAAAACCGCAAAACACGTCAAAAATATCAACTTTCTGCTGATTTTTAATTCTGCTCGAAAAATAATAAATCATGTACTAAAAATCGACTCAGGGTTTTTAAAGAACACCCAAGAAAAACGATCCAGCGAGTCGACCAACTCACCGTGGAACCGCGGCAAGAGCATGCTCTTGCCGCGGATCCGCGGCCGAGTTGACTCGGCCGTGGGTCGTTTCTCCTGCAGTGTTCTTATATTGATGTTTTGGGATTTTTAGGATGGTTTGTTTCTGCCCAGATTTTCCAGAGAACAAATTTGTTTTTGGGGTGGTTACAAATCTGTATTTTGATCGAACTTCTCTAGACTTTGGCAAATGGGTTATATCTGTGATGTGATATATGTTTTGAACGTCTGCTAATCGCTATACGTCGATTAGTGGGGGTTATACATATCTGTGATCTGTAATGTTGATGGTTTGTGTATATGAATTCGTTGGATTGTCGCGGATGAATAGCCGGGGGGTTGTGAGATGAGAGTTTTCTTTATCTTTCAATTCATGTAATTTGTAATTGATGTAATATTATTTATATGGCCGCACAACCGGGATGGGGTTGTAGCCGTCATTGTATAATTTCTTTTGCTGTTTTTGCTCCTAGGATAGACCTAAGGTGGGGTGCACAAACTACCGGGTACCTCGGAGTGCCGAGTGGCATACTCACGTTGTTGAGGGAGGTTGCTTCGCTTCGGGTACTTGGCGGGTATTTTGTCGCACCCGTAGGGGTATAGGGTGGGGTATTGGCTATTCATCGCGACCGTGTAATCCGCTTTTCGTTGCAGGCTCGAACGAAACGCGGATTCCTAGTATATCCAATGTGTTCATCTGTGATCTGGAATGGCTATCATTTCATCTGACGAATGTAGATATCTATTTAGGCGTTGCTTATATTTTGCATCCGCGCTAGTCCAGCCCCCACTCTGTCGTTAGTTAAGTAACCTAACGGGTGATGACGGGACCCCGTGGCGAATGCGGATGGCATAAGCGTACGTCATATTTTCATTGTTTTCTGCAACGGTAGGTTTAAATGATGGGACGCATTAAATTAATGCAAGAAAATAAACCAAAGTAAAAGTCGTTGGAACACTTTAAAAACCACTCGGTTCTTTTCAAAAACTAACTTTTAAATGCGGATCTTGAACCCCTCTTTTTAAAAGCTATCTCGTTCCATCGATTATATCAAGTTCACTACGTTCACGGTTTCGCCAAAACCATTCGTAGCCCTCCATCATTTCAGCTAAATATTCGGTAGTATTCAAGCTATGTATTTTGACCTCACGCCAAGGCATAGTGATTGGTAGCTGTCGGATATTTATCTGTTGCATAGATAGAATGCGTTGGTTTGAGACAGTCGTACTGCCATTTTGGCCTACGTCAAGGGTAGGTACGGGTGGGTTCAAATTAACCTGGATAATGATGGGTAGAACTTGACATGCGACTTATGATATTTTGACCTCACGCCAAGGTCATAAGAGCATGGGGCAAAAATCCACATCGGGAGTTTCAAAAGAAACTGAAACTTGCTGGCGCTGCATACCATTTGGAGTGTGATGATTCTGGTAGGATTCCTTCAGTTTTGTCACGCGATGATATTTGGATCCCGATCCTACTGTGAGTATATGCTACTCCTCCAGAACTTTCTCACTTAACGATCAATGCTATAAACCAAGTAGGTGTCTAGAAAGGTGTTAGCGGGGCTACGCCCATAGGAAAAAGAGGTTATTTAATTAAGGAACTTCGCGAAAGCGTTGGAAAACCTCCCTCGAAGTACCAACACTGGCCTGGCTGAACGATTAAGCAAGTATTGTATGGTGAGATTGATCCCGACTAATTCTTCCTTTTTGGTTTGAGGAGGGATTCGAGAGACAGTGGGAGCCATCCTGTTTAGACAAACTAAAAACCACTCTAAACTTGCAAGAGCATCATGCTAAAGTGTTTCTTCCCTCTCTCCTAATTGCAGCGATCAAACATCATGACTGGACTTAAGTTACTACTAGATAAAAACATACTGACAGGGCCAAACTACAAAGATTGGCTCAGGAATGTCGAAAAGGCAATCACTTATGACAAATTGGGGTAACTCCTTACCACCAAAGCTCCCCATGTCCCAGGTCCCAAAACCAGCGTCACGGATAAGGAAATCCGTAAGACCTGGAAAATCGACTGCGCGAAGGCCAAGTGCCTCGTACCTGCCTCTATGGACAATGAACATCAGAGGAGGCACGAGAATATGGACCTTGAATCCATATTTCTCCATACAAAAGAACTGTATGGAGAGCAATCCCGTATCGCCAGATATGAAGTCTCGAAAAAGCTGTTTTCGGCGAGATTGGCCGTCGGATCATCGGTAGCGGAACAAGTGCTTAAGATGATTGGCTTCATTGAGGAGCTCGTGGACCTTGGGACCACGTTAGAGAACGAGCTCTACACGGACTTGATTCTCCAGTCCCTTCCTTCCACTTACGCCCAGTTTATCCTGAACTTCAACTTGCAAGAAAAAGAAGTTGAACTTTCAGAACTCCTCAACATGCTGAGGAATGCAGAGGGCACCCTACAGAAAGGTAGGAAAACATCCACTTTGTTTGTAGGAGGATCTTCCTCTTCTAGGTCCAAGGCGAAAGCCAAGGGAAAGAAGAAGAAAACCCCCACCAAACCAAGGGGCGGTGTTAGTAAAGTGGATACGAAGGGAAAGGCAAAGGCAACAAAGGTAGCGGGAAAGCTTGTGGGGAAGGAAGAGTGCCTTTACTGTCACAAGAGTGGACACTAGAAAAAGGATTGCAGGGCTTGGAAGGACAGAAACCAGGACCCGAAGCAAGTTGCGGCTTCGGCTTCAGGTGTGTGTGTTATTGAAAACCGTCTATCAATAAACTCTACTTTCTGGGTATTGGATACCGGATCAGGATTTCATATCTGTAATTCTTTGCAGGCACTGAGAAAGTGTAGGGTTTTGAAGGCAGGTGATATGACCCTCAGAGTTGCAAACGGAGCTGGCATGGATGCTGAGTCCGTGAGGGACTATCACCTGGGATTGTCAGATGGACACATTTTGGTTTTTCGTGATTGTTATTTTGTACCCAATGCAACCTGTAATATCATATCTGTATCTTTATTATCTAAAGAAGGTTATGAATTTGCATTTGTAAGTAATGTTGTGAACATTCACCTTAATCAAGTTTTGATTGGGTCGGGTACATTAAACAATGGTATATACGTATTAAACCAATCACAGATTTTCAATGTCCAGAATACACACAAAAGAAAGTCTCCGGAAACAAATCAGGCTTTCTTATGGCATTGTAGACTGGGTCACATCAATGAGAGAAGGTTGACGAAGTTACATACAGAAGGATATTTGGATCCGTTCGAATATCAATCATATGCAGCTTGTCAATCCTGTCTCAAAGGAAAGATGACAAAGACTCCGTTCACTGGACACGGAGTAAGAGCGAGAGAGCTCTTAGGACTCGTACACAGCGACGTGTGCGGTCCAATGTCTACGCATGCGCGAAGCGGTTATTCTTACTTCATTACTTTTACGGATGACTTTTCAAGGTACATATATGTCTTCTTATTGAAACATAAATCCGAAGCCTTTGGAAAATTCCAGGAATATAAGAATGAAGTAGAAAAACAAACAGGCAAAAGTATCAAGACACTGAGATCTGATCGAGGTGGTGAATACTTAAGTGCCGAGTTCCTGGATTACTTAAAAGAGAATGGAATTCTCTCTCAGCTTACTCCTCCGTACACTCCGCAACATAACGGTGTATCGGAGAGACGGAACCGAACCCTATTGGATATGGTACGGTCCATGATGAGTAACGAACGCTGAGTTACCGCGATCATTCTGGGGATATGCGCTAGAATCAGCTGTATACCTTTTGAACCGAGTTCCAACTAAGACTGTGCCTACCACACCATATGAGATATGGAGTGGGAAGAAACCTTATTTTCAATATCTGAAGATCTGGGGATGTCCAGCTTTTGTCAAAAAGCAGCATGCGGACAAACTCGAGGCACGCTCAGTACTGTGCAAGTTTGTGGGATACCCAAAGAACTCCAGGGGGTATCTTTTCTATTACGCAGAGGAACAAAAGGTCTTTGTTTCTCGTAATGCCCACTTTCTGGAACACCAGTTCTTAGAAAAGGAAATAAGTAGGAGCGCAATAGAACTGGAAGAAATTCCAGAACCACAGACTATTACTGAAAGCTTAGTAGAACCAGTGGGTTCAAAAGAACAGGACATTCCTACGACGCTCCGCAGGAGTAGTAGGCAGTCTCATCCACCCGAGAGATACTACGGTTTTCTCATAGACGGGGATAGATAGGATTGCATCATTGATTATGATGAGCCGACTAGCTTCCAGCAGACCATTCAGAGCGTTGACTCGGTAAAATGGCTGGATGCAATGCGGACTGAAATGGAGTCCATGTACACCAACAAAGTATGGACTTTGGACGTTGCTCCAGATGGGGTAAAACCCGTAGGATGCAAATGGATCTTCAAGAGGAAGATTGGTGTAGATGGACAGGTTGAGACCTATAAGGCTAGACTTGTTGCAAAGGGTTTTCTTCAAAGACCTGGTTTGGACTATGACGAAACCTTTTCTCCAGTGGCTATGCTGAAATTCATTCGGATCCTTCTTGCCATTGCTGCCTTCCACGATTATGAGATTTGGCAGATGGACGTAAATACTGCTTTTCTAAATGGAAATTTAGAGGAGTGTGTCTATATGGACCAGCCAGAGGGTTTCATTCAGAGTGGGAGCAGCGGAAAGGTGTGCAAGTTTCTTAAGTCCATTTATGGACTAAAGCAGGCATCGCGGAGTTGGAACATCTGTTTTGATGAGACGGTCAAAGATTTTGGCTTTATCAAAAATCCAGATGAACCATGCATCTATAGTAGATTTGTAGCACGAACTGTCGTATTCCTCGTTTTATACGCGGATGACATTCTCTTGATAGGAAATGACATTCCTATGCTGCAATCTGTCAAAGGGTTCTTGTCACACAGGTTCTCCATGAAAGACCTGGGTGATGCCTCTTACATTCTGGGGATCCGGATCCATCGTGATAGATCTAAGAGGATATTAGGACTTTCACAGTCCAGGTACATCGACACCATACTGAAAAGATTCAGTATGGAAGGTTCCAAGCGCGGTAATCTACCGGCTTGTCACGGGATCACCCTCTCTAAAGAGATATCTCCCAAGACTGATTTGGAAAGGGATCGCATGTCTATTATACCCTACGCTTCTACGGTAGGCTCTATAATGTATGCGATGTTGTGTACCAGACCAGATGTAGCTTATGCACTAAGTGTGGTAAGCCGGTATCAGTCAAACCCTGGGGAGAAGCATTGGATAGCGGTAAAGAACATTCTTAAGTACCTGAGAAGGACTAAGGAGATGTTCTTGGTGTATGGCGGAAAAGACCTCTAGATCGAGGCCTTTGCTGACTCCAGCTTCCAGAGTGACAAGGATGATTCCAAGTCCATGTCAGGTTATGTCTTTACCCTCAATGGAGGGGCGGTGTGTTGGAAGAGTTCCAAACAGGAAACCGTTGCTGACTCGACGATGGAAGCGGAATATATCGCTGCTGCAGATACCGCAAAAGAAGCAGTCTGGATAAGGAAGTTCTTGATAGAAGTTCAGGTGGTTCCGTCCATTGTTGATCCAATACCTCTGTATTGCGACAACAACGGGGCTATAGCTTTAGCGAAGGAACCCAGGTCCCATCAGAAGTCCAGACACATCTTGAAGCGGTATCACCTGATCAGGGAGATCGTGGGTTGCCAGGAGATCGAGGTTCGGAGAGTTGCTACGGAAGATAACACTGCTGATCCATTCACGAAGGCCTTACCCCAGACTCAGTTCGAGCGGCTGATCGAGATGATAGGTCTTCGATACGCCAGTACATGGCCTTAGTGCAAGTGGGAGATTGTTAGTGTATATGCCCTAGAGGCCATTATTATATCATACTAGTTTGTATATTACTTAATGGAAGCTTGGGATATTCACAGTTGTATAGACAATCTTGCTCAAAATAGTAGTATGCTACTTGGTTTGTTTCTACTTTAATATGTACATGTGTTTCTTTTAGTAAATCACTTATACACATTAGTGGAGCCCTTAGGATCTTTGCTTGATTACCAGCGTTGTGATGGCAGTCACACTCGTGGGGGCTGGGTAATCCACAAGCACATCCTTATACAGGTCCCTAGTCGTAGGACTATCGAGACAGGGCATCGATACTCCGGAGTAGACTAGCGTATGCGCTTCTCATCCCAGCATGGGAGACGGTCTGTCCCACAGCCGTCAGTACGTCGTACTTGAGATAGTATGCGGGTGCTCGTTAGGTTACGAGTACACTGGACAGGACTCGTAGGGAACTGTTGGTTGGTACTATACCTATCGTCAGTTATCAGTTCCCAGGTGACATGAGTACAGCTTAGTCCGCTGACTTGACACTGTCACTTCGCCTCGAGTGTGTTCCCACTGTACTTTGATTACTACCCTACCACGACTCAAAGGAGTCGTGCAAACAGGTAGTAGTTGGGTGCAGTCCCGAAGCACTTGGAGGCAGTGACGGTTAGACATGATTCATCTCTCCCGGTATTGGGGGTTGATATCGCGCTGTGTCTAGGAGAGCCATTACACAAAGTCCCTGGCCAGGGTATGCGAGATATACTGGTAGGTTTCCAGTGTTATCTCAGGGTGTTCTGGGCTACACTCCGACACAACTTGTACTGCTATTAGGGGACTGACGTTTACCGCCCCCTAGGCCCGCCATGTGATATTCTCATACGAACGGACCGGACTATACGGAGATTGTCACATTCAGGCGCAGTAGGAGTTCGGATGGGTTCACCTCATCAGTCTTCTCATCGGCATCTACCTGGGGACCGCTACGTACAGCTAGTGCCGCTTGCGGTCTGTGGTTAAACCCACTGCCAGCGTAGTGTCAAGTCTTTAGAGTCCCACACAGAGGGTTATTCGCCTTTGGGCAAAACAGAGTAGAGGTCGCATGGTTTTGCGACGGGGTTCGTTCACATCCGCGCACTTGTGCACGTTTGGTGTCCGAACAGTTATTACTAGTGGGCTTTGGTTTAAGCCAGATCCTAGTATATGTTTTGGGGTTAGTTTTATCTCATTGTATTCGTGTTCCTCGGAACACGGATGCGGGTGTGTATGCACAGTTGACTGAGGCAGAGGCAAGGCAGAGGATTCTCATTAGGGTTATGGTACGGGTGTGTATGCACAGTTGACTGTTGTCTTTTTCCAAACCCTAATGAGAATAGAAAATATGATTAATAATATTAGTTAACAATTATTGTGCCATGGTTGAGTTGAATTCTTGACTTTTGTTGACCGGTTGACCAAAGTGGACTTGTTGACCATCATCATTTGTTTTCAAAGATGCTTCTTATTCTTTGCAAAAGCATTTAATGAATGAAATGATAATGGTCATTCATAAACTCACCATCACAAATTGTTAATTATTATTATTGTTATCATTTTCTAAAATATGAGAGCATGGTTGAAAAACTTATTTCATTCTCACTTGCATCTTCTTTCTCATCCATTGCTCTCCCTCTTCCTCTAGCTCAAGGCAAAAATCTCTCATGAGTTGAGAACCATTTGCCTTGGAAATAAAACACCAAAACTCAACTCTACTCATCCTAAGGTTGAAGGTTTAGCAAACCTAATACTTTAGTTACCTCAAGTTCGAGGAAGGAGCTCAAGGTAGAGACCCTCAGGTGGATCCATCTTCGGCAAGAGAAGGCGACGAGAAGAGAACCATCCGACCACCATAAGGAGTCCAAGAGAATGAGTTCAAGTTAAGGTATAACCCCCTAACCGAGTAGGTAAAGCTCTTGTTAGTTGCTTGTGTGTTGTTTAGCAAAGATCCGGGTTTTCTAGTCCATGTTACCATGACCCGAAAAATCGTTTTTCACTGTTTCCGCAAGCCCGAAAGAACCGGGAGAGGTAACGTGGACTTACACCATGTGCAATGCACGTTCGCCCGCAACATGCGCGCCACGCGCAACACACATGTGCTAAACACGTGCAACGCACGTGAGAGAATTCAATTCTCAAAGGAGACTAGTTCTCCTTAGGAGCTTACTCCCCCCATAATGCGTATATGCGCATGCGCAATGTGCACCACGTGCAATGCACGTGCGTCCTCCACATGCGCGTCACGTGCAACGCACGTGTGCCAAACACGTACAATGCACGTGAGAGAATTCAATTCTTAAAGGAGACTAGTTCTCCATAGGAGCTTGCTCCCTCTATAATGCGCATATGCGCAAGTGCCTTGTGCGCTACGTGCAATGCATGTGTGCCCGCCACATGCACGCCACGTGCAACGTGCAACACACGTGAGCTAAACACGTGCAACGCACGTGATAGAATTCAATTCTCAAAAGAGATTAGTTCTCCATAGGAGCTTGCTCCCCCCATAATGCGCATATGCGCAAGCGCCATGTGCGCCATGTGCAACGCACGTGCGCTCATCACATGCGCATCACGTGCAACCCACGTGCACATCACGTGAAACGCACGTGCGCACCACGTGCGAGGATTCAATCCTCAAAGGAGCTTAGTGCTCCAAGTTAGGGCTATAGCTGTCCCCCATAATGCGCATATGCGTAAGCTCCATGTGCGCTACATGCAAACATGTGCGTCCAACACGTGCGACGCACGTGCGCCCAACACGTGCGACGCACGTGCGCGAACGCAAAGAAGCTTTTTTCAGCAGCGAGAAGCTTAAGCTCCAGCCTGTTCTTCCCCCTTGATGAGTGGGACATGGTTCAAAGGGTACATCCCTCCACACCTTCGGTATATGGCGCTGTAATCTCTCAGTGTCGTCGGAGAGTTGGTGGGTCCCAACGATCAATGATCCTTCTTTCCAAAATAAAAAAAAGAAAGAAGAAACAGAGAGGAACCCTCCCATAAGCTTTGAGAAATCTCAAAGAAAAGAGCAAGATCTGAGAAGAAGAACTTTTCTTCAAGGTAAAAACAGAGAGATTAAAGCTTCTCATCAAAGGAAAAAGAACATATTTCCTTTTTTTTAGATCATAGATCTATAAGACAGAGCTCTTTCACAAAAAGAGATCACACCATCTCATCATAAAAGGGGGGGGGGGAGAAGAATTTCATTCTCTTCAGATCATAGATCTATAAAGACAAAGTCTTTCACAAAAGAAAATAGAAGAGATTGTAACATCTCCTATAAAAATAAGAACTTTGTTCTTAGAACCATAAGACAAAGTCTCTTATAAGCGAGAACTTATTTCTCAGATAACAAAATTTATCAGAAGCGCTCTGTGCTCATTGTCTGGCGCTCAACGCCAAGCGCGCAACGTGCTCCTTACGTGTGCGCTACTTAACAGAAGCGCCTTAGCGCTCCAAATCTGGCGCTCAGCGCCAAGCGCGCCACGTGCTCCTCACGTGTGCGCTACTTAATAGAAGCGCTCTGCGCTCATTGTTAGTGTATATGCCCTAGAGGCCATTACTGTATCATACTAGTTTGTATATTACTTAATGGAAGCTTGGGTATTCACCTTGTATAAACAATCTTGCTCAATATAGTAGTATGCTACTTGGTTTGTTTCTACTTCAATGTGTACTTGTGTTTATTTTAGTATATCACTTATACGCATTAGTGGAGCCCTTAGGATCTTTGCTTGATTACCAGCGTTGTGATGGCAGTCACACTAGTGGGGGCTGGGTAATCTATAAGCACATCCTTATACAGGTCCCTAGTCGCAGGACTATCGAGACAGGGCATCGATACTCCGGAGTAGACTAGCGTATGCGCTTCTCATCCCAGTGTGGAAGATGGTCTGTCCCACAGCCATCAGTACGTCGTACTGGGGATAGTATACGGGTGCTCGTTGGGTTACGAGTATACTGGACAGGACTCGTCGGGAACTGACAGGTTGGTATTATACCTATCGTCAGTTATCAGTTCCCAGGTGACATGAGTACAGCTTAGTCCGCTGACTTGACACTGGCACTTCGCCTCGAGTGTGTTCCCACTGCACTTTGATCACTACCCTACCACGGCTCAAAGGAGTCGTGCAAACAGGTGGTGGTTGGGTGCAGTCCCGAAGCACTTGGAGGCAGTGCCGGTTAGACAGGATTCGTCTTTCCCGGTATTGGGGGTTGACATCGCGCTGTGTCTAGGAGAGCCATTACACGAGTAGTCCCTGGCCAGGGCAAGCGAGATATACTGGTAGGCTTCCAGTATTATCTCAGGGTGTTTTTGGGCTTCACTCCGACACGACTTGTACCGCTATTGGGGGACTGACGTTTTACCGCCCCCTAGGCCCGACATGCGATGTATCAGACGAACAGACCGGACTGTACGGAGACTGTCACATTCAGACTCAGTAGGAGTTCAGATGGGGTTCACCTCGTCAGCCTTCTTGTCGGCATCTACCTGGGGACCGTTACGCACAGCTAGTGCCGCTTGCGGTCTGTGGTTAAACCCACTGCCAGCATAGTGTCGAGTCTTTAGAGTCCCACATAGAGGGTATTCGCCTCTGGGCAAAACAGAGTAGAGGTCGCATGGTTTTGCGACAGGGTTCGTTCTCATCCGCGCACTTGTGCACGTTTGGAGTCCGGACGGATATTGCCAGCGGGCTCTGGTTTGAGCCGGATACTGGTATATGTTTTGGGGTTACTTTTATCTCTCAGTATTCATGTTCCTCGGAACAAGAATGCAGGTGTGTATGCACAGTTGTTTGAGGCGGAAGAAGAGGTTTTTCATTAGGGTTTCGGAACGGGTGCGCATGCACAGTTGACAGTCGTCTTTTTTCCAAACCCTAATGAATTAGTGAGATATCTATTAATAATAGTAATTAAATGAAATTATGTTATGGTTGGTTTTGTTGACTTGTTGACCATGGTTGAATGTTTGACCATCATCATTATTTAGCAAGGATGCTCCTTGATTCTTGCCAACATTCATTTAATGAAGTATGATAGTGGTCATTCCAAAACAACCATCAACTATTCTCATTTGAATTATTATTACTAATTAGATAATTCTTTTTCTTTTGATATGGTTGCAAAAAGGAAAAAGAGAGCTCATTCTTTCATAACCATTCTCTCTCCTCACTTCATCTTCTTCTTCCTCAAGCTCAAGGTGATTCCTTCTCATGTGTTGAGAATCCCTCACCTTGAAAAGAAAACAACCCCTAGACACTCTCTACTCATTCTAGGTTCAAGGTTTAGCAAGCCGGAGATCCTAGTTCACTCAAAGTTCGAGGAAGAGCCCAAAGGTTGAACCCTCAGGTGGATCCATCTTCGACGGAAGAAGGCTACGAGGCAAGAACCATCAACCTCTACAAGGTTTGAAGAAGAAGGAGTTCAAGTTAGGTATAACTCTTCATCCGAGTAGCTAACGCTCCTTTGTATGCTTGCTAGTTTAGTTTAGACACGATCCCGACCTTGTTTAGTCCATGTTGCCTCTTGCGATAAAAATTTGTTTTTTATACCGTTTCCGCCTCCCCGTAAGCACCGGGGGTCGCAACGTGGACTTACACTCATTGACTGGCGCTCAGCGCTGTAAGTGCACGGCGGCACCCTAGCCGTCGATCCGACGCCGGAAACGCGGAAACGAAAAACTTTGCAAACTAGCAAACCGGCACCACCGCGCACTTTTATCCCGGATCGGGCCATTAACCTAACTACTAGCAAACTAAAAGATGGGTGAAGAGATATACCAAGCGATCTGTGTCTTTCGGTCTTCGTCTCCACTCCGATCTCCCGCGGAATCTCCGTCCGTCACCTCCTCGTCGGAAAGGGCACCATGTGGCCGATTTCTTTTACGGGCTCCCACCTCTGGACCGAGGCAACTCGGGCGCGAAGTTGGCTAGCCGACGCGTCCAAGATTTGCTGTAGGTGTAGTGTAGAAAGGTTGTCTCTTTGGGGTTGAAGTTGCCATTGATGGAGGTGAGGAAATAATCTTTGGAGAGAGGTGTGTGATTTTTGGTAGCAAGCATAGAATAAATATGAGATGAATGAATTTCTCTCTCACACAAATGAACCATCTCCCTCCCTCTAGTGTGGCCGGCCCCTTTCATCTCCCAAATGGTGGAGATCCTCAAAAAAACATTATACAAGGAAAGATAATAAAACAAGAGAAGAAATGGTATCAAAAAAAAAATGAGAAAAGTCACACCATTTCTCATCCACATCCTATCCATAACATCACCATAAATGCAATGGAAGAGACCCAAAAAGAATCTAATGATTATGGAGCCACAAATGCAAGAAACCCCCTCCACAAATAAGTTATTTGCAAGCTGCAAATAACCCCCTCCAACGATAAAGTCCGGCCGTGAAGGAACAAAGGAAAACTGGCCAGAACGGAATGCAAACTGGCAACTTCAGAAAACTGGTCCCGTAATAAATTACAGGAAAACCCCGCTACTGCATATACATGCCCGCATTTGTATTCCCACTGAACACAAATGCAAAGAGACAAAATCTACACTGTCTAATACTAGGATCCGGCTTAAGCCAAAGCCGGCTAGTAAAATCCGTCCGATCACGATCCGTGCAATACCGCACGTATCTGATCGAACCCTGCCATATCTCCATACGGCCTCTACAGCGTTTCGCCCGAAACTTGAGTAACTGTGTGTGGTGGACTCTAAAGACTCGTCAATACTATGGCTGTGGATTTAACCACTAGCACGTCAGAGGTATTAGCCATACGTGACGGGCTACCGGCTATTGACCAAAAGGGACGTCGATGAGCGAACTCATCCTGACACCCTACTGAGCCTGTCAGTGACAATATCCGTACAGTCCGGTCCGTTCGTCTATGAGCATCGCATGGCGGGCCTAGGGGGTTGGTAAAATTCAGACCCCCAAAAGCGGTACAAGTCGTGTCGGAGTGCATCCCAGAACACCCTGAGATACTATTGGAATACCTTCCAGTAAATCTCCTGCCTTGGCCAAGGACTTTTCATGTACTGGCTCTCCTAGACACAGCGCGACCTCACCCCCAATACCGGGAGAGACGAACCCCTGCAGATCCGCTCACTGCCTCCATGTGGCTCGGGACTGTACCCAACTAAAACCTGTTTGCACGACTCCTTTGAGCCGTGGTAGGGTAGTAATCAAAGCATAGTGGGAACTCACACGAGACAAATGACGATCTCAGGTCGATGAACTAACCTGTACACATGTCACCAGGGAACTGCTATCTGACGTCAGGTATAAAACCAACTAGCAGGTTCCCGGCGAGTCCTGTCCGGTGTACTCATAACCCAATGAGCACCTGTATACATCTTAGGTGAACCAACTGACACCAGTGGCTTGTGAGACCGGCCACCGTCCCTCGTCGGGGTCTCGACTGTATACACTAGTCTACTCTGGAGAATCGATGCCCTGTCTCGAAACTCCCACGACTAGGGAACTTTTAAGGATGTGCTTATAGACCCCAGCTCCCACGTATATGATCGCCCTCATACTGCTGGTAGTCAAGCAAGAATCCTAGGGGCTCTATCAACGTGCAATAGAGACTCGTAAGGTCACCTAAAGCAGTACACGATGATAAAGATAAATCAGATAGCATACTATCATCTTGAGTAAGACTGTCCTACTGGGACAGGTCCTCCCTCAATCACTGCAATCACGTGCCTGTGATCCAATAATTGACTCTGAGGGCACTATCTCCAACAATCTCCCACTTGCACTCAAGGCTAATTATTGCGATGTCGCATACTCACAGCCCGTGTGATACCGAACACCCAACTCCTCTACTAGTCAGTCTCACAAAGGTCGTTTGCGAAACTATCGCGTTCGAGGAATAGCCTCAGTGAGTGGATCCGCTATGGTGTTTCTTTCTATATCTCTCTTTATCTCAAGTTCGCGGAGAAAGCCATCTCCCGAAATGAGCGATACCTGTCTTAGAATGTGTCTGGATGTCTGATGGGACCAAGCTCATAAATGAACTCCAAATACAAATTTCTTAGACTGTATCGTCAACTGAACTTAATCAATATCCTGCGCCATACCTTCCCTCAGTATCCACCTGGACCATCTGTCCAAAAGACTGCCTCTCGTCAGAGGGAAAACTATAACTTTGACAACCTCTCTGTCATCCAGGTCACCTTGGAAGCCTGGAATGATAACCGTCTCCCGAAGGAGAATGCTGCTATTATATCCCTAGAACATCCACTTATGTTCTAAAACAGTTTCCGATCGTTTCTCCAGAATTGGATTAATATCATCTTATTGCACCTACTGCAAAAACAACATCTGGTGCGGTACTTGACATCTCATGATTGACTCAATTGCCTAAGCAAGTGATCTGCCAATCATGCACATCCCTCTCCTCTTTAGTCTGTAAGACACCTTTAGAGAGGGTGACTCCATCACCTGCAGGTATACTACCGTGCCAGGAGTCGTCCATTCTAAATACTCATAGAATGCTGTCTAAGTACCCAGATTGGGAAACCACCCAAATCTAGATCTAAAACCATATATCTAGTGACCAGAATGTCTGATATAATATCCAAGTCCTGTGTGGAGAAACTACTGTGTGACAACCAAAGTTTAACCGACCGTAGTATAGGAATATCACTTCCTACTCCGTGTATGTCATCAAATACCAGGACATCACACCCTACTACCTTCTTAACAGATCCATCCCCTATTCTGATGAAGTCAAACCTATGACTGTCACATCAGAAATAGATGATCCATCTCTGCTATATCTGCTTTAGTCTACAAATAGACATAAGCCTGATATCCACCAATGCTTCCGCTGCTCCCACTCACTACGACAACCCTCTGGCAGAGTCATATAAGCGTATACTTCTAAATCCAGTTTAGAAGGACGCTATACTCATCCTCCTGCCGGGTCTCACAGTCTGGAGCAACAGCAATGGAAAGTTTGGGTAAACAAGAACCTCCCTGCCACCGTCCTTGAGCATACCGAAGTACCTCTCGGGTGCCTGAGGTGACCCACTATATCTGCGGAGTGGCCAATGGAATGTCAAACCAGATTGAATCTTTAGGTTCTTATCAAATCTTCAGTAATCGTTTGCGGTTCTGGAATCACTTCCAGTTCTACCATACTCCCACTACTGTTTTCTGAAAAAATCCTCGTCATAGCCCGGGTCTAGAACAATATCACTATTGATCTTCCAGGTGGTAGAAAGTCAACCCTCGTCATAGCCCGGGTCAACCCACAAACAACCATTACAGAAACGTGCCTTGAGTTATCCAGAGTCTGGTTTTAAGCATAAGCTGGACAACTCCCCGTACCTTAACAATGTCAAGATATGAACTGTTCTATATCCAATATAGAAACAGAGGCACTGATTTAATTGAACCAGATTCAAATCATGCAGCTGTCTCCAGTGCATGTCAATTAAATGGAAGGAGGCCGATCAATGTTACTCAACTTAGGAATACTTCCAATTATGAGTAACCTGAAAGAGAAGCAAGTTCTCTTAATCATTACTATCAACTGAATACCATACACAAGTATCTACATCTTCGATCACCTTGAAGAATCCTGATACTTGCAACATCTGGTTCTCTACTTTATTCTTATATCTATAACTCCTCAAAACTTAGACCTTGCATTTCTACGAAACACATGTCTAAGAACTAGAGAAGTCATAAGTAAACAGAATATAGTACGAGGACCAACCCCTCTATCATAATGGACACTGGACAATATACAATACTCTGTACAAGTCCCCTGAGTCTAATAACTCATTCACTGTGTGTCGTAGGTTGAAAACTGTACTTATGGTTAAGAAGAATTACACCGCTGTTCAATGCTCCTTACCTAACCATCCACTGATATAGGTAAATGTCATAGACATAATTTCAAAAAGGTATATCTCACTCTATATAAAAATAGACGTATAGATATATCAATTTGAAATTGGTGCATAACAACGGATATTCAAAACCAAATATTTGCCGTCCGGCAAACAACCCAGGTGACTTCCTCAAATATCACCAATTACAACGAATCCCGATGTAATGAGGATGGTCACCTAATTTCCAATAACTTACTCCCACTCATCATCTGTAAAACCATACAGATGTGAGAATCATACCTGGTAAATACATACCCTGGAGCAAGTGTCTAATTGGGAAATCAGTTTTCTATTAACAGTACACAGTGAAGCTGAAACATTGAAATGTTTCGATGGGGTATCCGGGTATTCCTAGTAATGCCTCTTCCATTATCCAGATTCACAACGATAACCGTATAATTCTTTTCCATCTCTCCAAATCCCTTTATATGTTTTTAGTCATTACCTTCTGTACACCCCTTTAGGCCAAATGGTTTTCTTCCTTCTCTACCGTTCGGCACCAGCCTATGGTTTGGAAGAAGACTATCAAATAAGCATAATGGGTGTACTGTCCTAATCCTAGGAGCACTCGCAACCCGAGAGAAGGTAAAGATAAAAGACAACTGAATAAAACCTTATTCCTATTTCTCCTGAACCAGAATCCATCCCCGAACTGGAACAAGTTCCTTTCGAGTTCGTATATAACCATACGATGGAGTATCCAATAAACTGTGGATCTTAGTAGTGATACGGAGTGTCCTGGAGAAATACAAAGGTGATTTAGGATTGGCGAAGAAATACTTGGTTTGGTCGTGAATAGCAGTCGCAATTTACTTTGCCCTCTTACTAATCCCTTGATATGTCTTTGCTTAATACCTTCTGGACACCATCGTCATGCTAATTGGTTTTCTTCATTCCCCACCGTTCGGCACCAGCCTAAGGTTTGGAAGAAGACTATCCAATTTGCGTACTATGTGTACTATCTCCTAAACCAAGGAGTACTCGCAACCTGAGAGAAGATAAAAAAGAAAAGACAACTGAATAGTTCTATTCATTTTCTCCAGAATCGGAAACCATCCTCGAATAAATTCCTTCGAGTTCGTATATAACCATACGATGGTTTTATCCAACGGAAGTGGACGTTCGTAGTAATACGGGGTGTCCTGGAGAATAGGGTAAAAGTAGGAGTGGCAATGAGGTTTGCAACTCTGACAATCCAAAAGCCAGTGTATTAAGAAGGTTCGGTCAACTTGGTCACTGAGTCATAGTCTAGGGTCGGGTCAATGGTCGCTGCCAAAGAGAGAGAGAAAAGAAACACTCAGCGTGCACTCTAACCTAGATCAGAATGGTTATCACTTTATCTAATCAGGAAACTTCCCACTGTAATCTCAAATTCTTCTCCAAACCTGAAAGAAGAATTAGTCGGGATCACCCGAGGAGTAAACCAATTCATCAGTGGGAATCGGGATCCAACTATCATCGCATGATAACGTGACGGAATCCTCTCACGTTATCACACTCCAGAAGGTATGCGCATATCTGACAAGTTTCAGTTTCTTTACAAACTTCCGATGTGATTTTTGCCCCATGCTCTTATGACCTTGACTTTGGCCAACATATCATAAGTCACATGTCAAGTTCTACCCGTCATTGTCCAAGTTAATTTAAACCCACCCGTACATACCCTTGACTTTGGCCAAAATAGTAGTACGACTGTCCCAAACCAATGCATCTATCTATGCTGCATATGAATACCCAATAGCTACCAATCACTGTGCCTTGACTTTGGCCAACATACACAGCTTGAATACTTATTGACTATTCATATGAAACGACGGAGAGCTACGAATGGTTTCTGGCGAAAACCTTTAACGTAATGAACTTGATATCGTTGAAGGAACTGATAGCTTTATAAAAATATAGTGGCGAAAACCTTTGCTAAAGAGGTCACTCCCGGTGAAGGGATCTCGGCTCTTTCCCTGTAGAATGAGGTGCAGGATATTCCAACTGAATACCACGATGCAAAGCAAAAGTAAACGACTATAGTGAAGTTATTGCCCTGACGCAAACTTTTGTCCAAGGGGTCACTCCCGGTGAAGGGATCTCGGCCCTTGCCTCGTCGACTGAGGAGCAGGATATTCCAACTGAATACCACGATGCAAAACAAAAGAGAACGCCCTTGCAATAACAGATTTTTGAAAAGTGTTCCAACAACATCAAAATAGGTTTGTTTAGCTTGCATTGATCCGAATCAATGCAGTCCCATCAATTGATCACACCACAAAGAACGAAAATAATGATGTACATATATGCCATCCGCATTCGCCACTGGGTCCCGTCTTCACCCGTTAGGTCTTAACTAACGACAGAGCGGGGACTGGACTAGCGCGGATGCAAAACATATACAACAACTACTAGTATATTTATCAATATATAATATTTCGCTCAAGGCGTGATAAAATGAAACATCACAGAAATGTACAGCATCACAGAACAATATAGATATCTGGAATCCCCGGGTTTCATAGAGCCGCTACTGAAACCCGACGTTCCCCTGGTCGTGTGTATAGCCTGTGCAATGAAAATCCTAGACCCCTACGGGCGCGGCAAGTTACCCGCAAAAACCTGAAGCGAGGCAGCCCCCTTCAGCAACGTGAATGGACCACCCAGCACTTCACGGAATCCGGTAACTTGGGCACCCCTCCTGGGTCAACCTATACCCCCTACGAGTGCGGCGAATAGCCCGCCAATTCTAGAGTGAAGCCCCCTCCGTCTCAACGCCATGAGATGCGGGCCCATTGCCCTCTAGAACCCGGCTATCCGTGCACCCCTCCGCGGGGTAATCCCAGTACAGAAAGTAAAATATACATACAACGGGTACATCGACCTCGATCCGGTCGTGCCCCAAAAAAATAATACAAACAGGCAGTGACGACAATCCACATGTCGGACGCTCGCCCCGCAATATCAAATGTACATATAAAACAAAACTGTATTACCATTGCATCCAGGCTATCCCCCATGACCAATCCGCAACATCACAGCACAACACAGAACATCAACGTGAATGTCACGTTCGCAAATCCGTCTAAAAGGGCTATAGCAGATAGACTGGATTTACCGATCGAGTGACATTCACGGTCGCAGATATAATGTAAATAATGTGAACTAACATGTTTAAAATATCCGATCGAACAAATTTACCGAAGTGGGCCCTAAGCAGTACTGTAGCACTTACAGAATATCCCAAAACCCTTATTTGCTATTCAAAAGTCCACTGGAAAAATTTGGTGCAGAGATAGCACTTTCCCACCGCGGAACCGCAGCCAAACTAGGGTTTTGGCCGCGTTTCCGCGGTCGAACTAAGGAATCTTTTCATCGAATTTTCCCAGAATGCTTAGAATTGCCTGCTTGTGTTTCTGCAACACCCTGAAAAAATTTTGGAGCTGAAAAAATTTCGACAGAAACATGATGCAGGAAAAATACGGTTTTTGGGAATTTTGTTCGATCGAGTTCTAAACATACTAGAGCAAGCTAGAGTAGGTTAACGGCGTGGCTCTGATACCAATGTAAGTGCACGGCGGTGCCCCGGCCGTCGATCCGACGCCGGAAACGCGGAAACGAAAAACTTTGCAAACTAGCAAACCGGCACCACCACGCACTTTTATCCCGGATCGGGCCATTAACCTAACTACTAGCAAACTAAAAGATGGGTGAAGAGATATACCAAGAGATCCGTGTCCTTCGGTCTTCGTCTCCACTCCGATCTCCCGTGGAATCTCCGTCCGTCACCTCCTCGTCGGAAAGGGCACCATGTAGCCGATTTCTTTTACGGGCTCCCACCTCTGGACCGAGGCAACTCGGGCGCGAAGTTGGCTAGCCGATGCGTCCAAGATTTGCTATAGGTGTAGTGTAGAAAGGTTGTCTCTTTGGGGTTGAAGTTGCCATTGATGGAGGTGAGGAAATAATCTTTGGAGAGAGGTGTGTGATTTTTGGTAGCAAGCATAGAATAAATATGAGATGAATGAATTTCTCTCTCACACAAATGAACCCTCTCCCTCCCTCTAGTGTGGCCGGCCCCTTTCATCTCCCAAATGGTGGAGATCCTCAAAAAAACATTATACAAGGAAAGATAATTAAACAAGAGAAGAAATGGTATAAAAAAAAATGAGAAAAGTCACACCATTTCTCATCCACATCCTATCCATAACATCACCATAAATGCAATGGAAGAGACCCAAAAAGAATCTAATGATTATGGAGCCACAAATGCAAGAAACCCCCTCCATAAATAAGTTATTTGCAAGCTGCAAATAACCCCCTCCAACGATAAAGTCCGGCCGTGAAGGAACAAAGGAAAACTGGCCGGAACGGAATGCAAACTGGCAACTTCAGAAAACTGGTCCCGTAATAAATTACAGGAAAACCCCGCTACTGCATATACATGCCCGCATTTGTATTCCCACTAAACACAAATGCAAAGAGACAAAATCTACACTGTCTAATACTAGGATCCGGCTTAAGCCAAAGTCGGCTAGTAAAATCCGTCCGATCACGATCCGTGCAATACCGCACGTATCTGATCGAACCCTGCCATATCTCCATACGGCCTCTACAGCGTTTCGCCCGAAACTTGAGTAACTGTGTGTGGTAGACTTTAAAGACTCGTCAATACTATGGCTGTGGATTTAACCACTAGCACGTCAGAGGTATTAGCCATACGTGACGGGCTACCAGCTATTGACCAAAAGGGACGTCGATGAGCGAACTCATCCTAACACCCTACTGAGCCTGTCAGTGACAATATCCGTACAGTCCGGTCCGTTCGTCTATGAGCATCGCATGGCGGGCCTAGGGAGTTGGTAAAAGTCAGACCCCCAAAAGCGGTACAAGTCATGTCGGAGTGCATCCCAGAACACCCTGAGATACTACTGGAATACCTACCAGTAAATCTCCTGCCTTGGCCAAGGACTTTTCATGTACTGGCTCTCCTAGACACAGCGCGACCTCACCCCCAATACCGGGAGAGACGAACCCCTGCAGATCCGCTCACTGCCTCCATATGGCTCGGGACTGTACCCAACTAAAACCTGTTTGCACGACTCCTTTGAGCCGTGGTAGGGTAGTAATCAAAGCACAGTGGGAACTCACACGAGACAAATGACGATCTCAGGTCGATGAACTAACCTGTATACATATCACCAGGGAACTGCTATCTGACGTCAGGTATAAAACCAACTAGCAGGTTCCCGGCGAGTCCTGTCCGGTGTACTCATAACCCAATGAGCACCTGTATACATCTTAGGTGAACCAACTGACACCAGTGGCTTGTGAGACCGGCCACCGCCCCTCGTCGGGGTCTCGACTGTATACACTAGTCTACTCTGGAGAATCGATGCCCTGTCTCGAAACTCCCACGACTAGTGACCTTTTAAGGATGTGCTTATAGACCCCAGCTCCCGCGTATATGATCGGCCTCATACTGCTGGTAGTCAAGCAAGAATCCTAGGGGCTCTATCAACGTGCAATAGCGACTCGTAAGGTCACCTAAAGCAGTACACGATGATAAAGATAAACCAGATAGCATACTATCATCTTGAGTAAGACTGTCCTACTAGGACAGGTCCTCCCTCAATCACTGCAATCACGTGCCTGTGATCCAATAATTGACTCTGAGGGCACTATCTCCAATAAACGCCAAGCGCACCGTGTGCTCCTCACGTGTGCGCTACTTAACAGAAACGCTCTGCGCTCATTGACTGGCGCTCAGCGCCAAGCGCGCCACGTGCTCCTCACATGTGCGCTACTTAACAGAAGTGCCTTAGCGCTCCAAATCTGGCGCTCAGCGCCAAGCGCGCCACGTGCTCCCTACGTGTGCGCTATTTAACAGAAGCGCTCTGCGCTCATTGACTGGCGCTCAGCGCCAAGCGCACCACGTGCTCCTCACGTGTGCGCTGGGGGAACATAAACCGTTCTTTAAATAAAGCCCCAGAGGTATAATGAGTGCTCAGCACTTAATAAAAGACAAAAACGGTTGCCAAAACCCAAACCAATGCTCAGCATTGTTAAATGAAAAAGGACTGAGCCTAATTAAATGTCCAACATTTTAACCGAATGGGCCGAGCCCAAGTTGGCCACAGATCCCTAATTCTGATTAATTGAGCCCATATGCTCATAAATCTTTGATTTTAGTCCCAAACTTGACTACAGATCTCCCAAACAATATTGGTTCAAGTATACATCTCTTCACTCCTCTGATATGTGTCGTTGTAATCCTTCAATGTGTTTAGAGAGGTAATGGGTCCCGACAACCAAACATTCCACGGACTGTGGGGTCCTTAAACTCATGGACTATGATGTCCTTAAACTTTACGGACTGTGGGGTCCTTAAACTCATGGACTATGATGTTCTTAAACTTTACAGACTATGATGTCTCTAAACTACCGTGGATTGTTAGGTCCTTAAACTCATAGACTATGATGCCTTTAAACTGGACTATGATGTCCTTAAACTTTACGGACTATGATGTCCTTAAACTTTTGGACCGCAACGTCCCTAAACTAAAACAATATAGTCCAAGTGCTCTTTTATTGGATCTAAATGATCCTATTAAGTAGATCTTAGTATAAAATTAGACTAACGCATCTTTAACAAACGTTTAAGATGATCTTAGTCTCAAATGAGATTAACGATACTTAAACCCAACCAAAACCCAAATCTAAGAAAATACGGATTTGGACTAATCCACGCCCTACGGGCGACAACATAAATTAGTCTCCGTATACAATCTACGGGCAATCAAAAATAAAACAAACACACACGACACGAAGTGACCGTCTGGAGAAGGAGAAAGTTGTTGCCACGATGCGGTAGCGTAATTAACTGCAGGGGCTTACGCCTGCAGGGAAGAGCATCCCCACAATTAAAAACCCCTCAAATGAGGGGGAATCTGACGAAGTCTGCTACAACGGCCGCATCCGTCTAAACCTCCGATATACGGTGTCATAAATCAACTTGGCATTTTCGGAGAGGTGGACGGATAAAACCAAATAGTATCTGCCCCCAAATTCAGGCAAGATGACTTACGCGGTTTCATCTCCGTTTTCGGTGGGAACAGCGTTGACGATGGTCCGTCGACGGCGAGGATGCAGGCGGGGGTTTTCCGGCAAGGCAGTGGGGTTCCGGGTTCAAGGTTAATGCTCGGGGATGGGTTGTTGCGGGGAGTGAGTTGGTTTCAGGGAGAAGGAGGATAGGGAGGCGGTGCAGGTGACGAGGGGAGTCCGATGAGGATGGTCGGCGATGAGGGTGACGACGACAGCGGAGGTGCAGGCGAGGTGACGAGGTTGGGTTCGGCAGGGTTCATCGTCGGGAAAGGAGAGGAGTGCAGGAAGAATAGGAAAGAGGTGAGATGGTCGAGGAAAGGTCGACGACGACGAGGGTGGAGGAGGCGACGACATCGCGCGGAGGGAAGGGCGGCGACGAGCATGGGTTCGAAGGTTGTGGGGTTGCTCGGAGTTGGGTCATCGGGGATGAGGGCGATGAGGAAAGGTGAGGAGATGGACGAGGGTGAGGTTAGGATGAAGGCGAGGGTGTCGGCGGCGAGAGGCGAGGCTCGGGCGTGGGTTCGATGAGGCGGGAAAACGAAAAATGAAAAGAAGAAGATGACGAAAGAGGAGAGAGAGAGACATGGGGAACAGTGGTTAATGGGATAAAAAATATATAAGAATATATATATAAATCAGAAGAGTGAGAGAGAGAGCAGGTTGATTGATTGGTTTGGATTGTTAAGATAAGGATTTTAAAATGTTTATATATTCATAATTTTACAGTTTAATATATATAAAAGGATTTTATATTATATATTTTGAGATTTTGGCTAATACAAAAATACTCCAAAACACGCCCGGGTCGGGTCTAAATTTACGGTTTGAAAATATGGATAATATACGTGTTAAATAAAACCAAAATATGATATCCGGGTAACGAAAATGCATGCCCCCCAAGAACGGATGCACGCAGCGTGCACGTAGCTATCCAAACGAGTCTGTTTCACCGAACGGGACGAGAAGACGAGGTGCGGATGCTACCACAGGGTCAGGAGTATCATGTAGGCCATGCTAGATATTTTTTTAAAATATTTTTTTGACTTTATTTGTTTTATTAAAAAAAATACAGATGTCAGATATAATGCAGTTATATAACATGAAAGTGCACGGATTCTCATAACTAGCTGGGATAAATCATAAACAGATATCAAGACGGGTTTCAAGCATACGGGTCGGGTCGGATGAAAACACAGATACCAACTACACTATTCGCACCCAAAACACAGTAAATCAAGAAATAGTCATAAATAAAGAAATACCCAAAAGAACTGGTATAAATGAACTAGGGTGTTACAGTGTTCGTGTTCTTGCTTTGCCTGGTTCTGTTCTGTACGCGCGCGTGTGCATTGCGACGTTTACCCGACGTCGGACGCTGCGTACGCACCTCGTATTGAGATCCGATCAGGCAAGTTTATCTTGCTACATGCTATACTACTATATTTTGCATTCATGAGAATAATAATATTACATATTGTTTAGTTATGCATCCCATGTTACCGTTTTACTATTTTCGGATAGCCGTTCGTATCCGTATCATTTATTATATATCTAGTTGCATGCAAGTTTACCTTACTACATGCTATAATATATATTTTGCATCCATATGAATAAAAATATCACATGTTTACTGCATTGTACATCCATGTTACTGTTTTACTGTTTTGGATAGCCGTTTGTATCCGTATCATTTATTGCAAATCTAGTTGCATGCAAGTTTATCTTTCTACATGCTATAATATATATTTTGAATCCATATGAATAAAAATATCACATGTTTACTGCATTGTACATCCATGTTACTGTTTTACTGTTTTGGATAGCCGTTTGTATCCGTACAATTTATTACATATCTAGTTGCATGCCATATCATATTATATCATGTTACCATTATATTAGTACCCTATACTTGATAATGTGCATCATGCGTAGTCATGGAGTTGTAGATGTGATCCCTGATAAACACTTGTACATTCGTGTTTTATCGTGCATCCGTACTTGCTACAATTTTATTATGAGCATCCGTTTGATACATGTGCACTACCTGTTGTTCCCGCCGAAAATTTCTGCGCAGAAGAGTCCAAGGTATCAAATGGAAACGATACGCTTAAGGAAATGCGAACCAATATCTTCCGGCCTGTATTTTGATAAGTTCCCGAAGGAGGAACTATTAAATTCTGATAGTATTGGAAGCATCTCGAAAAACCCTTCGATTTGATATATTATGGGCCTCATAATTCATCCGGGATCAAAAGTTATGAGGCATCACGTGTCCACATGTGATGGACCTTTAAAAACCCGCTGGAGGAGCTAAAAGATATAATAAAAACTCAGAAAAGACCCCAATCGGGCATCGCGTGCTCACACGTGACCATGGGTCACGTGCAGACACGTGATGGGCTTTTAAAGCCTCTAAAATAATGAATAGAATTTAATTCTAAAAGTCAGAAAATACATCAACGAGGTATCACGTGCTTACACGTGACCAATGGTCACGTGTTGACACGTGATGGTTAAAACAACAACATAAACAAGCAGTCGTTAAAGAACTCAATTGGGGGTCACGTGCTCACACGTGACCAAGGGTCACGTGTCAGCACGTGACTGGTTCCGAAAGCCCTACAGTTAATAGAATTAAATTCTAAAAGTCTCTAAATCTTTCCAAATGGAAAAGAATTATGGGGACCGTTGGATTAAAGATCCAAGGGTGATTAAATATCACCAATTTATGGAAAGATCTTGGACTTGGAAAGATTTCCCCCCTAAATCTGACCGAGATAACAAATAGATATCTTTGGATTTAAAATCCAATGGTGAATAAAATTCACTTAACAATCTAAAGGCCCAGATTAATGATGAATGCAAATCAAATCTCTCAACATACAAATCAAATCTCTTAATGAGAGATTTGCTAAACAAATTGATTCTCTTCCTTCTCCTATAAATAGGAGCCAAGAAAAGAAGAGAAGGGGGATCTACTTTTTGGAGAGAAAAACAGAGGGAGGAGAATTTAATTCTCAAGAGAAAAAAAAGTAAAGAGAGGAGAATTTAATTCTCTGCAAAAGAAAAACCCTAGGTAAGAAAAGAGAGACTTCAAAAGAGAATTTAATTCTCAAAAGAGTTTAACTCTTATTTAAAGAAAAGAACTTAGTTCTTTCTCTGGTTGAAGATCTGCAAAGTGCACATCTCCCCATGAATTGAGAATTTAATTCTCATTGGGTTGAGATCCTGCCATGCAGATCTAAAACACAGAGGAGGAATTGAGTTTTGAGAATTTAATTCTCCCAAACTCACAGGAATTTAATTCCTCCTAAAATGAAACTAGGGTTTAACCCTAATCAAGAATTTAATTCTTTTACATATCTGGGAATTTAATTCCTTTAAAAAGAAATCAGGGTTTTATCCTAAATAAGAATTTAAT
The DNA here is from genome assembly GCA_030015575.1 of Agapanthus africanus. Taxonomy (NCBI): domain Eukaryota; kingdom Viridiplantae; phylum Streptophyta; class Magnoliopsida; order Asparagales; family Amaryllidaceae; genus Agapanthus; species Agapanthus africanus. The sequence goes on along the minus strand of JASDDO010000004.1, from coordinate 336,369,774 downwards.
TCTTTCATGATAGGAATTTAATTCTTCCAAAATCATAATTAGGGTTTAACCCTACAAAGAATTCAATTCTTAAAAGATCTCTGTTCATGAAAAGAACTAGGGTCACGTTCCCCCACGTGACCCTTGAAAAGATCCCCTGCAAAGAACTTTGAAGCATCACCTCGCGTGCTCCCACGTGACTCCCAAAACGCAGAAAGAAAAAGCAAAGGAAATGAAAGCTTTGGGCGCTCTCACGTGTTATCACGTGACCCCTCAGCAAATGCTTTAACAATTGGCGCATAAATCCCCATCACGTGCCAACACGTGATGCTCTAAAATAAAAATGAAAGTGTTTAACACTTAATGGCAAAACAAAAGAAAAGAAGTTTGGGCGCTCTCACGTGTCCCCACGTGACCCCTCAGCAAGTGCTGTAATTATCGATGCATAAACCCCCATCACGTGCCAACACGTGATGCTCTAAAATAAAGATGAAAAGTGTTTAACACTTATTCACAGATTTGAGGATAAAACAAAGGAGATCTGGCTTCACATTTAGGGCGCCCTCACGTGTCCCCACGTGACCCCTAACAGATCCCTTTAATATCGAATGGATGGATGCCTATCACGTGCCCACACGTGATGTCCAGGAAATTAAAAGTGTTAAACACTTACCTGCAGAATAAAATAAGGGAAATCAGGGCGCTCTCACGTGTCCGCACGTGACCCCTCCCTCCTTAGTGTTTAACACTAATTGGAAAACTCTATCTGAAGTGTTTAACACTGATTTTCTTAGTGTTTAACACATTTGGAAAACTCTATTTGCAGTGTTTAACACTGATTTTCTTAGTGATTAACATTAATGTGAAAACTCTGTTTCCGGTGTTTAACACTGATTTGCTTTAGTGTTTAACACTAATTTGAAATCTCTGCTACCAGTGTTTAACACTGATTTGCTTTAGTGTTTAACACTAATTTGAAAGCCCCGTTGCTAGTGTTTAACACTGATTAACTTTTAGTGTTAAACACTAACTTGCTAATCTTAATTCCAGTGTTCAACACTGTTGGTCTTTAGTGTTTAACACTAGCTTTAGCCCAATTGGCTAAGTTTCTAGAGGCAAAGCCTTTCTTTCAATGAGCCAACAGAGAGCCAATATTTCTGTAACATTTCAAAAAGATAAAATATTAATTTTGGGAATTTTTATAATTTAATATTATTTTATTGAATATTTTAATATTTTGGTATTATTAAATACATATAAATAAAAAAATTGAGAAAAATTATGGAAAATTATGGAAAATTCTAAAATTGGGTAATTATTGGAATTATGGCATTTTTAGATTTTTATGATCATTTATATGCTAATTTAGTGCTAATCGCGATAAAAAAAATCGCTAATCGGTTTTTAGTTCTTTTTGTGCAAAACATGCACACATCCTTTTTCCTACACTTGTGCATTTTCTTACCATGTTTTCTCATTTGGGTTTACTATTTGAGTGAGAAGGGTTCTAAAAGGAAAAAGAAAAGGAAAAGAATAAAGAATTGGAGAGTGGGTGAGAGAGAGAGGTATGGGCTTCATTTGACTTAGACTTAACCATTTCTCCTCCATTTTTTCAACACTCATTTCTCTCTCCCTCTCCCTTGCTTGCTGCTGCTGCCTCTCCTTCATCCCCCTCCCCTCTTCAACCCCTCTAAACACATCCAAAACAACTCCAAAACCCTATCTTCTCTTCACTAAAAAGGTGCACAAGCTCAAGATCTACACTTTGGACTAAAGAAGCAAGGATTTTGGCCACTAGGGGCAACTCAAGAATTTTCTTGAGTTGCCAAATGAGGTATTTTTCTGAACCATTAGCTTAGTTATAGCATTCCCTTACCTCCATGTTAAGATTGAATCGATATTGTGCGATATTATGGACTTGAGGATAACCAAGTTAGGGTTTGAGGGAATTTGGTGTTGTATTGTGAAATTGAGCTCAGTAGAGGTTTTACAAACACCCTAGTGTATGGATTGGAACCCAAAACCTGAAGCTTAACCCAGAATACGGATTTTAGAAACCGATATCGGAGAATTTTTGAAATCTGTGTAGTGTTTATGGAATCTGCTAGCATATGAGGGATCATAAAATAAAACTGAGATTTAAAGTGAGATGTGCAGGCACCCAGGAAGCTACCACCAAGACCCCACCCCCCTAAATCCCTTACCCGGCCGCCAATTTATCCTATTTGGCCGCAAATTGCGGCCTGGGTCCCACCATTTTGCCTCGTATTGGTTCTGTAGCTCCTACATGTTTATGTTAGACCCCTGGTATATATAGATTTGTATAAATTGACCTAGGGTGAAATCTGGGACATATTTCCTAAGTTGCTGTTTTGGATTCGTGTTTCCGTATTCCGTATTTTTAATTCTGAAATTGTGTCTTGTGATTTACCTCGACTATTTGGCGTTTATACGACGATATAGAGGATTTATTGATGGTTTTGAAGGCGTGCCATAGGTTCTAACCTATAGGCCCCTTATCGTATCGTTTTGGATTTCGTGTGCCGTTTTAGCTTTGATTTGGTGTTAATGCGCATATACGACACTTTGATGTGTGGGTACAACATGAAGACTTCGGGATGACAAGCAAACGCGTGGTGGCATCGAAAGATAAAGACGCAGGTGAGTAGATTATATCTACAGGGGGAAGTCGGGTGGATGGCGTATAGCACCCACGCAGTCCGTAGTATATATATATATATATATATATATATATATATATATATATATATATATATATATATATGATAGCTAGGTATGCTATGAATAGTGTAGGGTTAGAAGTGACTAGTGTAGTTCGTAGTCGCGAACCCTAGAGTAGATTTACACCTACACGCACATCCCTGCATATTCATTATACTTGCACCGTGTTTGATGATATTGGATGACAGTGGAGATGAGTCGATGATGTTGGGCATGGTGCCGTGAGATCGGTGATTTGATGTGATTCGTATTTGGGGACACGATACGTGATCTCTAGCGGGCCTTGGGACGTGTGCTTGCACACGCAGGATCTTGATGGTATCAGTTGTACTAGACTTAGATCAGTACCCCAGATTATATGATATGATGATAAGTGATACCTGAAATGTGATGAGATAGGGTGATATTAAACCGTACCCAGCTATTGGGACGCCGTACGACGATTTACCGTATGAGCTTTACATTGATGATAGATCCGCACTCATGACTTGAGGATGTCATATGATATACTGTATCGTACGCGATACTATTGAGGCGGAATCACCGACTATTATATCTATTATATCGACTCAGATGTTAGGCGGTTTCCTTACCTGTAGCTCAGCTTGTTAGTTCAGCCGTATAGTTTAGTGTAGTTGTTAGATTAGATTAGACTCTTACCTATTTCAAAACTAGCGGGTCGTGGGTATTTTAAAAGACAGGTCAAGGGATCTACGGATATTTCAAAAGGCGTATCTTTTCATAAAAACACCGTAGCCCCTATTTTCAAAACCCCGTGATTCGTGTTATTTCAAAAGGCACCATTTGTAGAACTTATATTAGATTAATGCAGATTAGTTTTAGTTACGTCTAGTTTCAGCTTCCACTCATTTTTGTGGTTCGCTTTGCATCGCATTCTTATATTATGTTTCATACTCCATTATTAATATCATGCTGATAGAACACCAGCACCATTACCGATGATGCGTATGTACCACGTACACTTGCCGGCTCACACACATCTTCATCGGTAATTGCCCTGTCACGTACACCTTAGAAAATATTATTGCTTGACATAGCCTTTTAGCTAATAGTTTAGACATGATATTAGTGTACCTTCCATATATGTTAGTTTAGACATTGTAGTTATTACCTGCTACTTCATGCATACTGTTATTCATTGTTATGCCGCATTCATGGATTCTCATGCATACATTCACTATTTTACGTGCTATTGAGGTTTTGGATTTGGATTTCCATGAGATTTTCTGGATTTGGAGGAAAACCGCAAAAACACAAATAAACATATTCTCTCTTTTATAATAAAAAGTGCGGTTTTCCCATGATGTTTGAGTCGTCCACCATGAGTTTGCTGATGGATTTGGAAACCCAATTCGAGAAGACGGATGAACCGTTTCGGGTACATGGTGGACCCGGTGCGGTACCCCGGGGCAAGATGAATGTGGTGATGACGTTGAGCCTGGCATGGGAGCACTACCTACCGGTGATTTTACCCGACGCGTCGGATATCCGGAGGATACCGTCGTGGTCTTGAGATGGATGGTAGGGGCCGGTCTGGACTGACGGCGCCCTAGATTTTGTGGTTGAGACTTGAGATATCGAGATATTGGGATTACGTTTTGTGCCGATGCTAGGCACAGTCTTATGCTGATTTCATTATGATACCTCATTTTAAAAATACAAAGGAAATCTCACTAAGTTATGAAAACAGTTTCTTCATGTACATGTATTCTGTTTTCATGCATTCATATCTCATTCATATGATATATTGCTACCTGAGGCACTGACACAGGCACATGAGATTACACTCGGGTTAGATATTTACCCAAGCCTTGTTATAGGCTGCTTGTTATATTGAGGATTCTTATACTGATCGTATTGACCTAGGATTATGTCTTGCTTTCGGTTTCTGCTTGTAGATATTCTCTATTCACGAGTTGGCAACTCACCCCCGTTGTGCCACAGTTCTTGTAGGTTTTGCCGTACAGGTTCCTTCGCGGCATTTCTGGCACATTGCTTCCTTGCGGGTGAACTGCTTTTGGTAGGTGGTTTCTTTCGCATCAAGAACCACCATTGTACTTATATTATTCTTTGTATCTAGAATTTCCATCAACCAAAACTTGTATATTGTTTCGGACTCAGACTTTAGTGATGTATTATTCGACCTTAGAGTCGCGCTTAGTAGTATTGCGGTTTTCATGCTTTTTGAGTTCTTTTGGTTTGACCCTCGCCTTTCGGCGTTGTATATTATTCTTATTGCTTGTGTGGTTGTGACCGTCGTTTGACGAAGAGCTAGCTCCCGCTTGGGGATGCCTTTATCATTGCATATATTGTTATTCTTGTTGTACCCCATTCGGGGCCAGTTTACAAAAGAAACTCTGCCGAAATTTTTAGAAAAGACTTTACATTTTAAAAATGCACATTCGGCTTAGTTATTTAAAAACCTTGACTTCAAACATATTTTCCTTCACTTCTTTAAACCAGTTTTCTTTACTTACTCTTTAAATGGTTTTAGATTTTTGGGCTTTTGGCTTATTTGGATCAGATGGAGTCCTATAGACTTCATATGGTTCAAGGGCCAGTCACGTGATCTTTCGGGTCGTGACAAAGTTGGTATCAGAGCGCTAGGTTGACCTTGGTTCGAGTCTAAGTTTGACTATGTGGAGCCTAGGGCGTTTATATATATACGGAACTTAGGCTTGACCTTACGGAACTTAGACTTGGTCGAGGGGGTATTAGACCCGAACTTTCGTCGCGTAGGATGACCTTTGGTTGATGGAATAGGTGACTAAAGTAGAGTGACGTACCGTTGGTATGTTCCGCGGCATGCTTACGACACGCCACTCCGCTTAAGGAACCTTAGGATGTACATATTTTCGAGATCAGTGACTCTCTTCATATCCATGATTATACATCCATTTGAGATCCTCGATTCTATTAGTTTCATGATCATACCTTTATTGATGCTGTTCCTTCTTATGAACATGTATCCACTCTGGATCTGTTGTTTCCTTTCTTGCCATTGATCTGCTCTCTTCGATACTCGATTGAGGTTCCTGTCGCCATGTTTGAGCGCAGTTTGGGCTGCTGCTAGGGTTACGGTCAGGGCGAGCTCGTCTGGTACGAGGGCCGACCATTGTGTTTTCTGGTGACATGGGAACGTCTCGAGTCGGTATTGATGATTGTGACCTCTAGTAGAGGCGAGTGCTTGGTTTTGCACCGGATGATCGGGCCATTGTTAGAGCTGCCAGTTGAGAGAGGACTGTTGATGTACAGCATACCTCAGAGATTATGGTGTCGCCTACCGTGCGGACAGATGGACCAGCTGTTGCTGAGATTGACAGGATGTCGCTTCCGGAGCTTACGAGCTGAGATTGTCGGAGCTTCCAGGCAGATATGAGACAGATGATAGCTAGTCTACCCGATTTGAGAGACGAAGGTGATTCGTCCGATTTATGCGCCGGAGCGGGCCCAGTTGAGTTGAAGGTTTCCAGTGTGGAGAGTCTTACTCAGATCTAGAGCAGACCGATTCAGAGATGACCGCCAATGTATTGCCTTTCCTGGAGGATTGAGGCGTTGTTCGGCGTACAGGTAAATGAGCCAGCTGTTGCTGCAAATGACGAGATATCACCCAGATGGTTGGAACTACTGCAGCATGAGCTTATACTTAGAGATATGATGGACGGTCGCTAGTCACCTGAGGACTAATGACTAGGACATGTGGTTCGTTCGTTTACCGATGCGAGGTCATCAGATAGATTGTTTCCAGTTAGAGACGACTTCACGCAGGTTCGTTGAGAGTCGATAGAGACGATCGAATGTCAGAAGCCCATTTTCCAAGTTTAAAGTATACGGAAAGACATGCAGGTGATTCTATGGACCCTCTAGAAGAATGAAACCCTAACTCGACTTAATGACCGTGTGAAAGCCTTTGAACCTTAGGGTTTGCGGCAGTTCCGCGGCGCCATTAGTGAGGCTTGGGTTTGCCCTTCTACGGTTGGACCACCGACGCTGTGGCATGTACTCGATACTATTAAACTGTACCCATGATGTTGATCTCTTGGGGGATTATGAGGTTCTGACGAGTCGATCGGAGGATTCGACATCATTCGGATATCGTGTGATGGGATGCTTTGCTTGGAAGACTCCAGATACGAGTATAGCCGTTGGAGCATAGTCCATGCAGCCATGATGAGACGAGTCCGAATCAGTCGGCTTTGAAGCAGAGTGAAGAAAAGAGTTCGCAAGAGATTTCGACGAGATGACGTCCCACTCCGCTGACATCGGAGATGTGATACGCACCCAGAGGCGTTGCATATGGATATATCTTCTAAAAAGAGGCGCGATGAGTATGCAGCCATTCCGGGATAAGAATTTGCTCCAGCAATGGATGATGACTTCCGGGCAATACGGCAGGAAATGAGATTTGAGAGAGAAACCTCGACGGTACCTTTCTGGAGTACGGTATGAGAAGACCTAGACCCAGGAGTGGTTATATTGCGCACAACCAGCAGGCCAGAGTTGGCATTGTCGACGAGGTAGTTGACCAGATTCGGATAAAGGAACTTACCCAGATGCGTTGCGAATCGATCAAGGACGGACGAGTATTGAGTATTCCTCCGATGGTTGGGACGTGTTCCCGAGGACCTGTTCGGCCTGACATCTTCTACAGAATGATGAAGCTACAGAGTACGCGATTTCGAGTCCGTGCGAGAGACTTCAGATTGACCGTGGCCGAGAACAGGGCAGAGCGTAGATAGCATGGCGTGACGTCATAGTGGACGACGATAGAGACAGGTGGAACCAGAGGTTCGGGCGAGGCGCTGACGAGCTGTCATTGCTTCCCGTCGAGACCAGAGGTCAGATATGCTTACAGAGGTATTGGGATGCAACTAGATTCCGAGAAATGTTGTGCTGAGGACACAAATGTCCATTGAACAAAAAGAGATTATGCAAGAGAGCCAGCCTTCGTACAGTTCGGCATAGGCAAGATCGGAAGAGACCTTGAGCAAGATTCCTTCCAGGACATTGCTGCAATGATGTTTGCATCCAGGATCAGATGTGTGACGTGCATTCAGAGAGCCAGAGGCCGACGCCAGTGATATGCTGCCTTACGAGTGGTCGTGAGGATTGACCGATAGGTGACCAGAGAAGTGTCAGAACGGAATCGTCCCTGTTAGCACACCTGACAGGGCCGATGAGCCGATTGACTGCGAGATAGGTAATCCGTAAAGAAAATAAGGGCCCAGAGTCAGAGGACGCCAGACCGTGAGCAAGAGGCAAGTAGATATCCTGCGCTGCTAGCAGTGGATGCACCGACTCCTTCTCGACCTTGAAGGAGGAACTACCGACGACGGTATTTATGATTTGTGATTTTGTGATTCGATTATCACGTATCCGTCATCTTGGATTTTGGTATGTAGGCGTTCTGTTTGCATGATTTAGTTTTGATGACTGAGTTTCATGATATTTGTTTCATGCACCCACTGGATATTTATATTTTGCGCATAGTTATTACATTCGAGGTATTGATTGAGACTTCATGCCTACCGTATGCAGTGATTTGATTTACACTTCCAGCATAGTTTTCATGCACCTTTAGTGTTTTGATATACGATTTTGGTGCACGCCAGATGCACTAAATCGGGATTATTCGTGCATGTCACATGCACCTGACTTTTTTTTTACTGTCAGGCACACACGTTGCCTACGACAGATGTTTCGTGCACACCAGTTGCACCTAGATGTTGTGTTGTACACCTGTTTGACACATATATGGATTTTGATTCCTTGCGCACTAGACGCACAAGATATTTTTATATATGCATTTTGGGGATTGATTTCTAGTAGAGCAGTATATTTTTATGAAATTCGCTACGTATTGATGTTTTCGGAGCCTCGACAAATGGGATTTTTACTGAAATGTTTTAGTATTTGGGGTTTAAATTTAAATTCGGGGACCGAATTTCTTTAAGGGGGGTAGATTGTAACATTTCAAAAAGATAAAATATTAATTTTGGGAATTTTTATAATTTAATATTCTTTTATTGAATATTTTAATATTTTGGTATTATTAAATACATATAAATAAATAAAAAATGAGAAAAATTATGGAAAATTCTAAAATTGGGTAATTATTGGAATTATGGCATTTTTAGATTTTTATGATCATTTATATGCTAATTTAGTGCTAATCGCGATAAAAAAAATCGCTAATCGGTTTTTAGTTCTTTTTGTGCAAAACATGCACACATCCTTTTTCCTACACTTGTGCATTTTCTTACCATGTTTTCTCATTTGGGTTTACTATTTGAGTGAGAAGGGTTCTAAAAGGAAAAAGAAAAGGAAAAGAATAAAGAATTGGAGAGTGGGTGAGAGAGAGAGGTATGGGCTTCATTTGACTTAGACTTAGCCATTTCTCCTCCATTTTTTCAACACTCATTTCTCTCTCCCTCTCCCTTGCTTGCTGCTGCTGCCTCTCCTTCATCCCCCTCCCCTCTTCAACCCCTCTAAACACATCCAAAACAACTCCAAAACCCTATCTTCTCTTCACTAAAAAGGTGCACAAGCTCAAGATCTACACTTTGGACTAAAGAAGCAAGGATTTTGGCCACTAGGGGCAACTCAAGAATTTTCTTGAGTTGCCAAATGAGGTATTTTTCTGAACCATTAGCATAGTTATAGCATTCCCTTACCTCCATGTTAAGATTGAATCGATATTGTGCGATATTATGGACTTGAGGATAACCAAGTTAGGGTTTGAGGGAATTTGGTGTTGTATTGTGAAATTGAGCTCAGTAGAGGTTTTACAAACACCCTAGTGTATGGATTGGAACCCAAAACCTGAAGCTTAACCCAGAATACGGATTTTAGAAACCGATATCGGAGAATTTTTGAAATCTGTGTAGTGTTTATGGAATCTGCTAGCATATGAGGGATCATAAAATAAAACTGAGATTTAAAGTGAGATGTGCAGGCACCCAGGAAGCTACCACCAAGACCCCACCCCCCTAAATCCCTTACCCGGCCGCCAATTTATCCCATTTGGCCGCAAATTGCGGCCTGGGTCCCACCATTTTGCCTCGTATTGGTTCTGTAGCTCCTACATGTTTATGTTAGACCCCTGGTATATATAGATTTGTATAAATTGACCTAGGGTGAAATCTGGGACATATTTCCTAAGTTGCTGTTTTGGATTCGTGTTTCCGTATTCCGTATTTTTAATTCTGAAATTGTGTCTTGTGATTTACCTCGACTATTTGGCGTTTATACGACGATATAGAGGATTTATTGATGGTTTTGAAGGCGTGCCATAGGTTCTAACCTATAGGCCCCTTATCGTATCGTTTTGGATTTCGTGTGCCGTTTTAGCTTTGATTTGGTGTTAATGCGCATATACGACACTTTGATGTGTGGGTACAACATGAAGACTTCGGGATGACAAGCAAACGCGTGGTGGCATCGAAAGATAAAGACGCAGGTGAGTAGATTATATCTACAGGGGGAAGTCGGGTGGATGGCGTATAGCACCCCCGCAGTCCGTAGTATATATATATATATATATATATATATATATATATGATAGCTAGGTATGCTATGGATAGTGTAGGGTTAGAAGTGACTAGTGTAGTTCGTAATCGCGAACCCTAGAGTAGATTTACACCTACACGCACATCCCTGCATATTCATTATACTTGCACCGTGTTTGATGATATTGGATGACATTGGAGATGAGTCGATGATGTTGGGCATGGTGCCGTGAGATCGGTGATTTGATGTGATTCGTATTTGGGGACACGATACGTGATCTCTAGCGGGCCTTGGGACGTGTGCTTGCACACGCAGGATCTTGATGGTATCAGTTGTACTAGACTTAGATCAGTACCCCAGATTATATGATATGATGATAAGTGATACCTGAAATGTGATGAGATAGGGTGATATTAAACCGTACCCAGCTATTGGGATGCCGTACGACGATTTACCGTATGAGCTTTACATTGATGATAGATCCGCACTCATGACTTGAGGATGTCATATGATATACTGTATCGTACGCGATACTATTGAGGCGGAATCACCGACTATTATATCTATTATATCGACTCAGATGTTAGGCGGTTTCCTTACCTGTAGCTCAGCTTGTTAGTTCAGCCGTATAGTTTAGTGTAGTTGTTAGATTAGATTAGACTCTTACCTATTTCAAAACTAGCGGGTCGTGGGTATTTTAAAAGACAGGTCAAGGGATCTACGGATATTTCAAAAGGCGTATCTTTTCATAAAAACACCGTAGCCCCTATTTTCAAAACCCCGTGATTCGTGTTATTTCAAAAGGCACCATTTGTAGAACTTATATTAGATTAATGCAGATTAGTTTTAGTTACGTCTAGTTTCAGCTTCCACTCATTTTTGTGGTTCGCTTTGCATCGCATTCTTATATTATGTTTCATACTCCATTATTAATATCATGCTGATAGAACACCAGCACCATTACCGATGATGCGTATGTACCACGTACACTTGCCGGCTCACACACATCTTCATCGGTAATTGCCCTGTCACGTACACCTTAGAAAATATTATTGCTTGACATAGCCTTTTAGCTAATAGTTTAGACATGATATTAGTGTACCTTCCATATATGTTAGTTTAGACATTGTAGTTATTACCTGCTACTTCATGCATACTGTTATTCATTGTTATGCCGCATTCATGGATTCTCATGCATACATTCACTATTTTACGTGCTATTGAGGTTTTGGATTTGGATTTCCATGAGATTTTCTGGATTTGGAGGAAAACCGCAAAAACACAAATAAACATATTCTCTCTTTTATAATAAAAAGTGCGGTTTTCCCATGATGTTTGAGTCGTCCACCATGAGTTTGCTGATGGATTTGGAAACCCAATTCGAGAAGACGGATGAACCGTTTCGGGTACATGGTGGACCCGGTGCGGTACCCCGGGGCAAGATGAATGTGGTGATGACGTTGAGCCTGGCATGGGAGCACTACCTACCGGTGATTTTACCCGACGCGTCGGATATCCGGAGGATACCGTCGTGGTCTTGAGATGGATGGTAGGGGCCGGTCTGGACTGACGGCGCCCTAGATTTTGTGGTTGAGACTTGAGATATCGAGATATTGGGATTACGTTTTGTGCCGATGCTAGGCACAGTCTTATGCTGATTTCATTATGATACCTCATTTTAAAAATACAAAGGAAATCTCACTAAGTTATGAAAACAGTTTCTTCATGTACATGTATTCTGTTTTCATGCATTCATATCTCATTCATATGATATATTGCTACCTGAGGCACTGACACAGGCACATGAGATTACACTCGGGTTAGATATTTACCCAAGCCTTGTTATAGGCTGCTTGTTATATTGAGGATTCTTATACTGATCGTATTGACCTAGGATTATGTCTTGCTTTCGGTTTCTGCTTGTAGATATTCTCTATTCACGAGTTGGCAACTCACCCCCGTTGTGCCACAGTTCTTGTAGGTTTTGCCGTACAGGTTCCTTCGCGGCATTTCTGGCACATTGCTTCCTTGCGGGTGAACTGCTTTTGGTAGGTGGTTTCTTTCGCATCAAGAACCACCATTGTACTTATATTATTCTTTGTATCTAGAATTTCCATCAACCAAAACTTGTATATTGTTTCGGACTCAGACTTTAGTGATGTATTATTCGACCTTAGAGTCGCGCTTAGTAGTATTGCGGTTTTCATGCTTTTTGAGTTCTTTTGGTTTGACCCTCGCCTTTCGGCGTTGTATATTATTCTTATTGCTTGTGTGGTTGTGACCGTCGTTTGACGAAGAGCTAGCTCCCGCTTGGGGATGCCTTTATCATTGCATATATTGTTATTCTTGTTGTACCCCATTCGGGGCCAGTTTACAAAAGAAACTCTGCCGAAATTTTTAGAAAAGACTTTACATTTTAAAAATGCACATTCGGCTTAGTTATTTAAAAACCTTGACTTCAAACATATTTTCCTTCACTTCTTTAAACCAGTTTTCTTTACTTACTCTTTAAATGGTTTTAGATTTCTGGGCTTTTGGCTTATTTGGATCAGATGGAGTCCTATAGACTTCATATGGTTCAAGGGCCAGTCACGTGCTCTTTCGGGTCGTGACAATTTCAAACATAATTGGACTTAGCCCAAACTGGCCATAAGTCCTCAAATCATCTTGAACTGAGCACATCTGCTCTTTCAACCAACTCATTGGTTCAAGGGTACATCTCTGAACTCTTCTGATATTTGTCGTTGTAATCCTTCAACGTCTTCAGAGAGGTGACGGGTCCCGACAACCACACATCAACATGGACTGTGGGGTCCTTAAACTCATGGACTCATGCATCCTTAAACCAAGATACGGACTGTGGGGTCCTTAAACCCGCGGACTTATGCGTCCTTAAACTAACGGACTAATGCGTCCTTAAACATACCCATATGGACTGTGGGGTCCTTAAACCCATGGACTTATGCGTCCTTAAACTACCAATGGACCATTATGTCCCTAAACTGGAGATGGACCACCATGTCCCTAAACTGGCAATGGACCACTATGTCCCTAAACTGGAACAATAGAGCCCCCAAATGCTCTTTTATCGGATCTAAACGATCCCGTTAAGTTGATCTTAGTCCCAAACTAGACTAACGTATCCTTAACAACCGTTTAAGTTGATCTTAGTCTCAAATATGGCTAACGTATCCTTAAACCTTCAAACAGACTTAAGTCCCAAATTGGACTATGAATCCCCCCAATCAGCTTTGGTTCAAGGTTACATCTCTGAACTCCTCTGACACCTGTCGTTGTAATCCTTCAACGTCGTCAGAGAGGTGACGGGTCCCGACGACCATACATGCAAAGGACCACCATGTCCCTAAACTGGAACAATGGAGCTCAAACGCTCTTTTGTCGGATCTAAACGATCCTGTTAAGTTGATCTTAGTCTCAAATCGGACTAACGTATCCTTAACAAACGTTTGAGTCGATCTTAGTCTTAAATATGGCTAACGTATCCTCAAACCAAAACCACAAACCCAAATCTAAGTAAACACGGATTTGGATTAATCCACGTCCTACGGGCGACTACATAAATTAGTCTCCGTATACAATCCACGGGCAACCACAAACAAAACAAACACCCCCGACACGAAGTGACCAGCTGGAGAAGGAGAAAGTTGTTACCGCGATGCGGTAGCGTAATTAACTGCAGGGGCTTGCGCCTGCAGGGAAGAGCGTCCCCACAATCAAAAACCCCTCAAACGAGGGGGAATCTGACGAAGTCTGCTACATCGGTCGCATCCGTTTAAACCTTCGATACACGGTGCCATAAATCAACTTGGCATCTTCGGAGAGGTGGACGGATAGCACCAATTAGCATCTGCCCCGAATCTCAGGCAAGGCATTCCATGTCTTGGCCGCCGTTCGGAGGGGAACACCTGTCATGACCTGATACACCACTACTTAACCTGTTACCTGATCCTGTTTCTAATGCCGACAATCCTGACATGTTGTCCTGACGGACGTATCCTGTTGTCTGCATAGACAAACTTGTATCTGCTTGATCCTTGTTTCCCCCAATCAGAGCAAAACTCTTTTAGAAATTCAAATTTCAAAAAATTGAAGCAACGCTTCAAATGCAGCGCCAGGTGCGCTGCGCCCTAAGCAGCGCACCATGTGTGCGCTAGCGCTAGGTGCGTCGCGCTCTGAGCAGCGCACCACGTGTCAAACACGGGTGCGCCAGCGCTAAGTGCGCTGCGCTCTAAGCAGCGCACCACGTGCAAAGCACGGGTGCGCTAGCGCTGGAATTAAAAATCTCCCCACCATTAGATCAAAAGATCTAATAATAATGATAAATCATTAATTAATCAGAATTAAATTTTGTTATAGAAAGATTTTTCAATCTTGTTAAAAACAAGAAGATTGCCTTATGTAAAACAGAAGCCCTATGATCAAAGATCCAATGGTGGGGAAACATCCTCAAATCAATCAGAGAAATATCTCTTTAACTGATTCAACAAATCAGCTTGCCCTATATAGAGGCCCCAAGACTTCAAGTCTTATATAGAGAAACCCCCCCCCCCAAACTTGGAAAAAACTCAAAGAAGAAGAGCAAGCTCTTGTAAGAAGATATTTCTTCAAGGTAAGAATGAAGGATGATGAACACAGAGATGAAATCATCTCATGATTAAGAAAGAAAAATTCATTTCTTTAAAAAGATCATAGATCTACAAGACAAAACGTCTTTCAAAAAAAAGATCAAAAGATCTCATTATAAAATAAAAGAAGAATATAATTCTTCTCACGGATCATGGATCTATAAAGGCAAAGCCTTTCATCAAAATAAGAGATTGGAAATATCTCCTGCAAAATAAGAACTGTTGTTCTTAGATCTTGAGACAAAGTCTCTTTTAAAAGAACATAAATTTGTTCTTAGACCATAAAATTGATCAGATGCGCTCTTGAAATGCGCCTTGCGCTCTTGAACCGCGCTTCTATGCTCTCTGGACCGGCGCTCAGCGCCAAATGCGCCACGTGTCAACCACGTATGCGCCAATTAACAACTTGCGCTTTGCGCTTCTGAAATAGCGCACTGCGCTCATGGGCTGGCGCTCAACGTCAAGCGCACCACGTGTCACTCACGTGTGCGCCACTAAATTGAAAGCGCAATGCGCTCATGGATTAGCGCTCAGCGCTCATAAACTGACATCATGCGCTCATCTTCTGGCGCCTAGCGCCGAGGGGGACACGTATCCCTTACATGTGCGCTACTTGGCAGTAGCGCATTGCGCTCTTTGACTGGCGTAAAGCGCCTGGCGCGCCACGTGTTGCGCTGACAGAACATAAATTGTTCTTTAATAAGCCCAAAGCTCTGATGAATGCTCATCATTCAATACAAGATAAAGACATTGTTAAAAGGTCCAAGCCCAAATAAAGGCTCAACAGCCCCAAATAAAGGCTCAACAGCTCAAAATAAAAAACTAGACTTTCCTTGGTCCTCTGGGTCTTTGTAACTAGTTGCCAGCCTGAAAATGCTTTCAATTTCCTTTTTCTCGACTACTTAGGAGTCTCTGACGGAACGGAAACAAGTGAAGCGAGTGGTCCCCTACTGGATGGACCACGAGTTGCAACTACTTTCTCTGATGCCACATCGGGAATTTGCCAGTAGTGTGAAAGGAATAGCCTTAAATCTTGAGAATGAGAATGTAGGTATTGTTGTCTTTGGTAGTGATACCGCTATTAAAGAAGGAGATCTTGTCAAGCACACTGAAAATGTTAAACATTTATTGGACTTAGACCAAGATTGGCCATAAGTCCTCAACTCATATTAATTGATCCCATCCGCTCATGAATATTTTAACAGATCTTAGTTCCAAATTGGACTATAGATCTTTTAACCAACTCGCACCGGTTCGAGGGTACATCTCTTTACTCCTCTGATATTTGTCGTTGTAATCCTTCAACGTCTTCAGAGAGGTGACGGATCCTGACAACCAAACACTCTACGGACTGTGGGGTCCTTAAGCCCACGGACTATGATGTCCTTAACCTTGACTGTGAGGTGTTTAAACTCACGGACTATGATGTCCTTAACCTTGACTGTGAGGTCTTTAAACTCACGGACCATGATGTCCTTAACCTTGGACCGAGATGTCCTTAAACTAATGCTGGACCGAAATGTCCTTAAACTAATCGACCGCAATGTCCCTAAACTAAACAATAAAGCCTAATTGCTCTCTTGTTGGATCTAAACGATACCGTTAAGTTGATCTTAGTCTAAAATGAGACTAACGTATCCTTAACAAACGTTTAAGTTGATCTTAGTCCCAAATGAGGCTAACGTATCCTTAAACTCAACCCCCAAACCTAAATCTAAGAAGATATGGATTTGGACTAATCCACGCCCTACGGACGACAACATAAATTAGTCTCCGTATACAATCCACGGGCAACCAAAAACAAAACAAACACCCACGACACGAAGTAACCATCTGGAGAAGGAGAAAGTTGTTACCGCGACGCGGTTGCGTAATTAACTCCAGGGGCTTGCGCTTGCAGGGAAGAGCGTCCCCACAATCAAAAACCCCTCAACGAAGGGGAATCTGATGAAGTTTGCTATATCGGCCGCATCCGTTTAAACCTTCGATATACAGTGCCATAAATCAACTTGGCATCTTCGGAGAGGTGGACGGATATCACCAATTAGCATCTGCCCTGAAATTCAGGTGAGATGTTTATCGCGTCTCCGCGTGTTCGGCGGGGAACAGATTCTGGCACGCCCGGTGGGACCTTTTCCTCTTTCCACTCCACACTTCTGTGTCGTGTTCGCGAATGAATCGCGGTTTGATATGGTTGCCCTTGGATTCGAGGTACTAAGATTTGGTGTCTTGCTCGGTGCAGAAAACGAAAGATCAATGGCGTCTACCTGCACAAAATGCTCCAGCTGTAACTGCAACTCCCGTTCCGCCTCATCTGGAGGTGTAACTTACAGGCCCCAGGCGGCCTCCCTTTTCACAATGCCGGTAGAGCAGGTAACGCAGGCTACCACCGGGTTGTTCTTCTGGACCATGCTCCCACCAGTGAGCGTTAACATCCCGCTGCCGCAAGAAGGGCAGAAGAAGTCATTCATTGATCGGCTCACTACCACCACGACCCATCTCAACGAGTCATCCAATGCCAAGCCGACAGCATCAGTCTTCGATAGGCTGAGCCTGAACTCCAATAGGCCCGTCAAGAAGCCCACGATACCTGAAGCGGCCATCCCAAAACGGATAGCCATTCCTGCTCTCGAGGTCACTAAAGAAGCTTCTCCCGTCAAAAGATTGTTCCCCTCCGAACAACGGAGACGCGACCGCGTAGGTTCGTCTAGCCTGAGATTCGGGGTAGATACTATTTGGCTTTATCCGTCCACCTCTCCGAAGATGCCAAGTTGATTTATGGCACCGTATATCAGAAGTTTAGACGGATGCGGCCGATGTAGCAGACTTCTTCAGATTCCCTCTCGCTGGAGGGGTTTTTGATTGTGGGGACGCTCTTCCCTGCAGGCGCAAGCCCCTGCAGTTAATTACGCTACCGCACAGCGGTAGCAACTTTCTCCTTCTCCAGAATTCCACTTCGTATCGTGGGTGTTTGTTTTGTTTGTGGTTGCCCGTGGATTGTATACAGAGACTAATTTATGTCGTCGCCTATAGGACGTGGATTAGTCTAAATCGGTATTTTCTTAGATTTGGGTTTGGGGTTTTGGTTTAAGAATACGTTAGCCCTATTTAAGGCTAAGATCAACTTAAACTTTTGTTAAGGATACGTTAGCCTAATCTCCAGACTAAGATCAACTTAACGGGATCATTTGGATACGACAAGAGAGCAATTGGCTCTATTGTTTAGTTTAATGACATTGCGGTCGATTTCCAGTTTAGGGACATGGTCCATCATTCCCATTTGGGGACGAACATTAGTTTAAGGACATTTCGGTCCAACGTTCCCATTTTGGGAGGAATATTAGTTTAAGGAAGTTTCGGTCCACGAGTTTAAGGACCCCGCAGTCCGTATCGATGTGTGGTTGTCGGGACCCGTCACCTCTCTGAAGACGTTGAAGGATTACAACGACAAATATCAGAGGAGTTCGGAGATGTACCCTTGAACCGGGTGTAAATTGGTTTAAGAGAGCAGTTATGCTCAGCTCAATTTAATTTGAGGACTTACGACCAGTATTGGGCTAAGTCCAGTTGAGGATATTCAACAATTTTTATTTGTCTGTCCCTTAAGCCTTTGATTGGGCTCTGCCCTTGTTTAATAATGCATGGCATTTTGTTTGGTCTATTAGACCTTTATTTGGGCTCTGCCCTTTTTAAATGATGCACAGCATCTGTTTTGGTCTGACAGACCTTTGTTTGGGCTCTGCATTGCATTTTATTCTGGCCTGTTAGTCTTTTTAAATTGGGCTCTGTTCCCTTTTTTTTATAATGCAGAGCATTTGTTTTGGTCCATTGGGCCTCTTAATTGGGCCCTGCCCTTTAATAATGCGATGCATTAATTAGTCTGACAGAGCGCCACGTGGCTTGTCAGGCGCTTTGCGCCAATTGAGGAGCGCAAGACGCAAGTCCATGTGGAGGTGACACGTGTCACACTCTGGCGCTGCACTGGTGCGCTGCTGACACGTAGCGCGCTCTGGTGACTTGCGCCAATCCAAGAGCGCAATGCTCGTTTTTGTAAAGCGCAAGGCGCAGTTTGTTCTGGGGATGACACGTGGCGCTCTCTGGTGGCTTGCGCCAACCCGAGAGCGCAACAGTGCAATTTTTTCAAGTGCAGGGCACTGTTCAATATCTTGATCCGATTTTTGGATCAAAGAAGAGAATCTTCTAAGATCCCAGAACCAATGGTTCATCAAAAGGCAATGCCTTTATTTAGATCAGAAAGATCTAAAGAAGAAGTAAATTACTTATTTTTATTAATATTATCATTTTTTATTGAAGATCTTTGATCTTGTTCTTAGATCATTGATCTTTTCAGAAGAAAATTCTTCTTTTTCTAAAGGTTTTACCTTTTTCTTTCTTTCTTTCTGAATTCTTCTCAAAGTTCTTAGAAGAGCTCTGTGAATTCTCTGTGTGCTCCATCTTGATGTCAATATGTTTTAGACTTAGAGTCTAGGGGCCTTTATATAGTGCCAATTGATTTGTTATGTTGGTTACAGAGATCTTTCTCTGATTGATCTGGGGATATTTCCCCACCGTTGGATCTTTGATCCAAGGGCTCTGTTTTACAGAAGATAATCTTATTGTTTTAATAAGATTGAGAAAGATCTTTCCAGAATTTTTCTGTTTTAAATGCCGGCACAGTTGGCGCAAGCGCACCTGCGCTTGACACGTGTCGCGCAGCACAGAGCGCAGCGCAACTGCGCTGATACGTGTCGCGCACCGCAGAGCGCAGCACAACTGCGCTAGCGCAACTGCGCTGACACGTGTCGTGCACCGCAGAGCGCAAGTCAACTGAAGTGTTGCTTCTTTATTTTTAAAATTTGAATTTTATTATCTTTTTAAAACAGAGCCTTGCTCTGATTGTGGGGAACAGAAGCGTTGCTTCATTTCCCGTCTTGGGATTTGAACAGAGCTTTGCTCTGAAAGGGAGATTTTCTCCTTTATTATTATTATTATTTTTTTATTTTTTTATTTTTTCTTTTATTGTTATTATTTTATAAGGAGTGGGTTTTGAGCCAAAATTTTGGCGGGAACAAATGCCCCCCTACTTTGCCCACGTAAGTATGTACATGTGTGAAGTAGTGCAAAGTTATGAGTAGCCATGGAATTGAGGGCTTAGGAGACAAGTTTAGGGTTCTTGTAACCTAAGACTTTTCAACTTTATGAGCCGTGAGGGTCTCACAAAGACTTTTCTTCCTACGAGTCGAGAGGATCCCGTAGGTGTAATTTCTCCTTAGGGGCCGTGAGGACTCCTAAGTGTGATTTCTCTTGAGAGTCGTAAGGATCCCACAAGAGAATTTTCCCTCTTACAAGTCGAGAGGACTCCTAAATGGTTATTTCCTTCCATATCAAGATTTGACTTTGGAGAGTGTGTCCCGTGAATAGTATGCAAGAGTCCGTTTTGGGACGACTTGTAGGGCCCCAATGCTTAGGAAACATGTTTTTTAATCCCCGCTGCCTAAGGCTTTTCCTCACGAGTCGAGACGAATCGAGCATTTCTCGCAAAGACACTAATTTCCTCACGAGTCGAGATGAATCGAGCATTTCTCGCAAGAATATCCTAACGTCACAGTTAACCTCTGCTCTTTACGACAGAGGTCCGTTAGGGTCTGTGGTACTTAGGGTTTTGTCCGTCGTACCGTCGCGTTGGCTGATGTATTCCTCGATAGGCAATCTTGCTGTTCGAGTAGCCTTGCGATTGTCGTGTCTCTGATCCCTTCGGGGGCTGGACAAGATGTCTTCAAGTAATCTTCCAGATAATATTACCGTCGAAAGAGAAAGCGTAGGGATATTCTATGTCACTTTTTACTTGAGGTTAGGCTCATTTTGGAGAGCCCCGATGAGTCATAACCACTCCGCGCTGGTGTGGGATGATCTCCGATAGTCTTTCAGGCTTTATATGACTTGCCGTTAAGACCCTGAAGCTAGGAGTTTGGCCTTCGCTTCGTTTGCTGGAATTACGTCCTCTATATCGAGACGAATGTCGCAGTTGTCTCTAGGTTGTTGGTAAACCGTCGAGGTTTGGAACTAGGGACTTTGCCGTGGCTCCGCTGTTTGATTGTCGCGTCTGAATCCTGTTGGAGGAAGAACGCTGGGGTGACATCTCGTCTACTGTATCGAGACGAACGTCGAGGTGGTGACCACTCCGCACTGGTGCAAGATGATCTCCGATTGTCTTTCAGGCTTTATATGACTTGACGTTAAGACCCAGAAGCTAGGAATTTGGCCTTCACTTCGTTTGCTGGCATTACGTCCTCTATATCGAGACGAATGTCTTGGTTGTCTCTGGGTTGTTGGTGAACCGTCGAGGTTTGGAACTAGGGACTTTGCCGTGGCTCCGCTGTTTGATTGTCGCGTCTGAATCCTATTGGAGGAAGAACGCTGGGGTGACATCTCGTCTGCTGTATCGAGACGAACGTCGAGGTGGTGACCACTCCGCACTGGTGCAAGATGATCTCCGATTGTCTTTCAGGCTTTATATGACTTGCCGTTAAGACCCTGAAGCTAGGAATTTGGCATTCGCTTTGTTTGCTGGCATTACGTACTCTATATTGAGACGAATGTCGCGGTTGTCTCTAGGTTGTTGGTGAACCGTCGAGGTTTGGAACTAGGGACTTTGCCGTGGCTCCGCTGTTTGATTGTTGCGTCTGAATCCTGTTGGAGGAAGAACGCTGGGGTGACATCTCGTATGCTGTATCGAGACGAACGTCGAGGTGGTGACCACTCCGCACTGGTGCAAAATGATCTCCGATTGTTTTTTAGGCTTTATATGACTTGCCGTTAAGACCCTGAAGCTAGGAATTTGGCATTCGCTTCGTTTGCTGGCATTACGTCCTCTATATCGAGACGAATGTCGTGGTTGTCTCTAGGTTGTTGGTGAACCGTCGAGGTTTGGAACTAGGGACTTTGCCATGGCTCCGCTGTTTGATTGTCTCATCTGAATCCTGTTGGAGGAAGAACGCTGGAGTGGCATCTCGTCTGCTGTATCGAGACGAACGTCGAGGTGGTGACCACTCCGCACTGGTGAAAGATGATCTCCGATTGTCTTTCAGGCTTTATATGACTTGCCGTTAAGACCCTGAAGCTAGGAATTTGGCCTTCGCTTCGCTTGCTGTGGTGTGTCCGAATCCTTTTGGAGGAGGGACGATGTAGTGACATTTCGTCTGTTGTGTAGAGACGAACGTCGAAGCGGTGATCACTCCCCGCTGGGGTGAGATGATCTCCGATTGTCTTCGGGCTTTATATGAGTTGCCGTCAAGACCCTGAAGCTAGGAATTTGGCCTTCGCTTCGCTTGCTTTGTCATGTCCGAATCCTATTGGAAGAAGGACACTGTTGTTGATATTGCGTCTGCTGTATCGAGACGAATGCTGAGATGGAGCTGGGATTTTGCCGTCACTCTGCTTTGTTTCGACCGTGAGGTCTTTTGTTGACGTTGCATCTGCATCCTGCTGGACTGCGAAGGAACGCCGTTGTTGACATCTCGTCTGTTGTATTGCGACAAATATCGAGGTTGTCTCCAGGTTGTCTATGAACCGTCGAGATTTGGCTTCGCTTTCTGGTGGAGCCTGTTGGGAAGGTATGGTTCCTTCTTTGTTTGTGCCCCTGGATTGTATACAGGGATCGATGTGATCTCACCTGTAGGGCAAAAAGTTTCATTCTTTCATCATTTTTTTTATTCTTTCCGCGATGCTCTATCATTTCAGCTTTTTATATCGCGAAAATCGCGATTGCCCAATCATTTCGGCTATTTTTCGCGGTGCCCAATCATTTCGGCTATTTATATTATTTTTACTCACTGCTTTTTATTGCGAGTTGCCCAATCATTTTGGCTATTGTGTATGCATACATTTTTACTTGCTGATTTTTATTGCAAGTTGCCCCATCATTTCGGCTATTTCGTATGCACGTATGGCTCGCTGATTTTTTTTGATTTTTTATTTATCACGAGTGTGGAACTTGGAATCTGACGCCAATCTCAGCATCAGCATCGCTACAACTGGAATATTGCCAGGAGCGAATCATCATTTGCCATGAAAGGGCTTGGGATTTGATACCGGTTTAGGCATCAGCATCGCTACAACTGGGATATTGCCAGGAGAGAATCATCATTTGCCTCTGTCGATGTCGAACAAATGTGGCTTAGCGAACAGGGTTAGGATCCCGTCGACTAAGGCTTTTGTCTTCATGAGCCGTAAGGGTCTCACAAAGGTATTTCTCCCTACAAGTCATGAGGATCTCGTAGGTGTGTTTTCTCCTTAGGGATCGTGAGGATTCCTTAGTGTATGTTCCCCCGTAAGTGGTAAGGATCTTACAAAAGGGTTTTCTCCTTATAAGTCGAGAGGACTTATAAGGGTTGTTCACCATATGGACATATCCCTAGTCACGGGTGGGACTTGGTTAGGGAAATGTTTATTCGCGCCCGTGGATTGTATACAAGGGTCAGTATTGAACCACTTGTAGGGCAATATTGAAGGTTGTGGAGGTTGCTTAAGAACAGGTTCAGGTCTTTGTAACTTAAGACTTTCAAATCTTATGAGCCGTGAGGGTCCCATAAGAGAGTTTTCCTTACGAGTCGTGAGGATCTTGAAAGTGTATTTTCTCCTTAGGAATCGTGAGGATCCCTAAGTGTGTTGCTCCCTTGTGAGTCGTAAGGATCTCACGCGGGTGATATCTCCTTACAAGGCCGAGAGGACCCTGTAAGTGTCTTTTAACGAGGTTGCGCCCTTTCGGGTTTTCACAAACACTCGCCGGTAGTCCTGCGGTTTTTACTCACGGAGCCCTTTCGGGTTTTCATCCGTGCCCATTTTGCTTATGGACATACCGTCTTTTTTTTCTTCTTTTTCTTTTTTTCTAACGAGGTCGCGCTCTTTCGGGTTTTCACGAACACTCGCCAGTAGCCCTGCTGTTTTTACTCACGGAGCCCTTTCGGGTTTTCATCCATGCCCATTTCGCTTATGGACATACCGTCTTTATTATTATTATTATTATTTATTATTATTATTTTTTTATTCCTTTTCTTTTTATCTCGTCAGCCTGAGGATGCTGCGGTAGTAGTTTAAAGACGTTTCGGTCGTCAGCTAGTTTTAGGACGTAGTGGTCCATCGTTAGTTTAACGACGTTTCGGTCTACAGCCAGTTTCAGGACATAGTGGTCCATCGTTAGTTTAATGACGTTTCGGTCTTCATCCAGTTTTAGTACATAGTGGTCCATCGTTAGTTTAATGACGTTTCGGTCTTTCATTGCCGTATTTGAGGCGAATCTCTAGTTTACTGACTTTTCGGTCTATGAGGCTTTTCCTATGAATGAACATGATGCCCCCGGTGTGTCTAACTTCTTAGAAGCATGAGGCTGTGGCGGGTTCATCTTCTAGTTTTCGGACAGCGCGAACTTGCCATGTTGGTATTGGTCTTCAACCCAGTTTTTGAAGACGAAGCAATTTTCGATCGGATGGCCTACTGCTCGATGGTAGGGGCAGTAATTAGGATCGTTGACATCGCTTGGCTGTAGCGGACGTTTCGGACTCGGCAGATTGATGAATCTGTTGCGCACTGCCAGCTCAAACAGTTTCCTTGTTTTATTCTGAGGAAATGAGTAAGGACGTCCCAGTCTCTCCTAGAGGGATGGGCGTGGACACACGTTGTTTTGGCGAACAACCGGCTTTGAGTTGCTCGGCTGTTGTTGAGCGTTGGCGACGAAGGTTGTTTTCCCTTTGCCCTTTTCATTCCAAGGCTCCGTCTTCGAAGAGGAAGGCCTATGGCCCATCTGGTCCATTTGGGCCAGCTTATCAATCAAGGCCTGGAAAGTAGTCGGCTTGAAGAACATCATGAACTGGGAGATGGTCGTTTGCGGATCAAGAGTGCCCACGAACATGCCCACCGCTGGCGCTTCTTCGATGCGTTGTTTGCATTTTGACCACAGATTCCGCCATCGTGTTGCGTATTGAACCCACGTTTCGCCTGGCCTTATCCTGGCGTTGATCAGTGGTGTTATCGGGGTGCGCTCGCTGGCGCTTGCAAATCTTTGTGTAAACAGTAGCTCCATCTCCGCAAATGTTTTGACAGAGTCGTTAGGTAGCTCCGAATACCACTCGAAGGTCATTTCTACTAAGCTGCCGACGAATTGGCAAAGCAACAATTTGTCATCGCCTCCAGTGTTGCCGCATAAGGCCCTGAATTGAGCGACATGCTGATGGGGATTCCCTGTCCCTTTATATACGTGGAACTTAGGGATCGTATATCCCGGCGGGTAACTGATCTGGTCATACCAGCTCGGATAGGGTCGTCCGGTCTTGACAATTTGGCCAGCCGCTTCATTCGTTCGCGATTTGACAATTTGCACGGAGCAAGACACCAAATCTAAGTACCTCGAATCTACAGGCAACCACAGCAAACCACGATTTGTTCACGAACACGACACACGAAGTGTAGAGTGGAAAGAGGAAAAGGTCCCACCGGGTGTGCCAGAATCTGTTGCCCTCCGAACAGCGGAGACGCGACCGTGTAGGTTCGTCTAGCCTGAGATTCGGGGCAGATGCTATTTGGTTTTATCCGTCCACCTCTCCGAAGATGCCAAGTTGATTTATGGCACCGTATATCGGAAGTTTAGACGGATGCGGCCGATGTAGCAGACTTCTTCAGATTCTCCCTCGCTGGAGGGGTTTTTGATTATGGGGACGCTCTTCCCTGCAGGCGCAAGCCCCTGCAGTTAATTACGCTACCGCACCGCGGTAGCAACTTTCTCCTTCTCCATAATTACACTTCGTGTCGTGGGTGTTTGTTTTGTTTGTGGTTGCCCGTGGATTGTATATGGAGACTAATTTATGTCGTCGCCCGTAGGACGTGGATTAGTCCAAATCCATATTTTCTTAGATTTGGGTTTGGGGTTTTGGTTTAAGGATACGTTAGCCCTATTTAAGGCTAAGATCAACTTAAACTTTTGTTAAGGATACGTTAGCCTAATCTCCAGACTAAGATCAACTTAACGGGATCATTTGGATCCGACAAGAGAGCAATTGGCTCTATTGTTTAGTTTAATGACATTGCGGTTGATTTCCAGTTTAGGGACATGGTGGTCCATCATTCCCATTTGGGGACGAACATTAGTTTAAGGACATTTCGGTCCAACGTTCCCATTTTGGGATGAATATTAGTTTAAGGACGTTTCGGTCCACGAGTTTAAGGACCCCGCGGTCCGTATCGATGTGTGGTTGTCGGGACCCGTCACCTCTCTGAAGACGTTGAAGGATTACAATGACAAATATCAGAGGAGTTCGGAGATGTACCATTGAACCGGGTGTAAATTGGTTTAAGAGAGCAGTTATGCTCAGCTCAATTTAATTTGAGGACTTACGGCCAGTATTGGGCTAAGTCCAGTTGAGAATATTCAACAATTTTTATTTGTCTGGTCTGTTAGGCCTTTGATTGGGCTCTGCCCTTGTTTAATAATGCATGGCATTTTGTTTGGTCTATTAGACCTTTATTTGGGCTCTGCCCTTTTTAAATGATGCACAGCATCTGTTTTGGTCTGATAGACCTTTGTTTAGGCTCTGTTCCCTTTTTTTATAATGCAGAGCATTTTTTTTGGTCCATTGGGCCTCTTAATTGGGCCCTGCCCTTTAATAATGCACTGCATTAATTAGTCTGACAGAGCGCCACGTGGCTTGTCAGGCGCTTTGCGCCAATTGAGGAGCGCAAGGCGTAAGTCCATATGGAGGTGACACGTGTCACGCTCTAGTGAGCGCAAGTCTGTTAGCGCAGTGCGCTGCGACAGTGCGCTACGCTGTTGCGCTGCTGATACGTGGCGCGCTCTGGTGAGTTGCGCCAATTTAAGAGAGCAGTACTCTGTTTTAGAAGCGCATAGCGCAGTCTGTTCTGGGGCTGACACGTGGCGCTCTCTGGTAGCTTGCGCCAACCCGAGAGCGCAATAGTGCAATTTTTTCAAGTGCAGGACACTGTTCAATATCTTGATCCGATTTTGGATCAAAGAAGAGAATCTTCTAAGATCCCAGAACCAATGGTTCATCAAAAGGCAATGCCTTTATTTAGATCAGAAAGATCTAAAGAAGAAGTAAATTACTTCTTTTTATTAATATTATCATTTTTTATTGAAGATCTTTGATCTTGTTCTTAGATCATTGATCTTTTCAGAAGAAAATTCTTTTTTTTCTAAAGGTTTTAGCTTTTTCTTTCTTTCTTTCTGAATTCTTCTCAAAGTTCTTAGAAGAGCTCTGTGAATTCTCTGTGTGCTCCATCTTGATGTCAATATGTTTTAGACTTGGAGTCTAGGGGCCTTTATATAGTGCCAATTGATTTGTTATGTTGGTTACAGAGATCTTTCTCTGATTGATCTGGGGATATTTCCCCACCGTTGGATCTTTGATCCAAGGGCTCTATTTTATAGAAGATAATCTTATTGTTTTAATAAGATTGAGAAAGATCTTTCCAGGATTTTTCTGTTTTAAATGTTGGCGCAGTTGGCGCAAGCGCACCTGCGCTGACACGTGTCGCGCAGCGCAGAGCGCAACTGCGCTGACACGTGTCGCTCAGCGCAGAGCGCAAGTCAACTGAAGCGTTGCTTCTTTATTTTTAAAATTTGAATTTTATTATCTTTTTAAAACAGAGCCTTGCTCTGATTGGGGGGAACAGAAGCGTTGCTTCATTTCCCGCCTTGGGATTTGAACAGAGGTTTGATCTGAAAGGGAGATTTTCTCCTTTATTATTATTATTATTTTTTTATTTTATTGTTATTATTTTATAAGGAGTGGGTTTTGAGCCAAAATTTTGGCGGGAACAAGGATCGGTCTTTACGAGGCTGGCCACTCCGGCCCCCGTTCCTGCTCAAAGGTCTGTCTTTGACAGATTGGATATTGTTGCTCAACGGACGTCGGTCTTCAAGAGACTGGTACCAGCAGCGCCTCACCAGAACAGTGGGCATGACAAAGCCATTCCCATAGATGAACCAACACCATTTGCGCGACATGGTCGCCGTCATCACTGGCGCCGAGTACGGAAGGCTGGGGGAAGCTCTCGGTCTGGATTTACTCCACCAGCTCCAACGGTGGAGATCGATGCTGCTGTTCCAACCGGGAACAGTTTTGAACTGCTTAACAAGGTGCGCAGGAACTCTCCTACTGCAGTGCTGAAGAGATCTCCTCCACCCGTGGAGAATGCACCGAAGGCGAAGCCAGAACAACACCCTCAGCGGCTTTCTTCCAAAATTTACAAAGTCTGGCGACAAGTTCAAGACTCAGTAATTGATCAAGATTACTCTCGCCGATAGAAAAAGATAAAAGTTCGACAAGAAAAGGACCATCCTGTCAAGCCATAAAAGGCGACAGCTACCTGGGTGCCCGCTGCAACGGCCACCTCGACTTCAACTGCTCACAAGAGAAGGAGGCCAGAGAAAGCCCCTGTGACCGCGGCGAACCACAGAGACACCGAGCCTAAACGCCCCAAGTTTGGGGGCATGATGGTGCATACTGTTTATATGGCTTCCGGAAAAGAGGAAAGCCGTGCTTCTACGGGACATCGACCGCTTACCCGGTCAATATCGAAGGCTCAAGAATAAAAGCAGTAGAAGCTTCAGGAGATGCTGACTGCAATGGCCGCACTCATTAGGCCTAAAGAAAATCCAGAGACCTCGGAGCAGCGTCAGGAACAAGAAACTGACACCGAATTCCTCCGAAGAATATTCGAGAGGAAAGAAAAAGAGCCTGCAGAACAGGCAGCCAATATAAAACGAATGGCTCTCTTATTCCAAGATATGGCTGGGATGATGTTACAGCCGGAACCTCCAGCTGAAGACCCTCCTATCATCATTGAAGACGACAGAGGGGAAACATCGAACCCTCCTCCGGCTCTTTCAGCAGCCAAAGAGGAGACGATCTCCAAAGATGCCCTGGATGATTACATCGCTCAGCAAATACGAGCTCACCAGGCGAATGAAGCGGCCGGCCAAATTGTTAAAACCGGGCGACCATATCCAGGCTGGTATGACCAAATAAAGTACCCGACGGGATATACGATCCCTAAATTCCACGTATATAAAGGGACGGGGAATCCACATCAGCATGTCGCTCAATTCAGAGCCTTGTGCGGCAACACCGGGAGTGATGATAAACTTCTGCTCCGCCAGTTTGTTGGTAGCTTGTCGGAGATAGCGTTCGGGTGGTATTCTGAACTTCCAAACGACTCCGTCAAGACATTTGCGGAGATGGAACTGCTGTTTACATAGAGATTCGCGAGCGCTAGCGAGCGTACCCCAATTACCGCATTAATTAACGCCAAGGTAAAGCCAGGAGAAACTTGGGTCCAATACGCAATACGGTGGCGAAATTTATGGTCAAAATGTGAGCAGCGCATCGAAGAAGCGCCGGCGGTGGGCATGTTTGTGGGCACTCTGGACCCTCAGGCAACTATTTCCCAATTCATGATGTTCTTCAAGCCGACCACGTTCCAGACCTTGATCGAGAAACTGGCCCAAATGGACCAGATAGGTCATAGACCGTCTCCTCCAAAGCCGACGCCGCGGAATGAAAAGGGTAAAGGGAAGGCGACATTCGTTGCGAATACTCAACAGCAGCCCAGTGGACCAAAACTAACGGATCAACTGGAGGAAAGACGGCGATACTATAATGAGAAGATGAAGCGTCCTTATTCGTTCCTTCGGGACAAAACGAAGAGATTGTTCGAACTAGCGGTGCGCAACAGGCTCATCAATCTGCCGAATCCAAAACGACCGTTGCAACCCGGCGAGGCTAATAGTCCCAATTATTGCCCTTACCATCAAACGGTAAGCCATCCAATTGAAAATTGCTTCGTCTTTAAAGGCTGGATTGAAAATCAATACCAACAGGGCAAATTTGCCCTGTCCGAGAATTGGAAGGTGAGCCCGCCGTAGCCACACGCCCCCAAGAAGACGGATACACCGGGGGCATAATGCTCTTTCATAGAAGAAGCTCCATGGGAGGTTGCTCTTTCAGCCAAAACAAAAAGAATGCTGAAGGATCTCCAAACATGCCCGGCGATCAGGTGGAAAAATCCACTGGAACCCGAGATCATCGAGGGAATGCTGAAACCGCGCCCAACTCCAAAGATTAGTGGTGATAGCCAAAGCACTCACACCCAGCCGTCAAAGTCTTCAAAGAAGAAGAAGAATACCAAAAAGCCCGTGAAGCCTGGTGACAAGCGCACAGACCTGCAAAAACAGATTGACGCGCTGGAAGAATATAACCAAAAGGCGTAGACTCAAGTCACACTCCAAGAATTTCTCAGCCACGTCCTTGAGGACGGAGATGATGACAATGGAGAAGACTCATCGGACGAATCTGAAGGTTATGTGGCAAGTTGCCATGTGATCTCTCACTTGTCAATAGACGATGAAGAAGCTCCTTACACAAAGAAACTGGGGGCAAATCCTGAACCGGAACTTCTAGGGCCATCAGACGAAACGATTGATACATTCCTGAACGAAGCTCTTCTTAAAAGCAAGCTGCTCGAGAGCGTGAAATGGCCATATTTGAAAAAGCCAAACGCCGGTGACTGGACGAAAGAGTTGAAACACTCCCGCCAGATCAAAGTACATCTGCCGCAAATAAAAGTAGGTTCAAAACGAGAAAGAGGTTCGCCAAAGCCATATCGATGGGAATGAAGCTGCCACCCTCCGAAGGAAACATTCTCGGTGAAGCGGAAACACATCCTAGCTACTGCTTATATCATCAAAAGATTGCGCACCCCACTGAAGAGTGCAACGCTTTTAAAAGATAGTGGCAGGGATATGTTACTTACCGGCAACATTTTAAGCGAATGAAACGCAAAACACGTCGGGAGCAAAGAAATACGACTGAGGAGCGTAAAGGAACTACTGGCAACTGTCACATGGTCGACGCTGGGGGACCGCAAGTTCTCACCTTTGGGAGCGACTCTGGCGAAGAAATGACTCTGGGCCCTCTCTTCAAAGAATCCACGTCGGGAAAAGAGGAAGAACTGCGAGAACATTCATCTGCGTAATGGCACGCTGCCCGAAAAGAATCTTGGACCCTCGAACAATGGGTCAAATAGAAAAGATAAGGGAAAAGAAAAAGTCCCTGAGGATATCATCCTTGATGACCAAGACATCGAAAAGCTGACAGCCAAGGACCCACCAAAGAAGAGTAAGGTGGACTACAACGTTCTGGCACACTTGAGAGAGCTACCTTCGCAGTTAAGCATTCTCGACGCCCTTCTGCTATCCAAAGAGGCGAGAGATTCATTGATCAAGGCACTACAAGAGCCAGAGCAATTCCAAGCTTTCCTCGCCGAAGAAAAGATGAAGGACGAGCTGGAAGAAGTGCACACAGCGGATATCACCTTCGGCGATGAAGATCTCCTCCTTGGGACATGCGAGCATAACCGTCCCCTTTATGTCTCTGGATACTGTCATGATATCAAGATAGGAAAAATCCTGGTTGACAATGAGTCCTCCGTCAATCTCCTCAATATAAGAGTGTTGAAGGAAATCTGTATGAGCGTTCAACACCTCGCTGGGGATAAGATCACTATCTCCGGGTTTGACTCTCAGTCATCATGGACGCTCGGGTCTGTGATACTAACACTACGATTTGGGTTGCTCGTCACAGACATTAAATTTCACGTCATTGACGCCAAGACATGCTACAATGCTTTACTCGGCCGTCCTTGGTTACACGAGTACAACATCATCCCTTCTACATAGCATCAGTATTTGAAGTATTTCAAAGATGGTCTCGAGTACACTGTGACAGGGGAACTAAACCCGTTCTCCGTGAACGAAGTCCGAAAGTACGAAGATGCAAAATACTTCCTGCCAGATTTCGAGGACACGGAAAGATGTCGCAAACCGGAGGATAAGAACAAAGCTATTACCACAATTCTAGTCTTCGGGAGTGATACCGAGGAGGAAGAAGAAATGGTTTATTCAGGTCCGCCCCAGTGCAACAAGCCGGGACCGTCCACTCCTATGTTGATCTTCGGCAGCGACTCGGAAGATGAGATCAATGCCGTATTCTCTGCTCGGCCATCGATACAAGCCTTCGCTGATGAAGATCAAAGTTTGCAAGTCGCCATGGTTCCGCCAAATCATCATAAAGAGCTAGACGTGCTTGATACCTACAGTGTGGAAGAACTGCAGACATTCTACGTCCCTCCCAGGCGAAAAGATGAAAAGGCGATCCTATTCTACCGATCCAGGGAAACCAAAGTGGAGAAAGAAATCTGGCACGGCGCGGATTCTACACTTGACAGGCTCCAGCCCATCCGTCTGCCCAGATACTATACAGATGGATTAAAAATACTCTTGAGACGCCAAGGTGTACCGCTTAAGCAAACTGCTCGACAAGCAAGGTTCTATAACAGGATCTGGAATGTTCCCGAAACTTAACGAAAGTTGCCCAACGGGAGAATGGAAACGATCGGGCTTGGATATGTTCGATCCAAGAAACGGGAGATGTTCCGCGACTGCTACGTCATATATGACTTTGATGAAGAAGGAGATGCTCTGTGGGAAGATGCTAACCGTGAACCAGAACGAGCTCCCGCCGTGAAAATGTCCGGTCCGTCGTTCGAAGAACAAATGGACAAGCTTATAAGGGAAGCAGGTCAAAAGGTTCGAGACAACCATAATCGCGAAATGGCCATCTACGAGAAAGCCAGGACGCAACGCCTCCTTTAGCAGGCTGTGAAAAATGAAAATGCTCCTCTTTGTCAACCCGTTGTACAAAAGGCCCGACGCAGAGGCAAAAATAAATCAAAAAGCGGGAAAGGCGTTCGACAGCGACAAAGCGGGACCAAAAAGCCACGCGATCGAGAATCGAGCAATCCGGATTCATCTCTTATAAAGAAGATGGGTCGAGTATACTCTTTTCCCCAGGATAAAACACAGAAGATACTTGATCTTGCGATAAAATATTAAATGATTACCCTCCCGGAGTCCAAGCACCCCGAGCAAGAAAGCGAAGTCTCTCACCAGGACTATTGCTCCTATCACAGGGCAATAGGACATCCTCTCGAAAACTACTTCACATTTAAAGACTGGGTAGAAGACCAGTATCAGCTCGGCAGGTTCGCTCTATCAAGCAGTTGGAGAATAACCCCGCCGCAGAAGCATGAACCGAAGACCACGAGAGCAGAACCAGATCAACATCGGTCTTGGAAGCGATCCCGTACTTGTCATATGATAACGCTGTCAGAAGAAGAGCCCGAGAATATGGATGATCTCCCCTGGTGCTTCGAAAACAGTGATGACGAGGTAATCTCAGAGTTTCCACCGGCGCCAAAAGAGCTAAAAGATGGAATACATACTACTGCAGATAACCTCAAGAAAATTGATTTGGGGACGACAAGTGATCCGCGACCGACATTCGTTAGTGAACTGTTATCTGAAGAAAGGGTGGCTACGCTTAAGGACGTGCTCATGCAGCATAAAGATTGCTTCGTATGGAACTATTCCGAGATGCCAGGATTAGATCCAGAGATTGTTGTCCACAAATTGGCAATATCCCTGGACGTCAAGCCAATCAAACAAGCACCGAGGAGAATGAGGCTCGAGCTTGAGATGAGCATCAACGCTAAGGTCAAGAAGCTAATCGACTCTGGCTTCATCCAAGAGATTCAGTATCCTGACTGGATCGCCAACATCGTCCCGGTGATGAAGAAAAATGGGACGGTGCACATATGTGTGGACTTTCGGGATCTCAACAAAGCTTGCCCAAAGGATGACTTTCCAGTACCAGTCACTGAGCTGATGATAAATAACACATCCACTCACGAAGTCTTCTCCTTCATGGACGGATCATCAGGATACAATCAGATAAAGATGCATCCCGAGGACCAGAAGCACACCGCTTTCCGGACCCCTTTAGGCATATTCTGCTACAAGGTGATGCCCTTCGGTCTAAAGAACGCCGGTGCCACCTATCAGAGGGTCATGACGAAGATTTTCGACGACCTCATACATGAAATCGTCGAATGCTATATCAACGACCTCGTAGTTAAAAGCAAATCATATGAGAAACATTTAGAGCATCTGAAGATCATATTTCAGCGCGTTCGAAAATACAACTTGAAAATGAACCCTCTCAAATGCGCGTTCGGAGTGTCCTTAGGCAAGTTCTTGGGATTCATCATCCGACACCGAGGCATCGAGATAGACCCGTCGAAGATCAAGGCGATCATGGAAATTCCCCCGCCAAAGACTCTTAAGCAGCTGCGATCTCTCCAAGGAAAGCTCGTATATATCCGGCGATTCATAGCCAATCTTTCCAGTAAGTGCAGTCCTTATAGTCGCCTAATGAAGAAAGGGACCCCTTTCATTTGGGATCACAAATGACAAAGCGCACTGGAGGAAATCAAGCAATACCTACAGAATCCCCCAGTGTTGGCCGCTCCCGTTAAATCCTGTACACAACAGCCCTCGAAGGTTCTTTAGGCGCGTTGTGGGCACAAGAGAACGACCAAGGGAAAGAAAGAGCTCTCTACTATCTGAGTCGAGTTCTACTGGGGGCAGAAAGCAACTACCCCTCATCGAAAAACACTGCCTGGCGTTGATCTTTGCAATAACGAATCTCAGGCACTACGCGTTGGCACATGAGGTTCATCTCATATCAAAGGTAGATCCTCTCAAATATTTGATGTCAAAAGCCATATTGACGGGGTGGCTCGCTAAATGGGCCCTGCTCTTGATGGAGTTCTCGGTAACTTATCGTCCCCTCAAGGCAGTGAAAGGCCAAGCCATCGCCGATTTCCTCGCTGAGCATCTGATACCCGCCGACTCTCCGTTGAACTACGAATTGCCGGACGAACACGCGTTTGACACGGTCGACGAAGAGAGAAGAGATAATGATATCCGCTGGGAACTTTACTTCGATGGAGCATTTTCCATGAAAAAGCGCAAACAAAGCACCCCCATAATCAAATCAGGGGTAGGCCTCATCTTCGTGACTCCACAAGGAGGGATAATGCGCTTTGCCTTCTCCCTAACAGAGCCGAGGACAAATAATGAAGCCGAGTATGAAGCTTTGATAGCAGGTCTCGAGATCGCCATCGACATGGGAATTGAAAACCTTCTCATATACGGAGACTCCCAACTGGTCGTTAGTCAAGTAAACGGCGACTATCAAACGTGCAAGCCAGAGTTGGTGAAATACGGCGAGAGAGTGCAGCAACTGCTGACTCAAATTCCTTCCTACACCTTGGAAAGTATACCGCTTGCGGAAAATAGTAAGGCGGATGCATTAGCCAAGCTCGCTAAAGAACTGGTTGACGAGAACCTCGATGACGTAAGGATCGTTGTGCAAAGCCGTCGGGTTCTTGCACAGGCAGAAATATCTCCGGAGTCGTCCGAAGAAAAGGGAGCGACCGAGCAAATGGCTCTGCAAATAAAAAACCAGGAAAAGGCTGAGGATTGGAGGGAAGTCTTTATAGATTACTTCAAATCCCGTCGGACACCTGAAGATGCATCCTCAAGGCACCAGCTCATGAAACGAGCTCTATCCTTCGCCTTTGTTAATGATACTCTGTATAAGAGATCATTTGATTCTCTATGGTGAAGATGCCTGGGACCTGAAGAGGCAAAGAGAGTCGTCCAAGAAACTCACGATGGACTCTGCGGTTCTCACCAAGGCGGGCCGAAGATGAAGATGAAGATTAAAAGGATGGGCTACTATTGGCCCACGATAATTCAGGACTGCCTCAAGTTTGCGAAGCAATGCCACTCGTTCCAGATCCATGGGGACTTTATCCACCAGCATCCGAACCCACTACATCCAACAGTGGCTAGCTGACCGTTCGAAATGTGGGGAACTGACATAATTGGCCCCATCGAGCCAGCATCGTCCGGAGTACATCGGTTCATTTTGGCGATAACTTATTACTTCTCCAAGTGGGCAGAAGCAGTACCGCTGAGGGAAGTGAAGACGGAGAATATCCTCCATTTCTTCAAGACACACATCATTTATCGGTTCGGCACTCCACGACGGATCATCTCCGATAACGGGCCGGCCTATAGAAGCCACAAGATCAGCCGCTTCGCACAACATCATAACATAGACTGAAGATACTCTTCGGTCTATAATCCCCGAGCTAACGGTCTAGCTGAGGCTTTCAACAAGACCTTGAAGAAGATCGTGAAAAAAACGGTGTCTCGAAATAAGAAGGACTGGCATGAGAGACTGCATGAAGCTCTCTGGGCGTATCGAACTACGTTCAAAACGGCTACGAACACAACGCCGTACGCGTTGGTATTCGGTACGGAAGCAGTACTCCCTCTTGAGATAGAGTTGCCCTCTCTACGAGTGGCAGTTCGTTACGAGCTAACGGACGAAGAGAATGCTCACCTTCGGCTTGAGGAGCTCGATGCCCTTGATGAAACCAGGCTCATGGCGCAGTAAAATCTGGAGGCTTATAAAGCAAAGATGACGCGCTCGTATGAGAGATTTACCAGGCCGAGAACATTCCGCCAGGGCGAACTCGTGCTAGTGGTCAAAAGACCCATGATCCCCAATCGTGCCAAGCGGGGGAAATTCGAACCGAGTTATGAAGGCCCATATATCATATACAAAGTTTACCAGGGTGGTGCCTACCTACTCATGGACATGCATGGTGAAAGACCTTTCAGGCCAATAAACTGTCGCTTCCTGAAGAAATACTACGCCTGACGGGTCACGGCCTAGGTCAACGACAGATGACGACGCCTATGTCCGCTCGCTATCTTCCTAAGCCTAAACTCTGTAAGTAGTATCCAGCTTTCTTTTCTCGGACCGAAGTGTCCTAAAACTAACGACGGACCGAAACGTCCTTAAACTAACAACGGACCGAAATGTCTTTAAACTAATGACGAACCGAAATGTCCCTAAAACTAACAATGGACCACTATGTCCTAAAACTGGCGTCAGACCGAAACGTCCTTAAACTAACGATGGACCACTATGTCCTAAAATTGGCTGTTGACCGAGACGTCGATAAACTACTGTGGACTGCAGCATCCCAAGGATGACAAAAAAAACGGTATGTCCATAAGCAAAATGGGCACGGATGAAAACCCAAAAGGGCTCCGTAAGTAAAAACAGCAGGGCTACCGGCGAGTTTTGTGAAAACCTGAAAGGGCGCAATCTCGTTAAAAGACACTTGCAAGGTCCTCTCGACCTTATGAGGAGAAACCACCTGCATGAGATCCTTACGACTCATAAGAGAGCAACACTTAGGTATCCTCACGATTCCTAAGGAGAAATTACACTTGCGTGATCCTCACGACTCGTAAGGAGAACCCTCTTATGGGACCCTCACGGCTCATAAAATTCAAAAGTCTTAAGCTACAGGGATCTGAACCTGTTCTTAAGCGGACACCGCAACCTCCAATTTTGTCCTACAAGAGGCTCAATGCTGACCCTTGTATACAATCCACGGGCGCGAATAAACATTTCCCGAACAAAGTCTCATCCGTGACTAGGGGTATATCTACACAGTGAACAACCCTTGTAAGTCCTCTCGACTTATAAGGAGAAAGCCCTCTTGTAAGATCCTTATGACTTACGAGAAGCCACACACTTAGGAGTCCTCATGATTCCTAAGGAGAAAACGCACCTACGAGATCCTCACGACTCGTAGGGAGAAGTACCTTTATGACCCTTACGGCTCATGAAGTCAAAAGCCTTAGTCGACAGGATCTTAACCCTGTTTGCTAAGCCACCTTTGTTCGACATCGACAGAGGCAAATGATGATTCGCTCCTGGTAATATCCCAGTTGTAGCGGTGCTGATGCCAAAATCGATGTCTAATTCCAAGCTTGCAGCGAAAAAACAGCGAGCCACACATGCATACGTAATAGCCGAAATGATGGGGCAACTTGCAAACAAAATCAGCAAGTAAAAATATATGCATGCAAAATAGCCGAAATGATTGGGCAACTCACAATAAAAAGCAGCGAGTAAAAATAAAACAAATAGCCGAAATAATTGGGCACCGCGAAAAATAACCGAAATGATTGGGTAATCGCGACCTTCGCAATATAAAAGCTGAAATGATAGAGCATCGCGGGAAAAAATAAATAATGAAAAAAATGAATGAAATTTTTGCCCTACAGGTGATATCACATCAATCCCTGTATACAATCCAGGGGCGCAAACAAAGAAGGAATCACATCTTCCCTCCCCAGGCTCCATCAGAAGAAGAAGACAAATCTCAATGGTTCACAAACAGCCTGGAGATCATCTCAATATCCGTCTCATTTCAACAGACACGACATCAACAAATTGGAGCTGCGGCAAAATTCCCAGTTCCATGACTCGATGATGCACAAACAACCGAGAGTCAAAAATTCCTGATCACGTGGAACGCGGATTACGTCAATCCTGACCCCGTGGGAAACGTCCAGAGCGGATCCTGGTCCTCGCAGAACACGGCTATGACCCCGTGGGAAGCATCCAGAGCGGAGCCTGGTCCTCGTAGAACACGGCTATGACCCCGTGGGAAGCATCCAGAGCAAAATTCCTGGTCGCGTGGAACACGGCTCATGTCAATCCTGACCCCGTGGGAAACGTCCAGAGCGGATCCTGGTCCTCGCAGAACACGGCTATGACCCCGTGGGAAGCATCCAGAGCGGAGCCTGGTCCTCGCAGAACACGGCTATGACCCCATGGGAAGCATCCAGAGCAAAAATTCCTGGTCACGTGGAATGCGGCTTATGTCAATCCTGACCCCATGGGAAACGTCCAGAGCGGATCCTGGTCCTCGCAGAACACGGCTATGACCCCGTGGGAAGCATCCAGAGCGGAGCCTGGTCCTCGCAGAACACGGCTATGACCCCGTGGGAAGCATCCAGAGCAAAATTCCTGGTCACGTAGAACGCGGCTTATGTCAATCCTAACCCCGTAGGAAACGTCCAGAGCGGATCCTGGTCCTCGCAGAACACGGCTATGACCCCGTGTGAAGCATCCAGAGCGGAGCCTAGTCCTCGCAGAACACGGCTATGACCCCGTGGGAAGCATCCAGAGCAAAAATTCCTGGTCACGTGGAACGCGGCTTATGTCAATCCTGACCCTGTGGGAAATGTCCAGAGCGGATCCTGGTCCTTGCAGAACACGGCTATGACCCCATGGGAAGCATCCAGAGCGGAGCCTAGTCCTCGCAGAACACGACTATGACCCCGTGGGAAGCATCCAGAGCAAAAATTCTTGGTCATGTGGAACGCGGCTTATGTCAATCCTGACCCCGTGGGAAACGTCCAGAGCGGATCCTGGTCCTCGCAGAACATGGCTCTGACCCCGTGGGAAGCATCCAGAGCGGAGCCTGGTCCTCGCAGAACACGGCTATGATCCCGTGAGAAGCATCCAGAGCAAATTCCTGGTCACGTGAAACGCGGCTTATGTCAATCCTGACCCCGTGGGAAACGTTAAAGCGGATCCTGGTTCTCGTAGAACACGGCTATGACCCCGTGGGAAGCATCCAGAGCAGAGCCTGGTCCTCGCAGAACACGACTATGACCCCGTGGGAAGCATCCAGAGCAAAATTCCTGATCACGCGGAACACGGCTTATGTCAATCCTGACCCATGGGAAACGTCCAGAGCGGATCCTGGTTCTCGCAGAACATGGCTATGACCCCGTGGGAAGCATCCAGAGCGGAGCCTGGTCCTCGCAGAACACGGCTATGACCCCGTGGGAAGCATCCAGAGCAAAATTCCTGGTCACGTGGAACGCGGCTTATGTCAATCATGACCCCGTGGGAAACGTCCAGAGCAGAGCTTGGTCCTCGCAGAACATGGCTATGACCCCGTAGGAAGCATCCAGAGCAAATTCCTGGTCCCGTGGAACACGGTTAAAGTCAATCTTGACTCCATGGGAAACGCCCAGAGCAACTCCTGACTCCGTGAAATACGGATAATGGCAACACCATCAATCACTTACAGGTTTTCTCGACCCGTAAGGAAGAAAACTCTCTTGTAAGATCCTTACGACTTACTAGAGAAAACGCGCTTAGGAATCCTCACGATTCCTAAGGAGAAAATACACCTACGGGATCCTCTCGATTCGTAGGGAGAAAAGTCTTCATGAGACCCTCACGGCTCATGAAGTTGAAAAGTCTTAGGTAGCAGATCTGAACCTGCTTTCTAAGCCATCACTACCTCTCGAAGAATTCAAAACAGGATGTTCACTCTATCATCTGCAGGCTATGCTTACTAAAGTGACATGCTGACAACAAAGAAAATAAGAAAGCAAAGAGATTACACAATACATTGTGAAAGAAATGTATCTTTTATTCATGAATTCAATTGGGTACAGAATACATCTTATGAAAGAATAAAAAAATGGATACATTTTATTCAAAATTACAAATGGTACAAAAACAATTATTGAGAGGGAAGCGCTTTCAATAGTCCAACCAGCCGCTCGCGCACTTCCCTCGGTCCTTTTTTCTCGGTCAGCTGCCGCGGCCAACTCTGCTTCGACCTGAATTCGTTGCTGCAAGAAGTACGAAAGTTGCTCTTCGACGGCCCGCTGAGCTGCCCCACGATTCTGTGCATCCTGCTCGACGATGTCGAGCTTCTGCCTCAGTGTTAGCCCGTCAGAGATGCATCGCAGAAGGCGTTCAAAGATAGCTTTCAACTATGCAGCATTTGCATCAACCTGAGCGTGCAGCCGGGCAGACTCGCTTGAAGTATCTCCGCACTCCTTACGTTGTAAGGCCGCCTCTTGTTCAAGATGACGGAAGTAGGGAGTGCTCTGCTCGACCCACGCAGCCCGCTGGGTGTTCACAGCCAGGACCTCTGGAGCAGGACGTCCGACCTCGAGCTCGTGCAGACAGGCCTCAATTTCCCTGCAGTGATTAACCCAAGACTCAACGACGCCCTCACTATGAAAGTCCACGAGCGTCACCAGCATAGGATTAACCTCCGCGGCAAAATCTGCAGCGAATGTGGAATCCTCCACGTCAAGCTCCTCGATGTAGTCGCTCAACATGCGCAGACTATTCACAGCGCCTTTGGAAGATGAACGTCGAGAAAAGGGGCATGAAGGCATTACAACTCGAGATTCGAACGGAGCTGAAGTTGATATCACCGCTGCAAAACAAATCACAGTCAAATGACGGTTCAAGAAATAAAGGAGGTTCATGAACAATGGAGTTTACTATACCGGCTGCAGCAGGTGGCAAGGCCGGAAGTACCAGTGGCGCAACTGTTCTTTTGTCTCCTCCTTCGATCTGTAGTGCTGCAATCAAAACAAAGAATAATTCGAAACGATTTGGCTGCCGGTAAAAAAAAAGACATTAGCTGAAGGCTGTACTCACCAGCGCCACTAGATGAGGCAATCTCTGACTGGAAAGAGAAGTGTGGGTTTAGCACCTGATACAGGTGATCAAAAAGGACTCCTGCGAGGATGTAACAATGCAATGTCGGTACATAAAGTATACTTCCTACAATGAAACTGATGGGTCACAAATTCGCACCTTCCAGCATTTGAGATGGTACGAGATAAGGTAGAGGAGCGGTCACCGTTAAAGCAGCAACTGAAGATGCTTCCTCGGGTAGCACAACCCCAACGCTCATCACACCTGCATTAGAAATAGGAGAAACACTGTCAAAAAGAAATTAAAGGGGAATGCAGAATAAAAGGGAAAGCGATGACCTAAAATCTACCTGGTGAGTCGCCGGTCGAGACCGCGACAAGAGTGTCACTGGATGCAGCGAATGCTCCACCCTCCTCCATCGGAACGGTCTCGCCACCCGTAGCCTCATCCCCCGATTCCACGAGAATCGTCGTGACACTCGCAGCGCCCGGCAGCGGCAAGGAGCCGCAAAGGGAAAGAGCGGCGATTGGAGCAGTGCCCTACTCTTGAGAAAGAGTGGCCACCTCAGGCTCGATGACTGTAGCCATCTCACCCACCGCTACCTCGGGCTCGACGATCATGGCTGTCTCACCTGCCGCTACCTCAGGCTCGGTGGTTGCCGCCACTTCTTCGGCAAGACTCGGCCATGCAAGATAGGATATATGAGAACCTGAAAGTTAAAACTTTGACAAAAAACCCAATGTCACATTACCTTGAGTCGGTTTTCCGATTGCTTCCCGAGCCGCACGTGCTGCCTGTCTGTGGGCGGTGGACAAGGCAGCCAGAGCATCCTCTGAAGGAGTAGGGGCAGGGATAATAACGCTTGAACCCGCACCCGCATCCAAGGCGGCGGTACGCTCCCTTGCCGCGCGCATCCTACGCTTCCTCTCCGCCCGGGCCGTGAGGGCAGATCTTCTAAAGACCTCCTTCAACAGGACATCCTCGTCCGCGCCAATAGTTACCTCTGGAGCCGTTATGGCATTCGTCATCGATTGCTTAAGTGAAGCTTCTTTCAGAAATACCGGCGGAACTGAGATAGCCGACTGATTGATTCAAAAAAGTGTTTGTAGTGTAACCGCAATCAGAACGGTGTCGCGTGTAGCTAGACCGAGGTGAGTACGGGTCGTCCTCTGGGAAACGTTGAATCTTTTATTCTTACTTTAGATGTGTTGAGAGAGAGAGGAAGGATAAGAATGTTGAGGAATGGTTTCTAGATCTACGTTAAACACTAATGCAAAATATAGATCTAGATTATTTATGGATGTAAGTTTATATAAGAGGAGGGCTTGTAGGGTTCATTAGGATTTAGTAGGTATGGATGATTAATTAAAGATTACCCTTTCTATCCTTTAATAGATTTAAAACTAGAACGACAGTGATGCCTTAGAAAATGATTACAAAAACCTAGTTTGCTTCTTGATCTCTTCTAAGGAGGTAGATGAACCGTTGATGATCGGCCTGGATGCGTGAGCCGTCTTGGACTTCGTGATCTCGTCGGCTTGATGATTTTTTCAAGAGGCTCTTGGTCTATATTTATAGTCCCAAAGCCAGAAATTTAGAGGCCTAAATTGGGGACCTTTAGTTAGGATTTCACCAGAGAAATCCCTCCTTCTAACTCCTCACCAATGCGGGGGATCCGCGGCATCAAGGGGCTCTGGCCGCGGATCCGCGGCCATAAGATCTCATCCGTTGATTTTCTTTTTGTGGGATTTCTTATCATGACACGTGTAAATCTATGGAACCTTCAGAATTTGGAAATCTTCTCGTAGTTGCTGCCAGACTTGGTTTCCAAGTTTTGCTTTCTTAATTAGGCAAGTTTTCTTCAACAACTTGATTTCCTTGATTTTAGTCTTGGAAAAATTCTGCACAACAACTTATTTAGTAGACTTAGTTCTACTAAGATTAGGTCAATAATATTATATACATTTTTCCTACCAAATGCTAATTATAATATATTAACACATGGAAAATAGTATTTTTACACATAAACCCTCATATGTATGATATATTATAATAAAGACCTTTTTTAATATGGAAATGGTACGAAAAATGTAATAACAAATGAGCAGTTTTATCAACTGAACACCGACCCGGGAAGCGTCTCCGCACCGCCCTGTGAAGTCGGTGCCATGCTTGGAATAACCTGAGTAGAGGTAGTTCCTGTGATAAGAAGAAAAAGAAGGGTCAGATCACCCATAAGAAACGGGAGCGGAGACACGGTGAACTGAAATGTACCGATGCCTAAGGATGCTCGAAGTCTTTCCTCTTCCTCAAAAGTCTTGAGAGAAGCTGCGAGAGCTTCTTCGGTGGAAATGCCTGTTAAAGAAGGAAAAGTGTCAGTCAAAACATGATGATAGAAATATGATACAATGACGAAAGATACAGCTGATGGTTACCTGATCGCGCGAGGATAGCCAGTCCCGCTTCGTGGCTTGCCAATTGCTCAGAAGCTGCAATGGCAGCCGCCAGATCAGTATCATCTGGCGGCATGAATAGACCCTCGTTTGTCCCATACTCGCTCAGACCCTCGCCATAAGGAGCATGAGGCTCCTGGCCGAGTACAACGTCGACAGAAAGGATCAACTTTTTCTTCCTCTTCTGCGAGCGAGTTCCGGCCGCCGCTAGCACTAGCTTACGCTTGGCGGGCACCTTGGGGCGACAAGTCCCGATATCTGAACCCACGCCAGAATCGGGGGAAGCTACAGTCACCTTTTCTATAGGAGCCCGGGGTATCGGTAGCTCGGGCCTGTCGTGCGGGACTTCGATCACAGCAGCTTCTCTTAGTTGAGGGGGGACAATGGTCCGTCGCTTCAAAAGGACGTTTCGATCACCAGCAGGGGGTGCACCTTTGCGATCGAGCAGCAGTCGCTTCTCCTCCCTGATAACGGCGCCCATTGAATGTTGGTACCAGGCCACGTGTACATTAAAGGCCTTCGGGACACAGCTCGGTTCGCTGATAAAGAAGATGGACCCTGTGTTCAAGCGCATGAAATGATGCAGCGCGCTCCGCATTCCCTCTTCGGTAGCAGCAGGTTCTGCCAGGAAAGCCTCAAGTGG
Organism: Agapanthus africanus; assembly: GCA_030015575.1. Lineage (NCBI taxonomy): Eukaryota > Viridiplantae > Streptophyta > Magnoliopsida > Asparagales > Amaryllidaceae > Agapanthus > Agapanthus africanus. The sequence continues at coordinate 336,325,451 of JASDDO010000004.1, read as the reverse complement.
GACGTCCTGATTGTAACTCAGCTGCTGGGAAAAACGATGCGGGTTGTATCTCATGAATAACGCCGCATCATTTTGCCTGAATACAAGAAAGCTCGGCCTGCTGGAGTATAAATGAAGAATCTCCCAGGCCTTCAACACGGAGGCCCCATCTTTAAAGATGTCTTGCAATGGCAGCACCGCTTTTGAATTTTCCTGGCCGATGGTCAAGACTTTGTCTGTGAACGACATACCATCTCCAACCGTGCACGGACGAAGGAGCAAGCCCCTAGCTTCCCACGGTGACGGACTCACGATGGAGGCGTCAACCAGCCGCATTATCCGAGGGAACTTGCATCTGTCGTAGAAAGAAGGTCTTTTGTGGATGCCAAAGACCCTAAGCATGTGCAGCTCCATCCATGAAGTGAAGTAATGCATTGGGAAGTTGGAAGGATACACCCCTGGTTTAGTGGTATCCGCTGCTAAGCTAAGGCCGTGATATAGGTGGGCTAACCCGGCGATCCCGATGGCCACCTGTATTCCAGTAACCATGCGATGCGCGGGGTAGAAGGCAGAAGGCCTCATATAACGAGGATGCATAGGAAGCGCGAACCAGCTTAACCATAAACTGAGAAACCCGAGAAAGAACGCTTCCTCATCAATGCCCGGAGCGGCGATTTCTGACAGGGGGACGATCGCGACGTCATGAAGAAAGAAACCCTTTTGATCAGCTTTCAGTATTGGCCGACGGTCCAAGCCAAAGACGAAAGGATCATCAAGTTTAGCAAACTTTTTGCCTTGTCGCGACAAAATTTCGGGGCGAAGAAAACGGGCAATGAAGTCCGCAAAGCTGACCCCCCGGCCTCCGGATTCAAGAAAGAGGCTCTCATACATGTTCAACACCTTTATCAGACTTGGGAATTGGTGCTGAGTGGCATTCTCTGGGGTAAGACCCATCACCACTGATTTGGTGGCAAAAACATATTCATCCGGAGGAAGCAGCTCCTCGTAGTGCTCCCCCATAACTGGTAAACCAGAAACCTCGGCAAATTCTTCCAAGGAAATAGAGACCTCTCTATCCAATAGGAGGAAGGTATGGGTCGGAATGTTCCACTGCTCCAAAAACGCCTTGATCCACCATGTGGGAGGTGCAGAATACTGGAACAAGGAAGCGTAGACCGCAGGGTATAAACCAAGCTTCAGCAGCTGCGATTTCTTTGCCGATAAGATATATCGGGCCAACTGCAAGTATCCGGCCGGATGACGGGGAGTTAGCCCGATGTTGTAGGGCTGTCCCCAAGGGCGCGACTCGCCCTGACATATGCCCCGCCCTAGGGTGTCCAAATCCACCGGCGGCTGCACGGGTACTGCGGCAATAGAGGGCCGAAGGAGACCTTCTGAAGTCCAATTTACCTTCTCTACAGTATAATTGATCGGGGGTGCATCGGCGTAAGGGATCGCAGAGATAGGCTCCGAAGGCGTCGCACAAGAAAAGCTCCGGCGGCCTCTGATAATCTGATCATACTATCTACCCCATAGGTGAAGATTCTTGTATTCCGGGTCGTGGTCTCTAATCAGCGCGAGAACCTCTCGGTCAATAGGCACCTCAGGAAATCCGCCTTCTGAGCGGACGAATGGAAAAGAAGTGTCGAAAGACATGTCGCCTGCGCGAAAAAGGACAAAAGTCAACAAGTGCTATAATTTAATTTAAATTCTGACACTTGGTACTTTAGAATTTGTACCACACTGCAATGCAGTGGAAAGGGGACCAAAGAGGGATCCACAAAATCTAGATGACAATTCATCAATTAATAAAACAGCCTCATCATTTGATGAGACTGTTAATTAAGTGAGGAAATCCTCAAAAGAAATTCTCATTAAATGAGAGATCTCTCGGTCAGAGGAGTAAATCTCCCTTTGAGAGCAATGCTCCGTGACAGAGTGACACTTGTCAAACTCTGATCATGAAGGAATAAAAATTCCTCAAGAGACTTGCTCTGAAAAAAATGATGATGAAATAATTCATCAGAAAAAAATTGAAATTAATTTTTATGAATTAAAAATTCTGGGATCTTCAAGATATATGAACAAACTCTTAAGAGTTCTTCATAAGAGATTAAAAAAAAATCTACATGTTATCAAAAGAGCAAAGCTCTGTTCATGGGCTAAGAAACCCCAAGAAAAGATCTCTTTAGATCTATGGGTTCAAGAGAGCAAAGCTCTGTTGATGAAACCCTAAAAGGGTTTTCTTTAGATCAAAGATCTATGAAGAGCAAGGCTCTGTTAATGGGTAAAACCCTAGAACTTTAAAAAGATTTAATCTTTACCTAAGTTTTGGCAGAGTTTTAACTCTTAAAATTTCTTAAGATGAAGAGCTATGCTCTGAATAAGAATTCTCAAAAAAAGAAGATGAACAGAATCATCTAAAGGATCAAATGTCCTATTTATAGGCATTGAAATGCCTTTTCAACTTCTGAGTTGATCCAAGGGCGCAGATTCTGCCACCGCTGCACTCACATGTGGGCCACGTGAGCACAACGGTGGGGGGGCATTTGTTTCCCCCAATCAGAGCAAAGCTCTGTTTGAAATTCAAATTTCAAAAACTTGAAGCAACGCTTCAAATGCAGCGTCAGGTGCGCTGCGCCCTATGCAGCGCCAGGTGCGCTGCGCCCTAAGCAGCGCACCACGTGTCAAACACGGGTGCGCTAGCGCTAAGTGCGTTGCGCTCTGAGCAGCATACCACGTGTAAGACACGGGTGCGCTGCGCTCTAAGCAGCGCACCATGTACAAAACACGGGTGCGCTAGCGCTGGAATTAAAAAACTCCCCACTGTTAGATCAAAAGATCTAATAATAATGATAAATCATTAATTAATCAGAATTAAATTCTGTTATGGAAAAAAATTTCAATCTTGTTAAAAACAAGAAGATTGCCTTCTGTAAAACAGAAGCCCTAGGATCAAAGATCCAATGGTGGGGAAATGTCCCCAAATCAATCAGAGAAAAATCTCTTTAACTGATTCAACAAATTAGCTTGTCCTATATAAAGGCCCCAAGACTTCAAGTCTTATATAGAGACCCCCCCCCCCATAAATTTGGAAAAAACCTAAAGAAAAAGAGCAAACTCTTGCAAGAAGATATTTTTTCAAGGTAAGAATGAACGATGATGAACACAGAGATAAAATCATCTCATGATTAAGAAAGAAAAATTCATTTCTTTAAAAAGATCATAGATCTACAAGACAAAAAGTCTTTCACAAATGAGATCAAAAGATCTCATTATAAAATAAAAGAAGAACATAATTCTTCTCACAGATCATGGATCTATAAAGGCAAAGCCTTTCATCAAAATAAGAGATTGGAAATATCTCCTGCGAAATAAGAACTGTTGTTCTTAGATCTTGAGACAAAGTCTCTTTTAAAAGAACATAAATTTGTTCCCAGATCATAAAATTGATCAGATACGCTTTGCGCTCTTGAAATGCGCCTTGGGCTCTTGAACCGCGCTTCTACGCTCTCTGGACCGGCGCCCAGCGCCAAATGCGCCACGTGTCAACCACGTATGCACCAATTAACAACTTGCGCTTTGCGCTTCTGAAATAGCGCACTGCGCTCATGGGCTGGCGCTCAGCGCCAAGCGCACCACGTGTCACTCACGTGTGCGCCACTAAATTGAAAGTGCAATGCGCTCATGGATTAACGCTCGGCGCTCATAAACTGACATCATGCGCTCATCATCTGGCGCCTAGCGCTGAGTGCGACACGTGTCCCTTACATGTGCGCTACTTGGCAGTAGCGCACTGCGCTCTTTGACTAGCGCAAAGCGCCTGGCGCGCTATGTGTTGCGCTGACAGAATATAAATTGTTCTTTAATAAGCCCATAGCTCTGATGAATGCTCAGCATTCAATACAAGATAAAGACATTGTTAAAAGGGCCAAGCCCAAATAAAAGCTCAACAGCCCAAAATAAAATATTAAACATTTATTGGACTTAGCCCAAGATTGGCCATAAGTCCTCAACTCATATTAATTGAGCCCATCCGCTCATGAATATTTTAACAGATCTTAGTCCCAAATTGGACGATAGATCTTTCAACCAACTCACACCGGTTCGAGGGTACATCTCTTTACTCCTCTAATATTTGTCGTTGTAATCCTTCAACGTCTTCAGAGAGGTGACGGGTCCTGACAACCAAACACTCTACGGACTGTGGGGTCCTTAAGCCCACGGACTATGATGTCCTTAACCTTGACTGTGAGGTATTTAAACTCACGAACTATGATGTCCTTAACCTTGACTGTGAGGTCTTTAAACTCACGGACTATGATGTCCTTAACCTTGAATGTGAGGTCTTTAAACTCACGGACTATGATGTCCTTAACCTTGGACCGAGATGTCCTTAAACTAACGCTGGACCGTAATGTCCTTAAACTAATCGACCGTAATGTCCCTAAACTAAACAATAGAGCCCAATTGCTCTCTTGTTGGATCTAAACGATCCCGTTAAGTTGATCTTAGTCTAAAATGAGACTAACGTATCCTTAACAAACGTTTAAGTTGATATTAGTCCCAAATGATGCTAACGTATCCTTAAACCCAACCCCCAAACCCAAATCTAAGAAGATACGGATTTGGACTAATTCACGCCCTACGGGCGACAACATAAATTATTCTCCGTATACAATCCACGGGCAACCAAAAACAAAACAAACACCCACGACACGAAGTGACCATCTGGAGAAGGAGAAAGTGGTTACCGCGATGCGGTAGCGTAATTAACTGCAGGGACTTGCGCCTGCAGGGAAGAGCGTCCCCACAATCAAAAATCCCTCAACGAGGGGGAATCTGATGAAGTCTGCTACCTCGGCCGCATCCGTTTAAACCTTCGATATACGGTGTCATAAATCAACTTGGCATCTTCGGAGAGGTGGACGGATAGCACCAATTAGCATCAGCCCCGAAATTCAGGTGAGACGTTTATCGTGTCTCCGCGTTTTCGGCGGGGAACAATCCTGTGTTGGCATTAGCTCCAGTTTATCAATACCCGATTTGAACACATAACCTTGGGGGTATGGGGAAATTAAAGGTGTAACCAAGTGTAACTTAACAGGATATTACTTGATCCGTGGTCTCGGGAGGTAACGGGACAGAATCATTCGTGATTCTTCTTGGTCCGTGGTCCCGGGGGGTAACGGGCAGAGTCATTCGTGAATCTTACAACTTGGTCTGTAGTCCCGGGAGGGAACGGGACAAAACCATTCTTGGTTCACATATCTTGATCCGTGGTCCCGGGGGGTAACGGGGCATATTCTTTTGAGTTACATGGAGAAGTACACTAATTGATTTCAAACAAACTTTAGCATAGATAACCCAGTAGCACAGTTTAGATTGATCACCACACGTCACATACACTGATACACTTCACTGTTCTATATCCGTGTTTACTTATTACATTCATGTTACTATTTATAATTCATGCCTGCATATCTTGTTACCTACCGGTTATATTCTATTATTTGATATTATGACGCGCTGACGTATGGGTTTTGCATGTCTCAGATCCTCTGTCTCTTTCGCAGGCTGATCAGGAGTATTTCCGCCGTCAGGCCGAGCAGTGAGGATCCTGTTAGTATCTAATTTAGTTTAGTTTTATTGTCGTACTTTCATTTCCTGATGTGAGCCCGTATTTGGGACGTACTTTCCAGACGTTATTGATTATTGGATTTATTGCTTCCGCACATTTATATTTCTTGACTCGTTTATTCTGGCATATGGACATGTACAAGATAGATTATTTCATTTCTACTGTTCTTGATATCTTATAGACAGCCGTAATATGACTGTGGAGGGATGTTTCCTAGCCACAGGTAGCATGGTTGGCTCTGTCACGTGCCGATCGTAGCGCACTCTGGGAAGTGGGGCATGACAGGTGGACGGGCCGAGAAAGAAGTTGTCCAGCTGTCTCGTGATGAGGGTTTTAGATCCATGACTTCTTTGGGCTGGAAGCTACCCACTGTGGATGGGCCGAGCAAGAAGCTGCCCGGCGGCCTCATGATGAGGGCTTTGACGGCGTTTGGAGGTGGAGTGGAATCACCCCAACCTCCATTGCGAAGCGAGGGATAGATCGCGCTTGGATCTCCGTTGTGATGATCGTTGGTCATTATATCGAAGGCGGAAGATCAACTTTTATGGTGGAAAAGGCTTTCGTTCTCACAGACGGCGCTAACTGATGGAGGTCAAAACCTCCCTCAGTAGTTGTCCTTCGTCGATCATGCTACAAGCGGTTCTGAACAGTTGAGATTTGGTGTGAGGGTTGAATGTGTAGATCTCGGCGAGCTATCGTTGACGCTGAGCTACCTGCAAGGGAAGTCTCGGGGTGGGTAACCACCGTAGGACCTCCGACGATCAAGTACCGAGGAATAATGACAGGGTAGCGGCGTATTGGAATAAGTTACAATTACCTGAGTCGTTTGGTGGAGGGGGTTTATATAGTGGTCGTATGAGGTGAACCGACGCGATATTCTTGTCGTCCATTACGCTCCCGCGGCACGTTCGCGTAGAAGGCGGGATACGTCCATTAATAGCGGGATGCGCTCGTTAATGGAAGGGCGTGACAGCGTGGGACGTGGAGCGGCGGGGATCTCGCTTTAGCGAGATATACGAAACCGTTACGGGGGCGCTTAGGCTCCGTGCTCTCGGCTGAATAGGAGAGCCGAGGAAGCTCAGATCGGTGGATAGCTCGAAGGCGAGCGAGGAGGCCAAGGAAGCTCGGCTCTGTAACAGCTCGGAGATGAGCAAGAAAACTGTGGAAGCTCGGTTGTAGGATTGTTCGGAGGTGAGCTGTTAGCTGGTTGCTGAACGAATATGGAAAGTACTCCGAGGAGGTCTCCAAAAGGTCGGATGCAATCTCGGAGACGAGGTGCTGAAGAACGTCCCCAATGCATCATACTTATTCCAGCTCCATAGCCTCCAAGAAATCCAGCGGGCTTACGTGGATGACACGTCATCCGCTACGTGTTGTGATCTGAGCAATTCTCACTTATGTGCACTATCACCTTCAGAGCAACCAAGCGTCCTCTGCGTAGTTCTTGCAAGCAAACCTAATAAATTATGGAAAGGTTTTTCCTACTTTTTTCCCCTTTAACACCAAAATAATATTTTCTTGCTTTTAGGGAACATTCCATAATCCAGGTACTTTCATTAAATTTTAAACACTTATTTTCTTGCTTTTAGGAAACATTCCATAATCCAAGCACTTTCATTAAATTTTAAACACGAACTGTAATTGTATCAGATAGGGATCGGATATATGTGTTATAATATTCATATATGTATCTCTTTTCTCTCTTGATCAGTGCATGTGTCTGCTCGAAAGTGGCTTTCTCTATCGATCCATTTGCTGAAGGAAATGAAACCAGTTATTTTTACCTGCAAATTTTTTCCACAATCATTCATAAATAAGATAATAATACTTATTTCTATATTTTCTTTTAGAAAGATAATTCCTATGGAGGCCTTTTTTTTAAAAAAAATCAACCCGAATCAAACTTGTGACACATTGAAGAGTAAATAGGTATCAACCGAGTTGGTTACTTACGGAGGCCTTGAAATAGCATAGCATTACTCAAAAATAAAAAATTATATAGATGAAAATGATAAATTTCACTTTGGTTGGTTCCCGATCAAGTAAATGTTACGCTTATGAAACATTGTAGCAGAAAGTCTACAGCTTCGTAAACATCACGCTAGTGATAAAATTTCCTCCTGACATGAATATTGCCAGTAGCCTAAATGATACACTTATAATAGACAACGAGTTTAGCATCAATTATAAAAGCTACCGCTCGTTCGTTTTGAGGTCCTATCATGTTACATTTTATAATTCCATTAGCTATGAAATGCACAGCCTTCACAGCTGCATGATCGAACACTTTAGTAACACAGTGGTAGAAAGTCTACAGCTTCGTAAACATCACTCATGGTAAAATTTCCTCCTGACACGAACAATGTAGCTACTGGCCAAAATGATACACTTATAATAGACAACGAATTTAGCATCAATCCTAAGAGCTTCCGATCGTTCGTTTTGTGGTCCTACTGTGTTACGTTTTATAATTCCATAAGCTATGAAATGCACAGCCTTCACAATTGCATGATCAAACACTTTAGGTAGTAAATGAAACACGGACATTACACTACTTACCATATACCAAATGTGGTTAAAACCATTGTTAGCCATTCTCCGTGTACCTGATACCTACAGAAGTAAAAAATGACTCGAATGTTCAGCCATTTTAGGTACAAACTCGAGAGGGTCATTCATAATTTTGAACTCGGCATCTTCATGGCTTCGGCTCAAAGAAGGTTATTTTACGTTTTTCTTTTTCTTTTTAAGTAAGAAAAACAAATTCTCAAAATTTGATTCTCGAACTATATATATTACGAAACATACCTTCTATGCTACAACGACGTCAGAACTTACCCAAACCGACATAATGCACACATTTTAAAATGGTTGGTTTTGCAGCATTATTCAGTAAATTAGAAAATTGTCTTTATCAAAGTGTAGCAATAAAACAAGATACAGGTAATATGGATGTTTACCAACTATATATGGATTTTAAAAAATTGCTTCTAACAAATGTGCATGGAATATATGCTGAAAACAATGAGTCTCAAAGGACGCTTGAATGGAGGTTTTAGGCACGGCAGATTCCTCTCTAAACCTCTTTCCTTGCCCTTGAGTATGGCCGATGTGTAATCATCACTGTACTCTCTTGGGTGGTTAGATGTTCTTAGGGTTTCTTCTCCAGAATGGAGGAACAAAAAATAACGGCGCATTTTCCGATTCACCTATAAAAAGGGTAAAAACAAAACAAGGAAAACATAAATGTACATTTTAGCTCCTAAATTAATAAGCATCGAAATTTCAGATCGACTATGAGATCAAAATTATACAAATGCTATACTTGCCTTTGATTTCATCGTCTTAGATTTAGTGCTTTTTTCTTTCTACATTGGATCATTACAAGGAAAATTGATGGCTTATCACACCCTATACAATGTCCATGTCGTAAATAGAAACCTTGAATATATCTCTATTGCCCAAACCAGTATTAATCGGCCTCATTTCTTTTTGTAATTCCTCGAGTAGGATGACGAAAGCCTAGACTGCACTGGTTGGAAGAAATCAAGTGTTGCTTGTCCGATAGATCTTCTGGTAGCAGTAGGCGAATCCGATAGCAAAGGCTCGTACACAGGGCTTCTGATCTTTGGTTGGGCTATGGACAATGAAGCCATGTCCTTATCTACAGATTTTAGCTGCGACTCGAGACTCCCAATTGAAAAGATTGGACTACAAGATCGTTCCGCTTTCTGCAGTATATTAATTGCACTTGATCTGTATGTGTATCGGAAGTATTTGATTGCTAGAACCGGACCCATCCCTACCGCAACTATTAGCTGAAACATAAACATGTTAATACCCATGAAATTAAGAACATTTGGTACATAGAAAAGATCATATTGAAGGAAACCCCCCTCACTTTTGCCTACATAAAAGGATCCCACCTATCTTTTCAAAATTGAAGTTTAGCTCTACTTGAGACATTATTTTCCCTGTTTTCTGCAACTTTCTACTCCCAAAATGCCCCTCTTGAAAGTACTAAACATGCATAGCAGTTAAAAATGGCATACAAAGTGGCACAATATCAAGAGCTTGACCCCTGTAAATGTAATAGTTTCACTGAGGGGCATTTTTGGAATAGAAAGTCAAAAAACAAGGGGAAAAAGTAATGTCTGGTAAGGTGCAACTTTTGAGATGTGAGGAGGGCTTCTTGTAATTTAGCCATATTAGAAGGATGTATGAGGACTTTACAATCATAGTGATCCAGTAAGATGGCTGTCTACAAAGACGGAACATGATAGTGTACATTCCTGCAGATGGCAGAGTGCTAAATATGCAGTTGATGGCGTAGAAGCCCGCAAAATTTCCCCATATGGCTATGTGTTGCAACATGGTGAAGGAACTGCACAAGTAAAACAGACTCCATTAAAACATGTAATAATTTCCGTCAATATTTTTTTCTTCTTATTTGGGAACATTGTTACAACTGAAAGCATGATAGTGAGAGTCTATATGCTTACTTCATTTCTAGGGCCACGACAAAAGCCTGCAACCAAATGCATCCAGAGAGTGCAACCAATGATAGCTCTTCCATCTCACTATTCTCGTCAGCATAGGCATGTACAGTTATTAAGAAAATGACGAGTGCCTGAACCCATTATATCATTAGCAAAAGACAACCAGATCAAATGCAAGTATTCTTTATTTTTATTTTATTTTGGGATGGGGGGATGCTTTCACAGTTTAAAAGGGACTAGGCCTGGACCCAGCCAAGCTAAGTAGGTGTGACGCTATTTGTCCAGATGAGCTCGTCTTCAAAATCATATAGTACTATTTACATTCAGTAAAGTATACTACTTCTATTTGTAAATTTACAAGTCGGAAGCAGGTTTATTTTGTATTAAACACTACTTACATTTGTAAGCTTAGACGGAAGACTGCAAGAAGAGATTCAACAAGTCTGGGAACTAACTCCTATTGGGGAAACTATTTTGACGACCTTTGCTTGTATCCTAATGCCAAGCTCCCCACCAAAGTAAAAGTTCCTAGAGTTTGAGAAGTCCAGTGGATTTCTCCCTTGACTTTCACAATCGTTTTGTTCAAGTATGGAATTCAGGGACATAGTTTTCTAACCTATCGGAGAAGAATCATGCGACCAGGGCTAGTTGTGAAGTATAGGTTGGCCCTCAAGTTGGGTGTATGTTATTGTTTATGGTAGATTATAAACATATATCCCTCAACCCCCACTGCAACTTCAGAGTTTTGGTGCAGTAGTCAGGACTTTAAGATGGCATCAGATCCACCCAGTTTCAGATCTAACTAGGAGGCATTTAAAAGATGTAAATAATGCCATTGTGCTTAACCTGATATTTTATAAAATTATATTCCTCGGCCTCCTCACAACTTCAGTGTTTTGGTATTGTGGCATAACTTTAAGAGTCAATAGGTTAATGATACGAAATATGACTTTAAAACTTATTTTTACCTTACTCTACATTGTGTCGCCCTTTTTATTTTTTATTTTCTTCGTTTGGGGGAGGGGGGAGCGTCTCTCTCTCTCTCTCTCTCTCTCTCTCTCTCTCTCTCTCTGTGTGTGTGTGTGTGTGTGTGTGTGTTCTCATTTTCTTCTTGACATGCATATATTCCTCGATCTTATGGATACAACGACTGACCAATCCTAGATAAAGAAAACGATAACCCTTAGGTATCTCTTGGCTATCAGTATGAGTTATTCCTTCATTTCCTCACATATTTCTCCAAAACGGTACCTTTTTCTATTTCATTTTCATCCTACTTGTTAACTATAAATCATCTGGGCATGAAGCTTCATTATAGAGATGATTTCTTCCCTTACCCAGTTAACAATATACCGTTTATCAAAAATTAAGGATATGCCTTGGATAAGGTAAACAGACAACAAACCTTGAAACTTCCCACTTCAATATGCCTTAGAAAGTCATTCTTGATTGATGTGAAGGCACAAGAACTTAGGACCCTAGGTAAATCTCTCATTATAGGGAATGGGTACTCTTGAACTAGTTAACAGTCTATCATGAATATCCTTAATCGCATTGATAGAACCACATTTTCCTTCATAAAACCTATGTTTTACAAAGTGGCTAAGTGGAATCATCCTTTTCCTCATTCCTACCTGGGGCTAGGCCGTAGAATTAAGTTTTTAAAGCGAGAGCCACTTCACATGTATATCCATAATATTTTTAATAGCACCAATGCAGAATTATTCCTGCATCTTTTGTCAATTCACTCATGCACACACGCCCTTGCGCTCACACATATATGAGAGAATGGAAAAATAAAATTAAGGCTAAACCACCTAGGCGGCTAGGCGGGCAGCTCCTATGCCACCCAGCAATGCCTAGCGCTTTTTAGACCATTGTATACAACTGATATGTAACAATCTTAAGGAAGCAAGGCTGTGCAAAAACGCTACATAATATAACAAGAAGACATGTTCTGACATGAATAAAAAGCATTCTTCTGCCAATACAGAAATACTTTCAGCAAAATTTTAGATATCATAAGCAAGAAATTTTGTTTGCCTCATCTTTAAGAACAGAGCAATTTTAAGAACATTTAAAAATGACTGTCATCTATCACTTCTTAATAAAAGCATAACCAATTGGAAAGACGAACAACATATATAATATATAGCAGTGAAATAAACAATGAAGCCGCACTTACATGATATAATGATCGCCCAAACCACCCAGCAAAAGTACTAGGGTTCAGAAGCCTAATTCAAGGAGATGACAAACATGTCAATTGTAGCGGAAATATAATGTAGCCAAATTCACTTGTAAAGAAGATCTACATGCAGAAGCCAATTTATGCAGCGTCAGATTAGTTGTCAAATGCAACTACTGACCTTCCAGCTTGACAATAATACAATATCTGTGGATGCTGCATCACTGTTTTTTCACTAAGATCCTTGTCAAGGACAATGGTCAAAACAGGTATGCTTGTATAGAATACATTGTATGCCATCAGACTAACAGAGTTGAACAAGCTAGTTCCAGAAACGCCTGAAAGAAGGGAAAAACTAAACAAAAACACCGCCTGCGTTAGAGGCATGGAAATAATGGTATATATGAAGATAAGCATAAAAGCAAGAACACGATCTTCCAACAGAAACAAAAAGAGTAAATAGATTTGTGAACATTGAAGGCTTGGAACTCACAGTATTTGTATAAAACAAATCATCAGCGATTTGTAAAAAGAATACTGCGACAGAAATGCTGTACGGTTGTATGAGTAGCGTCCATGAACAAGTATCAGCCTTTTGAGGAATCTGAACTCTGCGAAATTTTGTAATAACACAAGTAGTCTAAGATAAGAGTGACAAGCTTGTACAGAAACTAGCATATAGGGGTTTGCAATGGTATGCAACTCTATACAGTTACACTAACAAAATTGAAAGCTATTTCAAGGTGTTAGATGATCACTGACTGAAACGAAATATTTTTGGCTCTACCTCTCAAGGGCATCAGAGGTTCTAGGTTGGAGACTAGCTCCCCCAAAATTTGTGAAAGGTTATAGAAAGGAAAAGTTCATCATTCTTTTGGTAGTGGAGACTGCTTATTGCTTTTAAGGTCCGCATGGCACATACTCATTACATATAGGTATAAATGGGCCTGCAGTATCAGGGGCGGACCCATGTAGAGATCAGCGGGGGCATGTGCCCCCGCTGAAATTTTACGGAAAAAGAAATCCGTATTTCATTCTAGTAATGCAATATAATATAGGCTTAATTCCAAAAAAACAACAAAAACTTAGGGGTTGTTGCAAGTAACTACCAAATTCTTTGAAAATTACAGGAAACTACCAAGTGTGTGGAAACTTGTAAAATTAATAAACAATAAACTACCAAACTTGTTTCATAAATATTAAATAAACTACAAAACTTGTTTAGTAAATATTAAATAAACTGTAAACTTGTTTACAAAATATTCAATAAGCTACCAAAGTAGTTTAAGAAAATTTAAGGTTGTCCATATACTATGGTAGTTTTCTGTAATTTCCAAAAAAATTGGCAGTTATTTGTCACAACCCCTAATTTTTGGTAATTTTGGGAATTAAGCTTATTATATATGTATGGCAGACTTCGGGGAAAGTCATTGTCGGTAGGGAAGATGGTGACTTAGTCGGAGACGGTTGTGAACAAAACTCAACTGCGACTGAGTATATTATATTTATTATATCCATAAACATAATAATGAAAATTTTACTCAAATGGTAGTATGTGATATTTTCAAGTAAGAGGTCATGGGTTCAATTCCCATCAGTGACATTATTTATTTTTGTTTTAATTAACTTGAGTATTGAATCATATATTGTGTACTTTTTGCAATAGAAAAGTTAGGTCTCAACTAAAAAATGTTTCTTCACATCACTACCATTATAGCCAAAATCTAATGATTTATTGTATTCTCCCCTTTTTTCAAAGGAAAAAAAACAAATTTTTAAAGAAAAACCCATTTTTTAGCTTTAAGTGTTTCACATCAACATTGTTATTCAATTTCTCCAATATAAATATGCATTTTGCAATTTCTTCATGCGCAGCTTGGAACACACACGTGGTGCATACATTTGGCGCGGTTTTTCCAAAAGCATGATTTGCATGTTAAGTTTACGATATAAAGTCTACCAAAAATGTAATTGCAAACAATATTTTTTCATTTTATTATTAACCATTTAAAACAATATTTTTTCATTTTATTATTAACAATTTATAAATATATTATATATTTTCGATTAAAATAATTTTTCATATTATGCACTTGGAAATTTCAATGGAACCTTACTACATGTGGGGGCCCCTCTGACCCAGATACTGGGCACGCCTCTGCAGCAGTATACCGCAGGCCCATTTGTTGCGGTATTTAGACACAAAGGGGTGGGATGGGCCCCGCCCAACTAAAATCACAGATATTTTCTTTTAATTAAATCAAAAACTGCTATGAAAGAAAATATGTATCTATGGTTGAGTTGAGGAATCTGAATAGCTCAGACCGATTGGTGAGAAGTTTGTTGCAGAGACAAAGCCTTAAACCACTCTGATGTTCCATACAAATAATCATATGTAACCACCATAGATATGATATCAAAAACAAAATTAAAGTGAACAAGACAGTTCTAACCACTTTGACCTAATAAGTGAAATTGAAAAAGATGCAATCACCATTCAAGTGAATAATCAAGTTCAAATAGGTTAACCTGATTGAAGACATGACTACATAGATCAAAGCTCCAGAGATTCATAGCTCTAAATAAGCATATCTTGACCTATCCAGTCTGATCAGTTAGAATTAGATCTCTGCGATCATGCCTATTTGAATATGATGGCAGTTAAATTCACAATAATTCTTCCGATCGGTCAAGTTCCAGAATTTCATAATAAATCTGAGTGTGGTAACTGTTCAAGATAACTTTGGAACATAAATAGTCAAGATATGTATAGAAAAGGTAGCTTTGAGGTGAAGCCTTGCTGGAGAGAAGCTGCCGACGAAATAGGAAGATCTGTGGTTGAATTTTGAGGATAGAAACTGCCAGTCAAATCTGGTTGTATTGGCATTTTATAGTGCTGAATCTTGCTACAGGTTTTAGTGGTTGATAGGTAGCTAAACAGGTTACTTCGGACGTTTAGCAATGATGAGGATTGATGATTTACACCAGAACTGGTATTAGGGGCTAGTTTCTGGTAGAATTAAACTAGACATATAACCGAGTCAATCTTTTTAGAAGAATTGTATCAATTAATAATACAAGACACATATTTCAACCTACTTCTCCATCTCAAAAAGAGCTAACCTTATTTTCTTATTCCTTGGATATATTAATATTTAGATAAACATAATTAACTTTTCCTGTAGTGAAATATCTAGAAGACTTTAGGTGAGTAAAGAGCGAAACAACGGATTAGAATTCCTGAATGTAGGAATATAATGTCATCTACGAATAGCATGCCAATCATACTGAACCAGAGGGTATAATAAACAGATAACCACACCACAAAGAGGGTACATATGGAATGGTCAAAGCAAACATGTCTAAAATCAATACTCAGGAATGTTTAAGTTGATGAAGACATCAATTCCTTTAATATAGGAACGATGATATATAATTTGTAGTTGAACGATATGGAACTTTATGAAGAGGCAACTCAATTGTAAGAGACATGAGCAGCTGCTCTTCAAGGATTTTGACTCTGCTCCTTTAAGAACTTAGATAAAGAAAACTAAGACCATCATATACTTTGAATAAGCAGTGAACAAAGGAAAAGAGGCAAGTCGAGATTATTTACTCCCAATGCTATAATCAGCTGCCCTTGCAGCTTGCAGGCCTTCCCTGCCACTTATGCCCACACCGATATCCGCCTGTTGTATCATCCTTACATCATTCCCACCATCGCCAATAGCGAGTGTCCGATAATCACACAGTTTAAGAAGCTCCACTAGCTGAAAAGTTGAAGCCAACAACTATGACTTATCAGAATTCATGGAATCTTAGTCATAATAATATATACAACCATGATAGGACAAGCCATTTGTGGAAGTGGCAAGTGAATCCACATATGTAGGGTAGATATAAACGCAGGGTATGGAAGAAATACAACTTCAGTGAAATAATATATTCCAAAGAAGATAAAAAAAACACCGGTTCAATTGATGGATGAAAATATTACAGCAACAACAGATACACTAAACAGAATAGCAATTATAAGTTCTAATTGATGAACACCACAGTTATATGAGAAAAAAATTGCCCTTCACATAAAAACAAAGGAAAAACATAACCATAATTGAAACAGACAGAACTAGTTCATTATCCAGGCACTTTCCACAGTTTACTTGTTTGTTTCAAAAAGGAAGATTGGAAGACATATATTTAACTTTAAGGGTAACAATTTAAAATAAACAAACATAAAAGAATTTGATAATATTAGCAACAACAGAGTACGACAAGTAATAAATTAATTCTTCTGATAATAAATAAATTAGCACTGCACCGAACTGTGAGAAATATTTCACAGATTATAACAGCTTATTGTAACCTTCACTCCCTCTCCCCTATGTGGGTGTGGTGTTGCCCAGCAAAAGGGCATACACAACCCTTTACACAGATAGCTAATGTTAAATTTAAACAAGAACATATTTAAATAAGTAAATCAATAATTTTATAATCAGGTGCATGTCTAATCGCTTGTGAATCTATTATGGTCAGTGCAGAAGCAATGCTACAGTAATATAGCTCTTTGTGTCCGTGTTTATAAGCAATATACTACAGGCTGGACGATACTCCATTTTAAAAATATTTTTATCATATGTTTTTACAACTGGTGCACTGCTAGGTGTCTACACCTCACCAATATGACTAGTCTCTCCTCTCTCTCAAACACTAAAGTGTAACCCCCCACCGAACCGCCCCAGAAAAAACAAAAAAAAGTTAAAATTAATAAACAATAAAGCGATGTGCACAATGCACATAGATGCACAATGCACATAGATGTACCAATGTGTACTTTAAGGATTCATTCTAACTAACTAGCAAATAAAAAGTGTTTACCGTTAGTTGACTCCGATCGTAACAACCTTCCTCCTCTATCCAGGCTTCAGACTGCACATGAAATATAGACAAACTGCAGCACAGACATATGCTACACGAAACACCCCATCCCAATCATACTTCCTTGGAAGTTGGAATAGCTCTAAATGAGCTTAGTGAGTGCCAGTGTTATTGTATGGTTCAAGTTAAACCCATATCTATCCTAGATGCTCGGCAATGCATTGATTTTTAAACCTAAACCATTAGATAATGTGATGAGTAGATCTGTTATTTAAGGCCAAGATACAGAATCAAAACTGTTTGTCGTGATCTGGACATTTCAAAATATGTAAACAAAGCTCAATGGATATTGAAGTTTCAAAACCATATGTACAAGTAACTTGACATTTAAACCTTTGGTTATCGGTTTTAGTTAAAAGACATTTGTATATGAAGTAAACATAATATATACAAATCCCGACCTGTCGTGATAGCATGATGCATGCGTGCAAGCGCATGCATGTGTTGCCGAATCTGAATTTAATAGGATCATATCTGAATTTCTTATAGGCTCTAATTATGGTGAGTAAAGGAATGGGCTATGCCTAACTCTGCCAAGACGCCCTCTAGAACCCCAAAAGAATTGAATATAGTCCAAATCCAAATTTCTGATTATAATGTTAAAACTCTACAAATCGGCACCAATATTCAGGGCGTCTTGCTCGTTTGGATGTGAATATTCAAGTCCTGCTGGAAAGACCCCCCCCCCCCTTCCCCCCGTGCGGGCGGGGAGGGGGCTGAAAGCATGCCGGAACCAATAAGACATTCTATGTTGAATGTCTGAGGATGACAAGGAGGTTAGTTATGTATGTTCAAATGGGAAATAAAAACCAGAACCGGCAAAGCGGTGCACTCTACAACCATCCAGATTAAGATAAACCATGCGTTACAGAAATAATGATAAAAACATTGGGGCATGCGGGGAGTGGAAGAAAGTTCAACACATAAAATGTAACTCATGTTAAGGTCTTCAAAAGGCTCCCCCAGTGCAAAATGTAGCATGATTGGTAGGACTTCTAAACCGGGAGATATTTGGGTTGTAATGGAAAACTCAGTCATGATAAAGAACCAAGCTTCTCGTTCAACATCAAAGAGGTTTCCAAGATCCTATACCTTATTTAGTCAACCATACTTGTGGAAAGTCAGAATACTCAGGGTTACAAGTTTCCAAAATATTATACTTTATTTAATGAACCATGCTTGTGGAGACGCACGATTCTCAGGGTTACAAGTTGTATGTGATTATATTTAATACTTATCTTCAAAAGGTTGCAGATATAGAGAAAATCAAGCGAGTCTCACCCGGAAGAGATAAGAAAACAACTAATTTGCAGATGCAAATTGACAGAATCAAAGAAGTGTAAATCAATGGGGATTAGTAAACTTGTACGAAATATGGAGGAAAGTATAGCAGATTCAACTATTTCAAATAATATGTTGTGGGATTTGAGCAGAAAGAGCATGAGCTCAATATTTTTCTACAGACCCTCATAAGCATTAATTTTGGAGATTTGCCTACAAAAATTTGTAGTTTGGAAGACTTGACGATTTCATTTCAGAATTCCTATAGATTAACAAAATAACAAAGTAAAAGTTAATCTTGTAACATGGTTATTTTACAGTATATATAAACCTAGATAAGTGACCGACCTTATCGTGGCCCCTCTGCTGTTAACGAAGACAGAGGAGAAGTTTAAGGTAGACAAGAGTTAGTTGAGATCAATAAAAACTTGGAATTTTATGTATTAGGTCAGATGAAAGACCCTCTTGCCATTACTTCATTTCATCATAAAACATTAATCCTAACTCCCATCTTTATAAATGTGTGTCCGTGTATGCAATAATTCTTATCACAATTCTCCATTGAAGGTCTTAATGTTAATCCTAACTCCCAATCTTTCTAAACTCTTCCGGTAACAAAACTTCAAGAAATGTTGTGGGAGAAGGGGGCAGTGCAGGAAAACTTAGAAGCAATTTCTAAACGTCAGATGTTTGAAATGTGTCAGCACGAAAAATTTCATGGTGAATGCCAGGATATATCGGAAATGTTTTCTAAACGCTGGATTGAATTTTTGTGTTCTAAATTTGACCTTAAGATTGACATTCACTAAATACTATAAATATCATTAATGTAACTCAATACAAAAGGTTGACTTTCTTAAACGAGCCGAAGCTTAATTGTTCGAATCATAATTAAAGATACTTTGAAGCTATGCTCAATGATAAATCACCTAAATTACAAGCTTGAATGAACATATTATTGAACTTTTGAGAAAAATCATAAATCTACATGATTAATCGAAATTACAAATTCCAAAGATAATCTAACCTTTTGCTTTGTCGGAAAAGAGAGGCGAGCATGTGAGAGTCAAAGGATTTGTCGAAGACATTCGAAACTAAGGTTTTGTCAACGATTTGCTAAAGACGGGAGTGATATAGGATTATGTCAAGGGTTTTAAATTTTTTTCGTAAATAACCCTATTAAATTAATTAAATCCCAAAATGCCTTAGAATGAAATTATTTCCCAAAATGACTATGGGTGTGACAACGTGGAAAGGAATCGGCCACGTAAGCCAAAAAAGCTATCTGAGATATGGTTATAAAAAACCCTATCCAAGATAGCGTTTTTGGTTTCGAAGGTACAAAAGATATAGGAAAAACGCAATTTTTGACAGAGATTTCTCCTTCTCAGAAACGCTATCTAAGATAACGTTTTTGATTTGGATATGTGGCAACTAACCGGCAAAAACACAATATTAATTAGCGTTTTCTCAGGAGAAACGTTATCTAAGATGGCGTTTCCTCTAAGAAAACGCTAATTAATATTGCATTTTTCCTCAGGTATCTATACCACTGAAATCAAAACGATAAAATCGAAAGTGATGGGGATAAGGAAACTGACAATCTTGTCGAGATAGGCCTGAATGGTATCATTCTTCTCCTGAATCTCAACGTCCTTCATGTCAACCAACTCTAGCAGCTGCCTTCTCCCCTTGTGCAGCTCTGTCAACTCCACCGACAGCCTCTCGATCTCCCCATCCTTCCTAATCTGGAAGCCAATCCAATCAAGGTTATTCTTTTCAAAGAAATCATAATTCAAAAAAGGGGAAATCTTTTAGGACAAGCAAGAAAAGAAAGAAAGAAACGTACGGCCTTGAGATAGAGTTGGTGCTTGTCGGCCTAGACGTCAGCGATCTTGGAAAGCCTAAGCTCGACAGAGGTGGAGAGTCGAGCGTTCTCGGCCTGGAGACGGGAGAAATCAGAGTAGAGGGAGGAGTACTTGCTCTCTATGAGAGTCGATGTCTGCTCCACTGTGATGGTGGCTGCGTCGGCCTCGGCTTGGACCGTGTCCAGTTGCTGCCGGACGTCACGGATGAAGGCGTCGACAGATGTATCGTGGGCGATGAGTTGGAACTTATCGTCTGAGATGAACAGCGGCATCGATTTTTTTAACTTGTGTTGCTCAGGGGTTTTCAACGACAAATAATAATTTTGGAGAAAGAAACAATGTTAGAGAGAATGGATTTTGGAGAAAGAAATAATGTTGGAGAAAGAAATAATGACATGATTGTCAATTCCCTTATCCTTTGATTTAATTGGCATGGATACCCGAGGAAAAACGCAATATTAATTAGCGTTTTCTTCTCAAAAGAAGTGCTATCTCCGATAGTGTTTCTCTATAGAAGAAAATACTAATTAATATTGCGTTTTTACCGGTTGGTCGTCCTATATCCAAACTAAAAACGCTATGTTAAATAGCGTTTCTGATAAGGAGAAATCACCATCTAAGATTGCGTTTTCCCTATAAGCTCTGCAAAAACGCTACCTTGGATAGCATTTTTAACAAGGACAAAACGCTATCTCAGATAGCGTTCTTGGTTTATATGGCCCAATCCATTTCACGTTGTCACACGCAGAGTCATTTTGGAAAATAATTTCATTCTGGAATTATTTTGGGATTTAATTAATTTAATGGGGTTACTTAAGGGGAAAAAATCAAGGATTTCTTGATCAAAGATTGAGAATAAAAAAATAGAGCCCGTTGTTTTGGAGGGTTTCCTTGATGGAGTTTTAGCACTCTTATAGAATTTATGGAAGCTTTGCACACATGATTTTCAAAAAATCAAGAGAGCTAAAACCTCGCTAAGGATCTCGACTAAAAACTTAAACTTGACGATAAAAAAAGAGCTTTTTATCTACTATGAAAGGATTACAACCTTTGTAACCAAGTCCTTCTCTTCAAAGCTTCTTGATGAAGTCCTACTAAGCTCCAAGTGATGAAAGGAATAAACTCGCTTATAGATCTTCAAGCCAAAAATGATCCACCTTGAGGATACATTCACTTGAGCTCCAAGTTTCAACCTTTGAAGCTATCACCTTCAATCTTGCTAGGATTTTAGATAAAATGTTGAATTAATCCTAATTTAATTCTCTTTTATTTGTTCTCTTTTAGATGAGAAAGAGAACTAACAAAATGGAGAGGAAAAAAGTTAATTCAAGTTATGAAAGAAAAGAATGAGTTAACCATTCTCTTTATCATAACTAGAATTAATCCTAACCATCCAAAATCCAAGTGTCCATGCTCTCATCTCTCCTCCACATGTCATCTAATGAGAATGGGTTTATATTGTGCTCAAATCATGGAACAACATAAACTTAAAAGAGAATAATAATTAATTATGCAAACATAATTAATCAATTAGCATTTAAAATAAAAATGCAAACATAAAAGAGAATAAATTAGAATAAGACAATACCAGTAATATATATATATATATATATATATATTAATTAAATCAACACTTGATTTAATATACCGGCTTTCATAAAGCCGGCTAGTATTAATAAATGTCCGATTTAGAATCAGTATACCAAATATACTATTTTAATCAAACTATCGCGAGTATCATCATATTGCCACTGCAATCTTTTCGCTCAAGCAAAGATACTCGATGTGTAGGACTTTAAAAACTCGACAATACGCAAACAATGAATCATAGGATCACGTCCAGTATTCATAAGCACGTCGATGACACTAGCTATACGTAACGGCTATCCAGGTATTGAACGAAATAGGTCAAGTAAACTAGTCCAAACTCTCTATAGTCAGGTCTCTTCATCTGATAGGTTGTATATCGGGTCTGGGGGATGGTATCGTCATATCCTAATAACCCAATAAGTCATGTCGATGTGTGGCCTATAACCAATCGAGAAACTACTGATAACTCTTATCAGTAAACCTCATCAGCCCTGACCAGGGACTTGCGGTCATAGCCAATCACGCATTGCACAACAACTCCCAATATCGGAAGAGGCGAAACCTTTCCGATCACTCACTGCCTTCATGTGATTCGGGATTGTACCCAACTACTACTTGTTTGCACGACTTGGTAAAGCCGTGGTAGGGAAGTAATCTAAGCATAGTGGAAACCACACAAGACATTATGACGATCTCAGGTTTACAGATTAACCTATACTGGTGTCACCAGAGAACTGCCATCTGATGATAAATATAGTATAATCTAGGAGTTCTCGGCGAGTCCGTTCGGTGTACTCAGTCTCCAATGAGCACCTGTATACAATGTTTGGTGTCAAACACCAATGGTTGTGAGATCAACCATCACCCCATACAGGGTCAAGAAACGTATACACTAGTCTACTCTGGAAAATCAATGCCCTGTCTCGATATTCTCTTGACTAAGAACACTTAAAGATGTGCTTATAAACTACCCAGGCCCCACTAGTATGATCTCTATTATAGTCCTGGTAATCAAGCAAAATCCTAAGGGATTTATCTCATGTATTATCGAAACACGATAACGTATACATATGACAGATAAAAACAAGCCAGATAGCTATCACCTCGAGTAAGATTGCTCTCCGTATAGGTCCTCCTTCAATTACAATAACTGCCTTGAGGGCACCTATATCCAACATTCCTGACTATTGGATTTGGTACACGATGGGTCGGGTTTGAATTAGTACTCAAAATCCGAAAATAAAACATGATTTAACAAGTCGTGATTTTTGACCCGATAATAATGTCACGTTATGCCGAAACGTCGGCCGACATCTCTCCAGAACAACATAATGACATTAAATTGATAACGGTGGTGTTTCCTCTCTGCTTCCACTTTCCGACAAATCGAATGACGTTCGACATATGCCGCCAACATTTAGAACTCTACTTATAAAGCCTGAATGCTGAATTTATTGGAAGAGTCTAAAAAGAGTGATGCTGATGAGAAAGAGTGTACTCTCCAGGGACAAAAGGATCAACAACCAGTTCTTTGCATAATTAACATAGCAAATGCAAAAGTGGTTTTTCCTCTTCATTAGACAAAAGAATCAAATGCCCAGAAGAAGATTTCCAAACATGTTCCTATGTGTAAACAGGTAATGTTGCACTCTTGGGTGATGTTTATGTCAGGAGTTCTGTGTAAGAAACCATGCTTTTGAATCTCGGCCTATCTCTATCCAATAAGACCGTTTCCGATCCCAAAAATGACCGTCCAATTACCGATACCGAGATTTTAAACCTTGGTATTGGGTTACCAATTGATTAGTGGGGTTTCATTCCTGAGTTTATTAATGGTTAGTGGGCTTATTATTGGGTCGATGGGTTTATCAATGTAATGTTCGTTTATTAATGCATAGTTGGTTAAGTTGACATAATTACTGGGACGATATCACAAGGTTTATATTTAATTTTAGAATGTAGTTTAAGAACCATTCTAGACATCATTAATTAATGAAAGTATGTCAAATTATTTATAGTTATATTGAATATTTCTCTAAAAATTTCTCTAAGCCAAACGAAAGAAATGATATTCTGATACATGATGACCGATACTATCGAGATGGCCAAATCCGACAGAAAAAATGATTGCCCGCTACCGTTACCTATAAGACGATTTTAAACATTGCAAGAAACCTTTTAAAATAACTCGAAAAAGAATCAATCTTGATTGAGGATCCTAATCACCTATCATAATATAGGTTTAGTTTTCTCTATCAGAACTCAGGCTACACTTGCAGGTAAATACATCTATTACCTTAGAAATAAAGGCAAGGTAGACAAAATTTAAGCTGAGCATAGATGTAGAAAAGGACTAGAAGGTAAAGACCACCTGTGCTTTCTGAGAAGGAGTTACACGACAGCATATTGCAGTCTTCGAGAGAATTGCCAGTTCTGTGAAAGCCTCCCTATGATTCTTGAGAACGATTTCTAGGGCCACACCATCCACAACAAATGCTAAATCCTGCTGTAAAGAAGAAATCAGATGAAATCTATTGAATCATCTAAAAATTAAAAATAATTAGATGCCAAAAGAAAACTCTAGGGAAGTGTTGAAACTATAAAGTTGTAGGGTTTTCCCAAAAAAAAAAAATCAAGACCCTCACACCTTAATTGATTCTAATTTAAGTTAATAAAAGTACTCTTTAGACAGAGTATAATACTGTAAGGAGTTCAAGGCCATTACACCTAAATCAATTCCTAATTAAGAAAGAACAGTCTAGAAAAGACCGTGAGTGCTGATTAAAAAACAACCAACATGACTAATTCATGCATCAGATATATTAAGCCAAAACATTTCCCTGTTAATGACTGGATTTACATTTTTTTCAATTCAACCTGAAAGGGTAAGGCATGATACAACTCTAACGGCCAAAATGAATCCACACATAAAGAAAAATATTAACCATCTAAGAAATTACCTTGGGCTCGGATGAAGTGATCCTCATTGTAAGTAGCACCCTCTCTAAGCTTCTAAACACTTCATCTTCTGTCTTCCCATTAATGAACAATAATTGCCCTTTGGGCTCTGTTAATATGCCAGTAGCATTATGTTAACTGCGGTTCAGATTATGACCAATAATATTTCATAGCCACGATATCCCTTCTAAATCTCACCACATTAAAGTATGAGGAGACAGGAGTTGTGCATCACATAATTTATAACAGTTCAACGACAGAATTTGCAACTCAATTTATTTAACAAAACTTGGGATATTAAAGGAGAAGGTAAATTATATAGAATGTTTGGAAACAAAATTCTAGTTAAAGATACGGTCTGACCGTCTGAACAATTTTGAAGCGCAGCAGAGTGTGAATTCGCATACTAATAAATATTATCATGTTAAGCAGATCGCCATAAAGCTGCTGAGATAATGTTTTTGTTATTGCATTCTTGAGGGGTATTGTTTTTTGTTGTTGTTGTTGTTGTTGTTGTTGTTGTTGTGTGTGTGTGTGTGTGTGTGTGTGAGGATTTTTTTTTTGGGGGGAGAGGGGGAGGGGGGGAGAGAGTCATGCTAATTAATATTCTCATGGTGAAATTGTTCATAATTTTCATTCATGATGTCGTAAGATTTTTTCCGTATTTGAAGGAATGGGGCCTTAAGATAAAAGGTGTAAATTTTATCAAATAGCCTATATTCCCTTTTACAATTTCAAAGTAGCAACAAATAGAGTTCACTGGGAGAGAGAAAATTTAAAGGGTTACAAGTTAACAGTCGTTGCTTGGAAAGGCTCATACTATTTGTGGTTACAGAAACCATTTGATCTGAATTCAAACATCCATGAAATCACATTTGAAAGTCTACCAAGAATAAAAGTCCGATAACCTGGAGGAATGTGCCCACATCCTAAAGATCGTATCGAATAAGATTTACCATGGTGCAATGCCAACATGGACTAGTGTGCCATGTTGCACACCATATGCAGTAACAAAAAGGTATGAATAGTCGTAAAAGACGGGTAAGAAGTTTACATGAA
Source organism: Agapanthus africanus (assembly GCA_030015575.1). Taxonomy (NCBI): domain Eukaryota; kingdom Viridiplantae; phylum Streptophyta; class Magnoliopsida; order Asparagales; family Amaryllidaceae; genus Agapanthus; species Agapanthus africanus. The sequence continues at coordinate 336,299,450 of JASDDO010000004.1, read as the reverse complement.
ATTAGGATTAGTTTAGGTACTTTAAAATTTTAAATACAAGAACACCTAAAAAATTGTGAAAGAAATTGGTATATGTAATGATACAGGAATGATTAATGAAATCATTTGCAAGATACTAATGCATAGGTGAGAGACTGAGCAGGTTGAGAATACAGAAATAAACTATATGCTATAATATGCATGTGAGAAAAATATAATTGAGATGAAAATACTCAATACAATAATAGTAAGAGCTAATGCCACAGATGTAAAAATAATTGGCAAAAACATAATACTAATAAACCTAGTATTACACTAAGATGGTATAAATATCAAATGTGATTAGGCACCCCCAGATAAGATTACATGAAAACACTCGAGTTTGGGGGCATTTGATGAAGGGATTTAAAGAATAGCAAAAGGAAAAGATTATAACAGGAGGCCTAAACAGACATATTGGTAAAAGACGATGCATACGAAGGTTATGTGCATGGAGTCAATAATCAAATGGAGGAACTGATTTCAAAGATTGCTATCGCATGACACTAGGAAATTACATGTTTAGAAAAGGGATGGAGCATTCAATATCTTTTGATCAAACAAAAGTCATCTAGCTTTTCTTTTCCCTGCTAGTTATTAAGTTATGATGCAATAATTTTCTACGTTACACAGCCATAGAGGCCAGGTTGCAACTTAAGTTGATGGTTTAGGCATTTCCATTAAGAAGCAGATAAAGAAAACTCGGATGACTATGATAGTCAGAACTAGGAGGAATTTAAAGTGTGCAGCTACATACATTTTTACCAATAAAAGGATGTATAAAGTAGTAGGAATATAATTGAATCAATATGCAGAATACTATGTATGTAACCATCAGGAAAAAACAGTCGACAAAATACATAATGAATTTTAAGAGAATGGATTGCCAAGTGAACTAAAGAAACTCAACCGGTCATTGAAGGCTTCAAGGAAATAGAACATCATAGAAAGATTTGAAGAACAGAGAATGATTAAAATATTATTCAACAAAATTGTAACAACTAACAATATAAGCCAAGAGAAGTGAGAGGAACATGCATTCATAGATAATCTCCACTAATATAGTGGCAACTCACAAGTGAGATGCAAACTTGATTTGTAGCTCATTAATGTCTGGATTTCATGGAAATTCAATAAAAAGAAAAGAAAAGAGACTGCAATTTATAACGAAATAAAGCATCCCATGGCATCTAAATAAAGACAAAAGAAAGAGAACATCCCTCCACTAGCTCCAACTTTAAAATTCATATTTATACCCAAAATAGGAGCCAAATCTCCATTCTACGGTTTTCTACAAACAACAGACTTACTTTATATAACCAACAACAATAGTGAAAATAAGAAAAATTCTAATAGTTTTGAGGAAACAAAGTCAAAAAACGATAACTGGCTTTTTAGATTTTTAAAATTAAAAGATCTGCTAGAACCTTTAAAAATCTATATCATTTTAACTATTTTTTTTATCTTCTCAAATATTTGTCCATGGCATCAACATATACACATGTTAAACCGTCGTGGAGATAAGCTATTTTCAAAGTACAAGCGCAACCTACTTCAAACAGAATTTGAATCAAACACCTCTACCTCCACAATGATATAGCGGCACTCCCAATAAAGGAGATATACAAAGTTCTAAAGCAATGAATCAAGCATATGCGATATTCCATTAACCAAAACCAATGCAAGAATTGATTGTTCTGGAAATCAATTTGGTGGATGACAAAAGAAATTTATCATGTAAGCTGCTTACACATACAATTTATGGAAAGACTTGCAAAGAAGAAAAAAGATCTATTTAAGGTTCTCGCTCACTAAGAAAATCTTACATGAGGTTCCTAGGGAAAAAATAAAAGTAAAACAAGTGTCCAGTAATGATATTGATGTAAGATTGTGTGTATGAAATAGTAAAAGCATGCCAACAGATGGAGAACAGAAGGTTTCTTCCCTATCACTGCAAGTTTACAGATCAAGAAACTGCATTTTAACATGGTCTAGAAGATAACTGATTTATCCCCTGCCACCATAGGCTTATATCTAAATTTTATTTATAAAAAAAAAACCACAATAAATCCTGCTCTTTGCATTAGTCATATAAGAACTAGGCGTACATAGGTTTAAGTCCCATAAAATAAACAGCAAGAAGCCTGACTGCTGCGAAAAGGGGGAAAACAAAAATTGCAAATTGTAAACTACCTGAAGAAATAAAGTTGCAAGAGAGTGCAATTTGGATTGCTGTATTTTGTTTGTCACCAGTTAACATCCAGAAATTGATTCCTGCCTTCCTCAGTGTTTCAATAGTTTCAGGCACACCATCCTATTTAGAGGACAATATAATCAATGGATATTAATGAGACGCCACAGCTCCTCCATGGTCACATAATACCATCAATTTCTAAAGTTATTTCAAAAGAACTACGGACTTAGTTGACACAAGTACAAACCTGCAGGCGATCCTCTATGGCAGTAATTCCAAGAATCTCAAGGTCGTGCTCTAGTCTTTGGCAAATCTCAGCTAATTTCCACTAAAAGCCATAGCAAAATTAGTCCCTAAACTTATAATGGGTTAAACATAATAAGAGTTTGATATTACATTACCTCCCTATCAACTAATGTGATATTAGCCTCTTTAAACATATGTGACCACTCTTTATATTCTTCTTCTCTCAACTCACGCCAACCTAAACAGAGGGTGCGCAGCCCTAATTGAGCATACTGTTCTACAGCATCAACAAAAGTCCTTATTTGTTGCCCTGAAAAGATAAAGATCAACAGATACACCAATGTTAAACAATTTATCAAAGAAACAGCAAAAATAGTATACATCAGTCAATGTTTGTGCAAGAAACAAGAATGTAATGAAAAGGTCGCCACTTTATAATTGAAAGAAATCATTAATTGCCCATGACTGCAAGAAATAGTTTATATAAATGCCAGCTATGTGAAAAGGTCGCCACGTTATAGGAAACTGGTGTAATATTATTAATATAACAAACATCATCAATCTTCCCTTCACGGATGCATGAATAGCATATTCTAGGTAGTATGGTTGACATGGGTTTATCAATTACTACTTTCTGTTGCTGAAATAAGATAGACTTGTACTACAATTAATTATATATAAAGGTTTTGATCCACAAAATATTTTGTGGATTGGCGCTGTTCAAGTTGATCTCCCTATCTTCAAAGTTGTGTATGAAAAAATCAAAGGATTTGAAAACCCCTAACCCATGCATCAAGTGGGTGTGCAAAATGAACGTCTTTCGATAATTCAACATAAACTTTCACTTGATGCATATGTTAGGGGTCTTCAAATCCTTTGATTTTTCATACACATAGGTTTGAAGGTAGGAAGATCAACTTGAAGAGTGCCGATAATCAAAATCATTGTGGACTAGAAGTTTTCACTTCTTATTTTGAGAACTAGTTCTCAATGGATCTTTCCCTATGTACTGCGCTCATCCATTGAGGCCAACTCCTCAAACACCCAAACCATCATGAACTTCACCGATCCGTACCGATCATCGTGATCGAGATATCTTAGATATGGTATTTATCAAAATTCACAAGAATTGGAAATCTCTAACACATCCATCAAGTGGACTAACAATTAACGGCTTTTCGATACATGAAAAATGCGAGATGGGTGTGTTAGAGGTCTCCAACTCTCGTGAAGGCCTTATTTTTAAAAATGAGGCCAAGTCCTCAAACACCCAAGCCATCGTGTAATTCACTGCTCCCGCTCATCGTGATCTATGTGTCTTCGATAGGGTATGTATCAAACTTTACGATATTTGGAAACCTCCAAAACATCCATCAAGTGGACTAAAAATTAACAATTTCGCTACATGAAAAATGCTCACTTGATGGTTGTATTAGAGGTCTCCAAATCTTGTGAATTTTGATATATACCCTATCCAAGACATGTAAATCACAATGACCGGCACAAATCGATGAAATACACACACAAAAAATGAGGCCTGGCCTCAATGTATCAGCTTCATGTGTTTGTGTGTGTGAAATGAAAATCTACATATATATTTATTTCAATTTCTTGAATATTTGACAAGCATAGAGTATAGTGAGTAATGCAACATATAATATTATATTATTAAGATACACATCACATATCCATTTGATATTAAGGGACTATGTGAAAGCCAAGAGAACTCGGGAAATGGCATATCGTAACTGACACATGTCAAATACCGGCATGCATCTGTCTGACTCTGCCGAGTTGTCTAGCAAACTCGAAGAAAATTGGGAAAGGGCATCGATGAGGACACGTTTACATCTCGTATTAGCCATTTTAACACCAACGAATATTGGCACGTTTCCTTTATTTTTTTAATCCTTTTGTGTGTTTCGTTTCATCTACTTCTTCATTGGACCAGTGAAGAAGATGAATCTTCATTTTCTTGCGATGAAAGATAGCATGCAAGTTGTTTGTTACTTGTATTTTATATAGACCATGTACTACAGAGAGACATTTTAACATGTGCAACACTTCATTAATGAACCCTTCACATGCGTATTTTTACTTCTTTTGTCCAACAACATCCGTATTATTCGTTCATCCTTCTGTTATCCTTGTCTTATAACAATCCTTGTACAGGAGCCACATACCCACTCAGCACGCCATACAGCACATAAAATTTCACAAATAAAATATCAGTCTCCAGCCTACACTTTACACACATAGACATCAATTCTACAAAATAGTAGACAACATTAAGGGGAAAAAACTACAGACTAACTAAAACGCTTCCAACAGAGCAGGTTTATTCATGGATATTACCAGAATAAGCACAAGGAAGCATTGTTTCATCAGCTCCTTTCGATAGGAGGAAAATTCTTCCATTCTGACAGTCCTTGACCACCACAGACATTCTTTTCCGTTCAGATGTGAACTCCAGAATATCCAATATTTCATAATATATAATTGTGCCACTGAAATTTATTTCTGCAACATCATATCAGAGAACCAAATATTACTAAAATTAACTGTAAAACACGCACGCAAGCGCACACAAATAACTACAAGAAATTGTTAGTACATTAGAATGGCTTACCAACAGTGTTGCCATTTTTGCTCATAAGAACCATATGCATGCGAGCAGCAGCATTTACAAGAGCATCTTCATCTTGAGATTGTGCTTTATATGAGATTGATCCACTGTTACTGCAGAATGAAAACAAATGAACCCAAGAAATGTGCTACAGTTTGAGAATCCCAGACATCCATACATTTAGAAAAAGAAAATTACCTTTTAATAGGCACAACTGTGTTGCAAATAGCCATGATGGTAAGAAATCTGATAACATCAGGGGCACCGTTGCTTATAGCATTGAGCAGCTTACCATCTATCTAAAGAGTGAATTATAGTCAGAAGTTAAATTAGATAAATTGGAAATTTTAAATTCAAGAACTATAGAAGCTCAAAATATCCTCTGGTGAGCACTCTAGAATAGATGATGAATAATTAATTATTGTGTGATTTAGGCTATCTTTTTATCTTCAAACAATATCCTCTGGTGAGCACTCTAGCATAGATGATGAATAATTAATTATTGTGTGATTTAGGCTATCTTTTTATCTTCAAACAAAGTACTAAACAAATGCTCCATACATGAAACTAAACTGAGAAATTCTTGAACTAAATAAAAACCAAGGTTTGGCCATTTGAAAACTCGGTTTTGGTGTCGATTTCGGACACATCAGGTACGGTTCCGGCAGGTTTCACTAGTTCAGAATGTTTGGGATCTAGTTTCAGTTTGGAGCAATATGTTCAAAGCTTATATATATATATATATATATATATATATATATATATAGAGAGAGAGAGAGAGAGAGAGAGAGGCTACAGTCCCATTGGTGCGATTTGGAAACAAATACTGCCCATGTTTTACCCAAGGTTCAAGGTTTCGGCCAAAACCACCGATACGTGGTGGTTTCATATCGGTTTTGATGGAGACCGATACGAAACCCGAAACCGATACGAAACCAACCATACAATATCGTTTCGGTTGAAACCTTTACAAACTTTTTTTATACCATTTTTACTGTCATTGTAATCATTGTAGGCCTTCGTTGTTAGAAAACCGCAAAAAAGTGAACCCAAACCCTCTATTAATACTTATCTAAGTACACTTTTTAATATATTTTGCATCATGGCTGGATTTTTAAACATTAGGATCATTGTCTTGTAATATAGAACCATAAATTTAAATATTTAATATATCTACACTTATGTATGTTGTATTACCGTTGAAATCGAAACTCGAACCGAGATTAACGAAACTAGCCGAAACCCAGCAAAACTAATAAAATTATGAGAGACCGAAACCGAGTTCTTGAACCTTGGTTTTACCCATTACATCTACTTTGGGATATGTGCATGCAACCATGTAATTAATTAGAAAAATGAAGCTTCTTTTTCATAATTGCTAGCACACATCCCAAAATAGATCCAATGGCTAAAATATGTCCAAATCCTACCAATAGGATTGTAGTGTGTGTGTGTGTGTGTATTTGTTTGTGCGTAACTTTTTATCACTTGTATACATATAGTTTGAAGGACAAAGGATTATGATGAAACCTTTCATTTTCTTCTCCTCCTTTCTTTTTAAAGTTGTAATTGAATACAGGCATGCTTATGTATGATCAAAACTTTCCCAAGATACACCGAAACATACATGCAGATATAAAGCTGTCACATAACTAATACAACTGTCACAAAACTGAAACTGATTTTTATAGCATGTTATGGACTGCTCCCCACCAAAACTAAAATGGCACGAGAAAAACACAAACATTACAACCAATACCTTGATCCTGATGTCAACACATTATCATGTTATGCAAAAGTTAAAAAGGTTGTTACATCATAACAAACAAAACTACACTTTCAGTCGAGGTTTAAAACCTCGATAACGGAATCAGACAATCACTTTTGGTATCGGAATTGTCGGGGTCTCGGATCAGGATATCAGATTTTATATCCTTTGACCAAAAGAACATTTTAGAATTAGAAAATATTTTAAATATATAGTAAAAGTAACCATAAACAATTAAGCAATTCTTTATCACTTGATGATTTCTAAAATGGTTGTTTTAATACTTGGTTAAAACAACTATAATATTTTCAAAGGATGTGGAGTATAAAGTGCCGCCGTGGGAATTTCTAATGGTGGCGGGACACATGGCGGCACACTGTTCATTGAATCATATCACTTTACCTTTTCTCATTCTAATATTAAAATTTCTTTACAGAAAGCACATGCACATGGATTGATGAATATAATGTGTTGTCATGCGTTAGCCACGATAAGAAAACCCTATAGTGGTAATGTATACTTCGTGTTCGCTATTTTCAATATATTTGTTAGTACTCAATAATGTCAAACAATCTGTAATAAGCTATTGACAAACACTTTTAACACATAATTATACCCATTAAACCATGTAGGGTCTGTTTGGGAATGAGGTTAAGTTTTATAAACTGGAGTTTCAGAAAGTTAGCAAAACTTAACTCCAAAATGCTAACTTTGCCATGTTTGGCAACCATTTTGGAGTTTAGATAACCGCGAATACCCAAACTTCTTGTTGAGATAACTACGGTTATCTAAACTCCAATATGATCCAAGTTTAGTAAACTCCATTTTCCCAAACGCATCCCTACAAACATATCCATAGTTTATTTTAAAATGGAGTTTGGGGCTTGCAAACCATAGTTTGCATCCCTTCTACCAACACTTAAAAATAAACTCTAGTTTTCCTAACTCCATACCCAAACAGGGCCATTAAACCACTAACCCATTGATACTTGATAGTAAAACCCCATTTATCAAGTGGCAAACTTAACATTGCTTGGTATCAGTATCATTATTCAAACAGGCATTTTCTGGATCATATTCGGCCATCTTGGATGAGGATCGGACGAGATTTCAAACCTTTCAGTTCATAAGAACATAGCTTAACTGAGAAAGAGAACAGTAAACATGGAATGCAGAATGGCAGATAATATTATCATTTTCCCAAAACAAGGTAACATAAGTCCTTTGTATAGTAGTGATACGGCCCCTACAGAATGTGTGAATAAGCATACTAGAATCTTATGTATGTCTAACCCTCTTGACAAAAGACACATCCTTCGAATACTTAATTAATTTTTTCTTGTTATACTACTCCTTTAAGATATTTGCTACCTGCATTTTCAACAACCGTAATGTCACATTTCTCGCATATTGTCAACATTCGTCAATCCCCTCAAGGAGTTTCACTTCATCACTTATGGTCATATTTTCAAGTCCTTCAAAGAGTTAACGTATACGAGTCTAGGAAGTCTACAGCTCAGAGCGAAAGAAATTCATCAGGTAACTTTCCCTTAGTTTTCTACTTGAGAATTCATGTAGTGGCTCATCATGAGGTCTATATGTGTCATATAATCATATCATAACAAGAATGAAGTTTATACAGAGATCTACAAACAGATAGTTTATTCATTAAGTAGACTGTCCCACAAATCATTCCCAAGCCGTTAGTGTATTTAGTAATGGTTACTTTAGATTTAACACTGAACTAATTTGGGATACCAAGATATAATTTTTTAAAAATACTATAATTCATAATTTAAAAAACTGAACAATAAGAAAATTTTGAATACCAGTTCACTTTGTCATTGAAGCAATCGTGAAACTTTGTGAAGAAATCGAACAGTTAAAAGTGCGCGATAAAAAATAAAAAATAAAAAATGTTCAATGCTTTCACTATTTCGTTAGGAGTTTCTCTACGTAGGCAGCCATACATTAGGACTCAAGCCTTCTATTTATGTATCCTCAATATACCCATAAACTAGACAATGACATAGTCTCATGCTTAGCATGTAAAAAGAAACAAAATGGCAAAGATAAACTGGTCATAGACACATGTAATTTTGAATATACATGCAAGAACATATGCCCTAGTAAAATTAACATTCATGTATAATTTTTATTGCTAGCAAAATTCATGTCTGATATTTCTTATAGAAGTATTATCTCCATTATATAGGCATGTCCCCGGTCACAATTTGAAAACAATTAAAAAGGACTGAGCATCACTTTGAGAAGTTGAGCTGACAACAGTGTCATTCTAGGAGGGCTTGATATGAAGGATTCTGACCCACACAAACTAGTTAACGTTACGGTAACACTCTTACAATATTTTACCACATGTAATCATGAGCAGTTTCACTGAAAGTGCATGCTGTCAATTAGAGTACAGCATGGTTCATCCTCTGGGTGTTATAAAATTATAAACCCAGTAATGATAAACACAAAGCATAAAAACTATGAAACTATAGTTAGGACAGGATGCAAAACACAACCTTTCAAAGCATCGCCACTTTCATTTCCATATAAGATTCCATTCACACAGCATCTCCTAAAGATCATTCTGTTCTCTGTAAGTGTTCCAGTTTTATCAGTCAAAATGTACTCAACTTGTCCCAAATCTTCACTGATCGCAGTACTGTAAAAAACAATAAATAAAGGCTCAGAAATATGAATGGCGTTCTATGTTTATATAAGCACGAGTTGATAGCACTTTAGTACTTTGCTGCATGAGCCGGTGTATTAGTATCCTGATCGTACATCTCCTCGTCCCAGTCAATGAATTTTGCATAGAGACTTTTTACAAGATCTAAAGAAACCTGGGAGAAAATAAGTGCTTCTGGCAATGTGAGGATAAACATGATTGTACAAATGTTCAGAGACAAATAGGCATTATAAAATGAGCATAATACAATCACCATTTAACATTTGGTTTCTAAACTTTTGAGACAAGTGATTCCTCTAAAATCATTTTAAAGGTTTACATGCATTTTACAACTTTCTAAAACCTGTAAATGACGATTTACAAGTTTTAAGACCTGGTTCAAAATTGTATTTAAATTTTCTTTAAAAACATCATAGAGAATACTTAAAATACATTAGCTGCTCTATATACTTAAGGTAAATTTTGCCTGGGTTTCGAGGTTCGTGTAATATTAACCTTGTTGCAGTATATTGACCCCAATCCCCGATATGATGTCCACTATCCAAATAGAGAAAAAAAACCATTTATACGATCCTGATATTCAATATTTAAAACCTTCCTTAAAATTAAGAATGATGAAATTTGGTTGGAATTAGCATAAGAAAATCTTAAGTAATATCTTAATTTGCAAGATTCAGATTCAAATCTAAGTAACTTTACAGCAGAAGTGGTATATCACACCTACAGGTAACATAGAATGTTTATGGAGCGGGTGAGTAAAAGAGCTGGAATACTTGCAGCAGCAGTTGCAGCATTGCATGGGAATACAACATAGTAGACTAACCAGATTGTAAATCAACCCTCTGAATGAAGTCTCCGCCAAAAAACATTTTAAAAAAAAAGTATCAACAGATTCTGGCTATGAAGGGAAACGACTGAACAGTATAACATCTTGTAGTTTCTACAAGGGTCCATTTTGCAGGAAACTTTGCAGCTATTTTATGTAGCAAGTGTGTGCATTTTTTTCAGATATTAAGATGTATTACTTCACATAAGTGCTGTAGATTTTCTTTACAATGTTGATGATGCATCATCAGTTTATAGCCAAGTTGTGTCTCTCAATCTTGTTGAAATATTCTAATTGAAGAATTTGTTCAAAGAACGAAAACAAAATAGAGTGAACTATGAACAAATAGGAAACAACAAATATGCAGGAAACAACAAATACACCTGCATACCTTTATAGATATAGGAATCATGATCGAGCACAAAAGCTCAAATCGTAATGGGATGACCAGTAGTTCATACCATGGTCCTTCAAGAGGGTATTTAACATACCATTGCTACAAAGAACAGGAATTAGTGTCAGATGTTAAGTTACTAGAAAAGTATTTGTGCATAGTATTTTAAGTTCGAACTCATGAAATTTAAAAAATAAAAGTCAAACAGTGAAATGATCATAAAAGACAATGATGCAACTTAAAGTTCTGCAACGTTATTTGTATTTTAAGGCATCTATCAACTAGAATAATTTAATTATTTGACTGACTATTAACTAATTGCCAGTTATGATCATCAATGCCATGATGTGCACATACATCCAGATAAACATTATATGGAATAATGTATAGAGGAGAAACAAGAACATTCTAACTAGTTTGATATACACTCCTACATGTCTGAACTAAAGTCTAAGGAAATGCATAAGCGAGCTCAGTGTATAAATAGAACACTTAAACACGCAGGCAATGTAGAAATCAACTTAAGGATCTAAAGACACACAATCTAGAGCAGGCAAACAATTATCAGAGTCAAAGACCAATCTAAGCCAGCGACTCAACCCTACACATTGGAATGTCAGAAATCAGAGGACAGGTACATATAAATTAAGCTTCTATCATAGCTTCCAAAGAAAATAGACAGCCCTTTTTGTAATTATTTCTTGCTTATCGATGTAGAGATGAGAACCTGAACTTATAAAAAAACGAAGGGGAGGGTAGCAAGCTAGGCCAGCTAGGCTTGCTCAAAAGAAAAAACTGTGCTCATCTTAACGTTTTGGATTACAACAACAACAACAAGCAGCATTAATCCCAAATTTTTGGGTCGGCTACCTTAACATGTTAGGTTAAGCAATCTAAGACAAGTTTGCATTAAGCGGTTGTAAGGAAGTGGTAAGATTTGTTTCCAAATCTTATCAATAGGATCCTACCTATATATATATATATATATAGAGAGAGAGAGAGAGAGGGTACGGATCCGTTAGGACGGGTTCGCGTTTTTAAAAACACGAATCTAAATGAGGGCCGTTAGATCGTGTTTTTACTCGACGGTTAAAATTAATTCAGCTTAATAAATTGGAAGGTAAATATTCTACTCCTTGAAACCTCCAAATCCTTTAGTATTACCTACACAATATTTGGAAGTTTCAAATAGAATATTTATTTTCCATTTATTAACGATTTATTAAGCTGAATTAATTTTAACCGTTGATTAAAAACACAAGATCCAACGGCCCTAATTCAGGTCCGTATTTTTTAAAACATGAACCCGTCCTAACGGATCCGTACTCTCTCTCTCTCTTTATATATATATATATATATATATATATATATATATATATATAGACTAGGATCCTATCCATAGGATTTGAAAAAAATCCTATCAACTTTGAAGCCATTGCATCCACTTTGGTATATATGGAAACAATTACGAAAAACTATTCTTATTTTTTCAACCATGTCATTATTGTTTGCACATATCCCAAAACAATTCCAATGACTTTAAAGTAGGTACAAATCCTACCAATAGGATCGAAGTCTCTCTCTAGAGAAAAGATGCAGAGTATGCAGTGCCACTATAGGAATTCTACGGTGGCAGGGCACATTGCAAAGGCAAGAAGGTTAGCCCTAGGTAAGCACCAAAGTTTAGCTTAGTTAGGGAGCACCAATGTTTTTGTTTCATCTCATCATTGTCCCCTACAGGCTTAACTTAGTATTTCCCTCCTAAACTGAAGGTATGTCGAATCACTCTATACTCTAGCAAGAGAAAGTGAATCGGTCAATGCTTACTCAAAAAATGATTAACTTTTTGATGTCAGAATCAATCAAGGTTGTGCTAGTGAAAAAGGTTTAACCTGACTTTTCTCAACTTAGGACTTCTCTCTAAGTAAAGAAAGCCCATACACTGATCCTTATGCATACTTACTTTGCAACTACATGCATTAATTACATTAGAATAAAAAAAGAAAACGCATGGATCGATCAATGAATGGTGTGTGCCATTCGTCCCGTTAATGTAGGAAATTCCTACTGTGCCAATATATGCTTCGTTTTGTCATATGTGTCTGTAAACGAAGCATACATTGGCACTGTAGGAAATTTTTTACATTGGCGGCTCTAAAAGTCAATCATCCATCGATTTTCTCTATGATAGGCTCCGACTGTCTTGATCATCAAGACCTTAAATATGTGAACGTCAATTTTCATGTGAATCGTATATCGTTTGCCCTTGCATCGAATGATTGTAAAATTAACGGTTTTCAATAATAGAACATTTTAAGATGCTAAATAAGCAGGCAAAGAGTATCCAAACAACACGAAAATTGGTCTACTCATAGTTTAGGACATGGATATTAATATAATCGGTGCCGATCATCCAAAAAACCATCAGGTGGGGACTTTTCAAGCCTCCGATGTAAAAAAAAATTCCTGCTCTGCCACTTTATACTCCGCGTCCTATATATATACGGTAAAAGAGGCCTACGGTGTCTCTGTAGGATGCAACCTACAAAGAAGCTTATGTATTGGACTTTGTATTGTGTTTTGCACTTAAGCCATACCTTCTTCTCCCCTTGTATTCCGCAAAATGCAAGACTTAAGTGCAAAACACAACCAATAAAAACATTCCGCGTAAGCTCCTCTGGATGGTGCACCCTACAGAGACACTGTAGGCCTCTTTTACCAATATATATACATACATACATACATACATACATACGTGTAAGTGTGTGTGGACCAAGTTTTAAAACAGAAATTTAATACTAACATTCCATTCTGCTCGAAACACAAATACGACGTATACATGGCAGTTCAACAAATCATACAACAAGCATACGACATTTATACGGTGTATTCTAACATGAATATGGCCCACCACATGCCAGAGTTCCATATATGTTGGGCATGGACAGACATCCTGTCAAGTGTCCATTCCTCATAGGTATTAATGCTTTCAATTAGGTAGATTTTTTTTATGTTACATATGACAGTTATCGCTCTCGATGTTTATTTGTTCGATAGTTATAGTTTTGCCTGTTAATTGTTAAATAGGAATGTGCTTACAATAAAAGTTTGTTAGTTGATATTTGTTTATTTTACACAATCTATTAAAAATTCTGTATTGCAATGTCCCTGTATCCTTTTTTTTTTTAAATTTGCCATATCATCATATCCATGTTTTTTAGCATGCATGCCTGTGTCCATGCTTCATACATTTATACTTCGGCAAAATAGCCAAATTTTACTTGCTTTCATTGTTAAGAAAAGGCATACTTTTGCTTTCAGTTTACTTCCTCGAAATCATACAAACTAATAACACATGCAAATTCAAAGAAATTGATCTGCCTATCACATCCTTTAGTTCATGAACATATGAACAAAGTTAAAGTTTCATGGTAGAGCAGAATGAAAATGCTGTAAAAGACAATGAAAGCTCCTTAAAATTTTATATGGCATGCCAGGAACCATTTTAATTAACAGCTTGAGATGATGGGTTTTAGGATAACAATAATATCATGTTAACATTATTATACTTCAACTTCTGATCAGGTGGGCCTTCAGGCCACATGGAAAGACCTTCATCAGACACTCTTGCTTAAAAAGACTGAATAAATGCGAGTAACTAAATACATTTTAAATTGATAATTGAGGCATGAAACCAGGACCTCTTAAAAGTTAGTTCTCTCATACCATGTCGCCAATCACTTCACCCAAAAAATAAAGCCGATGGGTTATGGGATAAAATGAATATAGGTTAACATAATATTTTAACATGACGCAAGTGGGAAGTAACAGAAAGAAACAAATTAATAATTAGGATATCCATCATGTGACCAAGAGGCACAACTCTCTAATGTCATGGTAAATTAGGTCAATCCCATTTATCATATTCTAAAAAAAAATTCTAATGAAAATTACCTTACGCGCTTCAGTGTCCTTCCAAATGTTACCAGCAAAACCTAAAACAATAACAACTACAATTTGGAACAAAAATATCGCTCCTGTCAACTTATCAATCATTGCATCAACAGCAGTAAGTTTGGGCTCCGGAATGCCCCTACTCATTCCCAGCTTGGTTTCATTCCCTGCAAGTGATCAGAAAGTATCTTCAACCGTTTGAGAGTTGCCGACAGAGTCTTACTAGAGATAGAAGCACTGTCATCATTTTAAATCGTTCAGCATATATATACCTACTAAGAGGACCTACTGTCCATAACAATACTGATTTTTGCATATGCAGTTAACCATTATTAAAGCTAATATCCAACAAATGAGATGCAATGAGCACAATTCATTATATATTTTAACTTCTCCTTGCTATCTCGACAGAGTAAAGGATGGAGCTTCAAAGACATTTAAGAATACCAACTCAAGGAAACAAGCGACAACAAGACACTGCTTAGAGTATCCAATCCCTTATTATATTCTTATAGACCATTACAATTCCATAAATCTCAATCAAAGACAAGATATTGCAGACGACACTTTTTGGCGGTGCAATCAGGAGTTGATCCCATCATGCTCAGGAACAATAAACGATAAGCATTACCGCTATGGGTACAGGTAACCAATGAAATTGTCGACTCTATTAATCCTCTAAGCTGAGGAGAGCATCCAAATAGTGGATTTTCTTTGATAATTTGATTATAATAACATCACTACGACTGCGGAGATTAGAAAAATTCCATTTAACAAGAAGCAAAAAGGTATGGTTAAGCCTGGAAAGGATACAACCTTTCCTTAGCATTATAATTATGCTTTATTGGAGTAGAAGACAAGATCCCGTGAGACTCAGGATCGGTATATGTAGCACGGGTTCGGATACGGATACGGGATACAATACGGATTCACGGATTCGTAATTTCCCAAAAACCTAGGATACGGGATATGTTTTTATATCGATTTAAATATAAATATATATATTAAGATATACATATAAATATATAATATTATAAATAAATAATGACATTATATTAGATATTCTATGCGCTTTCAAATTTTTTAGAGCCTTAATTTTTTAGAGAAAGCGGAGAGACGTCGATTCAGGAGAGGTTGGTGAGACATTTCCAGGTTCGAGCGAATCCAAAAGAATCCGAGAGTTTCGGACTCTTGATACGTGATCGGGGACCATTATGAGGTATTTATAAGTATATGTGCTTCATAGGAACAGTAAGCATTAACGCTATGGGTGGTAACCAATGAAATTGTCAGCTCTATTAATCCTCTAAGCTGAGGAGAACATCCAAAGTGACTTTTCTTCGATAAATTGATGCACCCTTTCGTTATCATTATAATTATGCTTTATTGGAGTAGAAGTCAAAGTGGACGAATTAATAGAACCTATTATAAAAAATCATGAGCAAATATCACCACATGCAATATTGCATATTATGTAAAACACATGGCATTATATGAATTCATAACACCCAAACACAAGCACATACCTGTATAAACAGCAACACCACATGCCCACTCGGTATTTCTTAAATAGCATGACTGTAATAGTGTGTTGTTGATGGTCAAAGGGCACAGGTCATTATCAAGAAAGGGAGGGAACAACCGGATATTTGCATCAAATCTTCTAATGTCCTTGTCAGGGTTAGGGCATTCAATTACACCCTGTACGAACAAAACAAATAATAAAAGAGAAAGTATAAAAACTTCAATGTTGCTGTGTCCGTCTATAATTCTATATTGAAAAGGCTAAGAAAAGTTGCCTTGATTTTATGTAATTGCTCGGATGCTAAACCCATGCACGCAATTGGAATAACCCTCGTCTTCAAGTCAGTTTCTCCATCTAAAGCAGCTGTCTGAAGACACAGGGGAAAGATGTGGCACCATCAAGACAAAGGGGAAAGATGAGATGAAGTGATGAACGTCCTCAGTGACCACTTTATAAAGGTATTTCTAAGAGTCAGTTCAAGATACATTTTGAAAAGGGAAACATTTCCACACCCAAAAACACAAGCCGATTTAAGAAGGTAAATTGCAGGAAACCCCCCTCAGTTTTACTTGATTAGCAGGAAATCCCCCGCTGAATCAAAAACTGCATCCCCCCACCCCAAACCCTCACAAAAAAAAGTAAATTTAACACTTTTTGTTTCTTATCCCAGAACACCCTTCAGTCAACTCCCTTTGACTACTCACATTTGCAGATAGAAGTGGATATTTATTAACTAGGGTGAAAAGAAAGAAAATTTGGGAGAAAATAATTGAGATTGATCTTATGGAGTAAAATTAGCTGTATGGATAAACTGATGGTTACTTTGGGAAAAGAAACAAAATATATAACAGAAAAGGTAACATTCTTACAGTGGGGGTGGGGCAGAAAACTTCAGCTTTTATATTAAAAAGGAGTCTCCCACTAATTGGGCAAAAGTGAGGGGATTTCCTGTAATTTACCCTAATTTTTAAACCCAAAATGTTTCATAATGGTGAAGAAAACCAACACACACACACACATTTTTCCAACAGAATATGCCTATAAAATATAATACAAAAATTATTAATTATGGGAGTTTCAAAAGTTACCTACTAGTTATTATTTGGATATGAAACAGGATCAAGGTATGTAAGTGGAGATAATTATGAGTGACTAAATTTATATTTGGTACTTATGTTAAAGTTTGAAATTAAATCTCTCTTTTTCTGTCCCATTCTCCTCTAATATTTCAGAAAAGAAAACCAATACTCATACAAGGATCTCCCCTCTTTTTTGTAGGCATATTTTAGGGTTATCTAAAATGTTTAAGGAATTACCTAAAGTTTGCTTTGCTAACATTCTTTATGATTTAACTATGGTCTTAAACATCGTACACGTAAATTATTTTTCCCCGCAATAAACCACCATCTCATAAAACTTGCTTTCTATTAAAGTTATGCTTTACACGGAAGCCTTGATTTCCCATAATATAGCTATGCGACAAAATCCTTTCCTATCTACTAAATTAGATCTGCATCTAGCATTTTTTTCTGTAACTTACATTACATGTATGAAAACTAATTCATGTACAATCTTATTCCGCTATTTTTTTTCTTACCATCCTATATATATATATATATATATATATATATATATATATATATATATATATATATGAGAATAATGGAGAAAAGAGGCCATAGGAGGAAATTACCTCCCATGGCATGGAAAAAATACAACATCTACCAATATTTTCGACGATCGGCCCCCATCATCTTCATCGTTATCATCTAAGATGTGGGTACACCAAATTTCATGTGATTCTACAACTTTTTCACCGTTGATTTAGCAATGTAAAAAGTTCTATTGTCGGTAAACCGTTAATTTTGAACCCACTAAATCAACGGTGAAAAAGTTGTGGAATCACATGAAATTTGGTGTACGCACATCTTAGATGATAACGATGATGATGATGGGTGCCGATCGTCGGAAAAAATGGTGGAGGTTGTATTTTTTCCATGCCATAGGAGGAAATTCTCTCCTATGGCCTCTTTCCTCCATTAATCTCTCTCTCTCTCTCTCTCTCTCTCTCTCTCTCTCTCTATATATATATATATATATATATATATATATATATATAAACTTATGTTAAGTTTGATGTGTTGGGAAAAACAAGATGATAGGGGTAATCCAATTAATGAATGAAATAAACAGCCAAATGATGGCATTTATCCAGTAATGCTTACTTTATTTGCAGCTATGCCAATAAAGAATACTATGTGTATAAAATCAAAGAAAAGAATTATACTGCAGTCTAGCAGCATCAGTTACCTCAACATAGCAAATGCCTTGCGGGTCTGAAGTTCCGATTAAGACAAGATCACATGGCACTTCATCATTCTCTCGAAGCCACACTATATTGCCAACATGAATGTCTTGTGCTTTGATCTTTAAGAACAGAAAAAAAAATTAAAAGATTAGACCTCATGTAACCCATTAACAAGCTATCCAATGTAAAGTTAGCTATCCAATGTAAAGTTAGCAGTTTATAAAAACCCCTCATGTAATAAATTGCTAACTGCCAAATGCATCATGGAAGGTTTAGGGAGAAAAACATGAATTCTAAGAAATATTCCAAGCATCCAATATCTCTCGAAATTTAGAAAGCATCCATTCACTATACTCCAACCCAATATTATATTGGAAACTAATATGAACTTCACGAAATTAGTTACATATGGACCTCTATTCACAAGTACATGAAATTAAGTCAAGTACGCTTCCCATATAGCATTGAAAAGAATATCATATGAGGTAAAAGCTTCAAACTGTTGTAGGCTTGCAGCTATAAAGGAACTTCAGTTCCAGCACGATCTTGACCATGAAAATAACTAAGAAGTACAAATGTTAATTGTATTGAACTTAATATAAGAACATAAAAAAGTTCTATTACGTCTTCATTCAAGACTTATCCCACTGAATGAGATCCATCATGGAGTACAATCATAGAAAGAAGCGAGTACGAACAGATTGTGGCGGATTTTAATTTGCTTTTCCTTTTGACATTTGGAACTACTCAATACGTTCTTTTTCACTATAAAATCATTTTCAGAGCATTACTCTCCCTGGGTGCTAGTTCACTGCCAAATTCCTAGTTGAGAAAACTATATACAAGCAAGGGGCTTGACATTAAACTTGGGTCATTTGATGAGTAGAGAAAGCACCTTCATAGCATAATTCAAGATAATGCAATCATGGTGCAGCATACAGTTACAGGACTTACAACGAGTCTTAGAACAAAGGCTGTAAGATCTTGGAGAAGACATTTAGAGCCCTCTATGTAAACAAAGTGGAAGATTCCAGAAATCTAACATTCCAAGAATGTGATTCTCAGGCATCCGATTCCTATGAATGCTACAATTTGATCATTTATATTAAATTCTCATTTTGGTACATCACAAGGATCCGACGGCTATGGCAATAGAGAAGGTATGATTATTGTGGCATGGAGGTGGTGACATAGGTGGTGGAGATGGTAAAAGCAGCATGATGACGGTGAAACCGCGATGTAGGCAGTGGCGAGGACAGTGATGGCAACAGTGCAACCGCAACGATAACAATGACGGTGGTAGAAACAGCCGACGGTGACATGGCTGTGATTGTGGTGGTAACAGTGGTGGTTGTACTGGCGCAACTGTATTGGCGATGACAGTGACTGTGATAGTTAAACAGAGATAGCTGCGGCAGCGGCAATAATGATTGCACCGACAGTGGCAATAATGACAATGGTGGTGGTTGCTGCAGTGGGGAAGTCAGTGGAGACAACGATGATGGTGGAACTGCAATGACAGTGGCGACGGACATGGCGGGTAGCAACAGTGTTTGCATCAACAGAGGATGAAACCAACATGTGATGGTTGCAATGGTTGCAGTGACGGTGACGTCGCGGTGGATGTGATGGTGGTGGTTGCAGTGATGGAAGCAACAACGCGGTGATGACAATGTGGCAGTGGCGACAATGGTGATAGCCAAGACAATAATGATGGTTGCAGGAAAGATGGTGGCAGATGCAGCAACCTTGATGGCAGCGGCAGTCAGTGTGGTGACGAAAGGTGACTATGATAATGGCAATGGTGGTGGTGATATTTGTTGTGAAGGCAGCCACAACGGTGGTTGCGACGGTGATGGAGGCAATGGCAGCTGAAACGGTCTTGGTGGAGGTGTCGGCAATGGCAGCGGGGATGGTACTAGTGGTACCAGAATACCACAAGAAAGGAATCTTAAATACCCAACAATTTTGATGATACTCATCTTAAGATGGAATGTAATGCTCGAGGGAGCTACAAAATAACAGTTGTTTTATGGCAAGTGCGGGAATAATTTATAGAAATCTTATAATCCCTATGATTTCTATGCACCAACTGGATCCTAAGCTCTGAAGTAGGACATGATCCAGATCTAAAATTGAAACATTCCACTAAAAAAGAATTGCTATGATATTTCTTTTTAATTAAGAAATACATAAAATGTGTATATACAGTTGAGACTTGATAGTGAATGAGAGATAATAATACAGTACCGATGATCATTTTCTTTAATTAAGAAAATATGTAAAATATTTATAAACAGTTTGAGACTTGATAGGGTATGAGAGATAATAATACAGTACCGACAACCATATTAGTTGTTAGGATATTAGTTCAGTAATAAAGTGGACTGGAAAAGTTACAGACCGCGAAAGACGTTACAAACTAAACTTCGGTAATGTCAAAACCACGCAGGTAAGGGCCAGAAATTGTCTAATTGTCATGTACTGGATACGTTGTGATGGCATCCCCCATTACATGCAATACATGATCCAATGTGGCCCATTATGGAACCTATTGATGGTAAGCTGATCAACCACTTTCTCATTCACATATATACGCCTTTTTCCCTTACATGAGGTCCTTGGTTATAGGACCTAAGCAGATGAATGAGCATCCAAGACTAGCAACTTCGCATCAACGATATATGTTCTCAGTTCTCACGGCAACCAGTTAACAAGTATCCTCAAGAAGAAAAACAAAGGAAGGGGGTGTGAGTTTCCTCAGCTTTGACATTGCTAACTAGAATAATATGCAGATAGACCCATAGACTGATTCTTAGTCGCATCAAAATCCTTAGGGACAAAAGAGGTTCAACATATTCAGACCACTTGATACAAAAGTAATCACATACATGTCTTCCAGTTCCAACCTAAATATGTTTAATTCTCGTATGTCGAACTCATCTAGGAGTTGCAAGACATATGTTACGCATTGTAATTCCAGAATTGAGTTTGTACATGACACGCTTCGGAAATTCAAGTTAGGATGAATTCAACAAACAAAATGCCTCTAGAACACAAAAGTCATTAATCTGCTATACAATATATCCTGTCAAGAAAAAAAATCGAGATATTTGTGTTTTATAAGAAAAACCATGGAGCAATTCAGATTATGAACAAATGATCAACTTTAACTCTCTTTTTTTTTGGGAAATAAAATGTGGTACATAATAATGTGGTTGATTAGGAGTTAGGCAGAAATCAAGTAGCAAAAAGTCCAATGGAAGCTTTGGAAGCCTCATCATACAAAGAAGTACTTAATCTGTTTAAAAGGAAACTTGAAACTGATGAATAGTGAATATTCATACCTGTTTCCGAACACCTGCCTTTACAACCCAGACTTCTTTTTCGTTTGCCTGCTTGTCAGAGAGATACCTATTATAGTCGTCCCATGCCTCTTTTGTTGCAGAAACGGCAAAGATAAAAAGAAGCGGACCCCATGTACTTGCAGGGTTTACAGGAGTTATAAGTGACCATAGTTGAAGGCAAGCTATCAGCAAAAAATATTGATTCATGAGCCGCCTGAAAGAACAATGAAAAAACAAAAAAATGATAATTATGAGTCCAATGTTGTTGGGTTGGTGGAGAGACACTTCAGGAAAATATGTGGGAAACAGGATTTACCTGCTTAAGTAGATAGATAAAGGTGTCAAAATGGGTTTGGCTAGGTCATCATATGTTATTAGAGCGTTTTTCAGAATTTAGAATTTCCTTTGTTCTTTAACCGAGAGAAATTAAGCTTCTTTTTGGAATAATATGCCCCGCCCCAACCATGGTTTCATATCTAGGCCAACCATGATTTGATTCCTTTCCCTAAACTGTCTGAGCTCTAATAATGAGATTGATACCGAGACTTTAACATTGGTACATATTAAACAATTTTTAGTACTAAGTTTACTGATGGCAATTGAATTATTAATTGATTTAAACCTTGGTACTAAGTTCACCAATTGATTTAAGCATTGGTACTAGGTTCACCTATTTACTATTCCTTAGAAATTTGTTTAGTCAAACAATAAAAAAATCCGATATTTTGTCCAAGATGGACCTATATGAGATTTTAAACCTCGGCACCCATGTAGTGAGCCTACATAAAAAAAATAGCAATTGAGTCCTAGAATCAGACTATCAATCCTTCGGTGAGAAGTTTTGAAGGCCGTTATGTAACATTGTCACTACTTAATATATGGGGTACAGAATAAAATTTCTTTATGTTCCTACAACAACAATAACATGTCTTTATCCCAATATTTTGGACCGGTTATTATCTGCCCTCTTTTGTTGTTTTATTCTCCTTTTCTCATAATGCGTATTTATAACCAAAACAACATTGGGACATTTGATCATTACGAGGACTCCCAACAAGGCTGATCTAAAATAGACATTCTTGTAACCGAAATTGTTACACAAAATATCTTATAGTCTACATAGAAATACTATAAGAAGATCCTACCCATGCTGAGAGTAAAATGTGATTCACGATAGGAATATTAAGGATCATGGGAACAGCCTTATGAAATTCCCCCATATAAAGATATCATGTTCCTAGCTCGGTAACAACATTAAAGAGGCTATAGCTAATATGTCTAAAATGCAAGGTTCGAGAACTCAGTTTCGGTTTCAGTCTCTCATAATTTCGGTTAGTTTCGCTGAATTTCGGTTAGTTTCGCTAATCTCGGTTCAAGCTTCAATTTCGACGGTAATACAACATATATAAGTGTAGATATATTAAATACTTAAATTTATGTTTCTATATTACAAGACAATGATCCCGGTATTCCATGATGCAAAATATATTGAAAAGTATGATTAGATAAGTATTAATATAAGGTCTGAGTTCACTTTTTTGCGGTTTTCTAACGAAGGCTTACAATAATCACAATAACAGTAAAAATGGTATAAAAAATAAGTTTTTAAAGGTTTTGGCCAAAACGATATTGTATGGTTGGTTTCATATCGGTCTCCTCCAAAATCGATACGAAACCACCACGTATCTGTGGTTTCGGCCGAAATCTCGAACCTTGCTAAAATGCCAAATAGTTGATTCAAAGACCTGCGTTGTTGGTCAAGTTGTTTAAGTGATATTGCAAAGGAACAAAATAAATTATTCGTCAAACTACAAGGATGGGGGAGGCTTATGGACGGGTAGCAAACTTACATAAATTATTCTAAATAAGGTTCGAAAAGAAGGAGATGGAAAAGGAATTGATGTTCAATGGTACAAGCACTATGACAGAAAAATGGAGAATGACAGCGCAGGCACTCCATTGTAAAATAGACTAACAAAGACACGAAAATTGATGCCATAACTCAGAAATTAGTGCAAAAAAAAGCTTGCTTGCAACAGTATATATATAAAGTAAAATATGGATCCTTAGTGGGGTTGCATTCAGATTTCCGGATATTTATCCAGGTCCGGATATTTTCGGATACGGATATGAGATCTTGGATCCGTTTGGATACGGATATATATTTTCAGATCTATACGGATACGGATCTTTTCAAAAAATTTGGATACGGATTCGGATATCCGGAATTGGATACGGATATCCACAGACAAATTAAGTTAAATATAGCATTTTAATTTAAATTTCTAATGTTTTTATACTTAATTAATTAATACTTTTATAGTAAAATTAAAATTAAATAATATATTGGTTTGTTTATTTCATATGTATTATAAATTATGCATTAAAAATATTATTCAACGTATTGTTTTATTATTTTTATTTTAAAATAAACAAAATAAGACAATATATATGTGTAATTATTTGTTAATATATCATGTTACGTGCATATTTATTCATTTCAAATATTTTAAACACTCATATTTAATTTGTACTCAACTTTTCTATAGTATGCATCGGTTACATGCATATTTTCACTTCACATTCACTTATTTTATATTTTAAATATTTATTTATCAATATCTAATTCGTATACGTATTCGTTTATCTCGTATCGGATCCGTATCTGATTTTGTCAAATATGGATATAAATATTTTTTACCGAACTATATCCGTATTCGTATCTGTAACCAAAATCAGAAAGCGGATATGGATACAGTAATGCTCATATATGATCTGTATCCGCTCCAAATGCAACCCTAATCCTTAGCCAAGGACACCAAATTTCACCATACATGATTTAAAAATCCTTTTTCGGTTCAATGACAAGATGGAAAGAACTAATGGAAACGCGGATTACATAATGCATCTAAAGAAAAGTTGTTTTTCCAGAAGTACATAGGAGCACTTAAACTAAACCAAGTTTTACCTAAAATATTGTATATGATAATAAATAAATTAGCACTTCGCTTAGGGAAAATCTACATCAGATATCCGCGTTGCTTAATTGATACTTTTAAGCATCTCAAAGATGCAACTTACTTGACCACGGTACAATCATAACTTATGAGATACGATGTCCAGAAATGGGGATGAGTATCACGACCTACTTAGAAGCACAAACATAGTAAAGACAAGGTAATAAACAAACCTGAATTGCTCCCATAGATTCTTTGGGATAAAATTCAATACAGTATACTTTCTGTTAGATATCCGGTTGTCACAGTATGCGTCCTGCGACGAATCATCGTTGATATAAACAAAGCGTTTCATTTCTGAGCTGAGAAGCATATAATCATGCTAGGTCCCTCCCAACAATCCCATAGAAAGAAATATCTGTCGGGGGAGAAAGGAAAAAAAATCGTCCCGTTGAGAACCATATTAACATTATATATGAAGGAGATAAAAAAGTTATAATTGAAACACCATCACAGTCAAATGCCCGAAAAAAACTACAAATATAGTTCTTGCAGGATTTCTCTAAGTAAATGTCAATGCCACACATAATGCTCATTCATTTCTATAACTAAATATCATTCGCAAAGCCTGAAGATTTTATTACACGATGCGATGCTAGAATACTCATCGAAACAAAAGTACCCAGTATCAAACTCGAAGAATTACAAGACTGTGGATAGTTTGGTTAACTCTCCTGTCTAAACAATTTGCCCTAACTTTTTTTCTTTCTGTCGATTCATGATTGCAAGATTAAATATGTGGAGCAACAAATCAAGCTCTACAAGGATGAATTATAACAAAACTGAAAAGAAATCACATGAATCGAATATAAAGAGCTACCCAGATCAAATACAAAATTGAAAATGATGATGATGGTGATAAAGCACCAAAATTTACGCAATGCATCATAAGGGCGTTATATAACTTGAAAATTTATGGATTCAAATTAACTCTTTATTTCCTCTCTAAACTAGCGACGAAATGGGGCCTGATTCAGCAAGGAGAGAGAGGATGAATATTAATGTGTGTGTGTGTGTGTGTGAGAGAGAGAGAGAGGATGAATATTAATGTGAGAGAGAGAGAGAGATCTTGCCTCGCTGCCTCTCTATTGAATCGTCGATCATCAAGAGGGAGAGGAGAACGCCGCCGCGATCAGGAGGCCGACGTGGACGCGGACGCGGATTTGCCCTAATTCGCTCGATCCATGGCGGTGGTGGCCCCCTTTTCTATTTCTCTTTCTTTTTCCTGCGACGATGCAAGGTATATTCTTACATGTAAACGGTATTATCCTTTATCTTGTGTTTATTTTACAGGTAGTTTTTTTTTTCTCATAATCATAAAATAAGTTGTTAGACGAATCTAGTTTTTAAACAATACACGTCATTCATCACCATGGTGAAACCAGGGCTTTGGCTTTATCGTCGAATATCAAAAAGTGATTTTCTGTGCTTATGCCAAGGACCATCGTCTCGGCGTGGTTAACGACCTTGTAGGCTTTAGCTGTTGTAACTTATGGAGATGAGTTCTATGTGTGGATAGACCATGCCGGGCCATTATTCAATCGGTGTATATGTGATCATGAATAATTCTGGTATCGTTTTGTAATGGAGAAATTTTGCTTTCTTTTTTCTCATCAATCCATCTCTCTTCATTTTAATTTCGGAAATGGAGACACGGGATGTAAAATAAAACGATCTCGTAAGAACTGGATCTCCTAATAATGCTATTTCTCTTTGATATTCAAGTTCTAAAAAAACCTCACATGTGCCGGTATCCTTCAGGATTCTCGGAATACCGTGTGCAAAGGTTCACTATTCAATGAAATTTGAGTGAATCTTAACTTATTCGATTTAACGACCGCGCTCGTTTTGAAATAAATAAAAAATTTGTTTGAATCTAATTTTGATTGTTGGGATTCTTAAATAATAAAAGAGATTTTTTAATTTTTGAAAAAGGAAAGAGAAAAAGAGAAAGAAAATTTTGTTTTAAGATAAAAGATTTTGTTAGATTTTCAAAAGGTAAAATTATTTAGAAAAGAATTTTTGGAAACGAGAAGAGAAATTGTTTTAAAAAGAATTACTATTTTTAAGATTTGTTTTGAAAAGAACATTATTTATTTTTGAAAGAATAGAATTCACGTATTAAAGAACTTTATTATATTTTAGAAAAATATTTTTTGTTATAGAAAAGAATTTTAAATAATTATTTATTTGTATGTTATTTTAAATTATTTGTTTGTTTTTTAAATTGTTTGTTTGTTTGTTTATTTAAATACTTTCTTTATTTGTTTTGATTTGTTTGTTTTATTTTTGCGGGTTATTGGATTTTTTTATTATATTTTAAAGTAATATCGGTTTATTTTTCGCATGAGATACTTGATACGTGATTACTATTTTATATGTGATTGATACTTGATTTATGTTACTGGTTAACTATTGTTTAAAGAAAATTCATACTTGATATAGTAAACCGTTTTTGACATGGGTAATGGGGGAGTTGGGGAAAAAATAGAGTCGTATATATCGAAAAGGTGACAAATGTTATTGTGTGTGTAACGACTACGTTTTCATATACTGAATAAAAGTTTTTTATAATTATTTGGAGTCATTAAATTATTTTTTAAGCTGTTTTGATAGAAAATTTTGGAAGAAGGTTACTTTGAGTTTATAAATGATTAATATAATTTTTGGAAGAAAGAAAGAATTTAAATACCATTTTTAGTATTTCGTAAAAAAAAATTAGAAAAGAGAGCTTTGAAGAAAAAGAATTACTGTTAAGGTAAAAATGGTTGGAAATGAGTAAATATTGATTTAGAATTTTCCTGTAAATTTTCCATGTTTTTCTGGTAATTAAAAAGTATTTTAAAATAATTTTTAGAAAAGAAATCAAAAATTTTAAAACTGATTTTATGAAAAGAAAAAAAGAAGGGATTTTAAACCGAGCCCAAGACCCGGCCAGCCTCTCGCTGGCGCCTCCTGGTGGGACCTACGCGCTTGCACACGAAAGCGCGTGGCCTGCGTGTAGGCGGCTCGAGCCCACGTGGGGTTTAGCCCCAATCGTTCGATCTTGGATCGAACGGCCAGGATCCATTGGGTGGTAGCCGAGCGCGATTTTCGGCGTGGATTAGGCGGTTCTGGTCGGCTCGAGTAGGGTTTTGAAACCCTATACCTCTCACTCTTTCACTCATTTCTCACACTTCTGCCGCCCAAATAATTCCAGAAAAATTCATGTGCGAACGTCTTTTGACGGTCTACGCATAGGTACTGGTAACTGGTGCCAAAAAAATTGGAGACAGGAGTACGATGTGTTACGAGTCATTGGTTCGTGTCAGCAAATCTTGGATTAGGCGGTTCTGGTCGGCTCGAGTAGGGTTTTGAAACCCTATACCTCTCACTCTTTCACTCATTTCTCACACTTCTGCCGCCCAAATAATTCCAGAAAAATTCATGTGCGAACGTCTTTTGACGGTCTACGCATAGGTACTGGTAACTGGTGCCAAAAAAATTGGAGACAGGAGTACGATGTGTTACGAGTCATTGGTTCGTGTCAGCAAATCTTCGTCACGAGATAGGATTCTGTCTCTCTCCTCTTGATCTTGTTACGTCTTCTTCTAAATATTTCTCTACATGTTTCTTAGTATTCTTATGAAACTGTAATACGGAAAACCCCGCATGCTTTTTTATGGAGGTCGGAATCTCCCTCAGATGTTGTCATCTGTCGATCTTGCTGCTAGCGGGGCTGAACGGTTCAGATTTGACGTGAGGGTTGAGCGTGTGGATCTCAATGGGTTGTTGGTTGTTGTTGACGCCGAGCTACCTGCAAAGGAAGTCCCAGGGTGGGAAACCACCATAGGACCCCCCGACGATCAAGTAAGTACCGAGGAATTTAGGGCAAAGTAGCGACTGTTGGGGTCAAAATTTACACCCCGGTTGACCAAGTCAAAATCAAAGTCAACCCCAAGCCAGGTGGGCCCAAGCCCAGGTCAAGTGGGCCAATGGCCGGGTCGAGCCCGAACATGAAGCGGCCGGCCTCCCCCCATGCCAAAATAATTTTTTTTTGTAATAAATAATTTTTGGTGTATTTCATTTTTTTTATTTCTATGAATAAATGTAAGGAAAATGGGCATAAAGCCAAATTTTTGTAAAGCCCACGGCTTATGTGCAAAAAGAAATAGCACGTGAGGTATGGGATGGGCAAAATGCCATTTTGTAAAGCCCAAGGGGCTATATGTAAAGTGTATAGCCTATAAAAGTAAAAATAATGAAAATATCTCAAGATCTTTTTCTCTAAAAAAAAAAATTTAAGGTCTATGTCTCCTTCTCCTTCCTCAAGATTCTAGACATTCTTCCTTTTTTGAATTAAATCAAGAGTTTTACTCTTCCTTTTCCAAAACTAAATAGTTTTTCACCACAAAACCAACAAGGGGGAGCTCAGATCTTCTATTAGATCTCATAAAGGGGATATTTTTAAAATCTCACCCCTCTTGTTCTCCAAGATCCGGCCAACAAAGAGGAGGAAAAAGGAGACCCATCTCCGAAAATCCCACTTTGGAAAAGATCCAAGGCTCAAGAGAAGATCCCAGGCTTAAGAAAGAAGAACCTCTGAAGATTTTTAGGGAGTTCAACTCCAAGACCCAAATCCTCAAAGGAGTTTAACTCCTAATCCAGATCTTTTGGAGTTTAACTCCACTCAAAATCCTCTTTTGGAGTTTAACTCCTATTTCTGGGGGTAAAAACCCCTTCATGGCGCCCGAGCGCCCACGTGTCGGGCACGTGAGGCGCCAGCGCCAGCGCCCAAGCGCCTGGCGCTAACCCAAGCGCCAGCGCCGACATGCTAGGCACGTGAGGTGTTGGCGATCACGCATCCTTTGGACGCCATTTTTCTCTTATTTTACATGTACTCCACACTAAAAATACATCCCCCGTTAGAAAAAATTTCTAACGGGGCGCTGCCCCGCATCCCGCAAGGGGGCTGCTAGCCTCCTTGACCCCCAGCCCTCTATCCGGGTAGCGGCACCCCCGTAAAAACTCTGCGGAGCCCCCGATATATCCAAAACCTCTTCAAAACACAACACCGCACATTGAGTTCGCATAACCTGTTTGACCCATCAATCGGATGTTCTCTCGCCTTAAAGGCGAGGGGTAATTAACGGCAGCTTAGTCCGCGGCTGCCGGAGATTCGGATCCCCACAGGCAATAAAACCCAGCCTACCCTAGGCAAGGGGAATCTGTAATGCGCCTGACGAGCGCGCGCGTATTCCCATCTCAATGGGGTGACGAAAAACACCCTGCAGATTCTGGCACGCCCGGTGGGACCTTTCTCTCTCCCCATATCTCGGGTCAAGCGTTCATGCGGACTCATTTAACATATACACCGATATTTGTACTAAAGTAATGTTCCTTTTATGCAGCAATCAACTTTCAACGACAATGTCTCCAAGACGAATTCAGCTTCCAACGCAACCCCGATCTCGTGCGTGGTCAAGATCAATGCTCGTGTGGTTCTCCCCGCAAGCCTCAGTCGACAGTGGGAGGAACTTCCCCGCCAGTTTGGTTCCGTCATCATCTACCCTGTCGGAAGCGCTCATCTGGCAGAAATCCCGGCAAAACAGGTGGCCAAACTTGTCTCAAGGGGCAAGAGGCCGAATGTTGTGATCGCTAAGGCGCCACAACCGAAACTTAAGACGATGTCTGAACGACTCTCTGGTGCTCCAGCTGGGGGCAAGACTTCCGGTACAAAGGGCAACATCGAACATTGCGGACGAGCTCAGGCGATGTCTCCAACAATTGCACAATCAGGCGTATCTCCAAAGCCCTCCATCGCCCGGTCTACGGCGTCCCGAATAGCCGTAACCAGCCAAGTGCTCAAAACAGAAAGGCTGAGACAGAAGCGGCACAGGTATCGAGCCAACAAGAGGGACATGACTCCGGCCAAGTGGAATCTTGTGAGGTTCCAAGAGCAGGGTTACTCTGCGACGACGGCTGAGTCGGCCGTAAAAATCACCAATTCCTTCGAACCTCTGAAGTGGATTCAGAAAAATGCCATGACCGCCATAATCAAGAAGACAGCGGTCCGAACGTCGCTTCAAAGAGACGTGTCTCGGCCCCAACAGAAAAATGTATGACACTGTCTCTTCAAGTGTCTATCAGGCGCTCTGTGCCGCGCGAAAACAGCGGAGCAAAACCAAAAGGTATGACACTGTCTCTCCATGGTTCGGTTCAGTCAAGTCATATAGATTGATAATTGGATTCATGTGTTTCTATTGAATTGGAATATTGTAGATTGTATGTTGACCTGAATCATATTCAAGTCAGAATGATCAGACTCAAACCCGAGTCAGACAGTTAGAAATGTAAATCGAAGTCTTGATTATTTCTTAAACCTATATTTACTAGGGTCCTTAGGGTAATTTATAAAACTCGAGGGGGTTTTATGTAAAAATATTTTTTATATACTTTTCAAAATACACCTCAAGTATTCATTATTCTTCTTTAGAGTTGTAATGAATGTGGATTTTATATTGTGATATTTCTAGTGAAAATATCCCAGTTTTATAAATAAAGGTATTTATCTGTAATATTGATTTATTTGAAGTTCATGGTATTTTAGTGTAAAATTTATTCTTGTGATTTTTAGAAAAAGGTGGAATATTTATATTATAATAAAATAGATATTTAAATGATAAATATACATATATTTATACAAAAATAATTTTAATAAATATTTTATATTCCAAAAATCTCATTTTCTTAAGATCGTATTTTAAATCTTTCGAGATCGAATGCTCCTTGCGGAGGTCTGAATCTCGCACTACTAAGCCCGAGGATGTGCGATAATCCGCACCATCCCGAACGGGTTCCCCAAGGTGTGTTGTAGCGGCGCTTTGCAAAAAATATAAAATACTAAATCCTTTAGAAAACGGTTTTATAAAGTAAAAGGTATTTATTTGTAAAAATGTCAATTTTCCGTATTTTAGATTTTAGGGTTTCCTAAGTCAACTGGCCTATTTCTAAATGGTCTAAACGACAAGTTGTTGGATGCCTAAAATCGTCTCTTCACCGCCAATTGTGGCAAGGTAAGTACAAATGAGGAAATGAGGGATCCGCTCACGAATCACCGTGAGACGAGCCTTTTAAAATTACCTTTCTCACTTGCCTAGCCTAGACACCACAAAGTCGGGTTTAGATAAACGGCCGATGTCCACAACTTATCGTATTTTCCTAATAAGAGGTATTTATTTAAAAGTGTATCAACTCCAAATCTTTTATGATAGTTTTATTAAGTATATGGTATTTAAATGTAAATTCTTGTTTTCTCGTATTCTAAGGTTTCAATGGTATCGTGTTAGGTTGTATGTAAGTGTGTGAGGAGGTAGGTCGTTACCTCATGATCTACTATAAATGTATAGCAAGTTTGATGGTGTTAAATGAAAGAGTGAAACATTGCGGTATTTAAGCAAAAAATACGGCAAATTGAGAAAGCTATCATTTCATGTGGTGAAACTTGTTCGGATTCTTTGATTAGTATTTAGTAGTCAACATAAGGATGCTTAATTATGATTGTATTAGTGAGAAGTGAAATTTATAGAAAACCGAATCGGAAATCGGATTTGTTCCGATTCCGTCGGGTTTATAATTTCGTATTTTCTTGAATAGCGAAGAGAGAGATAGAAAGGGACTTACGGGTTTTCGATTACACTAGAGTGAGGGGGAACTAAAGTGATTGCCGATGCGTTGCGTCGCCGCCGGTAGTTCTGTAACACCCAGCCCCTCTTTATACCAATATACGTATCTCTCTTTAACTGATAAAGTTCTTTTATTATTTATGTTATTTATAATTATTGATTTATTTTAAAACCTTTTTAACCCAAACCCAATCTATAGATTTATTCTTCATCAAAATATATTTCCCTATATTACTATACTTCTAGTTTTCTAACTCTAGTTGTTTCATATGCTAATCTAAAACCCTAGTTCTAAATATTATCCTAAACCCCAAGCCCATTCTTTCAAATTCGTTTTCTTTTCTTTTATTCCAGCCCTTTTGTAAATTTTCTCATTAGTTATTTTATTTTATTTAAACCCAAAACCTATTTCCCTCAGCCTACTACCCCATTTTCTTTCCCTAATATTATTACCATTTCAGCCCCTGGCCCATTTCTTTTCCCCAATTAATTTCTTTTCCCGGCGGCCCAACTCCTAAGCCCACACAAAATTAAAGGAATTCTTTTCTTTCTTAAACCGCCGGCCCAGGCCCACTCTCCCCTCACCCGCCTCCTCAGCGACCCGACCCGACCCGCTCCTATTCATCCTTCTTCCCAACGGCTCTTTTCCTTTCCCCGCGCGCGATCCGCTCCCTCCGCCGACGCCCACGCTCGCGAGCGTTACCCACGACGCGCGCCTCGTCGCTCTTTCTCTCTCCCTCACTCCCATCACTCCTCACTCTCTCAGACCCCCTTCTCCTCTTCTCCCTCTACTCCCTCTACTCCCTCACCCAACCCACATCACCTCTCGAGTTCACCTGCACGCCTTCGTCGACCGAGCACCCTGCCAAACTCCCCTGCACACACGACCCCTGCTCACCCAAGCTCGAACTCCCGCGCCTTTCACCGGCACCCACGACGTCGACGAGCTCCCCACTGCATCTCGTCGACACCCTCACACCATCGTCGACCCATCATCCCCTCTCTTTCCCTCTCTCGATCTCTCTGGTTCCCTCTCCCTCACTCTCACTCTAACTCTCTGTGTTCTCTCTCTCTCTCTCTCTTCCTCTACTCTCTATCCCTCTGATCTCTCTCTCTACCTCTCTCTGACACTCTCTCCTCCTCACTCTCTCTCTCTCCCCATCTATATCACTCTCTCTCTCCTTCTCAAACCTCTCTATTTCACTCTCTCTCTTTCTGATCTCTCCCCCTCTCTTTCTCTGTTCTTTTTCTCTTGATCTTGCCCCTCCCCGCACTACTCCGACCAACTTCCTCCCCTCTTTAACTCGACTCCTCCACTCACAACCCCCACTGTCCCTGCGACCATTGTCTCCGACCATCTCCAAGACCCCAGCAACCAAGCCGCCGCTGCCGAGACTCGAGTTCGAGCCAAGTCAAGTTGTCGTGCCGCGCGTGTGTCGCGTCCGTGACGTTACCGTCACCGTACATCCCCGAGACGTGTCCAGGCAAGTTCTCTACTTGCTACATGCTAAGTTATCTTTATTACAAATTAAAATCGTATAGATTCCGTAGTAATTTTCCTGTTAAATTATATTACGTACCTGTTCGATGCATGTTCCCAAAGAAAATACTTTTCTAATTTGATGGAACTGGATTGCTTATATTGGCCCTTGTAGTGATGAATACCATGTACAAATTTCGCTGGAAAATATGACCGTTAACGACTAAAACGACTACCCCCAAGTTTACTCGTAAAACTGGAATTTTCTTGTGCCTGAAAACCGTTAAAATCGCCATAAATTATATACATACTGGAATGATGCGTTCGAGGGCTCAAATCGAATACAACTCGACGAACTTTAACCCTATACTAGTTTCTAATTATTTCTGTACTTAAACTGTGACAATATTTGGATCGGAATGCGACTCTGGACTACAGTCCAGAGCGACTCTATTTATTGGGTGCTGTCCTGTAATGGGTACCATACTGTTTCCTTAACCCGTAGGTTGCGGAACTCCACTGTTTGTGAAAGGTGAATCTGTTAGCTAGAAAACACAAGTGGTTCCACCCTGTTTTGTCATCATTTGCTATTTAATCTGTAATTTAAAAGATCGGGACGTATAACAGTCCCAACGGAATCAGAATTGACATAGTAGTATTGAACAGTGTATATCTCCTGACGTACAATCGAGATTGAGAATCCGTCTATTGAGTTGAAAACCTAACGGAAAACCCTAGCTTTCATTCAACTGTAGTATCGCTAAAATCTGATCCCAATTGGGATTAAAATGCGTTGCGAAACGGACTTCCGATTCTGAAACCGGATTTCCAGCCGTGAACGCTTAAAATGAAATGGCTATAATTAGTGATCCTGGAACCCGATTGGCATGAAACTAAATTCGATGGATAGATAACTGAACATACTATTTATTCCCTATTCATCGTTTCACTAAACTATAACCGTATGATTTATGATAAATTATGCAAGTGGTAGATTATCGATTCATGACACCCTAATCATGCTTTATATACTGTTTACACATCATATCATACACATGTCATTGCATTGATAACCTAATGATAACGTGCATTACCCAGTGTTAGGTATTAGTGATGATTGTGGCAAGTAAGTTAGTTTTCGTGTATCAGTAAATAAGTGAAAGTGATACGTACTTGTACACAATCAGTGAACCTTATGATTTTATTGCATTGTCGACGTCTGTGGGACGCGTGTACGTGTAACTATAAGTGGTATGGGACACTTATGGAAACTCTTGCATGGGTGTCACAGATAAGACATCAGACTCTGCCATTTATCTTAGGTATTAGTCGGGACGTGCTTGATGGAGGTCCTGCCTCCAGTTCTCGCGCAGACTTGTCACAGACCGACTGGTATTTAGGGTTATGGTTAGCGTTTGATGTAGACCACGGGGTGTGGGGTAGTTTGAGTGTGAGTTCAACAGAATCTCGGGAGTCCCTTGCCGGTTTATATATATGGAGATATATGGAGATTTACAGGGTACATGATTATTACCGTGAGTTACATGTTGGGCCCGTGGTCCCTTGCCCTTGGGTTCTACCCTTGGGTGGAGGACACTCGCGAGTGGTTGACTCTCACACTTGGACTGACGATAGGCTTAGTGACCTGTACAGTGAGACTTAGAGACTGATAGGGATGATAGCATCGATATACATACTTACTGTGTTGACATACGTGGCATATCATTCTACTGCTTTTACTGTTTCGCTGCATTGATTACTGCATGTTCATACCTATACCGTCATTGATTTACTGTTATATATATATCTATTATCACTGTTAGAATTTTCACATGAATTTATATATTATGCTGCTATTGTGTCGCTCTGACGACCTGAGTATGAATGCTCAGTGTGAGGAGAAGATTTAGCTTGGACCAGGACTAGACGTACATCACGGACATCTTGATTAGCTATCCAGGATTATACCTTTTGTTTTCCATCAGGTCAGTTCTTTACACTGTTTTATTCCAGTTACTGCATTTCTCATTACCTGCGCATTATTTACTGATTACCATGTAAAGCTAGAAGCCGAAGTGTGACTACGGCAGGATATTTCCTTGACCGTAGGAGCATGACTGGCCTTGTCAACCCCTCGTATTCCGTATTTTAGAAAACGGGACGTGACAAGTTCCTAAAAACGTCACCGGAATTTCGTCGGAGCTTCGCCGCGAGCTTGTTTTCAAAGTACACAACTCTTGGAAGATTTTGAGAGAGTGAGCTTAGGATTTTGGGATGAGAGGGTAGAGGGGAGGGGGTGTATTTATAGGGTAGGCTAGGGGTAGGGTAGGTGAAGGGTTTTTAAATAAAAAAAAATGTAAAAATGAATAAAACCATTAAAAGTTGGAGTAAATAGGGTATATGAAAGGTTTTAATGTAAAAATGTATTAAAATGGAGTAAATAGGGATTTCAAAGGTCTCTGAAACCGATCTAGGAATTTGAAGTGTACAGGGGGGTTTAGAAGATGAAGAGACACAATATTGAAGAAGGGAACTCGGCCGTCCGGATGAGTCCGGCCGGACCGGCCGACTCGGCCGAGTTGGGCCGAGTCAGGGCATGGGGAGGTGGGGGTCGTCTAGTGTAGCCTCTGGTATATTTAGTTTTTAAAGTGTAGTGGGAAAATCTGGAGTTATCTTGTGTGGACTGTTGGGCTTCCATAAAATTTAAAACAAAATAAATATTAAAAATAATGTGGGGCATAGGATTTGAACTCTGGTGCCTTGGTTCAGCAGTGCAAGATATTACCAATGAGCTACAAGCTCCTTCTTATAATTAAATTGCTAATCAATTACTTAAGTCTTGTGCCCAGGCAATAAATATCCCTTTATGGATTTTTAAAAAAAAATATTTGAAAAAAATTTGTATAGGAAAAAGTGTATAAGAAAATTAGGGTTGTTACATTCTACCCTCCTTATAAAAATTTCGTCATCGAAATTTGTAAAAGGAAAGTGTAACAAATCCAAGGAAAGTTTGGTGCTGGTGTACTGACAGTATGTGAAAAATAACAAGGTGATGCAAGGGTTTTAAAAATGTGAAGAATGTGTGAAGGAATGAAAGAATGCGGAGGTTTTGGTAAAATTGTAAAAGAGGCGAGAGAATTTTGTTTTAGGACAGATTCAACGTATATGATTCAAGAAATATGAAAGATAAGATTCAAGGAACATGATTGTAAAGAATGTTTTAGTTGCTGGTTCTTGTGTTTTATATTTCTTAGGGTTCCATACAGCTCTGACCTGCATGGGCCACTAACAAAACCTGTCACGCCCCGCTTCCTAGTGTACGGCGAAGGGGACGCGATGAGGTCCGTGTTAGTTATATGTATGCCCTAGAGGCCATTACTGTACATATGACGTATATTGTAGTGGATGCTGGGACATATATAGGTATGACTTTTTTGCTCGACATGATAGTACGCTATCTGGTTGCTCTTTATCTTAACATGTATACTTTCTGTCTCTCTGTTACATGTTGATAAAGCCCTTAGGATGTGTACTCGACTTCCAGGACTATGATGAAGATCATACTAGTGGGGCCTGGGTAGTCAATGGGTACATCTTTCATTGTTCCTAATCGTGGGAATATCGAGACGGGGCATCGATATTCCAGAGTAGACTAGCGTATATCTTCTCGACCCATGTGATGGGCGATGGATGATCCCATATCCATTGGTGTTTGACATCAGAGATGGTGTGCGGGTGCTCAGTGGAGACTGGGTACACTGAACGGACTCGCCGAGAACTCCCAGATGGTATTATACCTTACGTCAGATGGCAGTTCTCTGGTGACACTGGTACAGCTTAGTCCGTTGACCCGAGATCGTCATAGAGTCTTGTGTGTCTCCCACTGTGCTTTGATTTCCACCCTACCACGGCTCTACTGAGTCGTGCAAACAGGTGGGTTTTGGGTACAGTCCCGATTCACATGGAGGCAATGAGCGATAGGAGGGGATTCGTCTCTCCCGGTATTGGGGGTTGATGTTGCGCTATGCTCGACTGGCCATAACAGGAAATCCCTGGCCAGGGTTGCAGTGATATACTGGTAAGAGTTATCAGTAGTTTCACGATTGTTATGGACCTCACGTCGGCATGACTTATTAAGCTATTGGGGTCTGACGTTTACCACCCCTAGGCGAGATATGCGACATATCAGACGATCAGACCGGACTGTACAGTAAGTGTTACTGGATGGATTCACAGGAGTGTGAGCGGGCTTGCTCGTCGATCTTCTGATCGCTCGATACCCGGGTGGCCGTTACGTTTAGCAGACCGCTTGCGGCTTGTGGATGCTTGATATGATCATCTGCTGCCGGCGTATTGACGAGTCTTTAGAGTCCTACACAGAGGTTTCCTGGCTCAAGCGAAACGAAATAGGAGCGCATATGAGATATGTGAGGGACCGAGAATAATGCGTGTATGTGATACCGTATTCTATTCTCGCGATGAATGTATCGAATGGTTGTATGTGATATAACATAGTTATCGAATCGAGGATTGATTCGATAAGTCGATACATTGGATATTAGTCGGTCATATGCGATATGACCGGATCGTTAAATCAAGTGTTGATTTAATGATTTAATGTATAATTATATATTTGATATATTACTTTGCATTAACTAATATTTGTTCACTTTAGATGGATTTTCTCACTTGAAGTGCACATTGTATATATGATATAGTTTTGTGCACTAGTTTGTATCATGTTTGATGATACATGCAAACTTGGGTATGTGTATGCTTTAAACCTTGTTTAGGTTAATGGTTAGGGTTTTGTAATCTTTACTTATTTATTTATTCTTTTATTCTTTTATTTTGGCAAGAATAAAATGGTGGCTAACTTTGTTTCTTTCTTGAAACTTCATGAAGCTTTGACCATTTTGTCTCTTAGCCTTAACCTAACCATTAAACCTAACCCTAGTTTATTCTCTACACTTAACCATGGTTGCTATATGATAAGAATCACTTTATTTTCTATTTTCAATAATTCTTATCATATTCTTTTCTTCTTCTTCTTCTTCAAGATGAAGAAAACCTTTGCTACCTTCAATGGTGACTTGAGAAAAAGAGTGAGAAATCCAAATCCAAAGTGAACCCACTTCCTATTTCTTCATCCTCTACCACTTGCCATGTAGTATAGGGTGTTTTCTTCACAAGTTTTATGACTTGGTGAAGTTGGAGCTTGATCTTGAGTTGCCTCGACGTAGATCATCTTCGGCATCGAAGTCGACGACCTAGCCCGCCCATTTCTCCGATGAAGCCGACGCTAGAGTCCGGGATCCGATGATCGCAGTGAGGGGACATCTTCACGGAGTTAAGGAAGTGGAGGACCGGATCTACAGAGGTTGTAGTCACTTTCCTTTAGCAATAAAGTTGTTTACTTGCTTGCATCGCTTATCCTCTAGTTACGATCTTGCTTAGGGTTACTTGGCACATAGGAAATTTTTGAATTGGCCATGTTTGATCACTTGTAGAACCTCATGGGTGTGCCTAGGAACCCTACAGTGGTATCAGAGCCTAGCTAGAGCCTTAGGCGATGTGTAGACGAAGCTAGAAACCCGATCGAACCCCGAAACCCTAGATTTCACCACTCTCTGTACTTTTTTGAAAATTGTGGAATTTTGTGAATTAAAAATATGCAGAAAAATAAGCAGGGTCTTATTTGAATTACTGTGAAAAACGAGGGCCTGATTCGATTAAACCGCCGCGGAACCGCGGCACGAGCTTGGCATGTGCGGCGGTTCCGCCGCCGTACGGTCTCCTCTTTCATTGAATTTTGCACAGTAATTCCTATATTTGAATGCTATATTTTCTGGGTATTTTTATTATGACTCAAGAGTTGAGTGTTCTGGGGTTGTATTGGGACTCGAAGATTCGATCGGATTATCAAACTTTATCTATGTGTTTTTCCGGATAATTTTAGAATATGTTAAAAAGTTCGAGCGGATATAAATACCCACTTTTTCCCCTGCCGGAAAATTTCCAATTGTTAGACTTTTCCGTAGTTTAATGACGTTCTAAGTAGTGCAAGTAACGCGATGGTCCCTCTAGAAGACAACAAACCTTAACTCGATTATGTGACCGTCTTGAACTGCCCTTTGAACCTTAGGGTTTGGGGCAGTACGACGTGCCACATGTGAGGCGTTGGCTTGACCCTTCTACGGCTGGACCGTTGGTACTGAGGCATGAACTGGATGTTTTTAAACTTATTTCATGTGTTGAGCTGTTTCGGGAAAACTTGGGTGTTCGATTGTTCGATCGGAAAGTTTAACATTTTCTATTTATCCGGAATGTGATACAACATTTGGAATTCACAAGTAGTTATGAGATAACTGTATGAATGTTATAAACATAGCACTTTAGTCTCACTTGATCGATTGCCACGGAATTTTGATGCGATCAAAAGTCCGTCGCAATCGCGTAGCGTACGCGGATACTCGCCAGTAAACTTAATAGATAGCTATGCCC
The DNA here is from genome assembly GCA_030015575.1 of Agapanthus africanus. Lineage (NCBI taxonomy): Eukaryota > Viridiplantae > Streptophyta > Magnoliopsida > Asparagales > Amaryllidaceae > Agapanthus > Agapanthus africanus. The sequence continues at coordinate 336,258,878 of JASDDO010000004.1, read as the reverse complement.
CATAGCCCCGACCAAGTGACTGTAGGAGAACCCCATCGCCGAAAGTATTCGTTCGGATGCTCGCGGCAGCGGTGTTCCGCCTTGGTGCACTTCGTCGACGGTATCGGGGGTGCGGCCGCCTACTAAAGTTTGCGACGAGCATTCGATCAGTTTTTCGGGAATCTTGTTGAATTGCCCGACTTGATATTGAAAAGTGTTTTCGATAATGAGACTAAAATGCGGGGTTTGTAATTGTTAGGCATGCGATGTCTAAGGAATTCATTGGTTTAGGCATGCGATGTCTAAAGAGGTTGCGGATTCCAACTGTTGTAGTTTTACACTTTCTTTTCTGTGACCGTAAGTGTAATATGTGATATCGCCGGTTTCGTTGCTATATGTCAACGACAATTGGGATGCGCATATTTACTTGCGTTGATGACATGTGATGTTATGTGTTGCTGGATATGTTATATTGGATCGTCGTGTTTGAATAGCCGGGTTTTTTTTATGTGGGATGAGTGTTTTTCATTTTCATTCATGTAAAAACTTGTATGTAATATTCTTTTATTGGGGCACTTCCAGGTTGCGGAAGATGTCACCGTTGATGTATATTATTTACTTTTCCGCATTAGGATAGACCCAAGGAGGGGAGCATAAGTAACCGGGTTCTAGGGTTCAGTGGGAGACCATCTCGAGGAGTCGAGTCCGGGTCTCCTAACCCTAGAATTGGTAGGGTTGCTTGCCGCTCTCGTAGGGGTCCAGGGGTGTGGGATTGGCTATTCATCACGACCGTGGAATCCGTGTTTTATACTTGCTCGTATTAAAAACACGGACGTCCTAGTATATCCAATATTTCATATGATATTTTCTGCTGTGTTATCTGTGATGTGATCATGTGATTTGTTCATATAGATATAGTATATAGTATATATGATATATTATATAGACGTTGCTTATGTTTTACACCCGCGCTAGCCCTGTCCCGCTCTGCCGTTAGTTACCTAACCTAACGGTGCAGACGGGACATCGAGGCGAATGCGGATGGCATAAGCATACGTTATATTTATCTGTGATGTTTAGGTGGACTTAAATGATGGGATATTCATTAATGAGATTAATGAAAGAAAATAAACCTAAAAGATGTTGTGGAATCGAATTTCAAAATAAAACAGGTAGCTACAGTTCTTGCTTTGCATCGCGGTGTTCCTTGTAGAACATCCTGCACCTTATTCGATGAGGAAAGGGCCGAGATCCCTTCACCGAGAGTGACCCCTTTAGCAATAACTGGCAGATGCTACAACTCTCGGTTTGTTTTTGATTGCTTCTATAGTTTCTGCTTTGCACAGCGATATATATGATATATCCCGCACCTCATTCGACGAGGAAAGGGCCGACGATCCCTTCACCGGGAGTGACCCTTTTAGCAAAGCTAGAAAAGCCTAAAAAACACTCCATTTAAAAACCATTTGATTCCGCAACGAGATCAAGTTCAGAGCGTTAAAGGTTTTCATAAAAACCATCCGCAACCATCCGTCATTTTAGGAAGTAGAGTACTTAGTATTCGTGCTGTGTTTGTTGACCATAGTCAAGGCACAGTGTACGGTAGCTAAGTGATGTCTTCGTACACCGCATATGATGCGATTAGTTAGGACAGTCGCGTGACTTTGTTGACCTTAGTTAAGGGTCATGTGGGTGGGTCTAATTAATCACGAAATGACGGGTAGAACTTGACTATGTTCCCCTCCGAATGGACGGCGCGACTGGGCCGTCTCGCCTGAGATTCGGGGCAGATGCTAATTGGTGCTATTCGTCCACCTCTCCGAAGATGCCAAGTTGATTTATGGTACCATGTATCGAAGGTTTGAACGGATGCGTCCGATGTAGCAGACTTCGTCAGATTCCCCCTCGTTTGAGGGGTTTTTGATTGTGGGGACGCTCTTCCCTGTAGGCGTAAGCCCCTGCAGTTAATTACGCTACCGCATTGCGGTAACCACTTTCTCCTTCTCCAGATGGTCACTTCGTGTCGTGTGTGTTTGTTTTGTGTTTTGTTGCCCGTGGATTGTATACGGAGACTCAGTTATGTTGTCGCCCGTAGGGCGTGGACTAGTCCAAATCCGTATTATCTTAGATTTGGGTTGGGGGTTTGGGTTTAAGGATACGTTAGCCTCATTTGAGCCTAAGATCGACTTAAACGTTTGTTAAGGATACGTTAGTCTAGTTTTTAGACTAAGATCAACTTAACGGGATCGTTTAGATCCGACAAGAGAGCAATAAAAGGGGGCTCTGTTGTTTAGTTTAGTGACGTAGCGGTCGGTAGGTAGTTTAGGGACATTGCGGTCCGTGGGTAGTTTAAGGACATTGCGGTCCATGGGTAGTTTAAGGACATTGCGGTCCAATGTTAGTTTTAAGACGTTGCGGTCAAGGTTAAGGACCTCATAGTCCATGGATTTAAGGACTCCACAGTCCAAAGTTAGTTTTAAGACATCTCGATCAAGGTTAAGGACGTCATAGTCCATGGGTTTAAGGACTCCACAGTCCACAGTTAGTTTTAAGACATCTCGGTCAAGGTTAAGGACCTCATAGTCCATGAGTTTAAGGACCCCACAGTCCATAGTTAGTTTTAAGACATCTCGGTCAAGGTTAAGGACCTCATAGTCCATGAGTTTAAGGACCCCACAGTCCATGTCAATGTGTGGTCATCGGGACCCGTCACCTCTTTGAAGACGTTGGGGAATTACAACGCCAAGTATCAAAGGAGTGAAGAGATGTACCCTTGAGCCGGGGTGGATTAAATAGTCTTTGGCCCAATTTGGGATCAAGACCAATTAATTATGTTATGAGCCCATTAGCCCAGTTAAGTCTGAATTGAGGACTTATGGCCATCTTGGGCTAAGTCCAATCATGTTTGGAATATTGGATTCCTGTTGGTCCATTGAAGGAGAGGCTTTGCCTCTGGCCATTTAGCCAATTGGGCCAATGCCTAGTTTTAAACACTAAAGGCCAATCAGTGTTGAACACTGGGAATGAGATTGACAAGTTAGTATTTAACACTAAAAGATAGTTGGTGTTAAACACCAGCAACATGGCTTTCAAATTAGTGTTAAACACTAAAACAGATCAGTGTTAAACACTGGCAACAGAGATCTTAAATTAGTGTTAAACACTAAGGTAATCAGTGTTGAACACTGCAAATAAAGTTCTTTGATTAGTGTTGAACACTAAGGCCAAACAGTGTTTTAACACTGGATTCAGGGGTTCCAATTTAGCATTAGACGCTAAGGCAAGACGGGTCACGTGGTAGCACGTGTGGGCGCCCTCCCTTCATTTGTTCTGCTGAGAATATCTCATCTTTTGGAGCATCACGTGCCATCACGTGACGGGTGTTTAAATGGAGTATGTTAAAGTCTCTGCCAAGGGTCACGTGGGTCACGTGAGGCACTGCCTCAAAAGGGCTTTTCTGTAGATCTTTTTGGGGGTCACGTGGTGACACGTGACCCTGCCTCTATGTATGTTTTTTAGAAGATCTGTTAATTCCTTTCAGGAATTAAATTCCTCGTAGGGTTGAACCCTGACAATAATTTCAGAGGAATTAAATTCCTACTTCCTTTTGAAGATTTATATTCTGGGATAGAGTCGAACTCTGAATTTTCTGTAGGAATTAAATTCCTCATATACGTGAAGAACTGAATAGGGTTAAACCCTAATAAAAGCTTTAAGGAATTAAACTCCCACTCTCTGTTAAAGAATTATTCTGGGGAATGAGATTAAGGGAATTAAATTCTTGTTGTTTTAACAGAACTAAGTTCTTAACTATGGTTAAACCCTGATTCTGTTCATTCTGAAGGAATTAAATTCCCATAACACAGGGTCAAACCCTAATTTTATTTTAAAGGAATTAAATTCCTATAGTTCTGTGAGAATTAAATTCTCGTGCTTCCATTCCCTCTCTATGCTTTGGATCTGCATGGCAGGATCTCAACCCATTGAGAATTAAATTCTCAACTCAAGGGGAGATGTGTACTTTACAGATCCTCCACCAAGGCGAGAACTATGTTCTTCTGTTTTTATATCAGAGTTAAACTCTGTTGAGAATTAAATTTTCTTTTCCTTTCAAAAGGCCTTCCCTTTCTTACCTAGGGTTTTCTTTTACAGAAGATCCAAATTTCTCCAAAGTATCAAGGCTCCCCTCTCTTTTTCTCGATCCCTTTTTTTTTCATCTCTCTCCCTTTGCTCCTATTTATAGGAGAAGCAGCCGAATCAATTAGTTTTGGTGAATCTTTCATTGAGAGATTTGATTTGTATTCACCATTCGTTTTGGACCTTTGGATTATTAGGTGAATTTTATTCACCATTGGATTTTAAATCAAGAGATTTTCCTTTGTTATTTCGGTTAGATTATAAGGGGAAATCTTTCCAAATTCGAGATTTTTCCATAGATAGATGATGTTTAATCACCCTTTAAATCTTTAATTTAATCGGTTGCTTATAATCTTTTTCCTTTGGAAAGATTTGAGTGATCCCTCCTCAGAATTTGATTCTGTTAAAAGATAGGCTTTGAAAGCCGGTCATGTGTGGCCACGTGACCCCTGGTCACGTGACCTCCTTGGAACGAGCCCTCTTCTTCTTTTGCACTCTGCCTTCTGGTCGCTGCTTAGCTGTCACGTGCCACCACGTGACCCCTGGTCACGTGTGAGCACGTGACCCTCGTATGGAGCCTTTTTCTTGATTCAATCAGGGAATTGAGTCTGCCGCTTTTGAGTGTCACGTGCCAACACGTGACCCTGGTCACGTGGGAACACGTGACCCTTTCTGAAGCCCTTTTCTTTGATGTAGTTGGGAAACTGAATTTGCCTTGCCGATGCTTTTAGATGTCACGTGCCAACACGTGACTGCTGGTCACGTATAAGCACGTGACCCTTTTCTGAAGCCTTTTCCGTAGGCTTTCCTAATTTTAAATCAGGAAATAAATGCCCCCACAGCGTTGTTCTCACGTATCCGTACGTGAGTGCAATGCTGTCACCTTTTGTGACCGTTGGATTCCTCTAGGGATTTGGGGGAGATGAAACGTTTCCATCACCTCCTATAAATATTGGGGCCGTTTCAGCGACGCCTTCACTTTGTTCATCTTCTGCCTTGCAAACTTTTTCTGAGAATTTAATTCTCTTCTTCCAGAGCTTAGTTCTCTGTGTTGAAACAATCTTCAGAGTTTAACTCTGTTCAAGTGACCCTTTTCCTCAGGTAATGTTCTTGGACAAACAGCGAACTTCCACATTCCTTTGGATTTTAAATCCAAAACAAGGGTTTTTACTCTTTTTCAACAAGGAACCCATTTTTCTTCAAGTTTTTCCATAAGAACAGGAAACCACATAACCTTCGAACTGTAGATCTCTTAGGGTTTAGATGATCTTTGGGGAGATGATGATGGCGTTTCAACTCCATGGAATTTAATTCCATCCAAAAATGTTTCTGGGAATTTAATTCCCTTCTCTTAATAAGGAATTTAATTCCAATGAAGAACTCAGTTTCTTCATACGGAGGCTTCTTGGGGTCTCTCGACCCGAGGTTGTCCTTCTGCAATTAATGAAACATGAGCTTTGTAATGATGTCTTCTGTGGGAATTTAATTCCTTTGATCTTGTTGGATCCGTTGTAAAGCCCGAGACAGATCCTGTTGGGGGAATGTGTAGGGTTACCATTCTTTATTTAATGAGGATATTCCCTTTGTTTTATTGTAACTATTTGGTCTCATTATTAATGAGCCGTCATCCTGATTCTGTGGGGCCCATGTGTTTTGTAGCCAATGGTCCCAGAAAAATCTGTTGTTGCTTTCTTTAACTAGTCTTCATGTTCATGCATGGATATATATCGCTGACTTTGCTTTTAACGGTCTTCTTTTATTGGATTTCAGGTGCGATGGCTTCTGTTCCGTGCTTTCCCTTTTCTCGCTCGGAGGCTGCTTTTCCTCAGTCACCATCTGATGAGGAAGCGATGGCGATGATCCGGGCCCATGACCCGAACTGCACCAACCTTCTTCAATGGGGATCTTGGTATAGTCAGATTATTCAGGGTCGCCGGAGTTTTCTTTGCGCGGTACCGACGGAGCCCACTTTCCCATTCTTACCGATGGACCCTCCGAGAACGGTTTTTGCTGTGGAAATGCCCAACTGGACTCCAACGGGGAGGCTCGAGCCTTCAACGACCGGTATTCCGAACCATCTGATCCCGGCCATAGACATCTTGGGGCGGCGTATTTTCCACGGTGAGGCCCACCCGTGGGGGCAAATTTATAAGATAGGGCTCACTCCTCGACACCCTACGGGCTACCTTCTCTGGGCTCGCTACATCCTTTCTGCCCATCGTGCGCGGCTACAGAAAGTCGGGCTTTATCAGGCAATATACGCATCACTCTTCCATTATAAGTCCCCGCATGTCTGGTGGGTTAAGGCATTTTTGAACCAATGGAATCTTCCCACCAACACTTTCATTCTAGGAGATCGCGAGGTCTCGATCTCTCTAGCAGAATTCTATGACATTTCGGGGTTGCCAATCAGGGGTAGTTTGTATGAGGAGTTGCTGCCTTCTGACGAGTACATTTTTGAACCTGAGCCCGCCCCAGTTGACGGCCTGTCTGCTGATAATGCCGTCCGCCACAAGCGTCCCAGTTTAATCAAGGCGCTAGGTATCTTCGACCGATTATTCACCGAATCCGAAGAGCAGGGTGTTACTTTCAAGAGCTTCATTGCTCGTTTCCTTCGCGAGGACGCCTTATCGAAGACAGCTCCGAAGTTTGCCAATATTGGAGACCCCTTTGGGTTCGGTCCGAAGAAGCTGCCGACCACTGAATCGGATTTACCTCAGTACTACATCCCTATTATGTCGCCGACATCTTTTGAATCCATTGCTGTTCCAGGCATGGACGAGGAGACGTTCTTCGTAGGGTTTGTTAGTGTCTGGCTCAGTTGGTTCGTTATTCCCATGCATCGTCGCTTCATGAGAGCCTCGGTCATCTACCCGGCTCATCGTATTGCTGAGGGGACGCGGTTGGCCATCGGCATCCCGGCCTTGGCGCACCTTTATCATGGATTGGGCACCGCAGCTAATACCTCTACACCCGGCGTGGATGTAGTGAACTTTTCGCTTCATTATTTCACGTCCTGGGTTGAAATGCATGTGCTGGGTGCTTTCGCTATGCATCAGAGGCCCGCGTTTTACGACGCCTATCCCTTCCCGCGACTTATGCGATTGGTGGGCGCTTCTGCCGCTGACCCGACTCAATTCGGGGCTATTCGGGTGCTGATTTCTCCTCACGCCGCCGCTGGCGGGCTGGTTTTTAATGATCGGGTCTTGTCTACTCCCTCAGGTCCAGTTCAACAACTCTGGGACCAGTCGAAAGACAACGCACCTTCTTTGAAGCCCCGGGAGGCCGCACATTTGTATACAATTAGACCAGGCTACTTGGTGTTTCGCCAGGACAGTGCAGCTCTTTTCATGCGGTACAATCCGCATCGATTCGCCCGACAGCTTGGGTACGACCAGGGTGTTCCTTTCGAGGCTTTTATAGTCGCTCCGATCCCTTCGCTCGATGCCGTTCGCGATGCCGCTCATCATTTCATGAGGCTAAACACTGGCTCCCGTTTCATGGTCCCTGAAGCTGAGTACATGCCCCGGTGCGTGGGTGCGTTTACGGGTTGGTATCTTCATCGGATCAGCCCAATTATTCTTGAAGAGAGAAGGGTGCTTCTTGGTCACGATGCCCCTCCTCAGGTTCCGGGGGCTAAGCTGCGACCGAGGGTTCCGGTCCGCTTCCCTCTGAGGGAGATTGGCACCGCGCTCATTCCGGGGGAGTCAGGGGTAGACCTTACTCCAACAGCTGGTATGCCCTTGGGTTCCCGATCGCGAGGTAGACGGGCCCCAGTAGTAGCACCCCTGCCTGTGGCGGCACCGCCCCCTGTGGCGTCGACAATGGCGATGTCATCCTCGGTTGTGGCATCGAGCGAGAGTAATAGGGATGAGGGCGCCGAGGGCGATGTGGGCCGGCGCCGCCCTAAGGCTTCGCAAGAGAGGAAGCGGTCATTCTCAGCGACCGGCTCTGGGTCTAAACGGCGGAGGAAAGCGGCCACCAACCTGCTCGATTCTTTGGCGGAGTCTGAGCCTATTCTTGAAGATGAACCATTGGCCCTGCAAGAGTCAGACGCTGGACTTCTCTTCCCGAGTTCGGCTGATGAGGAGGCCGCACAGTTGGCTGAGGCCATACGGCGTTCAAAAGACGCGTCTCATAATGCCAAGGTTCCGAAGAAGTCTTATCCCGCTGTAATTTTTTACGAAGACCCTTCGTGGATTCGGCGGCGATTTATCGGTCCTTTGGAGGAATGGGGGGAAAGGGCTTTGAAGCAGGCCGCTTCAGAAGACGCACCGGACGCACTTTCTTTATGGACCGGTGGTCATGAGTCTACCCTTGAACCCCGGAGAGCCCACCTCCTTGAGAAGGAGCAGCGGCTTGAAGAAGCCATATTGAGGGCTTCTTTGCGTATAGGTACGTTGTGCTTCTTTTGTAGTCTTTCCGATTATTCATGCCCGTGCATATGTATCATTATTCTTATTCGAATCGTGCAGAATCTTCAACGCTGGGGGAGCTCTCTACGGGCCTATTAAAGCTAAAGCCCGCCGAAATTCTCAATGAAGCCTTGCTTGATGTGGAGGGGGCTGATGAGGCTGCTCCTCTCATGGTAGAGCCTCCAGCGGCTGTTCTCGATCAGGGAGCGCTTTCCCCTTTGGGGGAAGCTCCTTTGGAGGTCGCCGCCCTAATGACCCTTACTGAGAGCGGCTCAGAGGCTGGAAGAGAGGTAGTCGGGACTACTCTTCCTTTGTTGAATCCTGATGTTACGGTGGAGACCGTTGAAGCTGCTATCCCCCCGGCTCAGAATGGGAGGAGCGTTGAAGGTAACCCTCTGCGTTTTAATTTAGCAACCCTTTCATAGTCTAAACTCTTTTATCTTTCCCAGAATTGCGCGATCTGGCAGCCACTATCGCTGATCTGTCGCCTCGACAGTCATTTCAGCGTTTATTGGAGATGGCAGCTCCGCAGGCGATCTCCCCTCAGCGTATTGTTCTTTCCTCCGGGCAAGGTTAGTGTCATTCACCAATTTTTCTTTTACCATAGCATTGTTACTATTTAGCGAAATGACGTTGATGTCTCTTATAGTTTTGGAAGCTGACGATGAGGTCGAGGTCGTTGAAGGGCCAGGGGTACCTTCAGCTCCTACTTGCATGGCTGTCGGTGAGTGACATTTTATTATAATCCCGTTCATTCTGTGCTTAAGAATTTTACTAACATTTGTCAAATTTGAACAGCCCTGCCAGTCTCCATGGCTTTGGAATCGCGCATCGTGATGTCGCCCGGCCCTTATGCTTTGCGGGCTTCAGAACTCTTGGCCCAATTGAGCCTTGTCTCCCTATCATCTTTCGTCGAGGAGCTCCGTGCTGGTAGCGCGACCACAGCCGAAGCGTTTGCCGCTGAAGCTAACGGCTCTCTTCCTTTTCTCGCCACCTATCATAGCGAGGAGGTGGTACGGGTCTGGGTGGAGTTCTGTAGGAAGGTGGAGGCTTGTTTGCACGCTCTCGAATGTTCTCGCCTTTCCTCGGAAGCCGTGGCTGCAAAAGCGGAGTTGCGGGGTCTGATAGCACGATGTGCGGCCAACATGACGTCATGCGAGAAGAGGCTTGGCCGCAAATTCTTGGAGAGGGAGTTGGCTTCTAAGGCGCTGAGCGAGCTTCAGGCCAGCCTCACAGCCAAAGCCAACAAAGCATACGAACTCTGGCGGGTGCATCAGGAGTCCATAAAAGAGGTGGTGGCTCTCGATAAAGCTGCCACGTTCACTCGTGAGAAGGTCGAGGCTCATAAAGCCACCGAGAAAGAGCTCGAGGCTCGGCTTGCTTCGTATCAGGCTCAGCAAGCTCAGGCGAAGGCTCGTCTTCTGGAGATCTTGCGTCATGAAGCCGTGGCTCAGCAACAAAACGATGAGCTGGTAAAATTACTACACCGCCCACCAGCTTGAGGACTTGTATCTTTTCCCCTTTTTTGTACATACTCATGGATGAGAGTATCTTTCTTTTTTGTTTCTTTCATGAATTGTACTTTGTATCCATTTTGGTTTATGATTAAAAGATACATTTTTCTTCTCAATGGTGTGTCCCCTTTTTATTGAATGTATTCTGCGGATATTCTATCTTGATCTCCTGCAGGACAGCGATGACTCAGGATTCAGGGTTAAGATCTGCTTCCTAAGACTTTTGCATTTTATGAGCCACGAGGGTCTCATAAAGAGTTTTTCTCCCTACAGGTCGAGAGGATCCCATAGGTGTAAGTTCTTCTTAAGAATCGTGAGGATTCTTAAGCGGGTTTTCCCTTGAGAATCGTAAGGATCCCACAAGAGAGTTTTTCTTCCTTACAGGTCGTGAGGACCTGCAAGTGTTGGATGTGGTCACCCTTATCCGTGTTTCGCGGGGTCAGGGGCTGCTCCAGGTATCGTAGTTTAAAGACATCGCGGTCAAGGTTAAGGACCTCATAGTCCGTGGATTTAAGGACTCCACAGTCCGATGTTAGTTTTAAGACATCACGGTCAAGGTTAAGGACTTCATAGTCCGTGGATTTAGGGACTCCACAGTCCGATTTTAGTTTTAAGACATCATGGTCAAGGTTAAGGACCTCATAGTCCGTGGATTTAAGGACTCCACAGTCCGATGTTAGTTTTAAGACATCACGGTCAAGGTTAAGGACCTCATAGTCCGTGGATTTAGGGACTCCACAGTCCGATGTTAGGTTGCAGGGACCCGTCACCTCTTTGAAGACGTTGAGGAATTACAGCGTCAAGTATCAAAGGAGTGAAGAGATGTACCCTTAAACCAAGGCAGAATCCGTAGGGAATCGGGGTGATTGATCGTTAGTTTTAAGACATCACGGTCGAGGTTAAGGACATCATAGTCCGTGGATTTTAAGAACTCCACAGTCCGGTATTTGCTCTGGATGCTTCACACGGGTTCACTGCCGTGCTTGGCGAGGACCAGGCTCCGCTCTGGGCATTTTCCGCGGGGTCAAAGAGTGACGTTATCCGCGTTCCACGTAACCAGGAATTTTGCACTAGATGCTTCACACGGGTTCACTGCCGTGCTCGGCGAGGACTAGGCTCCGCTCTGGATGCTTCACACGGGTTCACTGCCGTGCTCTGCGAGGACCAGGATCCGCTCTGGACGTTTTCCACGGGGTCAAAGAGTGACGTTATCCGCGTTCCACGTAACCAGGGATTTTGCACTAGATGCTTCACACGGGTTCACTGCCGTGCTCGGCGAGGACTAGGCTCCGCTCTGGATGCTTCATACGGGTTCACTGCCGTGCTCTGCGAGGACCAGGATCCGCTCTGGACGTTTTCCATGGGGTCAAAGAGTGACGTTATCCGCGTTCCACGTAACCAGGAATTTTGCACTAGATGCTTCACACGGGTTCACTGCCGTGCTCGGCGAGGACTAGGCTCCACTCTGGATGCTTCACACGGGTTCACTGCCGTGCTCCGCGAGGACCAGGATCCGCTCTGGACGTTTTCCACGGGGTCAAAGAGTGACGTTATCCGCGTTCCACGTAACCAGGAATTTTGCACTAGATGCTTCACACGGGTTCACTGCCGTGCTCGGCGAGGACTAGGCTCCGCTCTGGATGCTTCACACGGGTTCACTGCCGTGCTCCGTGAGGACCAGGATCCGCTCTGGACGTTTTCCACGGGGTCAAAGAGTGACGTTATCCGCGTTCCACGTAACCAGGAATTTTGTTGATCGTATCCGCATTTCACGGGATGGAGGTTTGACTGTTGGCGATATGTATACCACCGAGCCATGGAACTGGGAGTTGCCGCTGTTCCGCTTAGCTTAGAGTTGTGTCCGTTGTTATGAGACGAGTGTTGAAACTATCTCCAGGTCTCCTTTGGCCCGTTGAGACTTGGTTTCTTCTTCTGATGAAACCTGGGGGAGACGTATGATCCTTTTTTGTTTACGCCCTTGGATTGTGTACAGGGTGTGATGGAACATCACCTGTAGGGCATAAATTGAAACCTTTTTTTTTATCTTTTATTTCATTTTCCGCGATGCTCTATCATTTCAGCTTTTATATCGCGGAGGTCGCGATTGCCCCATCATTTCGGCTATTTTTCGCGGTGCCCAATCATTTCGGCTATTTATTTATTTTCTGCTCGCTGCTTTTTATTGCGAGTTGCCCCATCATTTCAGCTATTTTTCATGCATACATTTTTACTTGCTGCTTTTTATTGCAAGTTGCCCCATCATTTCGGCTATTTCGCATGCATGCGTGGCTTGCTAGCTTTTTCGCCGCAAGCTTGGATTTTAGACACCGATTTCAGCATCAGCACCGCTACAACTGGGATGTTGCCAGGAGTGAATCATCATTTGCCTATGTCGATGTTGAACAAAGGTGGCTTAGTAAACAGGGTTAAGGGTCCTGTCGACCAAGGTTTTTGACTTCATGAGCCGTAAGGGTCTCACAAAGGTATTTCTCCCTACAAGTCGTGAGGATCTTGCAGATGTATTTTCTCCTTAGGGATCGTGAGGATCCCTAAGTGTATATTCCTCTGTAAGTCGTAAGGATCCTACAAGAGGGTTTTCTCCTTATAAGTCGAGAGGAATTATAAGGGTTGTTCACCATATGGACATGTCCCTAGTCACGGGTGTGACTTTGCTGGGGAAATGTTTATCCGCGCCCGTGGATTGTATACAAGGGTCAGTATTGAGCCACTTGTAGGGCAATATCGAAGGTTGTGGGGGATTTGCTTAAGAACAGGTTTAGGTTTCTGTAACTTAAGACTTTCAAGTCTTATGAACCGTGAGGGTCCCATAAGAGAATTCTCCTTACGAGTCGTAAGGATCTCGCAAGTGTATTTTCTCTTTAGGAATCGTGAGGATCCCTAAGTGTGTCTTTCCCTTGTGAGTCGTAAGGATCCCACGCGGGTGGTTTCTCCTTACAAGGTCGAGAGAATCTTGTAAGTGTCTTTTAACGAGGTTGTGCCCTTTCGGGTTTTCACAAACACTCGCCGGTAGTCCTGCTGTTTTTACTCACGGAGCCCTTTCGGGTTTTCATCCGTGCCCCTTTTGCTTATGGACAAACCGTTTTTTTTCTTTTTTTTTCTTTTTTTTTACAAGGTCGCGCCCTTTCGGGTTTTCACGAACACTTGCCGGTAGCCCTGCTGTTTTTACTCACGGAGCCCTTTCGGGTTTTCATCCGTGCCCATTTTGCTTATGGACATACCGTTTTTTATTTTATTTTATTTTTTTATTTATATATTTTTTCTTTCTCTTTTTTTTTATCTCGTCAGCCTAAGGATGCTGCGGTAGTAGTTTAAGGACGTTTCGGTCCGTCGTTAGTTTAGGGACGTTTCGGTCCGTCGTTAGTTTAGGGACGTTTCGGTCCGTCGTTAGTTTAAGGACGTTTCGGTCCATCATTAGTTTACAGACGTTTCGGTCCATTCAGGGGAAGGCCGGCTACTGCTTATAAAGTCTGAGCTTATGAGGATAGCGAGCGGACATAGTCGTCGTCATCTATCATTGACCCAGGCTGTGGCTCATTAAGCATAGTATTTCTTTAAGAAGCGGCCGTTTATTGGCCTGAAAGGCCTTTCACCGTGCATGTCCATGAGTAGATAGGCTCCACCCTGGTAGAATTTGTCTATGACGTACGGGCCTTCATAGTTCGGCTCAAATTTTCCCCGCTTGGCACGATTGGGGATCATAGGTCTTTTGACCACTAGTACGAGTTCGCCTTGGCGGAATGTCCTCGGCCTGGTCAATCTTTCGTACGAGCGCTTCATCTTTGCTTTGTAGGCCTCTAGATTTTGTTGTGCTATGAGTCGGGTTTCATCGAGGGCATCAAGCTCCTCGAGCCGAAGGTCAGCATTTTCTTCGTCCGTCAGCTCATAGTGGACTGCCACTCGTAGAGAGGGTAACTCTATCTCGAGGGGGAGCACTGCTTCCGTCCCAAATACCAACGCATACGGCATTGTGTTCGTGGCCGTCTTGAACGTAGTTCGATAGGCCCAAAGGGCCTCTTGCAGCCTCTCATGCCAGTCCCTCTTATTTCGGGACACAGTCTTTTTTATGATCTTTGTCAAGGTCTTGTCGAAGGCTTCGGCTAGACCATTAGCTCGCGGATTGTAAACTGAAGAATATCTCCAGTCTATATTGTGATGCTGCGCGAAGCGGCTAATTTTATGGATTCTGTAGGCTGGCCCGTTATCGGAGATAATTCGCCGTGGGGTTCCAAACCGATAGATGATGTGCGTCTTGAAGAAGTGGAGGATATTCTCCGTCTTCACATCCCTCAACGGTACTGCTTCCGCCCATTTGGAGAAGTAATCAGTCATCGCCAGGATGAAACGATGTCCCCTGGACGATGCTGGTTCAATGGGGCCGACTATGTCAGTCCCCCACATTTCGAATGGCCAGCTAGCCACCGTTGGATGTAGTGGATTCGGATGCTGGTGGATGAAATCCCCGTGGATTTGGCATGAGTGGCATTGCTTCGCATACTCGAGGCAGTCCTGGATCATCGTGGGCCAGTAGTAACCCATCCGTTTAATTTTCAACTTCATCTTTGGGCCCGCTTGGTGAGAACCGCAGAGTCCGTCATGAACCTCTTGAACGACTCTTTCTGCTTCGTCCGGTCCTAAACATCTTAGCCATAGAGAATCAAACGACCTCTTATACAGAGTATCATTGACGAAAGCGAAAGATAGAGCTCGTTTCATGAGCTGATGTCTTGAGGACGCTCCTTCAGGCACTCGGTGGGACTTAAAGTAGTCTATGAAGACTTCCCTCCAGTCCTCAGCCTTCTTACGGTCTTTTATTTGTAGGGTCGTCTGCTCAGTCGCTCCCTTTTCTTCGTATGATTCCGGAGATATTTCTGCCGGGGCGAGCACTCGACGGCTTTGCACCATGATTTTGACGTCATCGAGGTTCTCGTCAGCCAGTTCTTTAGCGAGCTTAGCCAGCGCATCTGCTTTGCTATTTTCCGCAAGTGGTATACTTTCTAAAGTGTAGGAGGGAATTTGGGTCAATAGTTGTTGCACCTTTTCGCCGTACTTCACCAGCTCCGGTTTGCACGTTTGGTAGTCACCATTTACTTGACTAACGACCAGTTGAGAATCCCCGTATATAAGGAGGTCTTCAATTCCCATGTCAATGGCGATCTCGAGGCCCGCTATCAAAGCTTCGTATTCGGCTTCATTGTTCGTCCTCGGTTCCGTTAAGGAGAAAGCAAAGCGCATTATCCCTCCTTGTGGGGTTACGAAGATAAGGCCTACTCCCGATTTGATTATGGGGGTACATTGTTTGCGCTTCTTCATGGAAGATGCCCCATCAAAATAGAGTTCCCATCGGGTATCACCGCCGCCGATTGCATCGAATGCATGCTCGTCCGGCAAATCACAGTTCAGAGGAGAACCGGCAGGTACTGGATGCTCAGCAAGGAAGTCGGCAATGGCCTGGCCTTTCACTGCCTTAAGAGGTCGATACGTTATCGAGAACTCCATCAGGAGTAGAGCCAATTTAGCGAGTCGACCCGTCAATATAGCCTTTGACATCAAATATTTAAGAGGGTCCACCTTCGAGATGAGACGGACTTCGTGCGCCAACGCATAGTGTCTGAGTTTTGTTATCACGAAGATTAACGCCAAGCAGTGTTTTTCAATGGGAGAGTAGTTGCTTTCTGCCCCCAGCAGAACTCGACTTAAGTAGTAGAGTGCTCTCTCTTTTCCTTGATCGTTCTCTTGTGCCCATAATGCGCCTAAGGAACCTTCGAGGGCGGTTGTATAAAGAATGAGGGGTTTTCCCTTGACCGGCGCAGCCAACACCGGAGGGTTCTGCAGGTACTGCTTGATCTCGTCTAGTGCACCTTGGCATTTGTGATCCCAAACGAATGGAGTTCTCTTCTTCATCAGGTGGCTGTAAGGACGGCACTTGCCTGAAAGATTGGCGATAAATCGCCGGATGTATGCGAGCTTCCCTTGGAGAGACCCCAACTGTTTGAGGGTTTTTGGCGGAGGCATTTCTATGATCGCCTTGATCTTAAATGGATCTATTTCGATACCTCGGTGTCGGATGATGAATCCCAGGAATTTACCCGAGGAGACTCCAAACGTGCATTTGAGGGGATTCATCTTCAAATTATATTGCCGAAGGCATTGAAATACAGTCTCCAGATGCTTTAAATGCTCTTCGTATGACATGCTCTTCACTACGAGGTCATCGATATAGCACTCGACGATGTCATGTATGAGATCGTCGAAGATCTTTGTCATGGCCCTTTGATAGGTAGCGCCGGCGTTCTTTAGACCAAAGGGCATAACCCTGTAGCAGAATATACCCAAAGGGGTTCGGAAAGCGGTGTGCTTCTGGTCTTCAGGATGCATCTTTATCTGATTGTATCCTGATGAACCGTCCATAAAGGAGAAAACCTCATGAGTGGACGTGTTGTCTATCATTAACTCGGTTACCGGTACTGGGAAATCGTCCTTCGGGCAAGCTTTATTGAGATCCCTGAAATCCACGCATATGCGTACCGTCCCATTTTTCTTCATTACCGGGATGATATTGACGATCCAGTCGGGATACTTGACTTCTTGGATAAATCCAGAATCGATCAGCTTCTTGACTTCGGCGTTGATGCTTATCTCAAGCTCGAGTCGCATCCTTCTCGGTGCCTGCTTGACTGGCTTGATATCTGGGGATATTGCCAATTTATGCACAGCAATCTCCGGATCCAATCCTGGCATCTCAGAGTAGTTCCACGCGAAGCAGTCTTTATGCTGTAGAAGCACGCTCTTTAACGCAGCCACCCTTTCTTCAGATAGCAGCTCGCTGACAAATGTCGGTCGCGGGTCATCTGCCGATCCCAACTCAATCTTCTTGAGGTTATCTGCAGTAGTATGTATGCCATCTTCCAGTTCTTTTGGAGCTGGCGGAAATTCTGAGACCACCTCATCATCGCTGTTCTCAAAGCACCAGGGAAGGTCATCCATGTTCTCGGGCTCTTCTTTTAAAATCGTAATCGTGTAACATGTGCGAATTCGCTTCCAGGACTGGGGTGGATCTGGTTCTGCTTTTGCGGCTTTGGGTTCGTGCTTTTGTGGCGGCGTTACCCTCCAGCCGTCGGATAAAGCGAATCTGCCCTGTTGGTACTGGTCCTCGACCCAGTTCTTGAAGGTGAAGCAGTCTTCGGTAGGATGTCCTATGGCTCGGTGATAAGAGCAATAGCTCAGATGAGAAGCCTTGTTAGCTTGCTCAGGGTGCTTAGACTCTGGAAGCGCGATCATTTGATGTTTTATAGCGAGCTCGAATAACCTCTCCGTCTTGTCTCGAGGGAAGGAATACGCTCGGCTTATCTTCTTCATGAGGGATAAATCTGGACCACGCAATGCCCGATCACACGACTCTCTAATCCCGCGTCGTTGTTGTTGGCTCCTCTTTCCGCTTCTTGATTTATTTTTGCCTCTCCGTCGGGCCTTTTGTACAACGGATTGACAGGGAGGAGCGTCCTTGTCTTTTGCGGCCTGTTGAAGCAGACGTTGCGTCCTGGCTTTCTCGTAGATGGCCATTTCGCGACTATGGTCGTCTTGAGATTTTTGACCCGCTTTCTTGATAAGCTTGTCCATTCGTTCTTCAAATGACGGACTCGGCACTTCGCTCACGGGATCTATTTTTGACGAGGGGTTGGCATTTCCTGACAGGGCGTCCTCTTCTTCATCAAAGGTATATATGGCGTAGCTACTGTGGGCCCGTTCCCGTTTTCCGGCTCTCACGTATCCAAGTCCAAGTGTTTCTATTTTCCCATTGGGCAATTTGCGTTGAGTCCCAGGGACATCCCAAATCCTGTTGTAGAACCGATCTTGTCGAACAGTCTGTTTTAAGGGTACTCCTTGGCGCTTCAATAGCCTCTTTAGTCCATTTGTGTAATATCTGGGCAAACGGATGGGTTGGAGCCTGTTGAGTGTAGCATCCGCGCCATGCCAGATCTCTTTCTCTATTTTCGACTCTGAGGATCGGTAGAATAGGATTACCTTCTCACCCTTTTGCCTGGGAGGGACGTAAAACGTTTGCAGGTCCTGCACATCGTAAACTTGAAGTGTGTCGAGCTCTTTGTAGTGTTCTCGCGGCACTATGGTGATTTGCAAACTCTGATCATCGCTAGGGGGTGCTTGTATTGACGGCCGATTGGAGAACACGGCATTAACCTCATCTTCCGAGTCACTTCCGAAGACCAACATGGGGGCGGACGTCCCCGGGTTGTTGCGTTGAGATGGCCCAGCATAAACTATCTCTTCCTCTTCTTCGGTATCGCTCCCGAAAACAGGGATGGCGGCGGCGGCCTTGTTCTCCGACTTGCGACACCTTTCTGTATCCTCGAAATCTGGCAAAAAGTACTTCGCATCTTCGTATTTGCGGACTTCGTTCACGGAAAATGGGTTCAGCTCACCTGTTACTGTATACTCGAAACCATCCTTAAAGTACTTCATACACTAATGTTGTGTAGAAGGGATGATGTTGTACTCGTGTAACCAAGGACGACCGAGCAAGGCGTTGTAGCAGGTCTTGACGTCAATGACATGGAATTTGATGTCTGTGACGAGTAGTCCAAAGCGTAATGTTAGTATCACGGATCCGAGAGTCCGTGACGATTGTGAATCGAAACCGGAGATGGTAATTTTGTCACGAGCAAGGTGTTGCACACTCATGCAAATTTCCTTTAACACCCGCACGTTAAGGAGATTGACGGAGGATCCATTATCCACTAGGATCTTGCCTATCTTGATATCATGGCAGTATCCAGAGACATATAGGGGACGGTTGTGGTCGCACGTCCCGAGAAGGAGGTCTTCGTCCCCGAAAGTGATGTCGGCCGTATGCACTTCCTCCAGTTCATCCTTCATCCTTTCAGTGGCGAGGAAGGCTTGGAATTGCTTAGGTTCTTGTAACGCCTTAATTAGTGAATCTCGCGCTTCTTTTGATAATAGGAGGGTATCGAGAATGCTAAGCTGAGAAGGTAGCTTCCTTAGGTGCGCTAGGATGTTATAGTCCACCTTACCCTTCCTGGGAGGGTCTTTGGCAGCCAGCTCTTTCATGACTTGGTCATCTAAAGTGATATCCTCAGTGACCTTTTCCTTTCCCTTATTTTTTCTATTTGCGGGCCCGAGATTCTTTTCCGGGAGCGTACGATTGCGCAGCTGAATGTTTTTGCATGCTTCTGGTTCTTCCTTTTTCCCTAAAACGGATTCTTTAAAGAGAGGGCCCAGAGCCATTTCTTCATCAGAGTCGCTCCCAAAGGTGAGAACTTGTAGCCCTCCGGCATTAACCATGTGACAGTTGCCAGTAGTTCTGTTGTGCCCGTTGACAGTACTTCTTCGTTCCCGACGAATCTTGCGTTTCATGCGCTTAAAATGTTGTCGATGAGCAACATATCCTCGCCACCATATCCTAAAGGCGTCGCACTCCTCCCTGGGGTGTGAAATTTTCCGATGATATGCGCAATAATCAGGGTGCCTCTCCGCCCCATCGAGCGTGTTTCCTTCCGAGGGTGGTAGCTTCATTCCCATTGACATGGCTTTAGCAAACCTTTTCCTCGTCTTGAATATCTTTTTGTCTGCCTCGGATGCCTTTCGATCTGGCGGGAGTACTTCAACTCTTTCGTTCAGTCGCCTGCATTTGGCTCCTTCCGATGCGGCCATCTCACGCTCCTGATCCGCTTTACTTTTTAGACGAATCTCGTCCAGAAAGGCATCGATCATTTCATCTGTTGGCCACACACGCTCTGATTCACGCTCTGTCCCCAGTTTCTTAGTGTCAGGAGTTTTCTCATCGTCGGCAAACGAGTGGGAGATTATGTTACAACTTGCCACATATCCCTCGGATTCGTCCGACGAGCTCTCTCCATCATCTTCCTCTTGAAAGATGTGGTTGAGGAACTCTTGCAGCGTGACAGGAGTTCGCGCCTTTTGATTATACTCTTCCAGCGCGTCGATTTGCTACTGCAAGTTCGTGTGCTCGTCTCCAGGCTTCACGGGCTTCTTGGATTTCTTCTTCTTTTTCTTCGAAGATTTTGACGGTTGGGCGTGAGTATTTGGGCCATCACCATGAGTCTTCGTAGTTGGGCGCGGCTTCAACATCCCTTCGATAATTTGAGGTTCAAGTGGGTCCTTCCATTCGATCGCAGGGCACGCATGAAGGTCCCTCAGCATTCTTTTGGTTTTAGTTGACAGCACGACCTCCCATGGAGCTTCTTCAATAAAGGCACAGGTTGCCCCCGGTGTATCTGCTTTCTTAGGAGTATGCGGCTGTGGTGGGTTCACCTTCCACTTTTCGGATAGTGCAAACTTCCCCTGGAGGTATTGATCTTCAATCCATCCTTTGAAGACGAAGCAACCCTCAATCGGATGACTTACCGTTTGATGGTAAGGGCAATAGTTAGGGTTATTCACCTCAGCGGGTTGTGGCGGTCGTCTTGGATTTGGTAGGTTTATAAGTCTATTGCGTACTGCCAGCTCGAATAACCGTTTCGTCTTGTCTCGTGGGAACGAGTAGGGACGCTTCATCTTCTCATTATAATACCGGCGTCTTTCTTCCAATTGATCCGCCAACTTCGGGGCGTTGGGTTGCTGCTGGGCATTCGCGACGAAGGTTGCCCTTCCTTTACCCTTGTCATTCCTAGGTTCCGACTTCGGGGGAGGTGGTCTATGACCCATCTGGTCCATCTGAGCCAACTTGTCGATTAAAGCTTGGAATGCGGTTGGCTTAAAGAACATCATAAACTGGGAGATAGTCGCGTGAGGGTCTAGGGTTCCCACGAACATGCCCACCGCCGGCGCTTCTTCAATGCGTTGCTCGCATTTCGACCACAAATTTCGCCAGCGTATAGCATACTGGACCCAAGTTTCGCCTGGTTTCACCCTGGCATTAATCAACGCCGTTATTGGAGTGCGTTCGCTGGCGCTCGCGAACCGCTGGGTGAATAGCAACTCCATTTCAGCGAACGTCTTGATAGAATCGTTCGGGAGTTCCGAATACCATTCGAACGCTGTTTCTGATAAGTTGCGCACGAATTGGCGAAGTAACAGTTTATCATCACCGCCGGTGTTACCGCAAAGGGCCCTGAACTGGGCAACATGTTGATGGGGATTGCCGGTCCCCTTATACACGTGGAATTTTGGTATTGTATAACCCGGCGGGTATTTGATTTGGTCATACCAGCTTGGATACGGCCGGCCCGTTTTTACGACTTGACCAGCTGCCTCAGTCGCGTGATGAACCCGGATTTGCTGGGCTATATAGTCGACCAAATCAGCCTTAGAGATTGTCTCCTCCTTGGCCGTTGAGAGGGCCGGTGGTGGATTTGACGTTTCTCCCCTGTCGTCTTCAAGGACGATCGGGGGATCCTCAGCGGGTGGGTCTTGTTGGATCATCATTCCTATCATATCTTGGAAGAGAAGGCCCATACGCTGTATGTTGGCTGCTTGTTCAGCAGCCTCTTTGTCCTTCTTCTCCAGTATTCGGCGAAGGAATTCGGCATCGGTTTCTTCCTCATGGTGTTCGTCCGAGGACGTTTCTGGGTTTTCTTTTAGCCCGATAAGTGCGGCCATAGCATTCATCATTTCCTGGAGCTTTTGCTGTTGCTCCTGAGCTTTGGTCACCGACCGTGTAAGCGGTCTATGACCTGTAGACGCACGGCTGTCTTCCTTTCCTGACGCCATGTATACGGTATGGACCATCATGCCCCCAAACTTAGGGCGTCTAGGCTTAGTGCCTTTAGCTGTCGTTGCAGGCTGGGGGATCTTCTCTGGCTTCCTCCTTTCATGAGCAGTGGGAGTTGAGGGGGTCGTTGAGGCGGGCACCCAAACAGCCTTTCGTGGTTTAGCCTGGTAACTGGCTTCCTGTTGGATTTTCAGCTTCTTGTGCTGGCGGGAGAAGTTTGGATCGATCATCGAGTCTCGGGCCTGCCGCCAAACCTTATAGATTTTGGAAGACTGCCGTTGAGGGGATCGGGGCTGTTCTGACTTTATTTCCGCAACCCTTTTTAGTGGGGGAGGAGACCTCTTTAGCACCGCAGTAGGAGAATTCCTTCGCACCTTATTTAGCATCTCGAAGCTGTTCCCAGTTGGAACAGCAGCATTAAATTCTGCCATCGGGGCTGGTGGAGTTAGCCCAGAGGGGGAGTTGCCCCCAGCCTTCCTTACTCGGTGCCAGTGGCGACGTCGAGCGTGTCGAGCGGACGGCGTTGGTTCAGCGGTGAGGATGGCTTCGTCTTGCCCCCTGCGTAGGTGGGGGGTCGCTGCTGGTGTTAACCTGTCAAAGACCGATGTCCTTTGGGTAGCAGGAGCTGGAGCTGGAGCCGTCAATCTCGTAAAGACTGACTTTTTGGCAGGGGAAGCCGTTTTGACGACTTTAGGAGCAGGGCCGGTCACTTTCTTGGAAGCAGCCTTCTCTGGGATTGTAGGCCCCATTGTGGGTCCACAGGAGTTCTGGCCCAATCTAGAGAAGACCGAGGCGCTGATGTTAGGCGACCCGTTGAGAAGGGCCGTGTCAGGGGTAAGACGATCAAAGACCGACTTCTTGGGAGCTTCCTCTGTCAGCACCGGCGCGGTGAAGCTTGTCGGTGGGAGCATAGTCCCAAAGAACAATCCTGTGGTGGCTCGAGTGACCTGTTCCACGGGCATTGCGAATAGCGAAGCAACTTGGGGTCCGTAGGCTATACCTCCTGGCGAGGTAGAGCGTTGGTCGCAATTGTAGTCCGAGCAGTTGGAGCATTTCACAGAAGTAAAAGCCATCGATTCTTTGCTTTCTGCAATAAGCAAGACGCAAAGTCTTAGTATCTTGAAACCCAAGGGCAACCATTAGCGAACCGCGATTGGTTCGCGAATCACGACACACGAAGTGTGGAGTGGAAAGAGGAAAAAGTCCTACCGGGCGTGCCAGAATCTGTTCCCCTCCGAATGGACGGCGCGACTGGGCCGTCTCGCCTGAGATTCGGGGCAGATGCTAATTGGTGCTATCCGTCCACCTCTTCGAAGATGCCAAGTTGATTTATGGCACCATGTATCGAAGGTTTGAACGGATGCGTCCGATGTAGTAGACTTCGTCAGATTCCCCCTCGTTTGAGGGGTTTTTTATTGTGGGGACGCTCTTCCGTGCTGGCGCAAGCCCCTGCAGTTAATTACGCTACCGCATTGCGGTAACCACTTTCTCTTTCTCCAGATGGTCACTTCGTGTCGTGTGTGTTTGTTTTGTGTTTTGTTGCCCGTGGATTGTATACGGAGACTGAGTTATGTCGTCGCCCGTAGGGCGTGGACTAGTCCAAATCCGTATTATCTTAGATTTGGGTTGGGGGTTTGGGTTTAAGGATACGTTAGCCTCATTTGAGCCTAAGATCGACTTAAACGTTTGTTAAGGATACGTTAGTCTAGTTTTTAAACTAAGATCAACTTAACGGGATCGTTTAGATCCGACAAGAGAGCAATAAAAGGGGGCTCTGTTGTTTAGTTTAGTGACGTTACGGTCGGTAGGTAGTTTAGGGACATTGCGGTCCATGGGTAGTTTAAGGACATTGCGGTCCATAGGTAGTTTAAGGACATTGCGGTCCGATGTTAGTTTTAAGACGTTGCGGTCAAGGTTAAGGACCTCATAGTCCGTGGATTTAAGGACTCCACAGTCCAAAGTTAGTTTTATGACATCTCGGTCAAGGTTAAGGACGTCATAGTCCATGGGTTTAAGGACTCCACAGTCCACAATTAGTTTTAAGACATCTCGGTCAAGGTTAAGGACTTCATAGTCCATGAGTTTAAGGACCCCACAGTCCATGTCAATGTGTGGTCATCGGGACCCGTCACCTCTTTGAAGACGTTGAGGAATTACAACTCCAAGTATCAAAGGAGTGAAGAGATGTACCCTTGAGCCGGGGTGGATTAAATAGTCTTTGGCCCAATTTGGGATCAAGACCAATTAATTATGTTATGAGCCCATTAGCCCAGTTAAGTCTGAATTGAGGACTTATGGCCATCTTGGGCTAAGTCCAATCATGTCTGGAATATTGGCTTCCTGTTGGTCCATTGAAGGAGAGGCTTTGCCTCTGGCCATTTAGCCAATTGGGCCAATGCCTAGTGTTAAACACTAAAGACCAATCAGTGTTGAACACTGGGAATGAGATTGACAAGTTAGTATTTAACACTAAAAGATAGTTGGTGTTAAACACCAGCAACAGGGCTTTCAAATTAGTGTTAAACACTAAAACAGATCAGTGTTAAACACTGGCAACATAGATCTCAAATTAGTGTTAAACACTAAGATAATCAGTGTTGAACACTGCAAATAAAGTTCTTTGATTAGTGTTGAACACTAAGGCCAAACAGTGTTTTAACACTGGATTCAGGGGTTCCAATTTAGCATTAGACTCTAAGGCAAGAGGGGTCACGTGGTAGCACGTGAGGGCGCCCTCCCTTCATTTGTTCTGCTGAGAATATCACATCTTTTGGAGCATCACGTGTCATCACGTGACGGGTGTTTAAATGGAGTATGTTAAAGCCTCTGCCAAGGGTCACGTGGGTCATGTGAGGCACTGCCTCAAAGGGGCTTTTCTGTAGATCTTTTTGGGGGTCACGTGGTGACACGTGACCCTGCCTCTATGTATGTTTTTTAGAAGATCTGTTAATCCCTTTCAGGAATTAAATTCCTCGTAGGGTTGAACCCTGACAATAATTTCAGAGGAATTAAATTCCTACTTCCTTTTGAAGATTTATATTCTGGGATAGAGTTGAACTCTGAATTTTCTGTAGGAATTAAATTCCTCATATACGTGAAGAACTGAATAGGGTTAAACTCTAATAAAAGCTTTAAGGAATTAAACTCCCACTCTCTGTTAAAGAATTATTCTGGGGAATGAGATTAAGGGAATTAAATTCCTGTTGTTTTAACAGAACTAAGTTCTTAACTAGGGTTAAACCCTAATTCTGTTCATTCTGAAGGAATTAAATTCCCATAACACAGGGTCAAACCCTAATTTTATTTTAAAAGAATTAAATTCCTATAGTTCTGTGAGAATTAAATTCTCGTGTTTCCATTCCCTCTTTATACTTTGGATCTGCATGGCAGGATCTCAACCCATTAAGAATTAAATTCTCAACTCAAGGGGAGATGTGCACTTTACAGATCCTCCACCAAAGAGAGAACTATGTTCTTCTGTTTTTATATCAGAGTTAAACTCTGTTGAGAATTAAATTTTCTTTTCCTTTCAAAAGGCCTTCCCTTTCTTACCTAGGGTTTTCTTTTGCAGAAGATCCAAATTTCTCCAAAGTATCAAGGCCCCCCTCTCTTTTTCTCGATCCCTTTTTTTTTCATCTCTCTCCCTCTGCTCCTATTTATAGGAGAAGCAGCCGAATCAATTAGTTTTGGTGAATCTTTCATTGAGAGATTTGATTTGTATTCACCATTCGTTTTGGACCTTTGGATTATTAGGTGAATTTTATTCACCATTGGATTTTAAATCCAGAGATTTTCCTTTGTTATTTCGGTTAGATTCTAAGGGGAAATCTTTCCAAATTCGAGATTTTTCCATAGATAGATGATGTTTAATCACCCTTTAAATCTTTAATTTAATCGGTTGCTTATAATCTTTTTCCTTTGGAAAGATTTGAGTGATCCCTCCTCAGAATTTGATTATGTTAAAAGATAGGCTTTGAAAGCCGGTCATGTGTGGCCACGTGACCCCTGGTCACGTGTGGGCACGTGACCTCCTTGGAACGAGCCCACTTCTTCTTTTGCGCTCTGCCTTCTGGTCGCTGCTTAGCTGTCACGTGCCACCACATGACCCCTGGTCACGTGTGAGCACGTGACCCCTGGTCACGTGTGAGCACGTGACCCTCGTCTGGAGCCTTTTTCTTGATTCAATCAGGGAATTGAGTCTGCCGCTTTTGAGTGTCACGTGCCAACACGTGACCCTGGTCACGTTGGAGCACGTGACCCTTTCTGAAGCCCTTTTCTTTGATGTAGTTGGAAAACTGAATTTTCCTTGCCGATGCTTTTAGATGTCACGTGCCAACACGTGACTGCTGGTCACGTGTAAGCACGTGACCCTTTTCTGAAGCCTTTTCCGTAGGCTTTCCTGATTTTAAATCAGGAAACAGACTAGTACTTATGATTTGTTGACCATAGTTAAGGTCATAGGTGCTAGGGGTAAAAACCTTTATCGGGAGTTTCAAGTGTTGAAATTTGCAATTAGATTGCATACCTTCTATATGATAGTTGGATCCCGATACCCACTGCGAGTAATTGTTGCTCCTGGGAGAGTTTTGCACTTTACAATTAGCCGATCAAGTAGGTGTCTAGAAAGGTGTCAACGGAGTTACGCCTCTGGGAAAACGAGGTTTACTGTAATTTGGTCCGTGCGAAAGCACGGGGAACCTCCCTCAAAGTACCGACACTGGCCTGGCTGAAAGATTAGTGAACTTGTAGAGTGTAATTAATCCCGGCTAGTCTTTCCTTTTAGGGTTTGAAGGAAGATTTGATAAAAACAGTGGGAGCCATCCTGATTAGATAAAATATATAACTAATTTAATCTTGCAAGAGCGCACGCAGAGTGTTTTCTTTTCTCTCTCTCCAGGTAGCGACCATATCACGCCTTAATC
Source organism: Agapanthus africanus (assembly GCA_030015575.1). Classification (NCBI taxonomy): domain Eukaryota; kingdom Viridiplantae; phylum Streptophyta; class Magnoliopsida; order Asparagales; family Amaryllidaceae; genus Agapanthus; species Agapanthus africanus. The sequence continues at coordinate 336,232,183 of JASDDO010000004.1, read as the reverse complement.
AAGATAATAATATGGATGCATTGACCGAACCCGCTTGTTATACTGAGCTGGGGAACGTTGGTCCCGCTCCCTGTCACGCCCCGCTTCCAAGAATACGCTAGATCGGGCACGTGACATAGCCAACCATGCTACCTGTGGGTAGGAAGTATCCATCCACAGTCACATTACGGCTGTAGAGATATCAAGAACAAGATAAAACTATCTAAAAACATGTCCATAATCCAGAATAACAGGAGTCAATAATAAATAAATGCGGAAGCAAATGATCCAATACGAATAACTGAAAAGTATGTCCCATAATGCGGGCTCACATCAGGAAATAAATGCAGGAAATAAATCTAACCACTACTGAACTCACAGTTCAGCCTGCTGGCTGAAGTACTCCTGCTCGGACTGCGACAGCGGTACAGAATCTGGGCCATGCAAAACCCAGACGTCAGCGCGTCATGTCAACAAGTAATGCAGTATGAACAATGTAACAGGCAATGCAAAATAAACATGAATAAAACGAGAGTAGCAATAATGTGAAACAAGCAGTGCAGGGTAGTGTGCAGTGGGTAACTAAACTGTTCTATCAGGTTTTCTATTCTAAAGTCTTTGAAATCAATTGATGAATCGTCGATGTAACTCAATAGTATCCCGTACGTGCCCGGGACCACGGTCAAGATCCTCGGGGCTGAATCCGAGACGTGCCGCTAGGCAGTAACAGGTAGCAGGATGGGCGAGTGATGTCAGCATCATCATTCCGAGGCTGGCCTAGCCCGTAAGACTGATCAGAACAGGTATCGAACTGTTGAGTTACAAGTCGGTTTCACCTTTGATTTTCCCATACCCCCAAGTTATGTATGTCGAGTCAGGTATTCAGTAATCAAGAACTAATGCCAACACAGGATCAGGTAAAAGCAGGTTTGTCTGGATAGACAACAGGAACGGTCCATGAGGACTACATGTCAGGTTTGTTGGCATTAGACACAAGATCAGGTAACGGGTCGGGTCATGGTACATCAGGTCAAGTCAACAGTATACGGTACCATGTCAGGTATATCAATATATACATGTGTAGCAATGTCAGGTCAAGATGTAAACAATATCGTGGGTGTTCTCGCAATCAGATATATAATCAAACATGGGTATTAACAACATGAGATAAGCAATGAATTACATAATAAGCAGTTTCATTCAAATTACAAGAGTGCAGTAAAACGATATAGCCGTTTAGTCATGTTAACAGGTTTAAGCACCCTTAGCGGTGCAATAATTTATGTAACGGTGTAATACAGTTATTTCAGGTTAAATGCATGCGAGTGTCCGAATGTAACAGAACTACAGGGATAAATGATACCAGCTGTTTTAACAGTAAAATGTGATTGAACAGGTAGATATGATTATTAGGTTCAATTTGCAAACTGTAGGTTCCATGTTTAACAGTAAAATGATATAATGCAATATTGTAACCGAAAATGGGAAACGATTATACCAAGTTAAATTTTTACAGGTTTAGGGTGTCAATACATATATGTAAATATTGTATAGCATGTAGCAAGGGGTGCCTGCCTCGACGGGCCGCGAACCGGGAAAAACGGAACGTAACGTCGGCGGGGAAACTCGCGACGTGCGCACGGTTCACGGATTGAACCCAAACAACGAACAATGGAACCACGCGGATCAGAGTACCTTGCTGGATCATCGGGATACGTCACCGGCACGGCCGGATTCCGGCGAGCACGTGAACAGTGAAAGAAACATCATTGTTTGAAACAAGAAAGCAAAGAAATACAAGGAAAATACAAGGAAAGGGGGAAGGAGGATCAGAGAGGGTGCTTACGGTGATCAGTAAAGGGGTCGATATCGTAGGTCGCGACGACAGTGCTCCGGCGGTGAACAGTGATCGCGGGGAAAAACTGCAGATTAAGAAAGCATTAGCCAAGAAGGAAGGAAGAAGGGCAAGAGGAGGGACGTATCTTACCGAGGGGCGTGCGAAGTCAGGGACAAGAGGACGAGGTCGTCGGCGGCGACAGACGGCGGTCCGACGGCGTGCAGGGACTGCGGGTGGCTGCAGCGGCGAGGCCAAGGTCGCGTGAGGATGCAGACGCACGGGGAAGGAGGACGAGGGTTGTGGTTGAGACGAGGAGGCGCGGGCGAGGGTGACGGTGGTGCCGGCGACGGGGTTGCGGCGGCGACGGGGGACGAGGCAGTGGCTATGGTTCGAGGCTCGTTGGGTTCTCAGGTTTCTCGTGAGGAAAAAAAGTGAGGAGGGAAAAGATTTTAAAAGGGAGAGAGAGAGAATGAAGTTAGAGAGAGAGAGAGATTTGAGAAATAGAGAGAGAGAGATAGACGCAAAATAGTGAGAGAGAGAGGGAGAGAGAGATGTAGGAATTAAGTGGGGCCCAGGGAAGATTTACAGCCTCGTGATTGGCTGAAGCCAAAGATGTAGAGGTTAAAAAAAATATTCAAAGGATTTAATTAACAGTAAAGTTAGTATAGTTAAAGAAATATATACGAAGGTTTTAAATTATTAAAATTTTGGGATTTTGGCGCCAAATAAAACATTTCCAAATCGCGCCCGGGTCGGGTCCAAAAATTTGAAATTGAAATAATAGGATTTTAAGCGGGTTCCAAATTTTAAAATTAAGTGTTTTATGATTAAAAAGCATACCCCCAAGACGGACACATGTACGCGCGCGTAGCCGTCCAAACTCGCCCGTTTCACTGAACGGGACGAGAACACACTGCACGGACACTACCACAAGGCTAGGGGTGTCTAGTAGGCCAAGATGGATATTTTTAATTTTATTTTAGATGCCAAAAATTGTTATATGCAGAAATGACTTTACCGGGTAAAATTTTACAGTAAGCCACAAACAAGCAAGACAAATGAAATGAGTACCACATTATGCTCAAACAGTAACTGGAAAACAGTAGCATTGGGCTCGGGTGTTACACTCCCACATATAATTGTTATAAGACAGAGTAGGAAATAGGGGAATACCAGAATTCCTATGCCGCCCAAACGAAGAAAGTGCATATGATGCATCTCCTTCGGGTGTGTTCATTATACAGAACTGTTGCTCAGTATCCTCTGCGTCCTGGGTATCTGATACCGGATCAGGATCCCAGATATGTAATCTGTTACAAAGGGCTACATGAAGGCATAGAACTGAGAACGGGTGATAAGTTTCATGAGACAGAAAACGGGGCAAGTGTTGCAGCCAAGTCTGTTGGTCACTGTCACCCTGTATTACCAGTACATTGATTCTGAACAAATGCTATTAGATACCAAACCTGATATACAAAATGATATCAGTCTCTTTAGAAGTAAAGAAATGATAAAATTTTGTATTGTTGGATAATGTTTTGAACATTTCCTATATCAAAAGTTGATCGGTTCAGGCACGTTATCTAAAAGCATTGATGTTCTAAATCAAACTACAGTTCTTAGTATACGGAACACACACAAGAGGAAGAGTTCAAAAATGAACGAATCCTTCTTGAGGCATTGTAGACTAGGTCATATCAATGCGACCCGACTGGCTGAAGTTATATTTTAGATGCATATTTAAATAAGTTTGAATTTACATCTTGTGAAACTTGCCAGTCATATCACAAAGATAAGATGACCATAGCTCTGTTTATTGGAAACAGAGAAAGAGTTAGTAAACTCTTGGGACTGATACATGATGATGTATGTAAGGTCCCCTGTCTACACATGCCAGGACCGATTCTTTGTACTTCACTACATTCTCTGATGATCTCTCAAGATCAGTCATATGTTCCTGTTGAAACATGAGTCCGAATCTTTTGAGATATTCACAGAATATAAGTTAGAAGTAGGGAATCAATACGGGTATAAGTATTATGTCCTATGATAAGATCAGGGAGGAGAATACTTGTGCATGGCATTCCTGGACTACTCTAAAGGAGAATGAGATTCTCTCTCAGTATTACTCCTCTGAATACACCACAGCACAGCGGTGTATCAGGGCGGAGCAATAGCACCCTATATGATATGGTGTGCTATATGATGAGTATCACTGAGTTACCTGTTTCTTTTTAAGGGGCTTATGCACTTGAGAAGCTGCATACCTATTGAATTGGGTTCAAATCAAAACAGTTGCCTACCGCTTCATATGTGATATGGAAAGGGAAGAGCCCATATCTTAAGTTTGTTAAGATTTGGGGTTGTCCAGCCTATCTCTAGAAAGAAAAATCCGGACAAGCTCGAGGCAAGATCTGTTATGTAGAACTGTAAATGTTCCAGCTATACAAACTGCAGCAGATGATTTGATAGAACTAAAGGATTCAATAGTCCCCAACGAACTTCAGCCTCTCCGCCGATCTAGTAGGGTTCCTCACCCACCTGAGAGATACTTCTGTTTCTCTATGACAGTGGGAGCGAGGATTGCGTCATGAGATGATGACCCAACTAGTTTCGAGCTGGCCATCAAGAGTGTGACTCTGTAAGAATGGCTGGATGCTTAGCGATCTGAGATGGAATCCTTATACACCAACAAAGTATGGACTTTGGTTGCTATATCTGAAGGGTTAAATCCCTATCAGGAGCAAGTATATCTTGAGAAAATTACTTGGTGTAGATGGAAAAGTTGAGACTTTCAAAGCTAGACTTATTAAAGGTTTTAGTCATCGACCAGGCTTGGATAATGATGAAACCTTTTCCATGTGGCTATGCTTTAGTCCATCCAGATCCTACTTGCCATTGCTACATACCATGACTACGATATCTGGTGGTTGGGTGCCATGACTACTTTTCTAAATAATGATTTAGAAGAGAATGTCTATAAGAACACAGCCAGAGGGCTTCGTAAATAGTGGGAGCAGCGGAAACGTGTGCAAGTTGCTTTACAGTAGAAAGCAGGCATCGCGGAGTTGAAACATCTGTTTTGATGTGGTAGTCAAAGAGTTTGACTTCATCAAAATGGTAGATGAACCTTGTATGTACAAAAGGGTAGTAGAGAGTAAGGTGGTGATCCTCGTATTGTATGTGGACAACATACTCTTGATAAGAAAAGAGTTTCATATGCTATGCACGGTCAATCTCCTCTTATCACATGGATTCTCCATATAGGATAAAGTTAATACCTCCTAAATCCTGGGATTCGGGTCTATGAGATAGATCTAAATGTATGTTAGGATTCTCACTAGCTGTAGTTAGATAGTATCAATCGATCCTGGGGAGAATCACTGGAAAGGTTCCAGGGTGATAAGGACGACTGAATGTCAGTCACAGGCATTGTCTTTACCCTCAGTGGAGGGACGGTATGTTGGAAAAGTTCCAAGCTATATACCGTGGCAGACTAGACGATAAAGGCTGGTGACATCGCTATTAAAGATACTACCAAAGAGGCAGTTTGGGTGTATAGTGGTTCATGAGATGAACTAGGTTCCTACCATTGTGTGACAATGGAAGTGTGGTTTTGGCCCAGGAACCCCGATCCCATTAGTGACCCAGACATATTCTGAGGTAGCATCACCTGATCATGGAGATAGTTGATCTCCAGGATGATCGAGGTTAGGAGAGTAGACTCAGAGGACAACACGGCGGATCCACTCACAAAGTCCTTTTCCTATAGAGAGACTTATATGGGATGGTTGAGTATGTGATACTGCAACCTCTGCTACAGATGGCCCTAGTGCAAGTGGGAGATTGTTAGTTATATGTATGCCCTAGAGGCCATTATTGTACATAGGATGTATATTGTAGTGGATGCTGGGACATATATAGGTATGACTTTCTTGCTCGACATGATAGTATGCTATCTGGTTGCTCTTTATCTTAACATGTATACTTTCTGTCTCTCTGTTACATGTTGATAAAGCCCTTAGGATGTGTACTCGACTTCCAGGACTGTGATGAAGATCATACTAGTGGGGCCTGGGTAGTCAATGAGTACATCCTTCATTGTTCCTAGTCGTGGGAATATCGAGACGGGGCATCGATATTCCAGAGTAGACTAGCGTATATCTTCTCGACCCATATGATGGGCGATGGATGATACCATATCCATTGGTGTTTGACATCAGAGATGTTGTGCGGGTGCTCAGTGGAGACTGGGTACACTGAACGGACTCGCCGAGAACTCCCAGATGGTATTATACCTCACGTCAGATGGCAGTTCTCTGGTGACACTGGTACAGCTTAGTCTGTTGACCCGAGATCGTCATAGAGTCTTGTGTGTCTCCCACTGTGCTTTGATTTCCACCCTACCACGGCTCTACTGAGTCGTGCAAACAGGTGGGTTTTGGGTACAGTCCCGATTCACATGGAGGCAATGAGCGATAGGATGGGATTCGACTCTCCCGGTATTGGGGGTTGATGTTGCGCTATGCTCGACTGGCCATAACAGGAAATCCCTGGCCAGGGTTGCAGTGATATACCGGTAAGAGTTATCAGTAGTTTCACGATTGTTATGGACCTCACGTCGGCATGACTTATTAAGCTATTGGTGTCTGACGTTTACCACCCCTAGGCGAGATATGCGACATATCAGACGATCAGATCGGACTGTACGGTAAGTGTTACTGGATGGATTCACAGTAGTGTGAGCGGGCTTGCTCGTCGATCTTCTGATTGCTCAATACCCGGGTGGCCGTTACGTTTAGCAGACCGCTTGCGGCTTGTGGGTGCTTGATATGATCATCATCTGCTGCCGGCGTATTGACGAGTCTTTAGAGTCCTACACAGAGGTTTCCTGGCTCAAGCGAAACGAAATAGGAGCGCATATGAGATATGTGCGGGACCGAGAATAATGCGTGTATGTGATACCGTATTCTATTCTCGCGATGAATGTATTGAATGGTTGTATGTGATATAACCTAGTTATCGAATCGAGGATTGATTCGATAAGTCGATACATTGGATATTAGTCGGTCATATGCGATATGACCGGATCGTTAAATCAAGTGTTGATTTAATGATTTAATGTATAATTATATATTTGATATATTACTTTGCATTAACTAATATTTGTTCACTTTAGATGGATTTTCTCACTTGAAGTGCACATTGTATATATGATATAGTTTTGTGCACTAGTTTGTATCATGTTTGATGATACATGCAAACTTGGGTATGTGTATGCTTTAAACCTTATTTAGGTTAATGGTTAGGGTTTTGTAATCTTTACTTATTTATTTATTCTTTTATTCTTTTATTTTGGCAAGAATAAAATGGTGGCTAACTTTGTTTCTTTCTTGAAACTTCATGAAGCTTTGAAGCTTTGACCATTTTGTCTCTTAGCCTTAACCTAACCATTAAACCTAACCCTAGTTTATTCTCTACACTTAACCATGGTTGCTATATGATAAGAATCACTTTATTTTCTATTTTCAATAATTCTTATCATATTCTTTTCTTTTTCTTCTTCTTCAAGATGAAGAAAACCTTTGCTACCTTCAATGGTGACTTGAGAAAAAGAGTGAGAAATCCAAATCCAAAGTGAACCCACTTCCCATTTCTTCATCCTCTACCACTTGCCATGTAGTATAGGGTGTTTTCTTCACAAGTTTTATGACTTGGTGAAGTTGGAGCTTGATCTTGAGTTGCCTCGACGTAGATCATCTTCGGCATCGAAGTCGACGACGTAGCTCGTCCATTTCTCCGATGAAGCCGACGCTAGAGTCCGGGATCCGATGATCGCAGCGAGGGGACATCTTCACGGAGCTAAGGAAGTGGAGGACCGGATCTACAGAGGTTGTAGTCACTTTCCTTTAGCAATAAAGTTGTTTACTTGCTTGCATCGCTTATCCTCTAGTTACGATCTTGCTTAGGGTTACTTGGCACATAGGAAAATTTTGAATTGGCCATGTTTGATCACTTGTAGAACCTCATGGGTGTGCCTAGGAACCCTACAGTGGTATCAGAGCCTAGCTAGAGCCTTAGGCGATGCGTAGACGAAACTAGAAACCCGATCGAACCCCGAAACCCTAGATTTCACCACTCTCTGTACTTTTTTGAAAATTGTGGAATTTTGTGAATTAAAAATATGCAGAAAAATAAGCAGGGTCTTATTTGAATTACTGTGAAAAACGAGGGCCTAATTCGATTAAACCGCCGCGGAACCGCGGCACGAGCCTGGCATGTGCGGCGGTTCCGCGGCCGTACGGTCTCCTCTTTCATTGAATTTTGCACAGTAATTCCTATATTTGAATGCTATATTTTCTGGGTATTTTTATTATGACTCAAGAGTTGAGTGTTCTGGGGTTGTATTGGGACTCGAAGATTCGATCGGATTATCAAACTTTGTCTATGTGTTTTTCCGGATAATTTTAGAATATGTTAAAAAGTTCGAGCGGATATAAATACCCACTTTTTCCCCTGCCGGGAAATTTCCAATTGTTAGACTTTTCCGTAGTTTAATGACGTTCTAAGTAGTGCAAGTAACGCGATGGTCCCTCTAGAAGACAACAAACCTTAACTCGATTATGTGACCGTCTTGAACTGCCCTTTGAACCTTAGGGTTTGGGGCAGTACGGCGTGCCACATGTGAGGCGTTGGCTTGACCCTTCTACGGCTGGACCGTTGGTACTGAGGCATGAACTGGATGTTTTTAAACTTATTTCATGTGTTGAGCTGTTTAGGAAAAACTTGGGTGTTCGATTGTTCGATCGGAAAGTTTAACATTTTCTATTTATCCGGAATGCGATACAACATTTGGAATTCATAAGTAGTTATGAGATAACTGTATGAATGTTATAAACATAGCACTTTAGTCTCACTTGATCGATTGCCACGGAATTTTGATGCGATCAAAAGTCCGTCGCAATCGCGTAGCATACGCGGATACTCGCCGGTAAACTTAATAGATAGCCATGCCCCATAGCCCCGACCAAGTGACTGTAGGAGAACCCCATCGCCGAAAGTATTCGTTCGGATGCTCGCGGCAGCGGTGTTCCGCCTTGGTGCACTTCGTTGACGGTATCGGGGGTGCGGCCGCCTACTAAAGTTTGCGACGAGCATTCAATCAGTTTTTCGGGAATCTTGTTGAATTGCCCAACTTGATATTGAAAAGTGTTTTCGATAATGAGACTAAAATGCGGGGTTTGTAATTGTTAGGCATGCGATGTCTAAGGAATTCATTGGTTTAGGCATGCGATGTCTAAAGAGGTTGCGGATTCCAACTGTTGTAGTTTTACACTTTCTTTTCTGTGACCGTAAGTGTAATATGTGATATCGCCAGTTTCGTTGCTATATGTCAACGACAATTGGGATGCGCATATTTACTTACGTTGATGACATGTGATGTTATGTGTTGCTGGATATGTTATATTGGATCGTCGTGTTTGAATAGCCGGGTTTTTTTTTATGTGAGATGAGTGTTTTTCATTTTCATTCATGTAAAAACTTGTATGTAATATTCTTTTATTGGGGCACTTCCACGTTGCGGAAGATGTCACCGTTGATGTATATTATTTACTTTTCCGCATTAGGATAGACCCAAGGAGGGGATCACAAGTAACTGGGTTCTAGGGTTCAGTGGGAGACCATCTCGAGGAGTCGAGTCCGGGTCTCCTAACCCTAGAATTGGTAGGGTTGCTTTCCGCTCTCGTAGGGGTCTAGGGGTGTGGGATTGGCTATTCATCACGACCGTGGAATCCGTGTTTTATACTTGCTCGTATTAAAAACACGGACGTCCTAGTATATCCAATATTTCATATGATATTTTCTGCTGCGTTATCTGTGATGTGATCATGTGATTTGTTCAGATAGATATAGTATATAGTATATATGATATATTATATAGACGTTGCTTATGTTTTACACCCGCGCTAGCCCTGTCCCGCTCTGCCGTTAGTTACCTAACCTAACGGTGCAGACGGGACATCGAGGCGAATGCGGATGGAATAAGCATACGTTATATTTATCTGTGATGTTTAGGTGGACTTAAATGATGGGATATTCATTAATGAGATTAATGAAAGAAAATAAACCTAAAAGATGTTGTGGAATCGAATTTCAAAATAAAACAGGTAGCTACAGTTCTTGCTTTGCATCGCGGTGTTCCTTGTAGAACATCCTGCACCTTATTCGATAAGGAAAGGGCCGAGATCCCTTCACCGAGAGTGACCCCTTTAGCAATAACTGGCAGATGCTACAACTCTCGGTTTGTTTTTGATTGCTTCTATAGTTTCTGCTTTGCACAGCGATATATATGATATATCCCGCACCTCATTCGACGAGGAAAGGGCCGACGATCCCTTCACCGGGAGTGACCCCTTTAGCAAAGCTAGAAAAGCCTCAAAAGCACTCCATTTAAAAACCATTTGATTCCGCAACGAGATCAAGCTCAGAGTGTTAAAGGTTTTCATAAAAACCATCTGCAACCCTCCGTCATTTTAGGAAGTAGAGTACTTAGTATTCGTGCTGTGTTTGTTAACTATAGTCAAGGCACAGTGTACGGTAGCTAAGTGATGTCTTCCTACACCGCATATGATGCGATTAGTTAGGACAGTCGCGTGACTTTGTTGACCTTAGTTAAGGGTCATGTGGGTGGGTCTAATTAATCACGAAATGACGGGTAGAACTTGACTAGTACTTATGATTTGTTGACCATAGTTAAGGTCATAGGTGCTAGGGGTAAAACCTTTATCGGGAGTTTCAAGTGTTGAAATTTGCAATGAGATTGCATACCTTCTATATGATAGTTGGATCCCCATACCCACTGCGAGTAATTGTTACTCCTGGGAGAGTTTTGCACTTTACAATTAGCCGATCAAGTAGGTGTCTAGAAAGGTGTCAACGGGGTTACGCCTCTGGGAAAACGAGGTTTACTGTAATTTGGTCCGTGCGAAAGCACGGGGAACCTCCCTCAAAGTACCGACACTGGCCTGGCTGAAAGATTAGCGAACTTGTAGAGTGTAATTAATCCCGGCTAGTCTTTCCTTTTAGGGTTTGAAGGAAGATTTGATAAAAACAGTTGGAGCCATCCTGATTAGATAAAATATATAACCAATCTAATCTTGCAAGAGCGCACGCAGAGTGTTTTCTTTTCTCTCTCTCCAGGTAGCGACCATATCACGCCTTAATCAAGATAATAATATGGATGCATTGACCGAACCCGCTTGTTATACTGAGCTGGGGAACGTTGGTCCCACTCCCTGTCACGCCCCGCTTCCAAGAATACGCTAGATTGGGCACGTGACATAGCCAACCATGCTACCTGTGGGTAGGAAGTATCCATCCACAGTCACATTACGGCTGTAGAGATATCAAGAACAAGATAAAACTATCTAAAAACATGTCCATAATCCAGAATAACAGGAGTCAATAATAAATAAATGCGGAAGCAAATGATCCAATACGAATAACTGAAAAGTATGTCCCATAATGCGGGCTCACATCAGGAAATAAATGCAGGAAATAAATCTAACCACTACTGAACTCACAGTTCAGCCTGCTGGCTGAAGTACTCCTGCTCGGACTGCGACAGCGGTACAGAATCTGGGCCATGCAAAACCCAGACGTCAGCGCGTCATGTCAACAAGTAATGCAGTATGAACAATGTAACAGGCAATGCAAAATAAACATGAATAAAACGAGAGTAGCAATAATGTGAAACAAGCAGTGCAGGGTAGTGTGCAATGGGTAACTAAACTGTTCTATCAGGTTTTCTATTCTAAAGTCTTTGAAATCAATTGATGAATCGTCGATGTAACTCAATAGTATCCCGTACGTGCCCGGGACCATGGTCAAGATCCTCGGGGCTGAATCCGAGACGTGCCGCTAGGCAGTACCAGGTAGCAGGATGGTCGAGTGATGTCAGCATCATCACTCCGGGGCTGGCCTAGCCCGTAAGACTGATCAGAACAGGTATCGAACTGTTGAGTTACAAGTCGGTTTCACCTTTGATTTCCCCATACCCCCAAGTTATGTATGTCGAGTCAGATATTCAGTAATCAAGAACTAATGCCAACACAGGATCAGGTAAAAGCAGGTTTGTCTGGATAGACAACAGGAACGGTCCATGAGGACTACATGTCAGGTTTGTTGGCATTAGACACAAGATCAGGTAACGGGTCGGGTCATGGTACATCAGGTCAAGTCAACAGTATACGGTACCATGTCAGGTATATCAATATATACATGTGTAGCAATGTCAGGTCAAGATGTAAACAATATCGTGGGTGTTCTCGCAATCAGATATATAATCAAACATGGGTATTAACAACATGAGATAAGCAGTGAATTACATAATAAGCAGTTTCATTCAAATTACAAGAGTGCAGTAAAACGATATAGCCGTTTAGTCATGTTAACAGGTTTAAGCACCCTTAGCGGTGCAATAATTTATGTAACGGTTCAATACAGTTATTTCAGGTTAAATGCATGCGAGTGTCCGAATGTAACAGAACTACATGGATAAATGATACCAGCTGTTTTAACAGTAAAATGTGATTGAACAGGTAGATATGATTATTAGGTTCAATTTGTAAACTGTAGGTTCCATGTTTAACAGTAAAATGATATAATGCAATATTGTAACCGAAAATGGGAAACGATTATACCAAGTTAAATTTTTACAGGTTTAGGGTGTCAATACATATATGTAAATATTGTATAGCATGTAGCAAGGGGTGCCTGCCTCGACGGGTCGCGAACCGGGAAAAACGGAACGTAACGTCGGCGGGGAAACTCGCGACGTGCGCACGGTTCACGGATTGAACCCAAACAACGAACAATGGAACCACACGGATCAGAGTACCTTGCTGGATCATCGGGATACGTCACCGGCATGGCCGGATTCCGGCGAGCACGTGAACAGTGAAAGAAACATCATGGTTTGAAACAAGAAAGCAAAGAAATACAAGGAAAATACAAGGAAAGGGGGAAGGAGGATCAGAGAGGGTGCTTATGGTGATCAGTAAAGGGGTCGATATCGTAGGTCACGACGACAGTGCTCCGGCGGTGAACAATGATCGCGGGGAAAAACTGCAGATTTAGAAAGCATTAGCCAAGAAGGAAGGAAGAAGGGCAAGAGGAGGGACGTATCTTACCGAGGGGCGTGCGAAGTCAGGGACAAGAGGACGGGGTCGTCGGCGGCGACAGACGGCGGTCCGACGGCGTGCAGGGACTGCGGGTGGCTGCAGCGGCGAGGCCAAGGTCGCGTGAGGATGCAGGGGCACGGGGAAGGAGGACGAGGGTTGTGGTTGAGACGAGGAGGCGCGGGCGAGGGTGACGGTGGTGCCGGCGACAGGGTTGCGGCGGCGACGGGGGACGAGGCGGTGGCTATGGTTCGAGGCTCGTTGGGTTCTCAGGTTTCTCGTGAGGAAAAAGAAAGTGAGGAGGGAAAAGATTTTAAAAAGGAGAGAGAGAGAATGAAGTTAGAGAGAGAGAGAGATTTGAGAAATAGAGAGAGAGAGAGATAGACGCAAAATAGTGAGAGAGAGAGGGAGAGAGAGACGTAGGAATTAAGTGGGGCCCAGGGAAGATTTACAGCCTCGTGATTGGCTGAAGCCAAAGATGTAGAGGTTAAAAAAAATATTCAAAGGATTTAATTAACAGTAAAGTTAGTATAGTTAAAGAAATATATACGAAGGTTTTAAATTATTAAAATTTTGGGATTTTGGCGCCAAATAAAACATTTCCAAATCGCGCCCGGGTCGGGTCCAAAAATTTGAAATTGAAATAATAGGATTTTAAGCGGGTTCCAAATTTTAAAATTAAGTGTTTTATGATTAAAAAGCATACCCCCAAGACGGACACATGTACGCGCGCGTAGCCGTCCAAACTCGCCCGTTTCACTGAACGGGACAAGAACACACTGCACGGACGCTACCACAAGGCTAGGGGTGTCTAGTAGGCCAAGATGGATATTTTTAATTTTATTTTAGATGCCAAAAATTGTTATATGCAGAAATGACTTTACCGGGTAAAATTTTACAGTAAGCCACAAACAAGCAAGACAAATGAAATGAGTACCACATTATGCTCAAACAGTAACTGGAAAACAGTAGCATTGGGCTCGGGTGTTACACTCCCACTTATAATTGTTATAAGACAGAGTAGGAAATAGGGAAATACCAGAATTCCTATGCCGCCCAAACGAAGAAAGTGCATATGATGCATCTCCTTCGGGTGTGTTCATTATACAGAACTGTTGCTCAGTATCCTCTGCGTCCTGGGTATCTGATACCGGATCAGGATCCCAGATATGTAATCTGTTACATAGGGCTACATGAAGGCATAGAACTGAGAACGGGTGATAAGTTTCATGAGACAGAAAACGGGGCAAGTGTTGCAGCCAAGTCTGTTGGTCACTGTCACCCTGTATTACCAGTACATTGATTCTGAACAAATACTATTAGATACCAAACCTGATATACAAAATGATATCAGTCTCTTTAGAAGTAAAGAAATGATAAAATTTTGTATTGTTGGATAATGTTTTGAACATTTCCTATATCAAAAGTTGATCGGTTCAGGCACGTTATCTAAAAGCATTGATGTTCTAAATCAAACTACAGTTCTTAGTATACGGAACACACACAAGAGGAAGAGTTCAAAAATGAACGAATCCTTCTTGAGGCATTGTAGACTAGGTCATATCAATGCGACCCGACTGGCTGAAGTTACATTTTAGATGCATATTTAAATCAGTTTGAATTTACATCTTGTGAAACTTGCCAGTCATGTCACAAAGATAAGATGACCATAGCTCTGTTTATTGGAAACAGAGAAAGAGTTAGTAAACTCTTGGGACTGATACATGATGATGTATGTAAGGTCCCCTGTCTACACATGCCAGGACCGATTCTTTGTACTTCACTACATTCTCTGATGATCTCTCAAGATTCAGTCATATGTTCCTGTTGAAACATGAGTCCGAACCTTTTGAGATATTCACAGAATATAAGTTAGAAGTAGGGAATCAATACGGGTATAAGTATTATGTCCTATGATAAGATCAGGGAGGAGAATACTTGTGCATGGCATTCCTGGACTACTCTAAAGGAGAATGAGATTCTCTCTCAGTATTACTCCTCTGAATACACCACAGCACAGCGGTGTATCAGGGCGGAGCAATAGCACCCTATATGATATGGTGTGCTCTATGATGAGTATCACTGAGTTACCTGTTTCTTTTTAAGGGGGTTATGCACTTGAGAAGCTGCATACCTATTGAATTGGGTTCAAATCAAAACAGTTGCCTACCGCTTCATATGTGATATGGAAAGGGAAGAGCCCATATCTTAAGTTTGTTAAGATTTGGGGTTGTCCAGCCTATCTCTAGAAAGAAAAATCCGGACAAGCTCGAGGCAAGATCTGTTATGTAGAACTGGAAATGTTCCAGCTATACAAACTGCAGCAGATGATTTGATAGAACTAAAGGATTCAATAGTCCCCAACGAACCTCAGCCTCTCCGCCGATCTAGTAGGGTTCCTCACCCACCTGAGAGATACTTCTGTTTCTCTATGACAGTGGGAGCGAGGATTACGTCATGAGATGATGACCCAACTAGTTTCGAGCTGGCCATCAAGAGTGTGACTCTGTAAGAATGGCTGGATGCTTAGCGATCTGAGATGGAATCCTTATACACCAACAAAGTATGGACTTTGGTTGCTATATCTGAAGGGTTAAATCCCCATCAGGAGCAAGTATATCTTGAGAAGATTACTTGGTGTAGATGGAAAAGTTGAGACTTTCAGAGCTAGACTTGTTAAAGGTTTTAGTCATCGACCAGGCTTGGATAATGATGAAACCTTTTCCATGTGGCTATGCTTAAGTCCATCCAGATCCTACTTGCCATTGCTACATACCATGACTACGATATCTGGTGGTTGGGTGCCATGACTACTTTTCTAAATAATGATTTAGAAGAGAACGTCTATAAGAACACAGCCAGAGGGCTTCGTAAATAGTGGGAGCAGCGGAAACGTATGCAAGTTGCTTTACAGTAGAAAGCAGGCATCTCGGAGTTGAAACATCTGTTTTGATGTGGTAGTCAAAGAGTTTGACTTCATCAAAATGGTAGATGAACCTTGTATGTACAAAAGGGTAGTAGAGAGTAAGGTGGTGATCCTCGTATTGTACGTGGACAACATACTCTTGATAAGAAAAGAGTTTCCTATGCTATGCACGGTCAATCTCCTCTTATCACATGGATTCTCCATATAGGATAAAGTTAATATGTCACGACCCAAAAAGGTACGTGATGGCCCTAATACTACGCAACGCCTCCAGACGTAACGCAGTAAAAGAAAGCCAAAACCCAGAAATCTAAACCATAAAAATACGGAAAAGATAATATAAAGTTTTGGAAACATTTGAATTCACAACCCAAATTCTTTAAAATAGTCCACATTTTCTGTAAAATTTTGGCAGCACCTCCTTTATAAAACCAGCCCCCAAAAAGGGCACAACATGAATATAAAGTACAGCATCCCAAACGGGAGCAAAATCCACGCCCAACGGCGGAAAACAACACCACAACAGATATACGACGCCGTAGCGAAGAAATAAGAGACAAAAGAAAAGGAACTGTATAAAATCCACAAATCCATAATATATACATACTCGTCCTCACCAAGTCTCTAAGTCACAATATACTGCTAGTAGATGGAGAGTACAATATACAACGAATATATACAATACAAATCTCAGATACCCACAAAACCCACCTGGGCAAAACTGCACACTAACAGGCGAAGTGGTATCCGCAACCCAAAAGATGATAGATGAGTGTGTAGCTGAAAAGCTGAATAGCTTGCCTTGACTACTTTGGGGAAAACTCCAGCAAAAACCTGTGGCACAACGGGGGTGAGTTGCCAACTCGTGAATAGTAAATAACATATGCAGGTAATCGCGAGAATGAACGTACAGCATGAATCTAATATATGTCCATTTCAGTAATAATAGGTCATGAGTACGAAATAAAGGAAAGTACACTCTCAAGTACCACCAATATATCCTGCAATAATAATGTGACAACAGTATGCAATAATCATGCTCTGGGGATATGAGAAAGTAAATGTGCAACTCTCATGAAGGTACTCTCACAGGTACTCCTAATACATGGAATTAGTGCACAAGTATATAAAGATGAGGTATGGAGTGAAATATGTCATTTCCACGGAATCCTGACATCGTGGTAGGATCACAATCCAGTAAGACAAATCAATTCCCAATTCCTCAATCAGTCACCAAATCCGCTCTCATATCATCTAAGTGTCACATCTCCTCAACTACACAATATCAAATGTATCTCATCTAAGTATCGAATGTACAACACTAAGTAAATCTCACACATCTAGTATGTACAACATCAGTATATCTATCATATATCTCATGTATAACACAAGTGAATCTCACATCTCTCGTATGTACAATAACAGTATCTCTCCCATATATCAAATGTACAACACAAGTGAATCTCACATCTCTCGTGTGTACAATATCAGTATATCTCCCATATATCATATGTACAACAGCTAGTGGATCCCACATATCTCGTCTGTACAATATCAGGTATCTCTCACCCATATCACATGTACAACAGCTAGTGGATCCCACAATCTCATCTGTACAATATCCGTATATCTCACAAATATCATATGTACAACACTAAGTGGATCTCACATCTCTAGTGTGTACGATATCATCATCCAATCCCAATGAATCCCATGAATCTCAAGTCAAATCTCCAGCACAGTTCTAACATCCTAAATATAATGACATATATAAATATGATGAGGGCAATACACATATATTAGCGTCCCATTCCACTAATATTGGTGTAAAGGCATATATAACAGCGGCTCAATCCCCTGTTATATATACAAGAGTATTTAGGAATATCATAAAACCAATGTGTCAAGCATCGACACAGAAATACTGATAAGTACGTATCATACGCTATCACGAGAGCTCGAGTGCCTCACTCTGCCCCTCGCCTCTCGACGTATCGATACGCACATGACTCCCAACGGTATCCCCCTGATATCCGCCGAGTCTCTGGTAATGTCACCGGAAAGTATGGCTCCCCTAGGCCTCATCGCCTCAATGCGACATCGGCTCACTCCGACACATTCTTGCTTCGGGGTACCTCCGGGCCCCACCATGTATCCTCATGCGGCTCTCGACGCCTCCTCGCATAGGATATATATCCGCACCGATAAATCTCATGGTGGATGCTATAATATCATCTCAAGGAAACCGGGTCTTCATGTATGCATAATTTCATGAACCACCACGGTCCCCAAATCCAGAAAACATCATGAAAAATCCATATAACAATGCGATAATCCATGAATAATATATACGCAATATGAAACTGTAATGAAAGCGTATAAATGTAAAGCATAGCATTCACCAGATAATAAATGAATACATGAATCGTAAAGCAGAAATATAGGTATCTACCTATATGATGATGTGGTATACCTATCAGGTATAAATATGAAATACAAGTAAACCTGCCTGTATGCTGATGATGTAATATACCTATCAGGTATAAGTGAAGTATGAAAAGCATGTACACCTGTATCCATGTCCCTAGGTGTATATGTATCCAGCCCTACTGATACAACATCCTATAGGTAAACAGGAACTAGCATGTCAAGTCTAAATATAACAATAAGAAATATGTATCAAAGTCACAATGTCCCTAACCATACAATAGCATTTCTAAAATATGGTCGTGTATGACATGGCAATTATTGACGGTGTGCGTGGCATCCAATCAGTGCTCTCGCAATCTGAGCCGTCAATAATAGTGCAGTGTCCTAAGGATACTAGTCCAATCACAACTATCACTACACAGTAAGGTATATGCGCAATTCTAAACATGATATAGAATATGCGACAAAGGTAAAGGTTTCTAGCCCAGACGCATAACGCCATGCGGGCGATTCCCCTGTAGATGTTAAATCTACTCACCCACACTCCAAGCTAGATGAATCTACCACCTGAACCCCCCTGTGGTAGTGTCCGTAGTCCTCGTCTGCGAACCTGCAACATATAAACAACAACAATATACGTATATCAATAATAGCTACGAAATACGAACTAGCCATATCTAACCGACACAACAACACACAACCACCTCTTAAGTGTTCGTATCGTGGCTAACGAGAGTAGCGACACGACGAAAACAACTTAAGAGCGAAACTACGAAAACGGCACGACGCGTGTCGTAACACGTATCGCACGAACACGAAACACTAGAAACTGCACAATTGATCCCAGATTTTCCTACTGTGAAAACTAAACAATTTCAACAAGACCAGAGGAACCCAAACCCTAGCAGACACCTACAGACCAAAACCCCACACCCAAACTCAACAGGGTGGCCGGCGTCGCCGGCCCCTCCTTCACCTGCCGCCGGCCCAGGCCGGTGCCATGGGGCTCGTCTTGGTGGTGGTGCTCCAGGTCCCCCAGTACAACACACCTACTATGTTTAATTCATCAGTAAACTACCCGGGTCAAAGCAGATCCTAGAAACCACAATCCGACACCAAAATACGATATTTCGTATCAAAACCTAATTCAAACCTCTAAACTGAAACTATTTAGCTAAACTACACTAAAAACACTTAAAAGAGCAGTAAGAGAATATTACCTAACCAAAAGAACACCAAGATCCCAAGCTAGCATGCTCCAAGTCAAGAAAATGGAAAAACATGCACAAAAGTGTGATTTTTGTGATAACTTGTGAAGTAATTTGAGGATATATGAAGAAATTGTGATGAAATGAGTTAGGAAATGGTTAAGGGCAGAAATGAGAGAGAGGGAGCTCGGCCATGTGGAGGGAGGAGAGAGAGAGAGGGAAGTTTCCTTGCAAATCCTCACAATAAATGCAAAGTCAACTTAAAATCCACATGCATGCACCTTCTCTTCTTATCCTTTCTATTCTTTTCTTTTCTAATTCCCTTTAAAACCCTAACCACACACTCATGCCATAAGGTTTAGTTTACTTAGGAGAATTTTAGAAAAGTAGAAAAGAGAAGATTTCCAGAAAAGTGCAAACCGGATTAAAATAACATTAAAAATGGGAAAAATTCAAATTGCACCAAAATGTCCCATATACTCTCAAAGTGTGCGCACTAGCTTTATTTTATCAAAACTAGGTGCTGGTAAGTCGATATGGCCGTTTGATCGCAATCGGTATAAAACTGAAAATACCGACGAATTTCACCCAAAAACACAAACAAACACAAAACGATTTCTAGATCGTTACAATCTACCCCCCTTATAAAAATTCGTCCCCGAATTTAAAATTTTCACCAAGCATACCTTCAAAGAGAAGAGTACAAAACTCCCAAATCTCACTCGCAGCTTCCCAAGTGATCCCCTCACTATACAGCTACGTCCAAGAGAACTCTTCACAGATGGCAAGACCCTTGACCGAAATTCCTTCACCTGCCAAACCATTACACCAATGGTTGCTGGTGAACGAAAAGATCGCGTCCACACTAATGGTCTGTGCTGAATCATGTGAAAAAGTCATGAAGGTATTTGCCAAAAATCAACACCATGAAAACGGGGTGAATAATCTATAATCTGGGCGGAAGTGCCAAACTAAAGGCAACGAAAACTAACTCACATAAAGGATCTCAAAAGACCAACTAGAACATCTCCGAAGTCTCTAGAGAAGCTGAGGTCCAAAAATCCTACTACGCTGAGTCAGAAAAACAGACTGGTGATCGACACTACCTGACTAAACCTAAAGGTTGCCAATTGAAATGTCTCCTGATAACAGCTATCCAGAAGTATCCTAACAATGGCGAGTGACGATCCCAACTGCCGCAAACAACAAACCAAACAAACACCTTGAGACGAAACCTGAAATTTCTCTTCACACTCCTGTCCACCCGTAACTATCTCACAAGTCACGTCAAAACTGACGGAACCTGAATGATCATAGAGAGTTGACTGATGTGCTTGCTCTAGGATTTCATGTCTCTATCCGATAACATCAGGTACATCAACGCATCCCTAACTTAGCACAACCTTGTCACAAATCAAGGTCTCCGAATCAAAAGCAAGAACTGATGCAGTTGCTAACCAAATCTCCAACTGCTGAAAACTCCGTACACATGCCTCAGTTCAAGAAAAGAACCTCCTATCAGGCCTTTACAGTCAACGGTGCAACAATACTCTAGTAATACTGCATGAAACGGCGGTAAAAACCTGCTAAACCCAAAATCAAAGGACCTCTGTCCGAACACAAGTCTGGGCCTAAGCTGTACGGTCACGATCTCCCTCGGAACCATACGAAACCGTCTCCCGTAACTACAAGACCTAGGAGTCAACACAAACAAGCCTAAAGGAACACTCCGAGAATCTAGCAACAACTGGGCTCTACCAATGTCTGCAAAACAAAATCTCAAAAGCTGCTCCTGTTCCTCAAAACACAAAGTATTGACCAGAATGTCGTCAAAACACAACAGCAACTGGTCGAGGAACGGTCTGAAGAAATCTGGTACATCATATCCACAAATGCTGCTAGGGCATTGGCGAGTCCAACGACACTACCAAAACACAAACTGCCCGTAGCACGCACAAAAAACAGTATTCGGAATGCCATCACTCCGAACCCGCAACAATGATGACCTGATCCCAAACAAACTTAGAAAAAGTCTCGCACTCTGGAGCTGATCAAAGAAATCGTCCAAGCGAGGTAAATGATACCTAACCGCACCGTAAGCCGGTTCAATTGACGATCCATCAATCCACAACCGCACTCTGTCGTCATCCTCCAGAACGAACAGAATTTGGGCTCCCACAAGCGAAACACTCGGACACACGAACCTCCCAACAAACAACTCTGCAGCAGATCCTTCAGCTCCCTGAATTTCGCTAGCTCTCCTGAAATATCGTCGGAAAACTCTTGCACGATAAGTACCCGGTCCAACAAATCTACTGTGGTTCCGGTATCTCGAATGAACGCTAAGAATCCACGACATCTCCTCCAAAGCTGACTAGCGAAAAAGGCTGAATTCAAGCTGTAAGAGGCGGCACAACTATCCACCTGCACAACAAGAACTGACTCGCCGGGAAAACAAATCCTGACTGTTTCCACACGGTAGTCCACAGACGCTTACACGTAACTAACCAATCCATGCCCAGGAGAACGTCAAATCCAACATCTCTAGAAGGATCCAATGACGGCAAAATCTCCTCACCAACTGGCATACGACTGAAATACGTGTCGCGCAACAAAAGAATCGCTGCTAGAAGTTAACACAACAAAACGGCTGATCTAGCTAACAAGATCCTCGTCCCAACCACGGCACAAAGTGCGAAAAACCAACAAGTACAACAAAAGAACAAGAACAAGGATACCTGACACATCTGCACTGGATGTCCGGGCGTCCGGTTGAGTAGAAACAAACCCTCGTGTCTGCCTCCTACCCACAACAGGCTGAAATCCTCCACTCTGCGGTATAGCTGTCTCGCAACAACGTGGCTCAGTACAAACTCGCACCCGATGATCCAAACTCCCGCACCGATAACATCCGGAAGAAAACTGCTGACCATCCTGGGGATAAGAGCTAGACGACTGTCCTCGTCTCACACCTCTTGTACTCGTATGCCGTGCACGAAACCTGTCACGACGACTGAACCTCTGTCCCTGGACTGGCACACCTGCACGGGTCCTCCACTGTCCTGGAACTCGCAAAGTCTCTGAAATACGTGTCTCGTCAACTGGGGCTACATCCGCTGGTACTACATAAGTGACAGACTGCTGCATGCTGATCCCAAGGAACAACTGAGTAACTGGGGTGACAACCTCCTGTCGCTGCGCTCTAATGGCATCAACTAATGATCTCATCGTCTGGCGCAAATCCTGCATCTCTGTCACAAGCCTAGCTAGCTGATCAGTCGAAGGCTGATCCATCTGCAACTGTGCAACACGAGTGCCCTGCTGGTCAGTGCTCGTCTCACCCGAGCTAACCCTGACCTCGGCTCTCGCTGCATCACTCTGAGTCCCCGTAGTCATCAATGGCAAGGCTATAAATAGAGATAGGATTCGATAAGAACAAGGAAATCGAATCTCAAGGATATGAATCATCAAGGAAGGAATCTCAAGAAATTGTACTTAGGCACTTTAGGCGAAATACTGCATCGTGAGTATGCTGCAGACATACACACACTACGTTACTCCGCTTAGGTTACCTACTCCATCATACCAGGTCATCCTACACTCCGAAAGGTAAAACCACGCTCTGATACCAACTTTGTCACGACCCAAAAAGGTACGTGATGGCCCTAATACTACGCAACGCCTCCAGACGTAACGCAGTAAAAGAAAGCCAAAACCCAGAAATCTAAACCATAAAAATACGGAAAAGATAATATAAAGTTTTGGAAACATTTGAATTCACAACCCAAATTCTTTAAAATAGTCCACATTTTCTGTAAAATTTTGGCAGCACCTCCTTTATAAAACCAGCCCCCAAAAAGGGCACAACATGAATATAAAGTACAGCATCCCAAACGGGAGCAAAATCCACGCCCAACGGCGGAAAACAACACCACAACAGATATACGACGCCGTAGCGAAGAAATAAGAGACAAAAGAAAAGGAACTGTATAAAATCCACAAATCCATAATATATACATACTCGTCCTCACCAAGTCTCTAAGTCACAATATACTGCTAGTAGATGGAGAGTACAATATACAACGAATATATACAATACAAATCTCAGATACCCACAAAACCCACCTGGGCAAAACTGCACACTAACAGGCGAAGTGGTATCCGCAACCCAAAAGATGATAGATGAGTGTGTAGCTGAAAAGCTGAATAGCTTGCCTTGACTACTTTGGGGAAAACTCCAGCAAAAACCTGTGGCACAACGGGGGTGAGTTGCCAACTCGTGAATAGTAAATAACATATGCAGGTAATCGCGAGAATGAACGTACAGCATGAATCTAATATATGTCCATTTCAGTAATAATAGGTCATGAGTACGAAATAAAGGAAAGTACACTCTCAAGTACCACCAATATATCCTGCAATAATAATGTGACAACAGTATGCAATAATCATGCTCTGGGGATATGAGAAAGTAAATGTGCAACTCTCATGAAGGTACTCTCACAGGTACTCCTAATACATGGAATTAGTGCACAAGTATATAAAGATGAGGTATGGAGTGAAATATGTCATTTCCACGGAATCCTGACATCGTGGTAGGATCACAATCCAG
Organism: Agapanthus africanus; assembly: GCA_030015575.1. Taxonomy (NCBI): domain Eukaryota; kingdom Viridiplantae; phylum Streptophyta; class Magnoliopsida; order Asparagales; family Amaryllidaceae; genus Agapanthus; species Agapanthus africanus. The sequence goes on along the minus strand of JASDDO010000004.1, from coordinate 336,208,011 downwards.
TAAGACAAATCAATTCCCAATTCCTCAATCAGTCACCAAATCCGCTCTCATATCATCTAAGTGTCACATCTCCTCAACTACACAATATCAAATGTATCTCATCTAAGTATCGAATGTACAACACTAAGTAAATCTCACACATCTAGTATGTACAACATCAGTATATCTATCATATATCTCATGTATAACACAAGTGAATCTCACATCTCTCGTATGTACAATAACAGTATCTCTCCCATATATCAAATGTACAACACAAGTGAATCTCACATCTCTCGTGTGTACAATATCAGTATATCTCCCATATATCATATGTACAACAGCTAGTGGATCCCACATATCTCGTCTGTACAATATCAGGTATCTCTCACCCATATCACATGTACAACAGCTAGTGGATCCCACAATCTCATCTGTACAATATCCGTATATCTCACAAATATCATATGTACAACACTAAGTGGATCTCACATCTCTAGTGTGTACGATATCATCATCCAATCCCAATGAATCCCATGAATCTCAAGTCAAATCTCCAGCACAGTTCTAACATCCTAAATATAATGACATATATAAATATGATGAGGGCAATACACATATATTAGCGTCCCATTCCACTAATATTGGTGTAAAGGCATATATAACAGCGGCTCAATCCCCTGTTATATATACAAGAGTATTTAGGAATATCATAAAACCAATGTGTCAAGCATCGACACAGAAATACTGATAAGTACGTATCATACGCTATCACGAGAGCTCGAGTGCCTCACTCTGCCCCTCGCCTCTCGACGTATCGATACGCACATGACTCCCAACGGTATCCCCCTGATATCCGCCGAGTCTCTGGTAATGTCACCGGAAAGTATGGCTCCCCTAGGCCTCATCGCCTCAATGCGACATCGGCTCACTCCGACACATTCTTGCTTCGGGGTACCTCCGGGCCCCACCATGTATCCTCATGCGGCTCTCGACGCCTCCTCGCATAGGATATATATCCGCACCGATAAATCTCATGGTGGATGCTATAATATCATCTCAAGGAAACCGGGTCTTCATGTATGCATAATTTCATGAACCACCACGGTCCCCAAATCCAGAAAACATCATGAAAAATCCATATAACAATGCGATAATCCATGAATAATATATACGCAATATGAAACTGTAATGAAAGCGTATAAATGTAAAGCATAGCATTCACCAGATAATAAATGAATACATGAATCGTAAAGCAGAAATATAGGTATCTACCTATATGATGATGTGGTATACCTATCAGGTATAAATATGAAATACAAGTAAACCTGCCTGTATGCTGATGATGTAATATACCTATCAGGTATAAGTGAAGTATGAAAAGCATGTACACCTGTATCCATGTCCCTAGGTGTATATGTATCCAGCCCTACTGATACAACATCCTATAGGTAAACAGGAACTAGCATGTCAAGTCTAAATATAACAATAAGAAATATGTATCAAAGTCACAATGTCCCTAACCATACAATAGCATTTCTAAAATATGGTCGTGTATGACATGGCAATTATTGACGGTGTGCGTGGCATCCAATCAGTGCTCTCGCAATCTGAGCCGTCAATAATAGTGCAGTGTCCTAAGGATACTAGTCCAATCACAACTATCACTACACAGTAAGGTATATGCGCAATTCTAAACATGATATAGAATATGCGACAAAGGTAAAGGTTTCTAGCCCAGACGCATAACGCCATGCGGGCGATTCCCCTGTAGATGTTAAATCTACTCACCCACACTCCAAGCTAGATGAATCTACCACCTGAACCCCCCTGTGGCAGTGTCCGTAGTCCTCGTTTGCAAACCTGCAACATATAAACAACAACAATATACGTATATCAATAATAGCTACGAAATACGAACTAGCCATATCTAACCGACACAACAACACACAACCACCTCTTAAGTGTTCGTATCGTGGCTAACGAGAGTAGCGACACGACGAAAACAACTTAAGAGCGAAACTACGAAAACGGCACGACGCGTGTCGTAACACGTATCGCACGAACACGAAACACTAGAAACTGCACAATTGATCCCAGATTTTCCTACTGTGAAAACTAAACAATTTCAACAAGACCAGAGGAACCCAAACCCTAGCAGACACCTACAGACCAAAACCCCACACCCAAACTCAACAGGGTGGCCGGCGTCGCCGGCCCCTCCTTCACCTGCCGCCGGCCCAGGCCGGTGCCATGGGGCTCGTCTTGGTGGTGGTGCTCCAGGTCCCCCAGTACAACACACCTACTATGTTTAATTCATCAGTAAACTACCCGGGTCAAAGCAGATCCTAGAAACCACAATCCGACACCAAAATACGATATTTCGTATCAAAACCTAATTCAAACCTCTAAACTGAAACTATTTAGCTAAACTACACTAAAAACACTTAAAAGAGCAGTAAGAGAATATTACCTAACCAAAAGAACACCAAGATCCCAAGCTAGCATGCTCCAAGTCAAGAAAATGGAAAAACATGCACAAAAGTGTGATTTTTGTGATAACTTGTGAAGTAATTTGAGGATATATGAAGAAATTGTGATGAAATGAGTTAGGAAATGGTTAAGGGCAGAAATGAGAGAGAGGGAGCTCGGCCATGTGGAGGGAGGAGAGAGAGAGAGGGAAGTTTCCTTGCAAATCCTCACAATAAATGCAAAGTCAACTTAAAATCCACATGCATGCACCTTCTCTTCTTATCCTTTCTATTCTTTTCTTTTCTAATTCCCTTTAAAACCCTAACCACACACTCATGCCATAAGGTTTAGTTTACTTAGGAGAATTTTAGAAAAGTAGAAAAGAGAAGATTTCCAGAAAAGTGCAAACCGGATTAAAATAACATTAAAAATGGGAAAAATTCAAATTGCACCAAAATGTCCCATATACTCTCAAAGTGTGCGCACTAGCTTTATTTTATCAAAACTAGGTGCTGGTAAGTCGATATGGCCGTTTGATCGCAATCGGTATAAAACTGAAAATACCGACGAATTTCACCCAAAAACACAAACAAACACAAAACGATTTCTAGATCGTTACATAATACCTCCTAAATCCTGGGATTCAGGTCTATGAGATAGATCTAAATGGATGTTAGGATTCTCACTAGCTGTAGTAAGATAGTATCAATCGATCCTGGGGAGAATCACTGGAAAGGTTCCAGGGTGATAAGGACGACTGAATGTCAGTCGCAGGCATTGTCTTTACCCTCAGTGGAGGGACGGTATATTGGAAAAGTTCCAAGCTATATACCGTGGCAGACTAGACGATAAAGGCTGGTGACATCGCTATTAAAGATACTACCAAAGAGGCAGTTTGGGTGTATAGTGGTTCATGAGATGAACTAGGTTCCTACCATTGTGTGACAATGGAAGTGTTGCTTTGGCCCAGGAACCCCGATCCCATCAGTGACCCAGACATATTCTGAGGCAGCATCACCTGATCATGGAGATAGTTGATCTCCAGGGTGATCGAGGTTAGGAAAGTAGACTCAGAGGACAACACGGCGGATCCACTCACAAAGTCCTTTTCCCATAGAGAGACTTATATGGGATGGTTGAGTATGTGATACTGCAACCTCTGCTACAGATGGCCTTAGTGCAAGTGGGAGATTGTTAGTTATATGTATGCCCTAGAGGCCATTACTGTACATAGGATGTATATTGTAGTGGATGCTGGGACATATATAGGTATGACTTTCTTGCTCGACATGATAGTACGCTATCTGGTACAGCTTATTCTGTTGACCCGAGATCGTCATAGAGTCTTGTGTGTCTCCCACTGTGCTTTGATTTCCACCCTACCACGGCTCTACCGAGTCGTGCAAACAGGTGGGTTTTGGGTACTGTCCCGATTCATATGGAGGCAATGAGCGATAGGAGGGGATTCGTCTCTTCCGGTATTGGGGGTTGATGTTGCGCTATGCTCGACTGGCCATAATAGGAAATCCCTGGCCAGGGTTGCAGTGATATACTGGTAAGAGTTATCAGTAGTTTCACGATTGTTATGGACCTCACGTCGGCATGACTTATTAAGCTATTGGGGTCTGACGTTTACCACCCCTAGGCGAGATATGCGACATATCAGACGATCAGACCGGACTGTACGGTAAGTGTTACTGGCTGGATTCACAGGAGTGTGAGCAGGCTTGCTCGTCGATCTTTTGATCGCTCAATACCCGGGTGGCCGTTACGTTTAGCAGACCGCTTGCGGCTTATGGGTGCTTGATATGATCATCATCTGCTGCCGGCGTATTGACGAGTCTTTAGAGTCCTACACAGAGGTTTCCTGGCTCAAGCGAAACGAAATAGGAGCGCATATGAGATATGTGCGGGACCGAGAATAATGTGTGTATGTGATACCGTATTCTATTCTCGCGATGAATGTATCGAATGGTTGTATGTGATATAACCTAGTTATCGAATCGAGGATTGATTCGATAAGTCGATACATTGGATATTAGTCGGTCATATGCGATACGATCGGATCGTTAAATCAAGTGTTGATTTAATGATTTAATGTATAATTATATATTTGATATATTACTTTGCATTAACTAATATTTGTTCACTTTAGATGGATTTTCTCACTTGAAGTGCACATTGTATATATGATATAGTTTTGTGCACTAGTTTGTATCATGTTTGATGATACATGCAAACTTGGGTATGTGTATGCTTTAAACCTTGTTTAGGTTAATGGTTAGGGTTTTGTAATCTTTACTTATTTATTTATTCTTTTATTCTTTTATTTTGGCAAGAATAAAATGGTGGCTAACTTTGTTTCTTTCTTGAAACTTCATGAAGCTTTGACCATTTTGTCTCTGAGCCTTAACCTAACCATTAAACCTAACCCTAGTTTATTCTCTACACTTAACCATGGTTGCTATATGATAAGAATCACTTTATTTTCTATTTTCAATAATTCTTATCATATTCTTTTCTTCTTCTTCTTCTTCAAGATGAAGAAAACCTTTGCTACCTTCAATGGTGACTTGAGAAAAAGAGTGAGAAATCCAAATCCACAGTGAACCCACTTCCTATTTCTTCATCCTCTACCACTTGCCATGTAGTATAGGGTGTTTTCTTCACAAGTTTTATGACTTGGTGAAGTTGGAGCATGATCTTGAGTTGCCTCGACATAGATCATCTTCGGCATCGAAGTCGACGACCTAGCCCGCCCATTTCTCCGATGAAGCCGACGCTAGAGTCTGGGATCCGATGATCGCAGCGAGGGGACATCTTCACGGAGCTAAGGAAGTGGAGGACCGGATCTACAGAGGTTGTAGTCACTTTCCTTTAGCAATAAAGTTGTTTACTTGCTTGCATCGCTTATCCTCTAGTTACGATCTTGCTTAGGATTACTTGGCACATAGGAAATTTTTGAATTGGCCATGTTTGATCACTTGTAGAACCTCATGGGTGTGCCTAGGAACCCTACAGTCCGCTACGTATATACTCAGAAGTACATACGCTAAGCGTATCTAAGCAATATAAAATAAATACACAAGAGACAAGATATGAAAAGAACAACAACTTTTATTTATTAACATTCTTTTGTACAATGCATGAAAAGGAACTACAACTGAAATAAAAATGATGCCTAAACAATGGCATGACAGGAAATGAAAAGTTCTGAATGGAAAATGTACAATGAAACCAGAACTCTGGTTCTTCAGCAAGCTGATCCAAGTCTTCTGCAGATGGCTCGATCTCCGTCGGGTCCAAACCACCTGACGACATTCAAAGAAGAAGGAAATAGTATGGCGTCAGCGAACAGGTCGCTCGGTAAGTCCCAAAGATAGACAGAGAGTAAGAGAGAGAGAGAGAGTAGCTTTTAATGTTGTATTATAATATTGTAATGTTGTATTAACGCTTTTGTTTGTAGCCTGGTACAGAAGATACCAGTGTATACGAGGGGAGTCCCACTTATACCGGGGACCTTGGTAACCTGTAGTACAAGGCTCCGTCGATAATACCACGGAACAACGGCATGGATGTAATTACGTCTTAAGTGACTACCTCGTGCCACCTTTAACATATTCCGTACCAGTCTACCCCTTAATCCCCGCAGTGTTTGATTGTATTATTTTGTCTTGTAAATTGTATTGATTGTATAATTGATTGACTGACTGAAACCATGATATCGGTAAACGGATATAACTGCAGAGTCATGTAAATAGAATAACTGGAGCATCATATAAGTAGAATATATCCATGGTTCGGTTCGGTCAAGTCATATAGATTGATAATTAGATTCATGGATTCATGTGTTTCTATTGAATTGGAATATTGTAGATTGCAGGTTGACCTGAATCATATTCAAGTCAGAATGATCAGACTCAAACCCGAGTCAGACAGCTAGAAATGTAAATCGAAGTCTTGATTATTTCTTAAACCTATATTTACTAGGGTCCTTAGGGTAATTTATAAAACTTGAGGGGGGTTTATGTAAAAATATTTTTTATATACTTTTCAAAATACACCTCAAGTATTCATTATTCGTCTTTAGACTTGTAATGAATGTGGATTTTATATTGTGATATTTCTACTGAAAATATCCTAGTTTTATAAATAAATGTATTTATCTGTAATATTGATTTATTTGAAATTCATGGTATTTTAGTGTAAAATTTATTCTTGTGATTTTTAGAAAAAGGTGGAATATTTATATTATAATAAAATAGATATTTAAATGATAAATATACATATATTTATACAAAAATAATTTTAATAAATATTTTATATTCCCAAAATCTTATTTTCTTAAGATCGTATTTTAAATCTTTCGAGACCGAATGCTCCTTGCGGAGGTCTGAATCTCGCACTACTAAGCCCGAGGATGTGTGATAATCCGCACCATCCCGAACGGGTTCCCCAAGGTGGGTTGTAGCGGTGCTTTGCAAAAGTTGTAAAATACTAAATCCTTTAGAAAACGGTTTTATAAAGTAAAAGGTATTTATTTGTAAAAATGTCAATTTTCCGTATTTTAGATTTTAGGGTTTCCTAAGTCAACTAGCCTATTTCTAAATGGTCTAAACGACAAGTTGTTAGATATCTCAAATCGCCTCTTCACCGCCAATTGTGGCCAGGTAAGTACAATTGAGGAAATGAGTGATCCGCTCACGAATCACCATGAGACAGGCCTTTTAAAATTACCTTTCTCACTTGCCTAGCCTAGACACCACAAAGTCAGGTTTAGATAAACAACCGATGTCCACAACTTATCGTATTTTCCTAATAAGAGGTATTTATTTAAAAGTGTATCAACTCTAAATCTTTAATGATAGTTTTATTAAGTATATGGTATTTAAATGTAAATTCTTGTTTCCTCGTATTCTAAGGTTTCAATGGTATCGTGTTAGGTTGTATGTAAGTGTGTGAAGAGGTAGGTCGTTATCTCGTGATCTACTATAAATGTATAGCAAGTTTGATGGTGTTAAATGAAAGAGTGAAATATTGCGGTATTTAAGCAAAAAAAATACGGCAAATTGAGAAAGCTATCATTTCATGTGGTGAAACTTGTTCAGATTCTTTGATTAGTATTTAGTAGTCAACATAAGGATGTTTAATTATGATTGTATTAGTGAGAAGTGGAATTTATAGAAAATCGAATCGGAAATCGGATTTGTTCCGATTCCTTCGGGTTTGTAATTTCGTATTTTCTTGAATAGGGAAGAGAGAGATAGAAAGAGACTTACGTGTTTTCGATTACACTAGAGTGAGGGGGAACTAAAGTGATTGCCGATGCGTTGCGTCGCCGCCGGTAGTTCCTAAAAACGTCGCTGGAATTTCGTCGGAGCTTCACCGCGAGCTTGTTTTCAAAGTACACAACTCTTGGAAGATTTTGAGAGAGTGAGTTTAGGATTTTGGGATGAGAGGGTAGAGGGGAGAGGGTGTATTTATAGGGTAGGCTAGGGGTAGGGTAGGTGAAGGGTTTTTAAATAAAAAAAATGTAAAAATGAATAAAATCATTAAAAGTTGGAGTAAATAGGGTATATGAAAGGTTTTAATGTAAAAATGTATTAAAAAATCATTAAAATGGAGTAAATGGGGATTTCAAAGGTCTCTGAAACCGATCTAGGAATTTGAAGTGTACAAGGGGGTTTAGAAGATGAAGAGACACAATATTGAAGAAGGGAACTCGGCCGTCCGGACGAGTCCGGACGGCGGCGCCGGCCCGAGTCGGCCGGTCCGCCGGCCGACTCGATCGAGTCGGGCCGAGTCAGGGCATGGGGAGGTGGGGGGGTCGTCTAGTGTAGCCTCTGGTATATTTAGTTTTTAAAGTGTAGTGGGAAAATCTGGAGTTATCTTGTGTGGGCTGTTATGCTTCCATAAAATTTAAAATAAAATAAATATTAAAAATAATGTGGGGCATGGTATTTGAACTCTGGTGGCTTGGTTCAGCAGTGCAAGATATTACCAATGAGCTACAAGCTCCTTCTTATAATTAAATTGCTAATCAATTACTTAAGTCTTGTGCTCAGGCAATAAATATCCCTTTATGGATTTTTAAAAAAAATATTTGAAAAAAATTTGTATAGGAAAAAGTGTATAAGAAAATTAGGGTTGTTACATTCTACCCTCCTTATAAAAATTTCGTCCTCGAAATTTGTAAAAGGAAAGTGTAACAAATCCAAGGAAAGTTTGGTACTGGTGTGCTGACAGTATGTGAAAAATAACAAGGTGGTGCAAGGGTTTTAAAAATGTGAAGAATGTGTGAAGGAATGAAAGAATGCGGATGTTTTGGTAAAATTGTAAAAGAGGCGAGAGAATTTTGTGTTAGGACAGATTCAAAATATATGATTCAAGGAATATGAAAGATAAGATTCAAGGAACATGATTGTAAAGAATGTTTTAGTTGCTGGTTCTTGTGTTTTATATTGTTTAGGGTTCCATACAGCTCTGACCTGCATGTGCCACCAACAAAACCTGTCACGCCCCGCTTCCCAGTGTACGGCGAAGGGGACGCGATGAGGTCCGCTACGTATATACTCAGAAGTACATACGCTAAGCGTATCTAAGAAATATAAAATAAATACACAAGAGACAAGATATGAAAAGAACATCAACTTTTATTTATTAACATTCTTTTGTACAATGCATGAAAAGGAACTACAACTGAAATAAAAATGATGCCTAAACAATGGCATGACAGGAAATGAAAAGTACTGAATGGAAAATGTACAATGAAACCAGAACTCTGGTTCTTCAGCAAGCTGATCCAAGTCTTCTGCAGATGGCTCGATCTCCGCCGGGTTCAAACCACCTGACGACATTCAAAGAAGAAGGAAATAGAATGTCGTCAGCGAACAGGTCGCTCGGTAAGTCCCAAAGATAGACAGAGAGTAAGAGAGAGAGAGAGTAACTTTTAATGTTGTATTATAATATTGTAATGTTGTATTAACGCTTTTGTTTGTAGTCTGGTACAGAAGATGCCAGTGTGTACGAGGGGAGTCCCACTTACACCGGGGACCTTGGTAACCTGTAGTACAAGGCTCCGTCGATAATACCACGGAACAACGACATGGATGTAATTACGTCTTAAGTGACCACCTCGTGCCACCTTTAACATATTCCGTACCAGTCTACCCCTTAATCTCCGCAGTGTTTTGATTGTATTATTTTGTCTTGTAAATTGTATTGATTGTATAATTGATTGACTGACCGAAACCATGATATCGGTAAGCGGATATAACTGCAGAGTTATGTAAATAGAATAACTGGAGCATCATATAAGTGGAGTATATCCATGGTTCGGTTCGGTCAAGTCATATAGATTGATAATTGGATTCATGGATTCATGTGTTTCTATTGAATTGGAATATTGTAGATTGCAGGTTGACCTGAATCATATTCAAGTCAGAATGATCAGACTCAAACCCGAGTCAAACAGCTAGAAATGTAAATCGAAGTCTTGATTATTTCTTAAACCTATATTTACTAGGGTCCTTAGGGTAATTTATAAAACTTGAGGGGGGTTTATGTAAAAATATTTTTTATATACTTTTCAAAATACACCTCAAGTATTCATTATTCGTCTTTAGGCTTGTAATGAATGTGGATTTTATATTGTGATATTTCTAGTGAAAATATCATAGTTTTATAAATAAATGTATTTATCTGTAATATTGATTTATTTGAAGTTCATGGTATTTTAGTGTAAAATTTATTCTTGTGATTTTTAGAAAAATGTGGAATATTTATATTATAATAAAATTGATATTTAAATGATAAATATACATATATTTATACAAAAATAATTTTAATAAATATTTTATATTCCAAAAATCTCATTTTCTTAATATCGTATTTTAAATCTTTCGAGACCGAATGCTCCTTGCGGAGGTCTGAATCTCGCACTACTAAGCCCGAGGATGTGCGATAATCCGCACCATCCCGAATGGGTTCCCCAAGGTGGGTTGTAGCGGTGCTCTGCAAAAATTTTAAAATACTAAATCCTTTAGAAAACGGTTTTATAAAGTAAAAGGTATTTATTTGTAAAAATTTCAATTTTCCGTATTTTAGATTCTAGGGTTTCCTAAGTCAACTAGCCTATTTCTAAATGGTCTAAACGACAAGTTGTTTGATGCCTCAAATCGCCTCTTCACCGCCAATTGTGGCCAGGTAAGTACAAATGAGGAAATGAGGTATCCGCTCACGAATCACCGTGAGACGGGCCTTTTAAAGTTACCTTTCTCACTTGCCTAGCCTAGACACCACAAAGTCAGGTTTAGATAAACGACCGATGTCCACAACTTATCGTATTTTCCTAATAAGAGGTATTTATTTAAAAGTGTATCAACTCTAAATCTTTTATGATAGTTTTATTAAGTATATGGTATTTAAATGTAAATTCTTGTTTTCTTGTATTCTAAGGTTTCAATGGTATCGTGTTAGGTTGTATGTAAGTGTGTGAAGAGGTAGGTCGTTACCTCGTGATCTACTATAAATGTATAGCAAGTTTGATGGTGTTAAATGAAAGAGTGAAACATTGCGGTATTTAAGCAAAAAAATACGGCAAATTGAGAAAGCTATCATTTCATGTGGTGAAACTTGTTCAGATTCTTTGATTAGTATTTAGTAGTCAATATAAAGATGTTTAATTATGATTGTATTAGTGAGAAGTGAAATTTATAGAAAACCGAATCGGAAATCGGATTTGTTCCGATTCCTTCGGGTTTGTAATTTCGTATTTTCTTGAATAGGGAAGAGAGAGATAGAAAGGGACTTACGGGTTTTCGATTACACTAGAGTGAGGGGGAACTAAAGGGATTGCCGATGCGTTGCGTCGCCGCCGGTAGTTCCTAAAAACGTCGCCGGAATTTCGTCGGAGCTTCGCCGCTAGCTTGTTTTCAAAGTACACAACTCTTGGAAGATTTTGAGAGAGTGAGCTTAGGATTTTGGGATGAGATGGTAGAGGGGAGGGGGTGTATTTATAGGGTAGGCTAGGGATAGGGTAGGTGAAGGGTTTTTAAATAAAAAAAATGACAAAATATATAAAATCATTAAAAGTTGGAGTAAATAGGGTATATGAAAGGTTTTAATGTAAAAATGTATTAAAAAATCATTAAAATGGAGTAAATGGGGATTTCAAAGGGCTCTGAAACCGTTCTAGGAATTTGAAGTGTACAGGGGGGTTTAGAAGATGAAGAGACACAATATTGAAGAAGGGAACTCGGCCGTCCGGACGAGTCCGGCCGGCGGCGCCAGCCCGAGTCGGGCCGAGTCAGGGCATGGGGAGGTGGGGGGTCCTCTAGTATAGCCTCTGGTATATTTAGTTTTTAAAGTGTAGTGGGAAAATCTGGAGTTATCTTGTGTGGACTGTTGGGCTTCCATAAAATTTAAAACAAAATAAATATTAAAAATAATGTGGGGCATGAGATTTGAACTCTGGTGGCTTGGTTCAGCAGTGCAAGATATTACCAATGAGCTACAAGCTCCTTCTTGTAATTAAATTGCTAATCAATTACTTAAGTCTTGTGCTCAGGCAATAAATAACCCTTTATGGATTTTTAAAAAAATATTTGAAAAAAATTTGTATAGGAAAAAGTGTATAAGAAAATTAGGGTTGTTACATTCTACCCTCCTTATAAAAATTTCGTCCTCGAAATTTGTAAAAGGAAAGTGTAACAAATCCAAGGAAAGTTTGGTGCTGGTGTGCTGACAGTATGTGAAAAATAACAAGGTGGTGCAAGGGTTTTAAAAATGTGAAGAATGTGTGAGGGAATGAAAGAATGCGGAGGTTTTAGTAAAATTGTAAAAGAGGCGAGAGAATTTTGTGTTAGGACAGATTCAAAGTATATGATTCAAGGAATATGAAAGATAAGATTCAAGGAACATGATTGTAAAGAATGTTTTAGTTGCTGGTTCTTGTGTTTTATATTGCTTAGGGTTCCATACAGCTCTGATCTGCATGGGCCACCAACAAAACCTGTCACGCCCTGCTTCCCAGTGTACGGCGAAGGGGACGCGATGAGGTCCGCTACGTATATACTCAGAAGTACATACGCTAAGCGTATCTAAGCAATATAAAATAAATACACAAGAGACAAGATATGAAAAGAACAACAACTTTTATTTATTAACATTCTTTTGTACAATGCATGAAAAGGAACTACAACTGAAATAAAAATTATGCCTAAACAATGGCATGACAGGAAATGAAAAGTACTGAATGGAAAATGTACAATAAAACTAGAGCTCTGGTTCTTCAGCAAGCTGATCCAAGTCTTCTGCAGATGGCTCGATCTCCGCCGAGTCCAAACCACCCGACGACAAGTTGTTTGATGTATCAGCGGTGCTCTGCAAAAATTTTAAAATACTAAATCCTTTAGAAAACGGTTTTATAAAGTAAAAGGTATTTATTTGTAAAAATTTCAATTTTCCGTATTTTAGATTCTAGGGTTTCCTAAGTCAACTAGCCTATTTCTAAATGGTCTAAACGACAAGTTGTTTGATGCCTCAAATCGCCTCTTCACCGCCAATTGTTGCCAGGTAAGTACAAATGAGGAAATGAGGGATCCGCTCACGAATCACCGCGAGACAGGCCTTTTAAAGTTACCTTTCTCACTTGCCTAGCCTAGACACCACAAAGTCAGGTTTAGATAAACGACCGATGTCCACAACTTATCGTATTTTCCTAATAAGAGGTATTTATTTAAAAGTGTATCAACTCTAAATCTTTTATGATAGTTTTATTAAGTATATGGTATTTAAATGTAAATTCTTGTTTTCTCGTATTCTAAGGTTTCAATGGTATCGTGTTAGGTTGTATGTAAGTGTGTGAGGAGGTAGGTCGTTACCTCGTGATCTACTATAAATATATAGCAAGTTTGATGGTGTTAAATGAAAGAGTGAAACATTACGGTATTTAAGCAAAAAATATGGCAAATTGAGAAAGCTATCATTTCATGTGGTGAAACTTGTTCAGATTCTTTGATTAGTATTCAGTAGTCAACATAAGGATGTTTAATTATGATTGTATCAGTGAGAAGTGAAATTTATAGAAAACCGAATCGGAAATCGGATTTGTTCCGATTCCGTCGGGTTTGTAATTTCGTATTTTCTTGAATAGGGAAGAGACAGATAGAAAGGGACTTACGGGTTTTCGATTACACTAGAGTGAGGGGGAACTAAAGGGATTGCCGATGCGTTGCGTCGTTGCCGGTAGTTCCTAAAAACGTCGTCGGAATTTCCGCCGGAATTTCGTCGGAGCTTCGCCGCGAGCTTGTTTTCAAAGTACACAACTCTTGGAAGATTTTGAGAGTGTGAGCTTAGGATTTTGGGATGAGAGGGTAGAGGGGAGGGGGTGTATTTATAGGGTAGGCTAGGGGTAGGGTAGGTGAATGGTTTTTAAATAAAAAAATAAAAAATGTATAAAATCATTAAAAGTTGGAGTAAATAGGGTATATGAAAGGTTTTAATGTAAAAATGTATTAAAAAATCATTAAAATGGAGTAAATGGGGATTTCAAATATCTCTGAAACCGATCTAGGAATTTGAAGTGTACAGGGGGGTTTAGAAGATGAAGAGACACAATATTGAAGAAGGGAACTCGGCCGTCCGGACGAGTCCGGCCGGCGGCGCTGGCCCGAGTCGGGCCGAGTCTGGGCATGGGGAGGTGGGGGGTCGTCTAGTGTAGCCTCTGGTATATTTAGTTTTTAAAGTGTAGTGGGAAAATCTGGAGTTATCTTGTGTGGACTGTTGGGCTTCCATAAAATTTAAAACAAAATAAATATTAAAAATAATGTGGGGCATGTGATTTGAACTCTGGTGGCTTGGTTCAGCAGTGCAAGATATTACCAATGAGCTACAAGCTCCTTCTTGTAATTAAATTGCTAATCAATTACTTAAGTCTTGTGCTCAGGCAATAAATACCCCTTTATGGATTTTTTAAAAAAAATATTTGCAAAAAATTTGAATAGGAAAAAGTGTATAAGAAAATTAGGGTTGTTACACGACTTTTCGCCCCAGGACCGCAGAGCAAGAGCCGCTTCAAGAGCTTCAAAAACAGCTCAGGAGCAAAGATAAAGAGATGGCCAAGCTCTATTCGAAAATTGACGACCTAACGAACGTTGTGATGCAGCTTACGGCTCAAATTGCATGAGCGCCTCCCAATCAAGCACAAGTCTCTACTCATGAGCCGGGTGATGACAATCCGAAGCAGCCGATGCCTGTCCCTTTGGGTCCAAGATTGGTCGAGCCGAACGAAAGCCGGCCACATTCCGCTTCTGGGGACGCCTTGGCCCCAGATAGCACTATCCCGCTAACACAAGATCGGATAATGGATTTGGTCACCAGCAAGGTTAAAACATTGGTGGCTGAAGCTGAAGCTCAGAAAGAAATTGGCAGTAGTGATAAAATCTCCATTGCTGACCTTGTGAGGACCAAGCCGGGGAAGAATGGAAGCAACACCGACTTTATCGCCCGATGGCGTAATCTCACAGTCAAGTGCGAACAGCCGCTGGAGCAGGACCAGTCCGTCAGCCTTCTCATTAGGAACCTCAGCAATTGGATGATCCCATTCTTGTGTACAGCAGGCCTCAAGACGTTTCAAGAGGTAACCAAGAAAGTCCAAATGCTGGAACGCTCGAAGCAAGAGTCTACCCCGGACTCTCAGAGAGACAAGACTTAGAAAAACAAGCGGGACGACAACCGTAGAAACGGGAATTCCTGCAGTACCAATGTCCTCAATGCGTCTGACAATGAAGAAAAGCGAAGGGCAGGCGAATCCAAAACTAACTGGTCTCGAAAGCCAGTGCTGGGAGGAGAAGGGCCTTCCCTAGAGGAGAAAAAGAACAAGGTTTACTCTTTCAGGAGGGACAAGGTCCGAAAGATATTCAAAGATGCGCTGAACAACGGTCTACAATTGCATGAGTCGAAAAGACCTCATGAAGCAAAAATGACCGACAATCCTCTATATTGCCCGTACCACCGAGTAGTGAATCATGCAATCGAGGATTGCTATATCTTCAAAGATTGGGTCGAGAAGCAGTACAAGACTGGAGAGATCGAGCTGTCCAAGAGTGTGTTGGTGAACAATCAAGTTGCAACCACCAACTTTATACAAACGGAAGCTGAAGCCATCTGGGAGCAGACAGCTGAACCCGCTGCCTCGAGAAATGAATCCGACTCGCCGCAACCCCCTTGGAGTAAGCACATATCCAATAAGACGAAGAAGATGCTAAAGCTACTTCAGAAAGAGCCCAGGACAGAATGGGAAGGGCAGAAGAAGCCTACCATTCCAGCTGTCAATGCGGCTCCATTAGGCTCAAAATCCAAAAAGCTCAAGAAGAAGAAAAGTGTAGCTCGGCGCGAAAAAGAGTCTGCAGAGAGATCGACCATTCAAAAATATATCGATTCTCTCGAAAACTATGAACAGAAGGAAAGAACTCTGATTCAATTGAAGGAGTTTCTCCCTGTAGAAGCGGCTGAGATTCTGGAGGAGTTAGAAGAAGAATCCAATGAAGAGATCCCTATAGTGACCTGCTGCGCCATCCATCTGGGCAGCGACTCTGAGGAGGAGCTATGTTTTCTCGAAGAGGACGAGGAGCTCGCCACAAAGGCCAACCAAATCCAGCTCAGAAGCGGAAGGGCTCTACCGCCAAATCAGGGAAACGCTCCAAAAGGAAAGGAAAAATATGTGGCTAATGAGGAAGATGGCAGAGAACCGGCTAATGAAAACTCAAGTCCTTTCTCGGTGGACTATAATGTCTTGGCTCATCTCCGAAAGCTTCCGTCTCTCCTGAGCATCTACGATGTCTTGGTCCTATCTAAAAAGCTTAGAGGTGTTCTCATTCACGCTCTACAAAACCCTGAGCGGTATCAGACTCGCTTTGCGGAAATTAATATGAAAGAAGCCCAGTACGCTCTGCATGATGCCGCAGTCACGTTTAAGGATGAAGACTTGCTACTGGGAATGGCTGAGCATAATCGGACGGTTTACGTGATCGCGTACAGCGACGGAGATCAGATTAATCGGATATTGATTGATCCAGGATCCTCAGTGAACATCATGAACTTGCGGACTCTGAAGAGTTTGTCAATGGACGTCCGACACCTGTCAAGGGAAAGTATTGTCATTCAAGGCTTCAATCAAAACTGCCAGCAAGTTCTGGGGTCTATAGCTTTGCCAATAAAATTTGGGGATCTGCAAACTGAAGCTAAGATATACTTGATCGACGCTGACACATCTTATAAAATTCTCTTCGGACAGCCGTGGCTCCACGATTATGGTATCGTTCCGTCAGCTCTCCATCAATGCATGAAGTATATTAAAAATGGAGAAGAAAGATGCATTGACGGAGACATCCAGCCGTTCGGTGTGCATGAAGTCCGATATGAAGATTCTCGGTACTTTATGAACCTCAATAGTATCACATACGATATAATACATAACATGACATCCTCGAGTCAAGAGTGCGGATCTATCATCAATATATAGCTCGTACGGTAAATCCATCGTACGGCATCCCAATCTGGGTACGGGTCGAATATCACATTTATCTCATCATTTATCCGCTATCCTTATCAGCATATCCTGTATTAGGGGTACTGATCTAAGTCTAGTACAAACTGATACCATCTACATATATATATGCGTGTGTATGAAAACACCTCGCCTATGGACCCGCTGTAATATCATGTCGTATCTCATAATACGAACCATTTCTCATCACCGATCTTGTGGCATCATGCCCAATCACATCGACTCATCTCCAAATACCATATACTATCCTCATCATCCATGTATATGAATACGTGTGTGTGTATATATATATACACATATATATATACATATATATATATATATATACATACATAGTCCCATACCTATGTGTGTGTGTATATACATATCCCCATATACGCACAAGTAAATAAAATGTATGCGAGTGTGTGCGTGTGCGCGTGTATGCAAACAATACTCTAGGGTTTCGCGACTAAAAACTTTTGTTGGGATACAAATTTACACCCCGGTTGACCAAGTCAACCCCAACCCAGGTGGGCCCAAGCCCAGGTCAAGTGGGCCAATGCCCGGGTCGAGCCCGAACATGAAGTGGCCGGCCTCCCCCCATGCCAAAATAAATAAATAATTTTGTTGTGTTTATTTTATTTTATTTTATGAATGAATGTAAGAAAATGGGCATAAAGCCAAATTTTTGTAAAGCCCATGGCTTATGTGCAAAAAGAAATGGCACATGAGTCATGGGATAGGCAAAATACCATTTTGAAAAGCCCAAGGGGCTATATGTAAAGTGTATAGCCTATAAAAGCAAGGATAATGAAAATATCCCAACAACTTTTTTCTCTCTCCAAAAAAATCCAGATCTGTGATCTTCTTCTTCCTCAAGGTTCTAAAACCATCTCTTTTTTCTTTTGAATTAAATCAAGAGTTTTACTCTTCTTTTTATAAAACAAAATAGTTTTTCACCACAAAACCCACAAAGGGGAACTTGGATCTGCCATTAGATCTCAAAAGGGGAGATTTTTAAGTCTCACCCCCTTTCTCCAAGATCCGGCCAAACGACAGTGTTCTCCGCCGAAAGATGCGACCGGGACGTTGGGACGTCGGGGCCTGAATTCCGAGGGCAGATACTATTTGGTGCTATCCGTCCACCTCTCCGAAGATGCCAAGTTGATTTATGGCACCGTGTATCAAAGGTTTGAACGGATGCGGCCGATGTAGCAGACTTCGTCAGATTCCCCCTCGTTGAGGGGTTTTTGATTGTGGGGACGCTCTTCCCTGCAGGCGCAAGCCCCTGCAGTTAATTACGCTACTGCATCGCGGTAACCACTTTCTCCTTCTCCAGATGGTCACTTCGTGTCATGTGTGTTTGTTTTGTTTTTGGTTGCCCGTGGATTGTATACGGAGACTAATTTATGTTGTCGCCCGTAGGGCGTGTATTAGTCCAAATCCGTATCTTCTTAGATTTGGGTTTGGGGGTTTGGTTTAAGGATACGTTAGTCTCATTTGAGACTAAGATCAACTTAAACGTTTGTTAAGGATACGCCAGTCTAATTTTAGACTAAGATCTACTTAACGGGATCTTTTAGATCCGACAAGAGAGCATTTGAACTCTATTGTTTAGTTTAGGGACATTGCGGTCGATTAGTTTAAGGACATTACGGTCCAATGTTAGTTCAAGGACATCTCGGTCCAAGGTTAAGGACATCATAGTCCGTGGGTTTAAAGGGACCCCCACAGTCCGAGGTTAAAGACATCATAGTCCGTGGGTTTAAAGGGACCCCACAGTCCGAGGTTAAGGACATCATAGTCCGTGGGTTTATATTACAGTCCGAGGTTAAGGACATCATAGTCCATGGGTTTAAGGATCCCACAGTCCAAGGTTAAGGACATCGTAGTCCATGAGTTTAAGGACCCCACAGTCCGAGGTTAAGGACATCGTAGTCCATGAGTTTAAGGACCCCACAGTCCGAGGTTAAGAACGTCGTAGTCCATAGGTTTAAGGACCCCACAGTCCGGTTTAAAGACGTCATAGTCTATGGGCTTAAGGACCCTACAGTCCAGTTTAAAGACGTCATAGTCTATAATATGTATGGTTGTCGGGACCCGTCACCTCTCTGAAGACGTTGAAGGATTACAACGAAAAATATCAGAGGAGTAAAGAGATGTACCCTCAAACCGGTATGATTTGGTTGAAGGATCTGTAGTCCAGTTTGGGACTGAGATCTGTTAAATATTCATGAGCAGATGGGCTCAATTAATACGAGTTGAGGACTTATCGCCAATCTTGGGCTAAGTCCAATAAGATTAAAATGTTTAACATTTTATTGTTCTAGGCTGTTGAGCCTTTATTTGGGCTTGGCCCCTTTAATAATGCTGAGCATTGGATCCTGAGATTTTTTTTGGTCTTGTAATGAATGCATAGCATTCATCAAAACAATGTGTGTTCTGACAGCGCGTCACGTGGCGCGCCAGGCGCTGATTAAAGAGCGCATTACGCTTCTGCCAAGTAGCGCTCACGAAAATGACACGTGTCGCACTTAGCGCTAGGCGCCAGTTTATTAGCGCATTGCGCTTTCAGTTTATGAGCACTTTGCGCTAGTTTAGTGGCGCACCAGTGAGTGACACGTGGCGCGCTTGGCGCTGAGCGCCAGCCCATGAGCGCAGTGCTCTGTTTCAAAAGTGCAAAGCGCAAGTCGTGTCTGCGGTTGACATGTGGCATGCTTTGGCGCTAAGTGCCGGTCCAAGGAGCGCAAAAGCGCAGTTCATGAGTGCAAGGCACTTTCCAATAGCGCAAAGCGCATTCGATCAAATTTATGATCAGAGAACAAGTTTATGTTCTCTTTTAAAAGGAGGCTTTGCCTCAAGATTCAAGAACAAAAGTTCTTATTTATAAAAAGGCGCTGCCTTTGTAGATCAAAGATTTGTGAATGAAGTAAATACTTCTTTTATTTTTATGATGAGATCTTTTGATCTCTTTTTTATCAAAGACCTTGGTCTTTTATAGATCTATGATCTTTTTTAGAAAATAGTTCTTCTTTTCATGAGATGATTTCATCTCTGTGTTCAAGAATCATGTTCTTTACCTTGAAGAAGTGATCTTTTTTTGCTAAAAACTTGCTTTTCTTTCTTTGAGTTTTCTCAAAGTTTGTAGGGGATTTCTCCTTTTCACACTTGAAGTCTTGGGGCCTTTATATAGGGCAAATTGATTTGTTAAATCAGTTAAAGAGATCTTTCTCTGATTGATTTGGGGATGTTTCCCCACCGTTGGATCTTTGATCCTAGGGTTTCTGTTTTACAGAGGGCAATCTTCTTGTTTTTAACAAGATTGGAAAAATCTTTCCATTACAGAATTTTAATTCTGATTAATGATTTATCATTATTGGATTTTTTGATCTAACAGTGAGGAATTCTTAATTCCAGCGTTGGCGCACCTACGTTTGACACGTGGCGCGCAGGGCGCAGCGCACCTACGTTTGACACATGGCGCGCAGCGCAGCCTGCGCTAGCGCGCCTGTGTTTGACACGTGGCGCGCAGAGCGCAGCACAGCCAGCGCTAGCGCACCTGTGTTTGACACGTGGCGTGCAGCGCAGAGCGCTGGATCTGAAGCGTTGCTTCAATTTTTGATTTTTGAATTTTAAAATAGAGCTTTGCTCTAATTGGGGGAAACAAATGCCCCCCCACGTTGCGCTCACGTGGCGCACACGTGAGTGCAGCGGTGGCAGCATCTGAGCCCTTGGATCAACTCAGAAGTTGAAGAGGCGGTTCAATGCCTATAAATAGGACATTTGGTCCTATAGATGATTATCATCTTCTTCTTGAGAATTTTTATTCAGAGTATTGCTCTTCAGAACTTTTCAAGAGTCAGAACTCTATCAAAACTTAGGTAAAGTTTTAATTTTTTTTAATGAATTAGGGTTGTACCCATTAACAGAGCCTTGCTCTTCATAGATCTTTGATCTAAAGAAAACCCATTTAGGGTTTCATTAGCAGAGCTTTGCTCTCATGAACCCATGGTTCTAAAGAGATCTTTTCTTGGGGTTTCTTAGCCTATGAACAGAGCTCTGCTTTTTTTTGAATCATGTTGATTAATAATCTTTGATGAAGAACTCTTAAGAGTTTTATCCATGGATATCAAATTCATTAAAAGCTTTGCTTTTAGGGTTCCTGATGGGTTACTTCATCTTCCCCGCAGAGCATGGCTCTTAGCATTCTCGGTGAATTTCTTTAAATTCTTCTCATAATTGACTTTGACAGGTATCACTCCTGTCCGCAGAGCATTGCTCTCGAGGAGTTTAACTCCTAGACCCGAGGGGTCGCTCGTTAAATGAGATTCCATTTTTTTTAGGATTTCTCGCAAATTCAAATTTGTTAGGTGTCATAATTAGGATTTGTTTTCTCCATGGGGATATCAAGAGTCGTATAAATTCCTATGCCTGTTTTTCCTCATCACTAATCTTTTAATGATGTCTCTTTTCAGGCACTATGGCTGTTCATTTATATAGTCTGAACGAGTTTATCTCTTATGAGGATATTTGCGTACAGGGTCGTTGACAGAACTAAGAGTTTACAGATGCCCAATGTGCGGAGATTATGGATCGTCTGTATGCACACGTCGGTCGACTGCTTCCTCATCGTTCCGCTCTCTTGAAAATCGTAGTGGGAGCAATTTGGGGAGCGCTTCCTGGGTTTCACGAAGCCATCCCGCTTAATGCGCTGGATGATGTCGAAGACAAGGTGCATTCAGTATACCTGTCGGGCCTGATCTCGAAGAAGCGGCGAGATATCCTCATTGATATTCTGCATTAAACTTTCCAACAGACGACGATAATTGCTTCTTATCAAAGGGAGGAGCACATTGGTGAGGATCTCGACACTCGTGAGCGCGAGAGGATGCACACGAGAATGGTCAGAAAGGCCAGAAAGATTCTAGACAACCTTACTTTTGAATTCCTCAATCCATGCCCTGGATATGAGGTTTTACCATTGTAATCATTTTAATGATGTTTCCATTTACTGCTTTCATGATTGTAAGAACTTTTCGAAGTATGAATGGCAAATTCCTCATTTTAGCGTGTTTTACTCTATATACTGAATCTTTTGCACATGAACAGGTATGTTTCGAACGCTTAACCAAATGCAAATCAAATGTTCTCCTTGTCGCTTTCTTCTCTTTTCTTTGTTGTTGGCATGTTACCTTAGTAAGCATAGCCGGCAGATGATAGGGTGAGTATCTTGTTTTGGCTTCTTCGAGGGGTAGTGATGGCTTAGGAAGCAGGTTCAGATCTGCTATCTAAGACTTTTCAACTTTATGAGCCGTGGGGGTCTCATAAAGACTTTTCTCCCTACAAGTCGTGAGGATCTCACGGGTGCATTTTCTCCTTAAGAATCGTGAATATTCCCAAGTGTGGTTTCTCTTGAGAGTCGTAAGGATCTCACAAGAGAATTTTCCCTCTTACCAGTCGAGAGGACCCGTAAGTGGTTGTTTCCCTCCTTGTCGAGATTCGACTTTGGAGAGTGTGGCCCGTGAATAGTATGCAAGAGTCCATTTTGGACCGACTTGCAGGGCCCCAATGCTTAGGAAACAGGTTTTTTAATCCCCACTGCCTAAGGCTTTTCCCTACGAGTCGAGATGAATCGAGAAGTTCTCGCAAGGATGTTCTAACGTCACAGTTAAGCTCTGCTCTTTACGACAAATGTCCGTTAGGGTCTGTGGTACTAGGGTTTTGCCCGTCGTACCATCGCGTTGGCTAATGTATCCCTCGATAGGCAATCTTGCTGTTCGAGTAGCTTACGACTGTCGTGTCTCTGATCCCTTCAGGGGCTGGACAAGACGTCTTCAAGCAATCTTCCTAGGCAGTTTGACCGTCGGAAGAGCAAGTGTTAGGAATTTTGCCATGCCGCTTTTTACTTGAGGTTAGGCTCATTTTGGGAAGCCCCAATGAGTCATAACCACTCCGTGCCGGTATGGGATGATCTCCGATAGTCTTTCAGGTTTTATATGAGTTGCCGTCAAGACCCTGAAGCTAGGAATTTGGCCTTTGCTTCGTTTGCTGGCATTGCGTCTGCTGTATCGAGACGAATGTCGCGGTTGTCTCTAGCTTGTTGGTGAACTGTTCATACCAGAATATTGCATTTATTACCGCCCATTCTTACGCTCGTTTGTTTATAGGTAGGTGCTTTTAATCCGTGTTTGCTATATATTTACAGGATACAGGTTCCTAGTCCAAAATAACGCAAATCATACAAAATCTCCACTGTTACGCCAAAATCCAGAACATCTGTTGACAACAGATAAAAGCCGGGTTTCGGTCATCCGTATCCATCCAGTGCCGCGTACCAGTTCTAGAGACAAGACATATGACAGTGGTCATTCGTGTTTCGGATAAGCACAGAGCACGAGGGGGGCAGCACAAGAATCAATGGGTGCGCGGAGCTCGAGGGAGAAAAGGTCAAAAGTATTATTTTTGATGCCATTTTGGACTGTTGCAGATCTGAAGAAATTGTTGAAGCAAATTGCAATTTGGAACATGTAGAACAACAGAGGAGAGCAACACAAGGAAAACCACAAAATACGACTTCCCAACTCCCCCACATGGCCGCGGATCCACGGCCAACATGGCGACTCGGCTGCGGATCCGCGACCGAGTCAACTCGGTGGATGCTAATACTTTGGGGGTAGTTTGGTCTTTTCATGTAGGGTCAGAATGTGGCCATAGGGTTTCAGTACGCAGTCTATAAATAGCCCAGTTTTGTGCAAGCCAAAAGGTCTTCTTCATGTATTCTTTTCCCATCTCTTTTTATAGGATTTAGTTTAGCTTCTCCTTCTTCTTCATTCTTTCCACCATGAAAATTGTAGTGAGAGCTTTTTGAGTGGAAGATCAATGAAGATGAGGGTTATTTTTTATCTTGTCTCTTTTATTTATTTCTTGTAATTTTATTATCTTGTATTGTAATTTTATTATTTGTTGTTAACTAGTTGTTGTTATTTCTTTTCTTGTTCTCTTTTCTTTTCTTCTTTTATCCGTATTTCCAAGCGATGATACTTGACGGAGTTCCTTGCTAAGGTGAGGACCCAAGAGTTAGCTTACTTCACTTGTAAAACCGTATTTTCCTTTTCTCACTTTTCTTCCTTCTTGTTTTATTTTCTTTTCTTTTATAATGTGTGAATAATTTCCCACTTGTTAAGGCTAAGGAAGGTAGTATGAGGGACAGAGAATTCCCTTGTGCTTCTCTTCGCCAAATATCTTGGAACGAACCCCGACCAAACAGCCGCAACCCCCTCGCTTAGGCGCGCTATACATGACATATAGCCGTGACCTAAGTTGAGAAGTCCTTTAAGCACACTACAACGTGACATGTAGTTGTAACTTAATTGGATACATGGTTGCGGGTGTTTGGCCGAGGGTTGGAAATAAGCGTATTTTGCGGACGGACAAGGGGCACTAGGAATGGATTTAGCGTTGGAAAGCTTGCTTAAACTCGCAAATCCCATTCCTATGTCTTCCTATTCCCCGCTACTTTCGATTATCCCAACATCGTTTTAAGAATGGCAAAAGATAAGTACAAGACTAATCCTAACTCTACTAACCAACCTTAACCTTAACAAGCTTACTTGAACATAAATACGAACACTTAGGATAGTTTTGAACAAACATATACACATTCTTTATTGACTCGTCTAAAACTCGAACGGACATACAACCATCTCTCTGTGGATCGACCCGTGCTCAACCGGCTAGCTGCAAAGCGACACCGTCCTGATCGCGGTTATAACTTTAGAACTTTGAACATCCGACATGCCAAAAGCGTGCGACCATGAACCGTCGAGGTTTGGAACCGGGGATTTTGCCGTGGCTCCGTTGTTTGATTGTCGCGTCCGAATCCCACTAGAGGAAGAATGTTGTGGTGACATCCTGTCTGCTGTATCGAGACGGATGTCGAAGTGATGACCACTCCGCGCTGGTGTGGGATGATCTCCGATAGTCTTTCAGGTTTTATATGAGTTGCCGTTAAGACCCTGAAGCTAGGAATATTGCCTTCGCTTTGTTTGCTTTGGCGTGTCCGGATCCTGTTGGAGGAAGGACGCTGTTGTGACATCTCGTCTGCTGTATCGAGACGAACGTCGAGGTGGTGACCACTCCGCGCTGGTGTGAGATGATCTCCGATAGTCTTTCAGGTTTTATATGAGTTGCCGTCAAGACCCTGAAGCTAGGAATTTAGCCTTCGCTTCGTTTTCTTTGGCGTGTCCGAATCCTGTTGGAGGAAGGACGCTGTAGTGACATCTCGTCTATTGTATCGAGACGAACGTCGAGGTGGTGACCACTCCGCGCTGGTGTGGGATGATCTCCGATAGTCTTTCAGGCTTTATATGTGTTGCCGTCAAGACCCTGAAGCTAGGAATTTGGCCTTTGCTTCGTTTGCTGGCGTTGCGTCTGCTGTATCGAGACGAACGTCGAGGTGAAGTTGGGATTTTTCCATCACTCTGCTTTGTTTCGACCATGGGGTCTTTCGTTGACGTTGCATCTGCATCCTGCTGGACTGCGAAGGAACACCGTTGTTGACATTGCGTCTGCTGTAACGAGACGAATGTTGAGGTGGAGCTGGGATTTTGCCATCGCTCCGCTTTGTTTCGACCGTGAGGTCTTTTATTGACGTTGCATATGCATCCTGCTGGACTGCGAAGGAACGTCGTTGTTGTCATCTTGTCTACTGTATCGAGACGAATGCTGAGGTGGAGCTGGGATTTTGCCATCACTTCGCTTTGTTTCGACCATGGGGTCTTTTGTTGACGCCGCATCTGCATCCTGCTGGACTGCGAAGGAACGCCGTTGTTGACATTGCGTCTGGTGTAACGAGATGAATGCTGAGGTGGAGCTGGGAATTTTCCATCACTCCGCTTTGTTCCGACCATGGGGTCTTTTGTTGACGTCACATCTGCATCCTGCTGGACTGTGAAGGAACGCCGTTGTTGACATTGCGTCTGCTGTAACGAGACGAATGCCGAAGTGGAGCTGGGATTTTGCCATCACTCCGCTTTGTTTTAACCTTGGGGTCTTTTGTTGACGCTGCGTCTGCATCCTGCTGGACTGCAAAGGAACGCCATTGTTGACATTGCGTCTGGTGTAACGAGACGAATGCTGAGGTGGAGCTGGGATTTCGCCGTCACTCCACTTTGTTTCGACCGTGAGGTATTTTGTTGACGTTGCATATGCATCCTGCTGGACTGCGAAGGAATGTCGTTTTTGACATTGCGTCTGGTGTAACGAGACGAATGCTGAGATGGTCTCTAGGTTGTCTATAAACCGTCGAGATTTGGAACTAGGGACTATGCCGTGGCTCCGTTTGATGGTGTAACATCTGTGTCCTGCTGGAATGAGGAGGCACACCGTTGTTGGTCTCCAGGCTGTAGATGTGGCCATTGAGATTTGGACTAGGGACTTTGCCATGGCTCCGTTTCGTTGCGACTCTGAGGTCGGTTATTGACGTCACGTCTGCATCTGGTTGGAGTGAGGAGAAACGCCGTTGGTGATCTCTAAGTTGTCGATGTTGACATCGATACCCTGGAGCTAGGGATCTTCTTTCGCTTCGTTTGTTGACATTGTGTCTGCAATATTGCGACAAATATTGAGGTTGTCTCTAGGTTGTCTATGAACCGTCGAGATTTGGCTTCGTTTTCTGATGGAGCCTGTTGGGAAGGTATGGTTCCCTCTTTGTTTGTGCCCCTGGATTGTATACAGAGATCGATGTAATCTCACTTGTAGGGCAAAAAGTTTCATTCTTTCATCATTTTTTTTATTCTTTCTGCAATTCTCTATCATTTCAGCTTTTTATATCATGAAAATCGCGATTGCCCAATCATTTCGGCTATTTTCGCGGTGCCCAATCATTTCGGCTATTTTTCTTTTTACTCGCTACTTTTTATTGCGAGTTGCCCAATCATTTCGGCTATTTCGTATTCATACATTTTTACTTGCTGATTTGCAAGTTGCCCAATCATTTCGGCTATTTCATATGCATTTGCCTCGCTGTGAGTTTTGGGATTTGATACCGATTTAGGCATCAGCATCGCTGCAACCGGGATATTGCCAGGAGAGAATCATCATTTACCTCCGTCGATATCGAACAAAGTTGGCTTAGTAAACAGGGTTAGGATGCTGTCGACTAAGGCTTTTAACTTTACGAGCCGTAAGGGTCTCATAAAGGTATTTCTCCCTACAAGTCGTGAGGATCTCATAGGTGCGTTTTCTCCTTAAGAATCGTGGGGATTCCTAAGTGTGTGTTCTCTTATAAGTCGTAAGGATCTTACAAGAGTTTTTTCTCCTTGCAAGTCGAGAGGACTTACAAGTGTTTTTTGCCATAAGAGCATATCCCCAGTCTCTGGTGGGACTTTGCTAGGGAAATGTTTATTCGCGCCCGTGGATTGTATACAAGGGTCAATATTGGACCGCTTGTAGGGCAATCTGGAAATGTGATGGCTTAAGAACAGGTTCAGATCCCTGTATCTTAAGACTTTTGAATCCTATGAGCCGTGAGGGTCTCAAAGGGGAATTCTCCTTACGAGTCGTGAGGATCTCGTAAGTGTAATTTCTCCTTAGGAATCGTGGGGATCCCTAAGTGTGTTGCTCCCTTGTGAGTCGTAAGAATCTCACGCAGGTATTTTCTCCTCACAAGGTCGAGGGGACCTTGCAAGTGTCTTTTAACGAGATTGCGCCCTTTCGGGTTTTCACAAACTCGCTGGTAGTCCTGCTGTTTTTACTCACGGAGCCCTTTCAGGTTTTCATCCGTGCCCATCTCGCTTTTGGACGTACCGTTTTTTTATAATAAAAAAACACCACGTCAGCCTGAGGACGGCACGGGTTGGCAGTAGTTTAACGACGTTTCGGTCTGTGGTTCATAGGTCGGACATGTTTGAAGATCTTTCAACACTCTTTTAGTTTTTTGCCGAAAGAACAATTTCTCATGGAGTTTCCCCTATAAAAGAGTATGACGCCCCGGGCGTGTCCATCCTTTTCTGAGCATGTGGTTATGGTGGGTTTACCTTCCAGTTGTCAGACAACGTGAATTTTCCTGTTGGTATTCATCCTCAACCCAGCCTTTGAAGACGTAGCAATCTTCGAGTGGGTGACCCATTACTCTGTGGTAGGGAAAATAGTTAGGATTGTTAACGTCACCCGGTTGCGATGGACATTTTGGATCTGGCAGCGTGATGAGCCCGTTGCGCACTGCCAGTTCAAACAGTCTCCTTGTTTTATCCCTGGGAAATGAGTAAGGACGTTTCAACTTCTCATTGAGGGATCGCGGCTTGTTGCTTTGACGAGCAACCGGTCTCGGCCCACTCGGTTGTTGTTGAACGTTGGCGACGAAGGTTGCTTTTCCCTTCCCCTTATCCTTTTTGCTTGATCCCTTGTTTGCGGGTCCAAGATCCTTTTCAGGTAGCGTGCGATTGCGTCGCGGAATGTTCTCGCAGCTTTTCGTTTCTTCCTCTTTTCCTGAGGTGGATTCTTTGAAGAGAGGGATGAGAGTAATTTCTTCTTCAGAATTGCTCCCGAAGGTGAGAACTTGCGATCCCCTGCTATCAACCATGCGACAGTTGTCAGCAGCTCTTTCTCGTTCGTCTGTCGCATTTTCCTGCTGTCGACGAGTTTCACGCTCCGTCCTCTTGTAGTGCTGGCTGTGAGCGACATACCCTTGCCACCAATTTTTAAAGGCATTGCACTCTTCGGTAGGGTGCGCAATCCTTTGACGATATAAACAGTAATTAGGATGCACATCCTCATTATTAAGGCGTATATTGCCAAGAGAATTTTCTCTAAAAGAGGCCAGCTTCATTCCCATCGATATGGCTTTGGCGAACCTTTTCCTCATCTTGAACCTTATTTTATTCGCTGTGGATGAAGTGCTTCGCTCTGGGGGGAGTGTTTTAACCCTTTCGTCCAGTCGTCGGCGTTTGGCCTTTTCAAATATGGCCATCTCACGCTCTCGATCAGCTTTGCTTTTAAGACGGGCTTCGTTCGGGAATGCATCAATCATTTCGTCTGATCGTCCTAGAAGTTCCGGCTCAGGATCTTCCCCCAGATTCTCTGCATAAGGAGCTTCTTCATCGTCTATTGACGAGTGAGAGATCACATGGCAGCTTGCCACATAATTTTCAGGTTCACCCGACGAGTCTTCTCCATTGTCATCGTCTCCGTCTTCAAGAACGTGGCTGAGAAATTCTTGAAGTGTGACTGGGGTCCGCACCTTTTGATTATATTCTTCCAGCGCGTCGATCTGCTTTTGCAGGTCGGTGCGTTTGTTATTAGGTTTCACGGGCTTCTTGGTTTTCTTCTTGGAAGACTTTGACGACTGGGTGTGAGCGCTTTGACTATCACCCCCAGTTTTTGGAATTGGGCGTGGCTTCAGCATTCCCTCGATAATCTCGGGTTCCAGCGGATTCTTCTACCTGATTTCCGGGTATGTTTGGAGATTCTTCAACATCCTTTTAGTTTTTGCTGAAAGAGCGACCTCCCATAGAGCTTCTTCTATGAAAGAGCATGATGCCCCCGGCGTGTCCGTCTTCTTGGGAGCGTGTGGCTGTGGTGGGTTCATCTTCCAATTCTTGGACAGGGCAAATTTGCCCTGTTGGTATTGATCCTCAATCCAGCCTTTAAAGACGAAGCAATTCTCAATTGGATGACTTACTGCTTGGTGGTAAGGGCAGTAATTAGGATTGTTGTCATCGCCTGGCTGCAACGGACGTTTTGGATCCGGTAGATTGATGAGTCTGTTGCGCACTGCCAACTCGAACAGTCTCCTCGTTTTATCCTGGGGAAACTAGTAAGGACGTCCCAGTCTCTCCTCGAGGGATGGGCGTGAACGCACGTTGTTTTGGCGAGCAACCGGCTTTAAGTTGCTCAGCTGTTGTTGAGTATTGGCGACGAAGGTCGCTTTTCCCTTCCCTTTTTCATTCCGTGGCTCCGGCTTCGAAGAGGAAGATCTGTGGCCCATCCGGTCCATTTGGGTCAGCTTGTCAATCAAGGCCTGGAAAGTGGCCGGATTGAAGAACATCATGAATTGGGAAATGGTCGCTTGGGGGTCAAGAGTACCTACGAACATGCCTACCGCAGGAGCCTCTTCTATGCGCTGTTCACATTTTGACCATAGGTTCCGCCATCGAATTGCATATTGGACCCATGTTTCTCCAGGCTTCATCCTGGCATTGATCAATGCCGTTATTGGGGTGCGTTCGCTAGCACTTGCGAAACGCTGGGTGAATAGCAACCCATCTCTGCAAATGTCTTGACAGAGTCATTTGGAAATTCCGAATACCACTCAAACGTCGTCTCCGATAAACTACCAACAAAATGGTGGAGCAGAAGTTTATCATCACCTCCGGTGTTGCCGCACAAGGCTCCGAATTGAGCGACGTGCTGATGCGGATTCCCCGTCCCTTTATATACGTGAAATTTAGGGATCGTGTATCCCGGTGGGTACTTTATCTGGTCGTACCAACCCGGATAGGGTTGCCCAGTCTTAACGACTTGGCCGGCCGCTTCATTCGCCTGGTGAGCTCGTATTTGCTGAGCAATATTGTCATCCAGAGCGGCCTTGAAAATGGTTTCCTCTTTGGCTGCTGAAAGAGCCAGAGGAGGGTTCGATGTCTCCCCTCTGTCGTCTTCAATAATGATCGGTGGGTCTTCAGCTGGAGAATCCGGCTGTAACATCATCCCGACCATGTCTCGGAAGAGAAGCGTCATTCGTTTTATGTTGGCAGCTTGTTCTGCAGCTTCTCTGTCCTTCTTTTCGAGGACTCTGCGTAGGAAGTCAGCATCGGTTTCTTGTTCGTGACGCTGCTCTGATGATGCCTCCGGGCTTTCCTTTGGCCCGGTGAGTGCGGCCATTTGCGTCAGCATTTCCTGAAGCTTCTGTTGTTGCTCCTGGGCTTTGGTCACGGATTGGGTGAGCGGTCGGTGACCCGTCGAAGCGCGGCTTTCCTCTTTTCCGGAAGCCATGTAAACAGTATGGACCGTTATGCCCCCAGACTTGGGGCGTTTGGGCTTAGCGTCTTTGCGATCTACCATTTTCACAGGGGCTTTCTCTGGCCTCCTTCTCTTTTGAGCAGTTGACGTTGAGGGGGCCGTTGCAGCGGGCACCCAGGTGGTTGTCGTCTTTTGTGGCTTGCCAGGACGGTTCTCTCCCTGCTGAACCTTCAGCTTCTTCTGTCGACGGGGATAGTCTTAATCAATCACCGACTCTTGGACCCGTCGCCAGACTTTGTAAACTTTAGAGGAAAGCCGTTGAGGGGGCTGATCCGGCTTTATTTCTGTAACATTCTCCACCGGTGGAGGAGATCTTTTCAGTACGGCGGTAGGAGAGTTCCTGCGCACCTTGTTCAGCAGTTCAAAGCTGTTTCCGGTTGGAATAGCAGCATTGACTTCCACCGTTAGGGCTGGTGGAGTTAGCCCAGAGGGGGATTTGCCCCCAGCCTTCCTTACTCGGCGTCAGTGGTGACGTCGAGCGCGTTGAGCTGTTGGGATGGTTTCAGCTTGAGGGACGACTTCGTCTTGCCCCCTGTTCAGGTGAGGCGCTGCCGGTACCAACCTCTTGAAGACCGACGTCAGTTGAGTAGCGGTATCCAATCTATCAAAGACAGACTTTTGAGCAGGAACGGGAGCCGGAGTGGGAGCCGGAACAGTCAGTCTTGTGAAGACCGACCCTTTGGCAGGAGAAACCGCCTTGACGAGTTCGGGAGCAGGGATGGCTATCCTCTTCGGAATAACCTGTTCTGGAATTGCAGGCTTCCTCATGGGCCCACATGAACTTTGGCCCAATCTGGCGAAGACTGAGGGGTTGGAGCTGGACGACCCGTTGAGAGGGGCCGCTGTAGTTGCAAGCTGATCAAAGACCGACTTCTTGGGAGCTTCTTGTGTTGGTGTAGGAGCGCTGAAGCTCGTTGGCGGGAGCATGGTCCCGAAAAATAATCCAGTGGTGGCCTGTGTGACCTGTTCCAACGGCATAGCGAAGATGGAGGCCGCTTGGGGCCCGTAAGACACTCCTCCGGACGGGATGGAGCGAGAGTTGCGGTTGCAGTTAGTGCAGGTTGAAGCCATTGATCTTCTGTTTTCTGCACGGAGCAAGACACCAAATCTTAGTACCTCGAACCCAAGGGCAACCATATCAAACTGCGATTCGTTCGCGAACACGACACACGAAGTGTGGAGTGGAAAGAGGAAAAGGTCCCACCGGGCGTGCCAGAATCAGTTCTCCGCCGAAAGATGCGGACGTCGGGACGTCGGAGCCTGAATTCCGAGGGTAGATGCTATTTGGTGCTATCCGTCCACCTCTCCGAAGATGCCAAGTTTATTTATGGCACCGTGTATCGAAGGATGCGGCCGATGTAGCAGACTTTGTCAGATTCCCCCTCGTTGAGGGGTTTTTGAATGTGGGGACGCTCTTCCTTGCAGGCGCAAGCCCCTGCAGTTAATTAAGCTACCGCATCGCGGTAACCACTTTCTCCTTCTCCAGATGGTCACTTCGTGTCGTGTGTGTTTGTTTTGTTTTTGGTTGCCCGTGGATTGTATACGGAGACTAATTTATGTTGTCGTCCGTAGGGCGTGGATTAGTCCAAATCCGTATTTTCTTAGATTTGGATTTGGGGGTTTGGTTTAAGGATACGTTAGTCTCATTTGAGACTAAGATCAACTTAAACGTTTGTTAAGGATACGTCAGTCTAATTTTAGACTAAGATCTACTTAACGGGATCTTTTAGATCCGAGAAGAGAGCATTTTAACTCTATTTTTTAGTTTAGGGACATTGCGGTCGATTAGTTTAAGGACATTACGGTCCAATGTTTGTTTAAGGACATCTCGGTCCAAGGTTAAGGACATCATAGTCCGTGGGTTTAAAGGGACCCCACAGTCCGAGGTTAAGGACATCATAGTCCGTGGGTTTATATTACAGTCCGAGGTTAAGGACATTATAGTCCGTGGGTTTAAGGACCCCACAGTCCAAGGTTAAGGACATCGTAGTCCATGAGTTTAAGGACCCCACAGTCCGAGGTTAAGAACATTATAGTCCATGAGTTTAAGGACCCCACAGTCCGGTTTAAAGACGTCATAGTCTATGGGCTTAAGGACCCCACAGTCCAGTTTAAAGATGTCATAGTCTATAAGATGTATGGTTGTCGGGACCCGTCACCTCTCTGAAGACATTGAAGGATTACAACGACAAATGTCAGAGGAGTAAAGAGATGTACCCTCGAACCGGTATGATTTGGTTGAAGGATCTGTAGTCCAGTTTAGGACTGAAATCTGTTAAATATTCGTGAGCAAATGGGCTCAATTAATACGAGTTGAGGACTTATCGCCAATCTTGGACTAAGTCCAATAAGATTAAAATGTTTAACATTTTATTGTTCTGGGCTGTTGAGCCTTTATTTGGGCTTGGCCCCTTTAATAATGCTGAGCATTGGATCCTGACATTTTTTTTGTCTTGTAATGAATGCATAGCATTCATCAGAACAATGTGTGTTCTGACAGCGCGCCACGTGGCGCGCTAGGCGCTTTGCGCCGATTAAAGAGCGTATTGCGCTTATGCCAAGTAGCGCTCACGAAAATGACACGTGTCGCACTTAGCGCTAGGCGCCAGTTTATTAGCGCATTGCGCTTTCAGCTTGTGAGCGCTTTGCGCTAGTTTAGTGGCGCACCAGTGAGTGACAAGTGGCGCGCTTGGCGCTGAGCGTCAGCCCATGAGCGCATTGCTCTGTTTCAAAAGTGCAAAGCGCAAGTCGTGTCTGCGGTTGACACGTGGCATGCTTTGGCGCTGAGCGCCGGTCCAAGGAGCACAAAAGCGCAGTTCATGAGTGCAAGGCACTTTCCAATAGCGCAAAGCGCATTCGATCAAATATATGATCAGAGAACAAGTTTATGTTCTCTTTTAAAAGGAGGCTTTGTCTCAAGATTCAAGAACAAAAGTTCTTATTTATAAAAAGGCGCTGCCTTTGTAGATCAAAGATCTGTGAATGAAGTAAATACTTCTTTTGTTTTTATGATGAGATCTTTTGATCTCTTTTTTATCAAAGACCTTGGTCTTTTATAGATCTATGATCTTTTTTAGAAGATAGTTCTTCTTTTCATGAGATGATTTCATCTCTGTGTTCAAGAATCATGTTCTTTACCTTGAAGAAGTGATCTTCTTTTGCTAAAAGCTTGTTTTTCTTTCTTTGAGATTTCTCAAAGTTTGTAGGGGGGTTTCTCCTTTTCAGACTTGAAGTCTTGGGGCCTTTATATAGGGCAAATTGATTTGTTAAATCAGTTAAAGAGATCTTTCTCTGATTGATTTGGGGATGTTTCCCCACCGTTGGATCTTTGATCCTAGGGTTTCTGTTTTACAGAAGGCAATCTTCTTGTTTTTAGCCAGATTGGAAAAATCTTTCCATTACAGAATTTTAATTCTGATTAATTAATGATTTATCATTATTGGATTTTTTGATCTAACGGTGGGGAATTCTTAATTCCAGCGTTGGCACACCTACGTTTGACACGTGGCGCGCAGCACAGGGCGCAGCGCACCTTGCGCTAACGCGCCTGTGTTTGACACGTGGCGCGCAACGCAGCCTGCGCTAGCGCGCCTGTGTTTGACACGCGGCGCGGCGCAGAGCGCTGGATCTGAAGCGTTGCTTCAATTTTTGAATTTTGAATTTTAAAACAGAGTTTTGCTCTGATTGGGGGAAACATACAGGAAGAAGAAGGAGACCCATCTCCAGAAACCCCACTTTGGGGAAGATCCAGGGCTCAAGGGGAGAACCCCCCCTTCATCAGCTTCAAAATATCCTAGGAGTTTAACTCCTCATATATATATATACATATATACAAAATAATAAGTGCTCCTTTCTGGGAGTACAACTCCCATTGCAGGGACCAAGTCCCTTTTTGCCTCCCGAGCGCCCACGCGCTGACATGTGCGGCGCTAGCGCTCAAAGCGCTAGCGCCCGAGCGCCTACGTGCTGACACGTGGGGAGCTAGCGTTAGGTTACCATTCTCAGAGGCGAGGGGTAATCAACGACAGCTTAGTCCGCGGCTATCGGCGATTCGGATCCCCACAATCAATAAACCCCTGCCTACCCTAGGCAGGGGGAATCTGTAGTACCCCTGACAAGAGCGCGTGTATTCCCATCTCAATGGGGTGATGAAAAACACCCTACAGATTCTGGCACGCCCGGTGGGACATTTCTCTCCTCCCATATTTCGGGTTAAACGTTCATGCGAACTCAATCAATATATATATTGATTGCTTATACTGAAATGATGTTTTCTTTTCATGCAGCAATCAACTTTCAACGACAATGTCTCCCAGGACGGATTCAGCTTCCAACGCGACCCCGATCTCGTACGTGGTCAAGATCAATGCTCGTGTGGTTCTCCCCGCAAGCCTCAGTCGACAGTGGGAGGAACTTCCCCGCGAGTTCGGTTCCGTCGTCATCTACCCCGCCGGAAGCGCTCATCTGGCAGAAATCCCGGCAAAGCAGGCGGCCAAGCCGGCCTCAAAGGGCAAGAGGCTGAATGTTGTGATCTCCAAGGCACCACAACCGAAACTTAAGACGGTGTTTGAACGACTCTCTAACGCTCCAGCTGGGGGCAAGACTTCCGTTACAAAGGGCAACATCAAATGTTGCGGATGAGCTTAAGCGGTGACTCCAACAAATGCACAATCGTGCGTATCTCCAAAGCCCTCCATCGCCCGGTCTACGTCGGCTTCTCGAAGAGCCGTAACCAGCCAAGTGCTCAAAACAGAAAGGCTGAGACAGAAGCGGCTCAGGTATCGAGCCAACAAGAGGGCCAGGACTCCGGCTAGGTGGAATCTTGTGAGATTCCAAGAGCAAAGTCATCCTGCGACAACGGCTGAGTCGACCATAAAAATCAGCAATTCCTTCGAACCTCTGAAGTGGGTTCAGAGAAATGCCATGACCGCCAGAATCAAGAAGACAACGGTTCGAACGTCGCTACAAAGAGACGTGTCCCGGCCCCAACAGAAAAAATATGACACTGTCTCTTCAAGAGTTTATCAGGCGCTCTGTGCCGCACGAATGCAGCGGGGAAAACCTAGAAAAGAAGCGCCAGCACCATTCAAGAACCTCGTCAGGCCAGCCGCCTTCAATCGACTGCCCGCCACCGAAACAGGGGTGTCAAGACAGCGATATGTGAAATTAGCCGCCGATAATAAAAAGACGGCTGAATATATTATCCATACGGTCTATATGGCGGGTGGGCGCCCCAGCGACAACCTTCGCAGCAAAAGCAAGGATGGGGCCACCACATCCCAAGTCCAATCTGGCTTGAATGTGGTTGCCGCTTCCCAAGAGCAGCCGCCTCCGCTGGATGATGAAAACCCTCTTGATGAGGACGATAGGCAGAAGGACCCTTCGGTCCAAGCAGAGTCAAGTTCGGACAGCGAGGAAGAGCCGACTTTCCGCCCCAGGACCACAGAGCAAGAGCTGCTTCAAGAGCTTCAGAAATAGCTCAAGAGTAAAGATAAAGAGATGGCCAAGCTCTATTCGAAAATTGATGACCTAACGAACGTGGTGATGCAGCTTATCAGGCGGGGGGGGGCAAGACTTCCGTTACAAAGGGCAACATCAAATGTTGCGGATGAGCTCAAGCGGTGACTCCAACAAATGCACAATCGTTCGTATCTCCAAAGCCCTCCATCGCCCGGTCTACGTCGGCTTCTCGAAGAGCCGTAACCAGCCAAGTGCTTAAAACAGAAAGGCTGAGACAGAAGCGGCTCAGGTATCGAGCCAACAAGAGGGCCAGGACTCCGGCCAGGTGGAATCTTGTTAGATTCCAAGAGCAAAGTCATCCTGCGACAACGGCTGAGTCGGCCATAAAAATCAGCAATTCCTTCGAACCTCTGAAGTGGGTTCAGAGAAATGCCATGACCGCCAGAATCAAGAAGACAACGGTTCGAACGTCGCTACAAAGAGACGTGTCCTGGCCCCAACAGAAAAAATATGACACTGTCTCTTCAAAAGTTTATCAGGCGCTCTGTGCCGCACGAAAGCAGCGGGGAAAACCCAGAAAAGAAGCGCCAGCACCATTCAAGAACCTCGTCCGGCCAGCCACCTTCAATCGACTGCCCACTACCGAAACATGGGTGTCAAGACAGCGATATGTGAAATTAGCCGCCGATAATAAAAAGACGGCTGGATATATTATCCATACGGTCTATATGGCGGGTGGGCGCCCCAGCGACAACCTTCGCAGCAAAAGCAAGGATGGGGCCACCACATCCCAAGTCCAATCTGGCTTGAATGTGGTTGCCGCTTCCCAAGAGCAGCCGCCTCCGCTGGATGATGAAAACCCTCTTGATGAGGAAGATAGGCAGAAGGACCCTTCGGTCCAAGCAGAGTCAAGTTTGGACTGCGAGGAAGAGCCGACTTTCCGCCCCAGGACCGCAGAGCAAGAGCTGCTTCAAGAGCTTCGGAAACAGCTCAAGAGTAAAGATAAAGAGATGGCCAAGCTCTATTCGAAAATTGATTACCTAACGAACGTGGTGATGCAGCTTACGGCTCAAATTGCTCGAGCGCCTCCCAATTAAGCACAAGTCGCTACTCATGAGCCGGATGACGACAATCCGAAGCGGCCAATACCTGCCCCTCTGGGCCCAAGATTCGTCGAGCCACACGAAAGCCGGCCACATTCCGCTTCTGGGACGCCTTGGCCCCAGATAACACCATCCCGCTAACACAAGATCGGATAATGGATTTGGTCACCAGCAAGGTTAAAACATTGGTGGCCGAAGCTGAAGCTCAGAAAGAAATCGGCAGTAGTGGGCGGCCATATCCCGCACAGTACGATCTGATCGAGTTCCCGAGCGGCTACGTCATTCCTAAGTTCGTAAGATTTGACGGAACGGGAAATGCAAATCAGCACGTCGCCCACTTCAAAGCATCGTGCAGAAATACAGGGGGCAATGATGCGCTCCTTCTTCGTTAGTTTGTCAACAGCCTGACTGGTGTCGCTTTTGACTGGTATGCGAGTATACCAGACGGGTCCGTCATTACCTTTGCCCAAATGGAGTCTCTATTTCGGCAAAGGTTCATGAGTGTCAGTGATAAAATCTCCATTGCCGACTTTGTGAGGACCAAGCCGGGGAAGAATGAAAGCAACACCGACTTTATCGCCCGATGGCGTAATTTCACGGTCAAGTGCGAACCGCCGTTGGAGCAGGACCAGTCCGTCAGCCTTCTCATTGGGAACCTCAGCAATTTGATGGCCCCATTCTAGTGCACAACAGGTCTCAAGACGTTTCAAGAGCTAACCAAGAAAGTCCAAATGCTGGAACGCTCGAAGCAAGAGTCTACCCCGGACTCTCAGAGAGACAAGACTTAGAAAAGCAAGCGGGACGACAACCGTAGAAGCGGGAGTTCCAGTACTACCAATGTCTTCAATGCGTCCGACAATGAAGAAAAGCGAAGGGCGGGCGAATCCAAAACCAACCGGTCTCGAAATCCAGTGCTGGGAGGAGAAGGGCCTTCCCTAGAGGAGAAAAAGAACAAGGTTTACTCTTTCAGAAGGGACAAGGTCCGGAAGATATTTAAAGATGCCTTGAACAACGGACTACAATTGCCAGAGTCGAAAAGACCTCAAGAAGCAAAAATGACCGACAATCCCCTGTATTGCCTGTACCACCGAGTAGTGAGCCATGCGATCGAGGATTGCTATATCTTCAAAGACCGGGTCGAGAAGCAGTATAAAGCTGGAGAGATCGAGCTGTCCAAAAGTGTGTTGGTGAACAATCAAGTTGCAACCACCAACTTTATACAGACAGAAGCTGAAGCCTTCTGGGAGCAGACAGCCGAACCCGCTGCCTTGAGAAATGAGACCGACTCACCGCAACCTCCTTGGAGTAAGCACATATCTAATAAGACGAAGAAGATGCTAAAACTGCTTCAGAAAGAGCCCAGGACGGAATGGGAAGGACAGAAGAAGACTACCAGTCCGGCTGCCAATGCGGCTCCATCAGGCTCAAAATCCAAGAAGCTCAAGAAGAAGAAAAGTGCAGCTCGGCGCGAAAAAGAGTCTGCAGAGAGATCGACTATTCAAAAATATACTGATTCCCTCCAAGACTATGAACAGAAGGAAATAACTCTTATTCAATTGAAGAAGTTCCTTGTTCCCTGATTAAAAATCAGGAAAAGACTCAGAAGAGGCATCACGTGCTCACACATGACCAGCGGTCACGTGTTGGCACGTGACGTTCAAAGAAGCGGCACAAAGCGCTTTCAAGAAAAGATTTCAGAAAAGGTCACGTGCTCACACGTGACCAATGGTCACGTGTTGGCACGTGACGGCTAAGCAGTGACCAGAAGACAGAGCGCAAAAGAAGAAGAAAGGCCCATTCCAGGGGTCACGTGTTTACACGTGACCAAGAGTCACGTGCCTACACGTGACCAGGGGTCACGTGGCCACACGTGACCGGCGTTAAAAGATTTATTATTTAACAGGATTAAATCTTGAGAAGAGATCATTCAAATCTTTCCAAATAGAGAATGATTATTTGGAACCGTTGGATTAAAAATCTAAAGGTGATTAAATATCGCCTATTTATGGAAAAATCTTGGACTTGGAAAGATTTCCCCCTAAATCTAACCGAAATAACAAGGAAATATCTTTGGATTTAAAATCCAATGGTGAATGAAATTCGCTTAACAATCTAAAGGCCCATATTAATGATAAAAATCTCTCAACATATAAATCAAATCTCTCAATGAGAGTTTTACTAAGCAGATTGATTCTCTTCCTTCTTCTATAAATAGGAGCCAAGAAAAGAAGAGAAAAGGACCCCTTTTTTGAAGATCTTTTTCTGAAAAAACTTTTTTCTGAAACCCTGAGACCTTTGAATCTTTTTCTACATAGAGAGGGAGAGAGATAAAGCCTTTGGTTCTCTGCAAAAAGGAAAACATTAGGTAAGAAAGGAGAAGGGGAGCTTCAAAGGAGAATTTAATTCTCAAAAGAGTTTAACTCTTACATAAAAAAAGAACTTAGTTCTTTCTCTGGTTGAGGATCTGCAAAGTGCACATCTCCCCATGAATTAAGAATTTAATTCTCATTGGGTTGAGATCCTGCCATGCAGATCTAAAACACAGAGGAGGGACTGAGTTTAGAGAATTTAATTCTCACAAAATGATAGGAATTCAATTCCCTTGAGATAAAGTTAGGGTTTAACCCTATGTTATGGGAATTTAATTCCTTCAAAATGAACAGAACTAGGGTTTAACCCTAATTGAGGATATAATTCTCTCAAACTCACAGGAATTTAATTCCTTTAAGAAAAGAAACTAGGGTTTAACCCTATTAAGAATATAATTCTTCAGAAGAAAGCAGGAATTTAATTCCTCTGAGGTTTAGGGTTTAACCCTATGAACAGAACTTTAAAACATGCAGAGTCACGTGCTACCACGTGACCCCTGCAAAGACCCACATAATAGAACTCTGGAATAGGCACCTCACGTGCTGCCACGTGACTTCTGCGAAGATATATAAAAGAGAACTTTGAGGCAATGCCTCACGTGCCCCACGTGATCCCCGGGACATATAAAGAAAAAGAAAAATAAATAGAGACTCTGGGCGCCCTCACGTGTCACCACGTGACCTCTAATGAGTATTCTAACAAACCAGAGCATGAGCCCCCATCACATGCCCGCACGTGATGGCTTTCAGAACTAAAAGTGTTAAACACTTATCTATAGAACAAAATAAAGGGAAGCAGGGCGCTCTCACGTGTGACCACGTGACCCCTCTTGCATTAGCGTTCAACACTAAATTGAAACCTCTGTATCCAGTGTTTAACACTGATTTTCTTAGTGTTTAACACTAATTTGGATTTGCTTAGTGTTTAACACTACTTTGAAAACTCTGTTCCCAGTGTTCAACACTGATTATCTTTTAGTGTTTAACACTAATTTGTCAATCTTATTCCCAGTGTTCAACACTGTTGGTCTCTAGTGTTTAACACTAGCCTTAGCCCAATTGGCTAAGTTTCCAGAGGCAAAGCCTCTCCTTCAATGAATCAACAGACGACCAATATCCCAAACATAATTAGACTTAGCCCAAGATGGCCATAAGTCCTCAATTCAAATTCAACTGGGCCAATGGGCTCATAATATAATAATTGATCTTAGTTTCTAAATTGGACTACAGATCACTTAATCTACCTTGGTGTAAGGGTACATCTCTTCACTCCTTTGATACTTGTCGTTGTAATTCCTCAGCGTCTTCAAAGATGTGACGGGTCCCGATAACCACATACATTGATACGGACTGTGGGGTCCTTAAACCCTCGGACTATGACGTCCTTAACCTTGACCGTAATGTCTTAAAACTAACATCGGACTGTGGAGTCCTTAAATCCACGGACTATGACGTCCTTAACCTTGACCGTGATGTCTTAAAACTAACATTGGATTGTGGAGTCCTTAAATCCACGGACTACGACGTCCTTAACCTTGACCGCAACGTCTTAAAACTAACAATGGACCGCAATGTCCTTAAACTACCTATTGACCGCAATGTCACTAAACTAAACAACAGGGCTCCCCTAATTGCTCTCTTGTCGGATCTAAACGATCCCGTTAAGTTGATCTTAGTCTCAAATTGGACTAACGTATCCTTAACAAACGTTTAAGTCGATCTTAGTCTCAAATGAGACTAACGTATCCTTAAACATAGCCCCCCAAACCCAAATCTAAGAAAGATACGGATTTGGACTAGTCCACGCCCTACGGGCGGCGACATAACTCAGTCTCCATATACAATACACGGGCAACCAAACACAAATTAAATACACACGACACGAAGTGACCATCCGGAGAAGGAGAAAGTTGTTACTGCAACGCTGTAGCGTAATTAACTGCAGGGGCTTGCGCCTGCAGGGAATAGCGTCCCCACAATCAAAAACCCCTCAAGCGAGGGGGAATCCGACGAAATCTGCTATATCGGACGCATCCGTTGAAACCTTCTATACAGGGTGCCATAAATCAACTTGGCATCTTCGGAGAGGTGGACGGATAGCACCAATTAGCATCTGCCCCGAATCTCAGGAAAGACGTCTGTCGCGCCATCTTTCGGAGGGGAACAGATTCTGGCACGCCCGGTGGGACCTTTTCCTCTTTCCACTCCACACTTCGTGTGTCATGATTCGCGAACCAATCGCGGTTTGCTAATGGTTGCCCTTGGGTTGCGAGGTACTAAGACTTGGCGTTTTGCTTGGTGCAGAAAACAAAGGATCAATGGCGTTCAACTGCTCGAACTGCAAATGCAACCGACGCTCCGCCTCACCTGGAGGTGTAGCATATGGACCGCAGGCTGCTTCCCTATTCACTATGCCTGTGGAGCAAGTGACCCAAGCTACTACCGGTCTATTCTTTGGGACCATGCTCCCGCCGGTGAACATTGATATCCCAATGCCCGTACCGGAAGCTTCAAAGAAGTCGGTCTTCGATCGACTTGCTACTCCCATGGCCTCTCTCAACGGGTCGTCCAACTCCTCGGTCTTCTCCAGACTGGGCCAAAACTCCTGCGGGCCCACAATGAAGCTTGCAGTCCCAGAAAAGGTTATTCCAAAAAGAGTAGCCAAACCTGCTCCTGAAGTCGCCAAGGCGGCTTCTCCTGCTAAGAGATCGGTCTTCGCGAGACTGACTACCTCCGTTCCCTCTCCCGCTCATAAAACTGTAGCTTCTCAACGAACGTCAGTCTTCAAGAGGCTGACACCGGCAACAGCCCTTCCCCGGAATAGGGGGCAAGACGCAGCCGCCGCTGAACCAGTCCCAACAACCCGTCACGCCCGACGTCGCCACTGGCGCCGGATAAGAAAGGCTGGGGGCAACTCCCCCACTGGGCTAACTCCACCAGCTCCAACGGTGGAAGTTAATGCTGCTGTCCCAACTGGGAACAACTTTGAGCAGTTGAACAGGGTACGCAGAAACTCGCCAACTGCGGTGCTCAAAAGATCTCCTCCACCGGTAGAGACTGCCGTGGAAGCAGAAAAGCCGGAGCAGTCTCCTCAATCGCTGTCCTCCAGGATCTACAAGACATGGCGATAAGCCCGAGAAACTGTGATTGATCCTAATTACTCTCGCCAACACAAGAAGTCGAAAGGTCGGCCAGCAGAAAATTCCCCGATCAAGCAACGAAAGGTGACGACCAATTGGGTGCCCAAAGCAACGGCCCCCTCAACTTCAATGGCCTACAAGAGAAGAAGACCGGAGGAAGTCCCCGCTCTCGCAGCAAATATCAAGGACAATAAGCTAAAACGCCCT
Source organism: Agapanthus africanus (assembly GCA_030015575.1). Classification (NCBI taxonomy): domain Eukaryota; kingdom Viridiplantae; phylum Streptophyta; class Magnoliopsida; order Asparagales; family Amaryllidaceae; genus Agapanthus; species Agapanthus africanus. The sequence goes on along the minus strand of JASDDO010000004.1, from coordinate 336,164,714 downwards.
AAGTCTGGGGGCATGATGGTGCATACGGTATACATGGCGCTGGGAAAAGAGGATAGCCGTACATCCACGGGTCATAGACCGCTTACGCGGTCAGTGACCAAGGCTCAGGAGTAACAGCAGAAACTCCAGGAAATGATGAGCGCGATGGCCGCGCTTACTGGGGCAAAAGAAAATCCTGAAACGTCTTCGGATGAACGCCAGGAGCATGAAACTGACGCCGAATTCCTTCGTCGGATATTGGAGAAGAAGGATAAAGAGGCTGCTGAACAAGCAGCCAACATAAAGCGTATGGGCCTCCTGTTCCAAGACATGGTGGGGATGATGATCCAATAAGATCCTCCGGCCGAAGACCCTCCAATCGTTCTTGAAGACGACACGGGAGAAACGTCAAATCCTCCGCCCGCTCTGTCAACAGCCAAGGAAGAGACAATCTCCAAAGCTGACCTAGATGAATATATAGCTCAGCAGATACGGGTTCACCAGGCGACTGAGGCAGCTGGTCAAGTTGTCAGGACGGGACGACCATATCCGAGCTGGTATGATCAGATCAAGTACCCGCCGGGCTACACAATACCAAAATTCCATGTCTATAAGGGGACAGGCAATCCCCATCAGCATGTGGCCCAGTTCAGGGCGTTTTGTGGCAACACTGGTGGTGACGATAAGCTCTTGCTTCGCCAATTCGTCGGCAGCTTTTCAGAAACAACGTTCAAGTGGTATTCTGAGCTCCCGAACGATTCCATCAAGACTTTCGCTGAAATGGAGTTGCTATTCACTCAGCGATTTGCAAGCGCCAGCGAACGTACCCCGATAACAGCATTGATTAATGCCAGGGTAAAACTAGGCGAGACGTGGGTCCAGCACGCTATACGCTGGCGAAACTTTTGGTCGAAATGCGAACAACGCATCGAGGAGGCGCCCGCGGTGGGCATGTTCGTGGGTACCTTAGATCCTCATGCAACTATCTCACAGTTCATGATGTTCTTTAAGCCAACCACGTTCCAGGCTTTGATCGACAAGTTGGCCCAGATGGAACAGATGGGTTACAGACCGTCTCCCCCGAAGCCAGAACCTCGGAATGACAAGGGTAAAGGAAAAGCAACTTTCGTTGCGAACGCTCAGCAGCAACCCAGTGCCCTAAAGCTGGCGGATCAACTGGAAGAAAGACGGTGGTATTACAATGAGAGAATGAAGCGCCCCTACTCATTCCCACGGGATAAGACGAAGAGGCTATTTGAGCTGGCAATACGCAACAGGCTTATCAACTTGCCAAACCCGAGGCGGCAGCCGCAACCCAGTGAGGTGAACGACCCCAACTACTGCCCTTACCATCAAACGGTAAGCCATCCGATCGAGGATTGTTTCGTCTTCAAAGGATGGATTGAAGATCAATACCTACAGGGCAAGTTTGCGCTTTCCGAGAAGTAGAAAGTGAACCCGCCACAACCTCACACTGCTAAGAAGACGGACACACCGGGGGCAACTTGTTCTTTCATTGAAGAAGCTCCATGGGAAATCGTGCTCTCGGCAAAAACCAAAAGAATGCTGAATGAGCTCCAGACATGCCCGACAGTCAAGTGGAAGAACCCGCTGGAACCCCAGATCATTGAAGGGATGCTAAAGCCGCGCCCAACTCCGAAGATCAATGGTGATGGCCCGAGCACTCACACCCAGCCGTCGAAATCTTCAAAGAAGAAGAAGAAGAAATCTAAGAAGCCCGTGAAGCCTGGCAACAAGCGTACGGACTTACAAAAGCAGATTGACGCGCTGGAGGAATATAACCAGAAAGCGCGAACTCCCATCACACTCCAAGAGTTCCTCAACCACATCTTTCAAGAGGAAGATGAGGGGGAGAGTTCGTCGGATGAATCCGAGGGATATGTAGCGAGTTGTCATGTGATCTCCCACTCATTTACGGACGATGAAAAAACTCCTGGCACTAAGAAACTGGGGGAAGAGCCTGAACCGGAGCTTGTGTGGACCACAGACGAAATGATCGACGCCTTTTTAGACGAGATTCGTTTGAAAAGTAAAGCCGACCAGGAGCGTGAGATGACCGCATCGGAAGGAGACAAACGCAGGCGATTAAACGAAAGAGTCAAAGCGCTCCCGCCATATCGAAAGGCACCCGATACGGATAAAAACAGATTCAAGTCGAGGAAAAGGTTTGCCAAAGCCATGTCAATGGGAATGAAACTACCACCCTCGGAAGTAAACACGCTCAATGGGGAGGAGAGGCACCCTAATTACTGCTTATATCATCGGAAGATTTCACACCCCACTGAGGAGTGCGACGCTTTTAAGACATGGTGGCAGGGATATGTTGCTCATCGGCAGCATTTTAAGCGAATGAAACGCAGAACTCGTCGGGAGCAGAGAAGTACGACCGAAGGACACAAAAGGACTACCGGTAACTGTTACACGGTCAATGTCGGGGGATCGCAAGTGCTCACATTCGGGAGCGATTTTGATGAAGAAATGGCTCTTATCCCCCTCTTTAAAGAGTCCACATCGGGAAAAGAGGAAGAACCAGAAGCCTGCGAAAACATTCAACTGCGCAATTGCACACTTCCGGAAAAGAATCTCGGACCCGCAACTAGAAAGGATAAAGGAAAGGAAAAGGTCGCTGAGGATATCACCTTAGATGACCAAGCTATGAAAGAGCTGACTGCCAAGGATCCGCCTAAGAAGAGTAGGGTGGACTACAACATCCTAGCACACCTGAGGAAGCTACCCTCGCAGCTCAGCATTCTCGACGCCCTCCTGTTATCAAAGGGAGCGAGAGATTCATTAATCAAGGCGCTACAAGAACCTGAACAATTCCAAGCCTTCCTCGCCGAAGAAAGGATGAAGGACAAACCGGAAGAAGTGCACGCGGCCGATATCACTTTCGGTGACGAAGACCTGCTCCTAGGGACGTGCGACCACAACCGTCCCCTATACGTCTTTGGATATTGCCACGATATAAAGATAGGCAAAATCTTGGTTGACAATGGGTCTTCCGTCAATCTCCTCAACGTGCGGGTGTTAAAGGAGATTTGCATGAGCGTCCAACACCTTGCTCGGGACAAGATCACCATCTCCGGGTTCGACTCCCAATCATCGAGAACTCTTGGGTCTGTGATATTGACGCTACGCTTTGGGCTACTCGTCACAGACATTAAGTTTCACGTCATAGATGCCAAGACATGTTACAATGCTCTGCTCGGTCGTCCTTGGTTACACGAGTACAACATCATCTCTTCTACGCAACATCAGTGTATGAAATATTTCAAGGATGGTCTCGAGTACACTATGACAGGTGAGCTAAACCCATTCTCCGTGAACGAAGTCCGTAAATACGAAGATGCAAAGTACTTTTTGCCAGATTTCGAGGATACAGAGAGATGTCGCAAACCGGAGAACAAAGCCGCTGCCACCATTCCTATTTTCGGGAGTGATACCGAAGAAGAAGAAGAGATAGTTTACTCTGGGCCGTCTCGACGCAATGACCCGGGACCGTTCGCCCCCATATTGATCTTCGGAAGTGACTCGGAAGATGAGGTTAATGTTGTGTTCTCCAGTCGGCCGCCAATACAAGAATTCCCTAGTGATGATCAGAGTTTGCAAATCACCATGATTCCGCGGGATCACTACAAAGATCTTGACGCGCTTGAAGCCCACAACGTGCAAGACCTGCAGACGTTTTACGTCCCTCCCAAGCGAAAAGGCGAAAAGGAGATCCTATTCTATCGATCCTCGGAAACAAGAGTGGAGAAAGAGATCTGGCATGGTGCAGATTCTACACTTGACAGGCTCCAACCCATCCGCTTGCCCAGATATTACACGAATGGACTAAAAAGGTTATTGAAGCGCCAAGGGGTACCCTTAAATCAGACTATTCGACAAGCTCGGTTCTACAACAGGATTTGGGATGTCCCTGGGACTCAGCGCAAATTACCCAACAGGAGAATGGAAACGCTTGGGCTTGGATACGTGAGAGCCGGAAAATGGGAACGGGTCTACGGTAGCTACGCCATATATACCTTTGATGAAGAAGAGGACGCCTTGTCAGAAAAGGTCAACTCCTCATCGGAACTGGATCCCGCGATTGAAGTCCCGAGTCCATCATTTGAAGAGTGAATAGACAAGCTTATCAGGAAAGCGGGTCAAAAAGCTCGGGACGATCATAATCGCGAAATGGCCATTTACAAGAAAGCCAGGGCGCGACGCCTTTTTCAACAGGCTGCGAAAGATGAAAACGCTCCTCCCTATCAATTTGTTGTGCAAAAGGCCCGACGCAAAGATAGAGACAAGTCAAAGAGAAGAAAAGGCGTTCAACAGAGACAAAGCGGGACCAAGAAGTCATGTGATCGGGTATTGCGCGGTCCGGATTTGTCCCTCATGAAGAAGATGAGTCGAGCGTATTCTTTCCTTCAAGACAAGACACGGAAGATACTTGACCTCGCTTTAAAACATCGAATGATTACACTTCCGAAGCCTAAACACCCGGAGCAAGCTAATGAGGTCTCTCATCAGGGCTATTGCTCTTATCACCGAGCCATAGGACACCCTATCGAAGACTGCTTCACCTTCAAGAACTTGGTCGAAGATCAGTATCAGCTCGGCAAGTTCGCTCTATCTGACAGCTGGAGGGTAACGCCGCCACAAAAGCACGAACCCAAAGCCACAAGAGCAGAACCAGATCCATATCGGTCTTGGAAGCGAGCTCGTACCTGTCGTATGATAACGATATCAAAAGAAGAGCCCGAGAATATGGATGACTTTCCCTGGTGCTTCGAAAACAATGACGACGAGGTAATCTCAGAATTTCCACCAACACCGAAAGAGCTGGAAGATGGCATACATATTACTGCGGATAACCTCAAGAAGATTGAGTTGGGGACGGCGAACGACCCGCGACCGACATTCGTCAGCGAGCTGCTATCTGAAGAAAGGGTGGCTGCGTTAAAAGACGTGCTTATGCAGCATAAAGATTGTTTCGCATGGAACTATTCTGAAATGCCAGGGCTAGATTCATAAATTGCAGTGCATAAATTGGTAATATCCTCAGACGTCAATCCAGTCAAACAGGCGCCGAGAAGAATGCGGCTCGAGCTTGAGATGAGCATCAACGCCGAAGTCAAGAAGCTGATCGATTCTGGGTTTATCCAGGAAGTGCAATATCCTGACTGGATCGCCAACATCGTACCGGTAATGAAGAAAAATGGGACAGTGCGCATATGCGTAGACTTCCAGGATCTCAATAAAGCTTGCCCGAAGGACGACTTCCCAGTACCAGTCACTGAGCTGATGATAGATAACACGTCCACTCACGAGGTTTTCTCCTTCATGAACGGCTCATCAGGATATAATCAGATAAAGATGCACCCAGAAGACCAGAAGCACACCGCTTTCCGGACCCCTCTGGGTATATTCTGCTATAAGGTGATGCCCTTCGGTCTAAAGAACGCCGGTGCCACCTATTAAAGGGCCATGACGAAAATCTTCGATGACCTCATACATGAAATCGTCGAATGTTATATCGACGACCTCGTCGTGAAAAGCAAGTCATACGAGGAACATCTCGAGCATCTGAAGACCGTATTTCAACGCCTTCGGCAATACAACTTGAAGATGAACCCCCTCAAATGCGCGTTCGGGGTATCCTCAGGCAAGTTCCTAGGGTTCATTGTCCGACACCGGGGCATTGAGATCGATCCGTCGAAGATCAAGGCGATCATGGAAATGCCACCGCCAAGGACTCTCAAACAATTGCGGTCTTTCCAAGGGAAGCTCGCGTACATCCAGCGATTTATAGCCAACCTTTCAGGCAAGTGCCGCCCTTATAGTCACCTGATGAAGAAGGGAACCCCGTTCGTCTGGGATTGCAAATGCCAAGGCGCACTGGACGAGATCAAGCAGTACCTGCAGAACCCGCCGGTGTTCGCTGCTCCAGTCAGGGGAAAGCCCCTCATTCTTTATACAACCGCCCTTGAAGGTTCCTTAGGCGCATTATGGGCGCAAGAGAACGACTAAGGGAAGGAAAGAGCACTCTACTACTTAAGTCGAGTTCTACTGGGGGCAGAAAGCAACTCCCCCCATTGAAAAACACTGCCTGGCGTTGATCTTCGCGATAACAAAGCTCAGGCACTATGCGTTGGCGCATGAAGTCCGTCTCATTTCGAAGGTGGACCCCCTTAAATATTTAATGTCGAATGCCATATTGATGGGGCGATTCGCTAAATGGGCCCTGCTCTTGATGGAGTTCTCGATAACTTATGTAATACCCGGTTCATTTATATACGCCTATATCCGTATTTCTTTTTAACCTATAAAATTTTATTTATAATTATTTATTATTTTAAAACTCCTAATCTATTTTAATTCTTCCCCTCTCCTTTCTCAGACCCTAATCCCAATTCCTCGTGTTCTTGTCCCATTTATATAAACCTTAATTTATATACGCCCATCTCTTTTCATATTTTTATTTAAACTCAAAACCCTAATTTTTTCCTTCAACCCATTTCTTTTACTCATTTAAAACTAAACCCAAATCACCCCATAATAACCCTCAGCCCAGCCTATTCCATTTTCCTATTAAAATTCTTTTATTTTTCGGCCCAGCCCATCTCACCCGAGCCATCTCCTCAACCATTTTATAAAAGGAATTCTTTTTTTCGCCAGCCCAGCCCACCATCCCAAGCCCATTCTTTTTAACTTATTTTTCTTTTTAAAATTCCGGCCCAGCCCACATCCCCAACAGCCGCTCCACCCTCAACCTGCGCCCGCTTCCCCGACCCGACCCGCTTCGCCCCCATCTTCCCCAACGGCTCTTTCCCACTTTTCCCGCTCCCTGTCCCTCGCGACCCACTTCCTTCGCCGACGCCTCCGCCCGCGCCCATGCACACGTAATGCGCGTTACCCTCGACCTCTCCTCGTCGACACCCTCACTCCCCCTTTTCACAAAAATTCCCCCGATCACCCAAGAACCCAACCTCAAAGCTCTACCCTACAGCCGTGGCTGAGCTCCCCATCGCCTCCATTCTCTCCACTTCATCTCCTCGCCTCCATCCATCAAGCTCCGACCACGACCACCCTTAGTCGCCTCCGCACCTCATCCCCTTCCATCGCCTGCCCGAGCACCTCGCCCTTGCAACCTCGCCGATCCCTTCATCACCGTCGACGACTACCACCGAGCCTCACTCTCGCAGCCCCGACCTCGTCATCGTCATCGACGCCCCCTGCAATTTTCCCCTCTCTCTCTGTGTCTCTCTCAATTTCTCACTCTCACTCTCTCTCTCTCTCTAATTCTCTCCCCCTCTCCCTCTGTTCTCACTATCTCTCTTTCTCACTCTAATCCCTCCTCTCTCTCTCTCTGTTCTCTCTCTTCTCTCTCTCTCTCTCTCTCTCTCTCTCTCTCTGTCTAACACACTCTCTCTCCCTCTCTAAATCTCGCCTGTCTGTCCCTTTTCTATCAACCTACTACCACAACACGACACCGCCTGAGCTCGCAACAGCCCATCCCCAAGCTCGAGCCAAGCCCAAGCCTAGCCGAGACTCGTCGCGTGCTTGCTACTCCGTGCCCGGGACGTGTCACTACTGCCTTCGCTGCCGCGCCATCAGTTCACCGTCTCCAGGCAAGTTTCATACTTGCTACATGCTAATTTGTATTAGTTACGAACTATAATTTTATAAATTCCATACTTAATATCCTCGATAAATTATACGACGCAACTGTTTGATGCATGACCTCAATGGAAATACTCACCTAATTTGACGGAACTCATTGGTATAGTTTGGCCCGTATGGATGTGAATCTAGTGTGTGAATTTTATTGGAAAATACGACTATTAACGACTAAAACGACTACCCCCAAGTTTACCCGTAAAACTGGAAATTTCTTGTATCTGAAAACCGTTAAAATCACCATAAATTACATACATACTGGAATGATGCGTTCAGGGGCTTAAATTGAAGCCGACTCGACGAACTATAACTCTATGCAAGTTTCTAAATGTTTCTGTACTTGAACTGTGACAATATTTGGATCGGAGTGCGACTCTGGACTGCAGTCCAGAGCGACTCTAGTTGCTGTTTACTGTCCCGTAATGGGTACCACGTTTCCTTAACTCGTAGGTTGCGGAACTCCGCTGTTTATTAAAGGTGAATCTGTTAGCTAGACAGTACAAGTGGTTTCACCCTGTTTCGTCAACATTTGCTATTTAACCTGTAATTTAAAAGATCGGGACGTATAACAGTCCCAACAGAATCAGAATTGACATACTAGTATTGAACAGTGTATATCTCCTGATGTACGGACGCGATTGAAGATCCGTCTATTGCGTTGAAAACCTTACTGAAAACTCTAGATTTCATTCAACTGTAGCATCGCTAAAATCTGATCCCAACTGGGATTAAATGCATTGCGAAATGAACTTCCGATTCTCAAACCGGATTTCCATCCGTGAACGCTTAAAATGAAATGGCCATAATTAGCGATCCTGGAACCCGATCGGCGTGAAACCAAATTCGCTGGATAGATAACTGAACATACTATTTATTCCCTATTTATCGTTTAGCTAAACTGTACACGTTTGATTTATGATAAATATTGCAAGTGGTAGATTACTGATTCCTGACATCCTAATCATGCTTTACATACTGTTTACGCATCATATCATACATATGTCACGGCATTGATAACTTGGTGATAATGTGCATTACCCAGTGTTAGGTATTAGTGATGATTGTGGCAAGTACGTTAGTGTTCGTGTATAAGTGAATAATTGAAAGTGACATGTACCTTATTATTCTATTGCATTGTCGACGTCTGTGGGACGCGTGTACGTGTGACTATAAGTGGTATGGGACACTGATGGAAGCTCTTGCACGGGTGTCACAGATAAGGCACCAGACACTGCCATTTATCTGGAGTATTAGTCAGGACGTGCTTGATGGAGATCCTGTCTCCAGTTCTCGTGCAGAGTTGTCACCGACCGACCGGTATTTGAGGTTATGGTTAGCGTTTGATGTAGACCACGGGATATGGGGTAGTTTGAGTGTGAGTTCAACAGAATCTCGGGAGTCCCTTGCCGGCTTATATATACGGAGATATATGGAGATTTACAGGGTACATGATTATTACCGTGAGTTACATGTTGGGCCCGTGGTCCCTTGCCCTTGGGTTCTACCCTTGGGTGGAGGACACACGCGAGTGGTTGACTCTCACACTTGGACTGACGATAGGCTTAGTGGCTTGTACAATGAGACTTAGAGACTGATAGGGATAATGACATTGATATACATTACTTACTGTGTTGACATACTTGGCATATTATTTTACCGCTTTTACTGTTCCACTGCATTGATTATTCCATGTTTATACCTCTACCGTCATTGATTTACTGTATATATATTTATTATCACTGTTAGAGTTGTCACTTCGATTTTATATATTATATTGCTATTGTGTCGCTCTGACGACCTGAGTATGCATGCTCAGTGTGAGGAGATGATTTAGCCTGGATCAGGACCGGACGCACATCACGGACATCTTGATTAGCTATCCAGAGTTATACCCTTTTTGTTTCCCATCAGGTCAGTCCTTTATATTGTTTTGTTTCAGTTATTGCATTTCTCATTGCCTGCGCATTATTTACTGATTACCAAGTAAAGCTAGAAGTCGAAGTGTGACTACGGCAGGATATTTCCTTGACCGTAGGAGCATGGCTGGCCTTGTTAACCCCTCGTATTCCGTATTTTGGGAAGCGGGGCGTGACATGGTTTAGTTGGTATCAAAGCCAGGTTTCGCTTCGATTGAGATTGCAGTTTTCCGTGTATAGCTTGACAATCTAAGACATCCCTTGGTCTAGATTGTAAACTTATTATTCTTGATCCATATTCACATCGAGTATTCTGCTATCCATTCGCTAGGGTTTCTGGTGACTTGGCAAAGTTTCGTGGTTGTAATTGTGAACTACATCACGAATACACTACCATACTCTGTTTAAGTGACCTAGAGTCATACAGTTGATTTTTTTCCACTTATAATGAATTTCATCACATCTGATATTCTTAAATCTTTGTCCAATCCATATTATATTTGATTCTTATAGCTTGTGCCTTATATCATCCTCAAAATTATTGTTTCATGTGTTAGTTGTATGTATGCCCTAGAGGCCAGTATTGTACAGATGATGTATATTATATTGGATACTTGGACATATATAGAGATGACTTTCTTGCTTGATATGATAGTATGCTATCTGGTTGCTCTTTATCTTAACATGTATACTTGTCTCTTTATACCGTCTTATAGTTACATGTTGGTAAAGCCCTTAGGATGTGTACTTGACTACCTGGACTATGATGCGGATCATACTAGTGGGGACATGGTAGTCCATAAGTACATCCTTCAAGGTCTCTAGTCGTGGGTGTATCGAGACGGGGCATCGATATACCAGTGTAGACTAGCGTATACGCTTCTCGACCCATGAGATGGGCGATGGATGATCCCATATCCATCGGTGTTTGACATCAGAGATGGTATACGGGTGCTCAGTGGAGACTGGGTACACTGGACGGACTCGCCGAGAACTCCCAGATGGTATTATACCTGACGTCAAATGGCAGTTCTCAGGTGACACTTGTGCAGGTTAGTCTGTAGACCCGAGATCGTCATAGAGTCTTGTGTGATTCCCACTGTGCTTTGATTTCCACCTTACCACGTCCATGAGGGCGTGCAAAACGGTGGTTTTTGGGTACAGTCTCGAGTCACATGGAGGCAATGAGCGATATGAGGGGTTTCGTCTCTTCCGGTATTGGGGGTTGATGTTGCGCTGTGCTCGATTGGCCGTAACAGGGAAGTCCCTGGCCAGGGCTGATTAGAGATTTACTGGTAAGTGTTACCAGTAGTTTCTCGACCCGTTATGAGCCTCACATCGGCACGACTTATCGGTTATTGGGGTCTGACGTTTACTATCCCTAGACTTGATATGCGACATATCAGACGAGGAGACCGGACTACGCGGGTAGTGTTGCCGGTTGGCTCGACGGGAGTTGTAGAAGGTTCGCTTGTTTTCTTCTGATCGCTCAATACCCGGGTGGCCGTTACGTTTAGCTGACCGCTTGTGGCTTGGGGGTGTTTGATATGATCATCACCCACTGCCGGCGTATTGACGAGTCTTAGAGTCCCACAAAGGAGTTACCTAGTCCAGGCGAAACGTTGTGGTGCGCGTATGTGATATGCGCATGGACCCGGTTAAAATGCGCGTATGAGATACCGTACATTAATCGGACGGCTTGCTTTTGGTTAGGTCGTATGTGATATGGCCGGATTGATAAATCAAGTGTTGATTTATCATTTAACCATTAGATTCTCACTAGAAATCCTTTCTTGTATTTTTGGATGTATGCATTCTTTCTTGATTCACGCACATATGGATGTGCATGCACACATACATACATACATCATCCTTCATGGTTGTATATACAAAGAAAATAGTGGCAATATAAGACTCACACCATGGTTTTATATATATGAATTATTATTGCTTTTGATTTAAAACTAAAAGAAAAAGGAAAGGATAATTCATGGTTTCTTTCTACACTCTTCTTTGACCTAACCATAATCACCCACCATTTAACCATGGATTAACTTTCCTTTTGGGTTTTAACTCAAGTTCAATAATATCCTTATTATTCAACCATGGTTTGAGATGAGAGGTAAAAAAATATATATAGATATATTTTCTATTTTCTTAAGAGGGTTTTTTCTTTTTTCTTATTCTAAAAGGCCACCATCTTCTTCCTCCTTCATCTTTTGCTCTCTAGATTTATCTAGTGAGAAAATTACTCATCAAGTTAGGATTTTGAAGTGAGAAAAGGCACCACAACACCATTCTACACAAGTCTTGCCCACTTGTTTAGAGTGTTAGCTTCATTTCATTCTCTTGATAAAGTGAAGTTGCAAGTTTGGACAAAGCGGACTCCGGGTGGATCATCGTGGACCTAGAGGAGTTCAAGCAGACTTTTTCCAAACCCCAAGTAGCCGAGGAGTCTAGCGTAGGGAGCTACAAAGGTTGTACTCTCAAAACCTTAGCTTAATCTACTTGTGTTGAAGTGTAGTTTTTGAAACCCTAATTTTTCTAGGAATGATTCTTTGTATGCTTACTTAGCACCCTAAAATTTTAATCTTTGGTACATGTGATGCTTCCAAACCCTTCATGAGGTGCTAGGTAAACCCAACATTGGTATCAGAGCCGACCTAGAACATTAGGCGACACTTTAACGAAGTTAAAACTCCGATCGAACCGGAAAATACGGATTTTTAGCACTCTCTGGACATTTTTTGAAAACTGTTGTTTTTCAGGATTAAAAATATGTAAAAAATACAGCAGGGAATTATAAGACAAACTGTGAAAAACGAAACCCTAATAAGCATATTCCACCACGGAACCGCGGCTTAAGCTGGCTTAGGCCGCGGCTCCACAGCCGTACAGAGCCATTAAGGATTCGTTTTTGTACAGTGTTCTTATTATCTGCTTTTAGGGGGTTTTGGATATTTTTAATATGGTTTCTGTGACACATGTTCTGGAGATTGTTTTAGATTCGGTAATTCGATCGGAATTTTGATTTCGTGTTTCTTTCCGGGTAATTTAGAAAGTATTGAATTGTTCGAACGAGTATCATTTACTCACTTTTTCACAGGGTTTTAATCTTTCGGAAATACGTGCAAGTTTTGTGGTGGACCCTCTAGAAGACAACAAACCTTAACTTGATTATGTGACAGTCTTGAACTGCCTTTTGAACCTTAGGGCTTGGGACAGTACGGCCTGCCACATGTGAGGCGTTGGTTTGACCCTTCTACGGCTGGACCGCTACTACTGTGACACACTCCGGGTTTTTTGAACTCCACTCAAGTGTTGAGCTTTAGGGAATTTTGAGTATTTGATCATTCGTTCGAAAACTTTAATACTGTCTATTTATCTGGAATGTGATACAATATGTGGAATTCATATAGTTAGGCATGAAATACGAAATATGTGATATTTCGCATTTACGATGTCTAAAGAGAATGTGGATTCCAAATATTATAGTTTTACACTTTCTTTTCTGTGACCGTAAGTGTAGTATGTCGATATCGCCGGTTTCGTTACTATACATCAACGACAATTGGGGTACGCATACTTACTTACGTTGATGATATATGATATTATGTGTTGCTGAGATATGGTGTGCAGGATTGTCGCGATTGAATTGCCGGGGGGTTTTATGTGAGATGAGAGTTTTATATTTTCATTCATATAAATTCAAATGTAATGTAATATTATTTTATTTGGGGCACTTCCGGGTTGAGGTTGATGCCACCAGTGTTGTATATTATTTACTTTTCCGCATTAGGATGGACCCAAGGAGGGGAGCACAAATGACCGGGTTCTGGGGTTCAGTGGGAGGCCATCTTGAGGAGTCGAGACCGGGTCTCCTAAACTCCAGAATTGGTAGGGTCGCTTTCCGCTCTCGTAGGGGTCCAAGGTGTGGGCTTGGCTATTCATCGCGACTGTGGAATCCGTATTTTCTATTGTTGGCTAAATACTAAATACGGACGTCCTAGTATATTCCACATTATATCTATGTTTCTGCTGCGATATCTGTGATGTGATCATTAGATATGTTCTGTGATAAATACTGTATATAGTATATATGATATATTATATAGGCGTTACTTATGTTTTACACCCGCGCTAGCCCTGCCCTGCTCTGCCGTTAGTTACCTAACCTAACGGTGCACGAGGGGACATCAAGGCGAATGCGGATGGCATAAGTGTACGTCGTATTTATCTGTGATGTTTAGGTGACTTAAATGATGGGACTTCATTAATGTGATTAATGAAAGAAAATAAACCTAAAAGATGTTGTAGAATCAAATTTTCAAATAAAAGGGTAGCTACAGTCTTGCTTTGCATAGCGGTATATATGATATACCCTGCACCTTATTCGATGGGGAAAGAGCTGAGATCCCTTCACCGGGAGTGACCTCTTTAGCGAAACTGGCAGATGCTACAACACTCGGTTTTGCTTTTGATTGCTTTTGGAGTTTTGCTTTGCATAGCGATATATATGATATATCCTGCACCTTATTCGATAAGGAAAGAGCCGAGATCCCTTCACTGGGAGTGACCTCTTTAGCAAAACTAATAAAAGCCTCAGAATCACTCCATTTCAAAATTCATTAGATTCTACAATGATATCAAGTTTATTACGCAATAGGTTTTCAGAAAAACCTGTCGTAGCCCTCCGTCATTTCAGATAAGTCCTACTTAGTATTCGCGCTACGTTTGTTGGCCTGCGTCAAGGCGTAGTGTGCGGTAGCTAACTAGTATTTATCTGTTTGTGCATATCATGCAGATTGGATTAGGGTAGTCGTGCGACTTTGTTGGCCTGCGTCAAGGGTCGTACGGGTGGGTTTAATTCAATCAAGAAATGACGGGTTGAACTTGACTAGCGCACTATGGATTGTTGGCCTGCGTCAAGGTCATGGGACGCTAGGGGAAAAATATTATCGGGAATTTCAAGTGTAGAAATTTGCAATGAGATTGCATACCTTCTATGAGATAGTTGGATCCCGATACCCACTGCGAGTAATTGTTACTCCTGGGAGAGTTTTACACAGGACAATTAGCCGATCAAGTAGGTGTCTAGAAAGGTGTCAACGGGGTTACGCCTATGGGAAAACGAGGTTTACTTTAATTAGGTCCGTGCGAAAGCACGAGGAACCTCCCTCAAAGTACCGACATTGGCCTGGCTGAAAGATCGGCGAAGTTGTAGGGTGTAATTAATCCCGGCTAGTCTTTCCTTTTAGGGTTTAAAGGAAGATTTGATAAAAACAGTGGGAGCCATCCTGATTAGATAAGATAATAACCAATCTGATCTTGCAAGAGCATACGCTAAAGTGTTTTCTTCTCTCTCTCTCCAGGTAGCGACCATGTCATGCCTAAATCAAGATAATAATATGGATGTATTGACTGAACCCGCATGTTATACTGTGCTGGGGAACGTTGGTTCCGTTCTATCTTATAAGAGTTATAGGACTGAACATGACATAAGGGAATACCAGGAATCCCATGCCACCCGAATGAAGAAAGTACATGTTGATGCATTTTCTTCGGGTGTGTTCGTTACAGAGAACTGTTTCTCTATTTGCCCTACGTCCTGGGTATTAGATACCGGGTCAGGATCCCATATATGTAATCAGTTACATGAGCTTAAGAAAGGTAGAGAACTTGGAGAAGGTGATAAAGACATAAGGGTTGGAAATGGTGCAATTGTTGCAGCTAAGACCGTCGGGGAATATCACCTTGTATTACCAACTGGTAAAACATTGATTCTGAACGAATGCTATTACATGCCGAACCTGATATGCAACATTATATCAGTTTCTTTGTTGAGTAAAGAAGGATATAATTTTGTATTACAGGATATGTTATGAACATTTTCCTTAACCAAAAGTTGGTTGGATCAGGCACGTTGTGCAATGGCATTTATGTTCTAAATCAATCAACAGTTCTGAGTATAACAAACACACACAAGAAGAAGAGTTCAGAAATGAACGAATCCTTCTTATGGCATTGTAGACTGGGTCACATCAATGCGACACGACTAGCTAAGTTGCATAAGGATGGATATTTGAATCCGTTTGAATTTTCATCTTATGATACTTGCCAGTCATGTCTCAAAGGCAAGATGACCAAAACTCCGTTTACGGGACACGGAGAAAGAGTTACGGAACTCTTGGGACTGGTGCATAGTGATGTATGCGGTCCAATGTCTACACATGCCAGGAATGGTTCTGCGTACTTCATTACATTCACTGACGATCTCTCTAGATTCGGATATGTGTTCCTGATGAAACACAAATCAGAAGCTTTTGAGAAATTTAGAGAATATAAACAAGAAGTCGAGAACCAAACCGGAAAATGTATTAAAATCCTTCGATCTGATCGAGGAGGTGAATACTTGAGCAATGAATTCCTGGACTTCCTAAAAGAGAATGGGATTCTCTCTCAGCTGACTCTTCCTTATACACCACAGCACAACGGTGTATCGGAATGGAGGAACCGCACCCTATTAGATATGGTGCGCTTGTTCAGACCATAATACTGCATTTATCATTCCCCTATTCTTACCCTTTTTTATAATAAACAGGTACTCTTGACGCACGTGTGTTGCATATTACAGGTTACAGGTTTCTGGAGCAAATACAGTGAAAAAGACACAAAACAACAGAAAAAGGGACTTTTGACCAGCAAGTAGACGGATCCTAGTCAAGCCTAGTCGAAGAACAGTGCAGGGTTCAAAAAGTCAAGTGAAACGGTTAAAAAGCCCAATACAAGTCTTCACTAAAAATCTGGAGAAGATCCAAAAGTCCAACAGAAAAAGTACAAATAAAAATCCAGAGCCCAAGAACCATTGAAGAAACCCCAGAAGTCTGAAAGCCCAAGTCAACAGTTTGGCCGCGGAACCGCGGCCAAACCCATGCTGGCGCCGCGGTTCCGCGGCCATCAAGAACACGTGTCGGTTGAATTTTGGTGTGTCGGTGCGTCGGTGCAGATGTTGTGATTTTATGTGGGCAAATCTGTAATTGCGCAAGTGCGAGAGCCTGTAACCCTAGGTTTCCTATTTACTTATAAATTGTAATTTAGATCTAAAAAAAAGGTATGCCTCTTGATAATCAATAAAAAGTGAGATTTGTTGAAGAATTGGGAGCATCACTTTTACTTGTAAGTTTTTAAATTCCTGCCTTAGTTTAATTGTTCTACTTGCCCTAGTAATCATTTGTTTGCTGTAGTTCACTCGTTAGCTAGTTTAATTTGTCGTAAGGTAATTCTTTAAAACATAAACATAAAAATGTCTAGTTGTAATAATTCCCTAATGAGCGAGTAAAATCCTCGCTCGTTAGGGTTAGGAACAAGGGAGTAAGTGAGAGATGGATGTCTCTCACCTCCTTCAATGCCGACTTATTTTTAAAACGAAATCTTCATGCACGCATATATGATCTGCCCCCTACGGCACCCTACCTACAAGGTAACGGTGAACCGTAGTATAAAAGGCCGGACATATATGACGTCCATGAAGATCACATCAATTAATAGGAAGGGACGGACAAGGATCTAGAGGAAGAAACTTTGTTTCTTCCCGATCATCCTAATCCCCTTTGCTAATAATTGTTGTGACATTTCTAAAAAGCTTAAATCATGGCATTGAAAGAGGTGAAAACATAGATCTCAACACCCCTACCTTCGACCTAACCCTAACGAGTCCTTTCTTATCACATACATTCATCTTAAACCAAATCGATAAAAAAAAAACCAACCACGATTTGAATCAACTCGTTATAACACGAAATTAGAAATTAACACATCCCTGCGGATCGACCCGTACTCACCGGCTAGCTTCATGCGACGCCGTTTCTGATTGCGGTAATTACAAGTTTTGACTCTAATCAAATGGCGCCGTTGCCGGGGATGGCGTAATTTTCTCGTTTTTGTATGATTTCGGGTTGATATAAACTTTGAAAAATTATAAAAAATCAGAAAATACAAAATACAAAAATTAGCTTTTCATTATTTTTATCTGTTTGAAGGGTTTCTCGTTTGAATCTTGCAGGAACGACAAGAACTTTTGGATCTGGAATTTTACAGAGGGTCAAAACAGAAAAGAGAACATAAGAACAGAGAGGAATTGCAAGTCCAGAGCAGTGAAAATTTTTCCAGAGGCTGAACCCCTTACCTTGCCGCGCTTCCGCCGCATAAGTGTGCCTCCAGCCGCGGAACCGCGCTCCTAGTGACACGTCAGCACCTGAAGTTTTTTTGGTTTGTTCTCTCTCTCTCTTCCCTCTGAAACCTCCATATCTCTGTCTGTGAAAAGTTTCTGCAGGAATTCTTTGCGTAAAGAGTCTTTCTCCCCCTTCTCGATAACAGATTTTCTGCAGGTTTCTTTGCGCCGCGCTAAAATTGATTGCAAGTGATTTTAATTGTTTTGCATAATTTAATTGGACTTAAGGGGCTATTTGACCAAACTCAGATTGGGTGGGGATTTCATCACCCTTCCCAGGACCCCAGAAAACACTTAAAGCATTTTGCATCGACCACCTTTAATTAAAAAAAGATTAGACTCAGACCTAAGGACAGCGAGCTCAATAGGAAAAGGACTAGGGTAGGCATCGGCCGTTTATCCTAACCGACATTGCGGTGTCTAGGCTAGTGGTTATTAATTAGGCCCACTGTAGTGGTGGTTCCTTCCCACTTACCTGGCCGTATTTGTCCGTGAAGAGGCGGTTTGAGGTCTATTTCTAGCCCTAGTTAGGAGCTGTCTAGTAGACCTAGGCGACCCTAGATCTAGGCCTGATTGTGCATGTGTGGTTGATACAGTTGTGTCACGAGTCCGTTTTCAAAAACCTCTTTGCAAAACTCACACACAAAAAAAAAAAATAAAGAAAAATCTTTTCAAAACTTGCAACTTGCCGCTAAGAAAACTTGCACCTCATTTCCACCATCTCTCCTTCATTGACGTCATCTTACCCCCACATTCTGTTTTTCTTTTTTCTGACTGCACTATCCCTTTTAGTGTATGCCACTTTGGACTAGGGATACAGACGCCCGATTAGTCCGCGTTTCGTTGGTACCGACCAACGAACCCATCGACACCGAAGTCGATAATCCGTCCACTTTCTTACCTTCACCTTTAATTTCTTCCACCGAAGGTATGTCGGGATTCAACCCCAATAATACCTTACAGACGGGAATGATTCCACCTCCACCAGGTGTGAATAACCCGAACCAGCCGCCTGTTGAAGCGCCCGCACGAGTTGCGCTCCAGGACCTCTTCTACCCCATCCGCACTTCTTTACCCACTTGTCTTTCACCCCCACCGGCAAATGGGGACAATTTTGAGATTAAACCACATTTCATCAATATGCTGCCGAAATTTCACGGTTTGGAAACTGAAGACGCTTATATCTTTATTAATAAATTCCAAAATGTGTGCGCTATGATGAAAACAACCCAATTGAGTGATGACGCTATAAGGCTAAGGGTCATTCCTTTCACCTTATGTGACCTAGCCGAGAAGTGGCTATATAGCACCGCATCACATTCCATAAGAAATTGGGATGAGTTTGTGAAGGCTTTTCTGAAAAAATTCTATCCTCACCATAAAACTGCAAGAATTCGAAATGAAATAATTCAATTCTCACAACTGCCTTCCGAACCTTTCTGGAAGTGCTTCGAGAGATTCAAGGACCTATTAGTTCAATGCCCGCACCATGGGATAGAAAGTTGGCAACTTTGCCAAACATTATATGAGGGATTGAACTCAGCAACGAAGCAGTTGCTAGAAACCATCTGTCAAGGTCATTTTCTCTCTAAGTCTAATGATGAGGCATGGCAGTTTCTCGAGGATCTTAGTGAGCAGACAATACAGTGGGAGAGCACAAAGACCACATCAGCTTCTAGTGGTCAATCTAGGGGAGGCATACATCAAATAGAGATGTCGATTGCTATGAAGGCCGAGATGGCCGCTCTTACGAAAAAGCTAGAAGCGATCGAGACCAAAATCTCCTCGTCTTCTCCTGCCCCTGCTATGCCCCCACGTACTGTCTGTGCTTGTTGTGCGGATCCATCGCACCTGACTGAAGAATGTCCTTATAATGCATCTACACAAGGACAGGATCAAGTCAATGCTGCATTCCAGCAACGACAAAGGAACGATCCGTATTCTTCAACGTATAATCCGGGGTGGAGGAGTCACCCAAATTTCGCTTGGAACCAAAATCAACAATTCCAAGGAAATAATAATAATTTTCAAAGACCTCCTCCACCACAACAACAACAAGCACCCTCGCAAACTCAATATCAACCGCAACAATTTCAACAACAACCTTACCCTAATCAGGTGAACAACTTTGTGCCGAACAATGCATACCAGCCAAATAATTATGTTCAACCTAATAATGATAAGGTTAGCTCGCTCGAAAGAAGTCTAGATGCGTTCCTTAAGCAATCTACACAGTCTACAGCAAGACTTGAGACTTCTATTCAAACTTTAGTGCAAAATAGTGCCTCCCATGATCAGAGTATCAAATCTATAGAGGCACAAATTGCACAACTCAATGCAGCTCTGAGCGAGCGCGAAAAAGGAAAACTCCCGTCTCAACCGTTGCCCAACCCCGGTCACGCACATGCTGCACACAATCAGCAAAATCATAATGTAAATGCAGTGACCACGTTGAGATCGGGAAAAGTGTTGCGGAACAATGTGGGCATTAACAATGACACCCCTGCCGGTGGGTCTTCTTCATCTTCTTCTCCATCTTCTTCTTTAGAGCCTATTCTCCACCCTTTACATGGCTCTACCTCTTCTAGCTTGAACGGACCTAATTCTCACGACATGAACACATCTACACGAGGTACCGTTCCAACTCGACAATCTGATCCACAAAAATTGGACTCAACCACCTTTCAAAATGTTCCTTTTCCTAATCGGTTGAGATCAAATAAACCAACTCCTCAAATGGAAAAGATTGTCGAGTTGTTCAAACAGGTTAGCATAAACATCCCTCTTTTGGATGCAATTCAGCAAGTTCCTTCATATGCCAAAATTTTAAAGGACTTGTGCACCAAAAAGAGGAAGTCGCAAGTGCCAAAGAAAGTTTTTGTGGCCAGTGCTATTAGTGATGCTCTTGTAAATTCCCTTCCCCCAAAACAAAAGGACCCCGGGTGTCCTACCATTTCGATAACAATTGGGGACAAGAATATCAATAGAGCACTCTTAGATCTTGGCGCGAGCGTCAATTTGCTACCCTATTCTGTGTACGAGCAATTGGGCGTTGGAGAGCTTAAGCCCACTCACTGTACTCTCCAAATGGCCGACCGGTCAATAACCCATCCTAGGGGAGAGCTGGAGGATGTGTTAATAAGAGTAGGGGATTTCATTTTCCCCGTTGACTTTATAGTGATGGATACACAACCTGTTGCAAACCCCCGGAACCAAATTCCGGTAATTCTAGGTCGACCATTTTTGGCTACTTCCAACGCAGTGATCAATTGTCGTAACGGTTCAATGAACTTAGCTTTCGGCAATATGACAATTGAGCTCAATATTTTCAAGTTAGGAAGTCAGCCTGCTGAGCCCAATGCTAGCGTACTAGACGTTTGTTCGATCAATGAGATCGCGGAGGAGGACTGTGAGTTCGAGAATTTTTTATTCGACCACAGCAATGTTAACGCCACTAGTGCGTTCCTCCTAGAATCCGACTCAGTTTTCGCGACGGATAACGATTTTGAATGTTTTACATTCGTCGATGACTTCGAAGACTCATCACCTGATTTGGAGTCTTTTGCTTTTGCGGATGAGTTAGTAAAACCATCCGACACTGTTGCGTACACTCGGTACGAACCTTTGATGGAATCATTCGAGTTTGAAACAACTACCCCATTGTTACCATCTATTGTTTCACCTCCTAAACTCGAATTAAAGCTTTTGCCGACACACCTAAAATATGCATATCTAGGTGATAATGAGACCTTACCTGTCATTATATCAGCCTCTCTAGCTCTTGAGCAAGAGAATGCTCTCTTGACGGTCTTACTTAACAATCGGCAAGCTTTCGGCTGGTCTATGGCGGACATTAAGGGGATTAGTCCCCTCATAGTCGAACATCATATACACTTAATGGATGATGCCAAGCCAGCACGAGATCCACAAAGGCGCCTCAACCCCATCATGAAAGAGGCGGTTAAGAAGGAAATTGTCAAATGTCTGGATAGCGGTATCATTTACCCTATCTCGGATAGCCAATGGGTTAGCCCAATCCACGTCGTGCCCAAGAAATCGGGCATTACGGTCATTACAAACGAGGCAAATGAGTTGATTCCCACTCGCACCCAAACTGGGTGGCGAGTCTGCATAGACTATAGGAAACTCAATGCCGCAACAAGGAAGGACCACTTTCCCTTACCTTTCATTGACCAAATGCTCGAGCGATTGGCAGGGCACGAGTTCTATTGTTTTCTTGATGGCTATTCCGGTTACAATCAAGTCCCCATCGCCAAAGAGGATCAAGACAAGACAACATTCACTTGTCCCTTTGGCACTTTTGCTTATCGTCGCATGCCCTTTGGGTTATGCAACGCACCCGCGACATTTCAGCGGTGTATGATGGGGATCTTTTCAGACATGGTCGAAAAGTTCTTGGAGATTTTTATGGACGATTTCTCCATCTTTGGCGACTCCTTCGACGAGTGTTTACGCCATCTTGACGCTGTTCTTACCCGCTGCAGGGATAAGAACCTAACATTAAATTGGGAGAAGTGCCATTTCATGGTGCAAGAGGGCATTGTTCTAGGACATGTCATTTCGCAAAACGGCATCGAGGTAGACAGGGCTAAAATCGAAGTGATTTCTAACCTACCTCCCCCAAAATGCGTCAAAGATATTAGAGCCTTCCTTGGCCACGCCGGTTTTTACAGACGGTTTATCAAGGACTTTAGCAAGATTGCTAGACCCTTGACCCTCTTACTGGCCAAGGACACGACCTTCGCTTTTGACTCCACATGCACTGAAGCATTTGAGTCTTTAAAACATTCACTCATCACTGCACCCATCCTCTCATCTCCCGACTGGACACACCCTTTTGAAATCATGTGCGACGCATCAGACTTTGCAATTGGAGCTGTTCTTGGACAGCACATTAATAAGATGCCGCACGTGATTTATTATGCTAGCCGAACACTAAATGAGGCCCAACTTAATTACACAACAACAGAGAAAGAGTTTTTAGCTGTTGTGTTCGCACTCGAAAAATTCCGGCCTTATTTAATCGGCTCTCCAGTCGTTGTTTTTACTGATCACTCGGCTCTTCGCCACCTTTTTGCGAAGAAGGATGCTAAGTCAAGGCTAATACGTTGGATCCTTTTATTGCAAGAATTTGATCTTGTCATTAAGGACAAAAAGGGATGTGAAAACGTAGTAGCTGATCACCTATCACGACTTCCTTCTTCGCCCACGCTCGATCTTCCAATCTCTGACGTTTTTCCCGACGAGCAGCTCTTGACTGTTTCTTGCGAACCATGGTTCGCCGATATTGTAAATTATTTAGCCACCGGCCTGATTCCTAATGATTGGTCGAAACAGGATAAGCTTCGATTTTTGTCCCAAGTAAAGCATTTTTACTGGGATGAACCCTATCTTTTCAAATACTGTTCCGACCAAATCATTCGTCGGTGTGTGCCCGAGAGTGAGGTCAAGAGTGTGCTGTCTTTCTGCCACGATCAAGCATGTGGCGGGCACTTTGGCCCAAAGAAGACAGCCGAAAAGGTTTTGCAGTGTGGTTTCTATTGGCCACGACTCTTCAAGGATGCATTTGAATACTGCAAAACTTGCTCCCGGTGCCAACATTTGGGCCGGATTTCGCGGAGAAACGAAATGCCACTCCAACCCATTTTGGTGGTGGACATTTTTGATGTTTGGGGTATAGATTTTATGGGACCATTTCCTAACTCTTTTGGAAATGTGTATATTCTGTTAGCGGTTGACTACGTTTCTAAGTGGGTCGAGGCTGTGCCCAGTCGAACGAACGATAATAAAGTTGTCGTTCGATTCCTTAAAGAACACATATTTTCTCGATTCGGGCACCCTCGGGCAATTATAAGTGATAATGGTTCTCACTTCTGCAATAGGACTTTTGAGTCCTTGATGCGTAAATATTCTATCACCCACAAATTGTCAACGCCATATCACCCCCAAACATGTGGGCAAGCCGAGGTTTCAAATCGGCAGATAAAGCAAATTTTGGAGAAAACGGTTTCTAAAAACCGTAAGGATTGGTCGCTTAAATTGATAGATGCACTATGGGCTTTCCGTACTGCATATAAGACTGATCTGGGTATGTCTCCATACCGGCTTGTGTACGGGAAGGCTTGCCACCTCCCAGTGGAGATCGAGCACAAAGCTTTCTGGGCTATCAAAGAGCTAAATTTGTCTTTAGGAGATGCAGGCAGCAACAGAAAGCTGCAACTGAATGAGTTGGAGGAGCTAAGGGATGAGGCATATGAAAATGCCATAATTGCTAAAAACCGAGCCAAGGTGTTCCACGATAAACACCTTTTACGAAAAACTTTTGAACCTGGTCAACAGGTTCTACTTTATGACACTCGGTTACACCTGCATCCTGGTAAGCTCAGGTCCAGATGGAGAGGACCTTTTGTGGTCCGCACCGTTTATCCGCACGGTGCGGTAGATCTTGAGAACCCTGAAGACGGTACCTTATTTAAGGTAAATGGGCATCGACTAAAACCGTTCTTCACTGCGGATCCTTCGGAGGAGCTCCTGTTTTTGCAGGAGCCGATCTACACTGATTGATCTTCCTCCGCTTTCACCCCCAAACTTTGTTTTCCAATGACACTATTTCAAATAAGTTTGGGGGTGTGTATATCACTTGTATTATATTTCCAAATACCATAAAAATAAAAAGAAAAATAAAAATATAAAAAAAAAAATTTTAAATAAAAAAAAAGGGGGGGCTAATAATTTCTTGGACCAAATTGCAAATATGCAGATTAATAGCTGCATTTACGAATAAAACCCTCACCCTTGAGGGTGTTTTTTGTAAATCACCCTTTTTCCCCTATATAATGGAACCCAGCCATCTGTTGTTTAACCTAAAAAGTTTTCTTCTCCTCTAAACCTAGCCGCCACCCTCAAGCTCCTGCAGAAATTTTTCGCCGCAACTCCACCAGATCGCCGCGTTTCCGCCGCTATTGCCGTCCCCCGCCGCCCAACCGCCGCCGATCTTCATCTTCACCCCCTGAAATTTTCAGGGGAGGTAAACCTGAACCCATACTCTCTTTTTCTGCATATACTTTTCTCTGTAAATTTAAAATGGCCCATAAAATGCAGTACGAGAGAGACTTTTCCCCTGTGTTTGCACACGAGATCTATGGATCATACTTCCCACACGAAATTGCACAGAGAGGATGGAATTTCCTCCTCTATAACCATGGATCTGCATTTGCTGTCCCTAGCTTAGTAACCCAATTTTATGAGTCTATGGAAGAGAATAGCCTAGAAAATTTAGGTTATATTAAATTGAATTGGGGAACTCAAGAAATTCGCATCGATAGGGACATGATACACGAGGTTACACTCATACCTCGTGTCCCCGCACACGAACAACCCCTTCGTTTTGAAGATTATCTTCCTTTGATGGGTAATGACTGTGCGCGAGAACCGCGCAAGGGGATCCAAGCACGGACCCTATTCGCAAATGTTTTAACTGTGTGCCGATGGGCACAAAACAATATTTTTGGGAGTTCTCACAATACAACCTTTTTCACCCCTTCCTTACATGTCGTTCATACCTTAATGACGAAAAACCCTAGATTCGACATGTGCACAGTTTTGCTTTACTCCATAGGTTCGGGTAAACGAGGTCCTGTACACCCCTGCCCCATGCTAGTTACCCAGCTCTGCCGTTATTTCCTCCCAGCTGAGGAATTTGACTCATACTTGATAGACGATACCCCGGTCCGACCACTTTTAGAGGGCATCTCGTCGTCCTACTCTAGACTAACAGATATTTGGACACGGACCGACCCGGCAGAACATGTACCTGCACGCACCCCGAGCTCAAGCTCAACTTCGAGCGGGGAAGAGCTAACCCCCCAAGAGCATGCACGATTGATGCGGAGGGCAGTGAGAGGGATTGATTCTTTGAGGGATGAGTTTCGGGCAACGGCCCGAGAGCACGACCGTCGGTTGACGGAGATTGAGAGGGGGATACAGACACTATTGGCTAGGGGGGAGAGATCACGTTCACGCTCACGAGCGCGACGTGGGGCCGGGCAGTGAGGGCACTGCTTGGTTCAAGTTTGGGGGTATTAGAGGTGATGTATATAGTTATCCTTGCATAGCATATTGTATATATTTTTTCCCTTTTTGCATATTTAATTTCTGCATTGCATTTTAAAAAAAAAAAAATCATAAAAATTTGAAAATTTTGAAAAAAAAAATTAAAAAACAGAAAAACCCATAAAAATTGAAAATTTTCAAAAAGTATAAAAAATTAATGTATTCAATTCTGGTTAATTGACTTGAGTTTGATAAATAGGTTAACTGGCTAGGAAAAATTAAATCTTAGACTTAGCAAATTAAAAACCCTAAAAATAACCTTCCTTAAAGTTTAACGGTAGAAAGTATATGTCTTTGTAGGTTATCTAGAAATAGGCAAATTTTGGGTTCAGTTCTTGGGCTAAGTCGAAACGAAGGAAAAGTATTAAAACTTTTATTAGAGTATAAGTTTGAAAAATAGTTCCTAACTTAAGTCTGGATTCTGAAAATGTATACCCTACAAATTGCACAAACACACACCTTGAAACTTGGATTAGTAGAAGAGACCTTGAAACACTCATGTCTAACGTCCTTAGCACAAAGAAAAAAAAATGGACACTGGTTTTTGTGATTACTTAAGGCTAAAAAAAAAAATATAGAAAAATATTTAGCGAAGGTGCTAAAAGCCTTGGGTGTTGCAAAACTAGGAAGTACGCCTTAAAGTGCTAACGCATCTGGTAATCGGTTGTTGGTACCTCAAGAAGTATTAACAATCGCATGAAGGATGTGAAAGCAAAGTCTCACAAGTGCTTTGGACAATGGGCTGGAGTATGATTGCTTGATTTGAATTTCCAAGTGTAGGGGTGATATTTACACACACGTGGGGATATGTGATTAGAGTTTAGATAAGAGAAAGGAATGAAGAATAGAACTTGTGTCTTTAATGGAGTTGATAGAAATTCCTAAGTGGAGATGGAACTCTAGAAGGAAAACTTAAGAAATGCCGAAAGCTAGGTAATTCTACAGGATATGTATAATCTTAAGTTAAACAATGAGCAAGCGTGAAGAATATGGGTGGATAATTTGCGGGTCAACGATAATAGATTTCCTTGTTAGAAAACCTAAATGGAGAACAAAAGTCGAGAAACCAAGTTGATAGGATTTTGTGGGTGTAATCCGCTGAAAACCCTCAGGAGACAACACTCCTCCTACTAGGGACACCTAGAGGTTTAACGGCTTGTTGCACGTGCTCAGTGCAATCGCGTTTCCCTGCGAAAGTGTGGCTAGGTCAGAATAAAATAATAAGTTTGCTCGAGGACGAGCAAAAGGTAAGTTTGGGGGTATTTGTTCAGACCATAATACTGCATTTATCATTCCCCTATTCTTACCCTTTTTTATAATAAACAGGTACTCTTGACGCACGTGTGTTGCATATTACAGGTTACAGGTTTCTGGAGCAAATACAGTGAAAAAGACACAAAACAACAGAAAAAGGGACTTTTGACCAGCAAGTAGACGGATCCTAGTCAAGCCTAGTCGAAGAACAGTGCAGGGTTCAAAAAGTCAAGTGAAACGGTTAAAAAGCCCAATACAAGTCTTCACTAAAAATCTGGAGAAGATCCAAAAGTCCAACAGAAAAAGTACAAATAAAAATCCAGAGCCCAAGAACCATTGAAGAAACCCCAGAAGTCTGAAAGCCCAAGTCAACAGTTTGGCCGCGGAACCGCGGCCAAACCCATGCTGGCGCCGCGGTTCCGCGGCCATCAAGAACACGTGTCGGTTGAATTTTGGTGTGTCGGTGCGTCGGTGCAGATGTTGTGATTTTATGTGGGCAAATCTGTAATTGCGCAAGTGCGAGAGCCTGTAACCCTAGGTTTCCTATTTACTTATAAATTGTAATTTAGATCTAAAAAAAAGGTATGCCTCTTGATAATCAATAAAAAGTGAGATTTGTTGAAGAATTGGGAGCATCACTTTTACTTGTAAGTTTTTAAATTCCTGCCTTAGTTTAATTGTTCTACTTGCCCTAGTAATCATTTGTTTGCTGTAGTTCACTCGTTAGCTAGTTTAATTTGTCGTAAGGTAATTCTTTAAAACATAAACATAAAAATGTCTAGTTGTAATAATTCCCTAATGAGCGAGTAAAATCCTCGCTCGTTAGGGTTAGGAACAAGGGAGTAAGTGAGAGATGGATGTCTCTCACCTCCTTCAATGCCGACTTATTTTTAAAACGAAATCTTCATGCACGCATATATGATCTGCCCCCTACGGCACCCTACCTACAAGGTAACGGTGAACCGTAGTATAAAAGGCCGGACATATATGACGTCCATGAAGATCACATCAATTAATAGGAAGGGACGGACAAGGATCTAGAGGAAGAAACTTTGTTTCTTCCCGATCATCCTAATCCCCTTTGCTAATAATTGTTGTGACATTTCTAAAAAGCTTAAATCATGGCATTGAAAGAGGTGAAAACATAGATCTCAACACCCCTACCTTCGACCTAACCCTAACGAGTCCTTTCTTATCACATACATTCATCTTAAACCAAATCGATAAAAAAAAAAACCAACCACGATTTGAATCAACTCGTTATAACACGAAATTAGAAATTAACACATCCCTGCGGATCGACCCGTACTCACCGGCTAGCTTCATGCGACGCCGTTTCTGATTGCGGTAATTACAAGTTTTGACATTAATCAGCGCTCTATGATGAGCACAGCTGAGTTACCTATTTCCTTCTGGGGGTATGCACTGGAAACAGCTGCAGACCTATTGAATATGGTTCCCACCAAATCCGTGCCAACCACTCCATATGAGATATGAAAAGGAAAGAGACCATGTCTTAATTATGTTAAGATATGGGGTTGTCCGGCATATGTAAAAACACAGAATCCAGACAAACTCGCGGCAAGGTCCATTCTGTGTAAGTTTAATGGATATCCCAAACATTCGCGTGGGTATATCTTCTACCACACCGAGGAACAAAAGGTGTTTTTTTCTCGACATGCCACCTTTTTAGAAAAGGAATTTCTTGAAAAAGAGATTAGTGGCAAGGAGGTAGAACTGGAAGAGGTTCCAGCAATACAGACTACGATAGAAGGTTTGGTTGAACCGGAGGATTCGGTAGTTCCCAACGAATCTCAGCCTCTCCGCCGATCTAGTAGGGTTCCTCACCCACCTGAGAGATACTACGGTTTTCTCATGGATGGTGGGAGCGAGGATTGCATTATGGAGGATGATGACCCAACTAGCTTCGAGCAGGCCATCACGAGTGGGTACTCAGTGAAATGGCTAGATGCAATGCGGTCCGAGATGGAATCCATGTACACCAACAAAGTATGGACTTTGGAAGATGCTCCTGAAGGGGTAAAACCCATTGGGAGCAAGTGGATCTTCAAGAAAAAATTTGGTGTAGATGGGAAAGTGGAGACTTTCAAAGTTAGACTTGTTGCAAAGGGTTTTCGTCAAAGACCAGGTGTGGACTATGACGAAACCTTTTCTCCAGTGGCTATGCTTAAATCCATCCGGATCATGCTTGCCATCGCTGCATATCATGATTACGAAATCTGGCAAATAGATGTTAAGACCGCCTTTCTAAACGGTGATTTAGAAGAGTGCGTGTACATGACTCAGCCATAGGGCTTCGTAGATAGTGGGAGCAGCGGGAAGGTGTGCAAGCTGCTTAAATCCATTTATGGATTAAAGCAAGCATCGCAGAGTTGGAACATTTGCTTTGACGTCGTTATCAAAGAGTTTGATTTCGTCAAAAACGTAGATGAACCTTGTATCTACAAGAAGGTGGCAGAGAGTAAGGTTGTCTTCCTCGTATTGTACGTGGACGACATACTCTTGATAGGAAATGACATTCCTATGCTGCAATCAGTCAAGCTCTTCTTATCACAAAGATTCTCAATGAAAGATCTTGGTGATGCCTCCTGCATATTGGGGATTAAGATCTATAGAGATAGATCTAAACAGATTTTGGGATTGTCCCAATCCAGGTACATTGACACCATACTAAAGAGGTTTAGTATGGAAGAATCCAAGCGTGGGAACTTACCCACGATCTCTGGAGTCACTCTCTCCAAAGAGATGTCTCCCAAGACTGAT
This sequence comes from Agapanthus africanus, assembly GCA_030015575.1. Classification (NCBI taxonomy): domain Eukaryota; kingdom Viridiplantae; phylum Streptophyta; class Magnoliopsida; order Asparagales; family Amaryllidaceae; genus Agapanthus; species Agapanthus africanus. The sequence goes on along the minus strand of JASDDO010000004.1, from coordinate 336,134,729 downwards.
TTGGAGAGAGCTCGCATGCAAGGGATACCCTATGCTTCGGCTGTAGGCTCTATCATGTACGCGATGCTATGTACCAGACCCGATGTAGCATACTCACTAACTGCAGTGAGTAGGTATCAAGCTGATCCTGGAGAGAGTCACTGGACAGCTGTGAAGAGCATTCTCAAGTACTTGCGAAGGACTAAAGAGATGCTCTTGGTGTATGGTAACAGAGAACTCCAAGTGGAGTCCTTTACCGATTCGAGCTTCCAGAGTGATAAGGACGACTCTAAGTCACAGTTGGGATTTGTCTTTACCCATTACGGAGGGGCGGTTAGCTGGAAGAGTTCCAAGCAGGAAACCGTGGCAGACTCGACGATGGAGGCTGAATACATCGCTGCCAACGATGCTGCCAAAGAGGCTGTCTGGATCAAGAAGTTCATTACTGAACTTGGAGTGGTTCCATCCATTGAGCATCCAATACCTTTGTATTGCGATAACAATGGAGCGGTGGCTTTGGCCAAGGAACCCAGGTCCTATCAGCGATCCAGGCATATTCTGAGGCGGTATCACCTGATCCAGGAGATAGTTGATCGCCGGGAGATCGAGGTCAGGAGGGTTGACACGAAGAATAACACAGCGGATCCACTCACGAAGGCCATTCCCCAGATACAGTTTGAGAGACTCTTCGGGATGCTCGGTATGCGATACTACAGCAGCTAGCCCTAGTGCAAGCGGGAGATTGTTAGTTGTATGTATGCCCTAGAGGCCAGTATTGTACAGATGATGTATATTATATTGGATGCTTGGACATACATAGAGATGACTTTCTTGCTCGATATGATAGTATGCTATCTGGTTGCTCTTTATCTTAACATGTATACTTGTCTCTTTATACTGTCTTATAGTTACATGTTGGTAAAGCCCTTAGGATGTGTACTTGACTACCTGGACTATGATGCGGATCATACTAGTGGGGATATGGTAGTCCATAAGTACATCCTTCAAGGTCCCTAGTCGTGGGTGTATCGAGACGGGGCATCGATATACCAGTATAGACTAGCGTATACGCTTCTCGACCCATGAGATGGGCGATGGATGATCCCATATCCATTGGTGTTTGACATCAGAGATGGTATACGGGTGCTTAGTGGAGACTGGGTACACTGGACGGACTCGCCGAGAACTCCCAGATGGTATTATACCTCACGTCAGATGGCAGTTCTCAGGTGACACTTGTGCAGGTCAGTCTGTAGACCCGAGATCGTTATAGAGTCTTGTGTGATTCCTACTGTGCTTTGATTTCCACCTTACCACGTCCATGAGGGCGTGCAAAACGGTGGTTTTTGGGTATAGTCCCGAGTCACATGGAGGCAATGAGTGATAGGAGGGGTTTCGTCTCTTCCGGTATTGGGGGTTGATGTTGCGCTGTGCTCGATTGGCCGTAACAGGGAAGTCCCTGGCCAGGGCTGATTAGAGATTTACTGGTAAGTGTTACCAGTAGTTTCTCGACCCGTTATGAGCCTCACATCGGCACGACTTATCGGTTATTGGGGTCTGACGTTTACCACCCTTAGACTTGATATGCGACATATCAGACGAGGAGATCGGACTGCGCGGGTAGTGTTGCCGGTTGGCTCGATGGGAGTTGTAGAAGGTTCGCTTGTTTTCTTCTGATCGCTCAATACCCGGGTGGCCGTTACGTTTAGCTGACCGCTTGTGGCTTGGGGGTGTTTGATATGATCACCACCCACTGCCGGCGTATTGACGAGTCTTAGAGTCCCACAAAGGAGTTACCTAGTCCAGGCGAAACGTTGTGGTGCGCGTACGTGATATGCGCATGGACCCGGTTAAAATGCGCGTATGAGATACCGTACATTAATCGGGCGACTTGCTTTTGGTTAGGTCGTATATGATATGGCCGGATTGATAAATCAAGTGTTGATTTATCATTTAACCATTAGATTCTCACTAGAAATCCTTTCTTGTATTTTTGGATGTATGCATTCTTTCTTGATTCACGCACATATGGATGTGCATGCACACATACATACATACATCATCCTTCATGGTTGTATATACAAAGAAAATAGTGGCAATATAAGACTCACACCATGGTTTTATATATATGAATTATTATTGCTTTTGATTTAAAACTAAAAGAAAAAGGAAAGGATAATTCATGGTTTCTTTCTACACTCTTCTTTGACCTAACCATAATCACCCACCATTTAACCATGGATTAACTTTCCTTTTGGATTTTAACTCAAGTTCAATAATATCCTTATTATTCAACCATGGTTTGAGATGAGAGGTAAAAAAATATATATAGATATATTTTCTATTTTCTTAAGAGGGTTTTTTCTTTTTTCTTATTCTAAAAGGCCACCATCTTCTTCCTCCTTCATCTTTTGCTCTCTAGATTTATCTAGTGAGAAAATTACTCATCAAGTTAGGATTTTGAAGTGAGAAAAGGCACCACAACACCATTCTACACAAGTCTTGCCCACTTGTTTAGAGTGTTAGCTTCATTTCATTCTCTTGATAAAGTGAAGTTGCAAGTTTGGACAAAGCGGACTCCGGGTGGATCATCGTGGACCTAGAGGAGTTCAAGCGGACTTTTTCCAAACCCCAAGTAGCCGAGGAGTCTAGCGTAGGGAGCTACAAAGGTTGTACTCTCAAAACCTTAACTTAATCTACTTGTGTTGAAGTGTAGTTTTTGAAACCCTAATTTTTCTAGGAATGATTCTTTGTATGCTTACTTAGCACCCTAAAATTTTAATCTTTGGTACATGTGATGCTTTCAAACCCTTCATGAGGTGCTAGGTAAACCCAACATCAGGATCATGTCTTCCAACGACCCTTCCTCCATCTCCACTTCCCAAAATCAGAACATCGAGATTCTGAGTGTACTGCAAGGTCTGAAGGAAGCCCAGGAGCGAACGAACGACTTGTTAGCTGAAGGACTGAGAAGGCAGGTGAATCAGGCACCAGCGGGAGTCTCAAATTGTAAAGGGATCTCTGTTAGGCGAGGAAAATAGAAGAAGATGATGCGCCAGTTTGTTTCCCCGCGACAGAAGCAGCAGCATGTTGTGGGTACTGTAAGAGGCCAGGACATCTTCAGAAGGATTGTCGCCGCGCCCAAGGGAAATATCTGATTTGCGGATCCAACGAACATCTCATCAACGGTTTCCCAAAAAGGAAAGAGCTACAGGGAGGAGACTCGTCCACACTCCCCACTTCTGCCAAGTGATGATTATTGCGTAGTTCGAACTTTGAGAATAAAGCGGCCCAACACAGGATTCGACTCGCGTGACGAGAATGCAGCGGTCTAGCAATCAAAGAAGATTTTTCATGTTTTCTAATTTCAGTAATAATGTTGTCATCCTCTTATAAATATTTCTTTCCGTTTGAAATCTTGTATCCGTCGAACTTTTAGTTGAATGCAATAAAACTTGAATCGTAATATATGTATCAATCATTATCACAGCATTTTAATCTTGATTTTTCAGTTCCTGCCACCGCATATCTTTCTATACTTCGTACACATAGCTATTTTCTTGATGTATTCCACTGTCTAATCATGACTCTTTCTTTTCAGGCCATAGCCCACCCTAGAGCAGCGCCGCATCTAGATGAGGATGCACAGTCATGCGTTTCCTTAGACCGCACGCTGATAAGTTCTGATGATAAGATCAACGATCCCCAGGTCATGTTCGGAAACAGCGATTCAGAGGACGAAAGAGCAGCCGCCCCAGAGTTTGACATGATAGGCATTTCCGACGAAGAGGAAGGAGACCCTGAAGAAAACCCGATAGAGGAAGATCCCGAGGAAGACCCGATAGAAGAAAATCCAGTGGAGGAAAATCCCATGGAAGAGAATCCAGAAGAAGAGAATCACATGGAATCAGACCTCGATGAAGAAGCTCCAGCCGAGGAAGAAGGACCAGAAGATCAAGACACTGCTGTAGAAGAACTCCCAATGGCGATCCCTGCGAGGCGATATGGGAATGGACGCCCCTACCTGAGCGCGCGAGCCTACCGCAACCTGCTGAATCTCCACAACCGCGACTGACGGGAATTCTTTTAGATGATGCTTGATTATTTCTTCTATACAATTATTTTCCTACTGAGATCTGTTCACCCCTACTCCTTACATTGTGCATACCCTCACTAAGATTAACTAGTACCGCACCCGATCTTTTAGAGGTCCACCCTTCATCCTTCGTCTGTGCCTCGTTTGAGATTCCTTCTGGGAGGAGAAATTTATAGTGAAATTTCCGAGTTCGCTAGCCCTTCAAATTTTGATTCATAGGATGTACCGACCGTTATCCTCCCCATATTCTTCCCTTGTAGTCCTTTGTTGCCCACCCTTACTTCCTGTACTGACCCGACCCCAACCTCTTTGATCTTCAGTCTAAAGCCGTCATACCCCGACCTTTTGGTTGAGCCACACTTCTTTGTAATCACTACCCTAGCTAGCCCTATACCTCTTTGTGCTTTTTCCTGTTACCCTAAATATATTTAGGGACATTATTATTCGAAAATTTGGTTTTCATTATTTTATATTTATCGAAGAGTGTGTTTTATCGACTATTTCCGTTTTACACATTTCAAGTACTTCACTACTAGCTTTCCTGTATTTTCAGTAGCGCAACCTTGCACCGCGTATATTTTCGTTACATGTTTCTTATTTTCATTATGTGGGTTTTCTAAGTTATTTTAAAACTATTTGATCGATACATTATCCTAAAATGTTTTAACCTACCGACAAATCTTCCACTACTTTATTGTCGTTACCTTATTTCGGGTATTGTGCCTATGGTTACTATTATAAATGGATGAGCCTTATATATATTATTTCTGCTTTGCTACTTTTGATATACTTATATGTACACATATTTGGGCTTCGACTTTTATCGAACACGCCTTGATTATTATTGTTCGTTATTGTTACCTATATTCTCGTATACAAGTAGTTGCCCTTAAAGTTGTTCCTGCCTTATACCTATTAGACCTATCTTTCGTATGTGGTTCTTACATATATATACCTTCAAAATTTTATCCACCCATTTTAAGTAAATCACTATGTATTAGTTTTCGATATAGTAACTTTTCACTTATTATTTTGTAGCCTGTCGTTCTTTAAATTTCGAGGACGAAATTTTTGTAAGGGTGGTATGATGTAATACCCGGTTCATTTATATACGCCTATATCCGTATTTCTTTTTAACCTATAAAATTTTATTTATAATTATTTATTATTTTAAAACTCCCAATCTATTTTAATTCTTCCCCTCTCCTTTCTCAGACCCTAATCCCAATTCCTCGTGTTCTTGTCCCATTTATATAAACCTCAATTTATATACGCCCATCTCTTTTCATATTTTTATTTAAACTCAAAACCCTAATTTTTCCCTTCAACCCATTTCTTTTACTCATTTAAAACTAAACCCAAATCACCCCATAATAACCCTCAGCCCAGCCTATTCTATTTTCCTATTAAAATTCTTTTATTTTTCGGCCCAGCCCATCTCACCCGAGCCATCTCCTCAACCATTTTATAAAAGGAATTCTTTTTTTTCGCCAGCCCAGCCCACCATCCCAAGCCAATTCTTTTTAACTTATTTTTCTTTTTAAAATTCCAGCCCAGCCCACTTCCCCAGCAGCCGCTCCACCCTCAACCCGCGCCCGCTTCCCCGACCCGACCCGCTTCGCCCCCATCTTCCCCAACGGCTCTTTCCCACTTTTCCCGCTCCCTGTCCCTCGCGACCCACTTCCTTCGCCGACGCCTCCGCCAGCGCCCACGCACACGTCGTGCGCCGTTACCCACGACCTCTCCTCGTCGACACCCTCACTCCCCCTTTTCACAAAAATTCCCCCGATCACCCAAGAACCCAACCTCAAAGCTCCACCCTACAGCCGTGGCTGAGCTCCCCATTGCCTCCATTCTCTCCACTTCATCTCCTCGCCTCCATCCACCAAGCTCCGACAACGACCACCCTTAGTCGCCTCCGCACCTCATCCCCTTCCATCGCCTGCCCGAGCACCTCGCCCTAGCAACCTCGCCGACCCCTTCATCACCGCCGACGACTACCACCGAGCCTCACCCTCGCAGCCCCGACCTCGTCATCGTCGTCGACGCCACCTGCAATTTTTCCCCTCTCTCTCTGTGTCTCTCTCAATTTCTCTCTCTCTCTCTCTAATGCTCTCTCCCTCTCCCTCTGTTCTCACTATCTCTCTCTCTGATCCCTCCTCTCTCTCTCTTTCTCAGTTCTCTCTCCCTCTCTCTTTCTCTGTTCTCTCTCTTCACACACTCTCTCTCTCTCTCTTTCTCTGTTCTCTCTCTTCACTCTCTCTCTCTCTCTCTCTCTGTCTAACACTCTCTCTCTCTCTCTCTAAACCTCGCCCGTCTGTCCCTTTTCTATCAACCTACTACCACCATACGACACTGTCTGAGCTCGCAACAGCCCATCCCTAAGCTCGAGCCAAGCCCAAGCCTAGCCGAGACTCGTCGCGTGCTTGCTACTCCGGGCCCGGGATGTGTCACTACTGCCTTCACTGCCGTGCCATCAGTTCACCGTCTCCAGACAAGTTTCATACTTGCTACATGCTAATTTGTATTAGTTACGAACTATAATTTTATAAATTCCATACTTAATATCCTCGATAAATTATACGACGCAACTGTTTGATGCATGACCTCAATGGAAATACTCACCTAATTTGACGTAACTCATTGGTATAGTTTGGCCCGTATGGATGTGAATCTAGTGTGTGAATTTTATTGGAAAATACGACTATTAACGACTAAAACGACTACCCCCAAGTTTACCCGTAAAACTGGAAATTTCTTGTATCTGAAAACCGTTAAAATCACCATAAATTATATACATACTGGAATGATGCGTGCGGGGGCTTAAATTGAAGCCGACTCGACGAACTATAACCCTATGCAAGTTTCTAAATGTTTCTGTACTTGAACTGTGACAATATTTGGATCGGAGTGCGACTCTGGACTGCAGTCCAGAGCGACTCTAGTTGCTGTTTACTGTCCCGTAATGGGTACCACACTGTTTTCTTAACTCGTAGGTTGCGGAACTCCTCTGTTTATTAAAGGTGAATCTGTTAGCTAGACAACATAAGTGGTTTCACCCTGTTTCGTCAACATTTGCTATTTAACCTGTAATTTAAAAGATCGGGACGTATAACAGTCCCAACAGAATCAGAATTGACATATTAGTATTGAACAGTGTATATCTCCTGATATACTGATGCGATTGAAGATCCGTCTGTTGAGTTGAAAACCTTACTGAAAACTCTAGATTTCATTCAACTGTAGCGTCGCTAAAATCTGATCCCAACTGGGATTAAATGGGTTGCGAAACGGTCTTCCGATTCTGAAACCGGATTTCCATCCGTGAACGCTTAAAATGAAATGGCCATAATTAGCGATCCTGGAACCCGATCGGCGTGAAACCAAATTCGCTGGATAGATAACTGAACATACTATTTATTCCCCATTTATCGTTTTGCTAAACCGTACACATTTGATTTATGATAAATATTGCAAGTGGTAGATTACTGATTCCTGACATCCTAATCATGCTTTACATACTGTTTACGCATCATATCATACATATGTCACGGCATTGATAACTTAGTGATAATGTGCATTACCCAGTGTTAGGTATTAGTGATGATTGTGGCAAGTACGTTAGTGTTCGTGTATAAGTGAATAAGTGAAAGTGACACGTACTTATACACAATCAGTGAACCTTATTATTCTATTGCATTGTCGATGTCTGTGGGACGCGTGTACGTGTGACTATAAGTGGTATGAGACACTTATGGAAGCTCTTGCACGGGTGTCACAGATAAGGCACCAGACACTGCCATTTATCTGGAGTATTAGTCGGGACGTGCTTGATGGAGATCCTGTCTCCAGTTCTCGTGCAGACTTGTCACCGACCGACCGGTATTTGAGATTATGGTTAGCGTTTGATGTAGACCACGGGGTGTGGGGTAGTTTGAGTGTGAGTTCAACAGAATCTCGGGAGTCCCTTGCCGGCTTATATATACGGAGATATATGGAGATTTACAGGGTACATGATTATTACCGTGAGTTACATGTTGGGCCCGTGGTCCCTTGCCCTTGGGTTCTACCCTTGGGTGGAGGACACTCGCGAGTGGTTGACTCTCACACTTGGACTGACGATAGGCTTAGTGGCTTGTACAGTGAGACTTATAGATTGATAGGGATAATGGCATTGATATACATTACTTACTGTGTTGACATACTTGGCATATTATTTTACCGCTTTTACTGTTCCACTGCATTGATTATTCCATGTTTATACCTCTACCATCATTGATTTACTGTATATATATTTATTATCACTGTTAGAGTTGTCACTTGGATTTTATATATTATATTGCTATTGTGTCGCTCTGACGACCTGAGTATGCATGCTCAGTGTGAGGAGATGATTTAGCCTGGATCAGGACCGGACGCACATCACGGACATCTTGATTAGCTATCCAGAGTTATACCCTTTTTGTTTCCCATCAGGTCAGTCCTTTATATTGTTTTGTTTCAGTTATTGCATTTCTCATTGCCTGCGCATTATTTACTGATTACTAAGTAAAGCTAGAAGCCGAAGTGTGACTACGGCAGGATATTTCCTTGACCGTAGGAGCATGGCTGGCCTTGTTAACCCCTCGTATTCCATATTTTGGGAAGCGGGGCGTGACAACTTATCAGCCTCTCAAAGCAGTGAAAGGCCAGGCCATTGCCGATTTCCTCGCCGAGCATCCGATACCCGTCGATTCTCCTCTGAATTGCGATCTTCCAGACGAACATGCGTTTGATGCGATCGATGGTGGTAATATCCGATGGGAGCTTTATTTTGATAGAGCGTCTTCCGTGAAAAAGCGCAAACAAAGCACCCCTATAATCAAATCAGGGGTGGGTCTCATCTTCTTAACCCCACAGCGAAGGATAATGCGCTTTGCTTTCTCCTTAACAGAGCCGAGGACGAACAATGAAGCCGAATACGAAGCTTTGATAGCAGGCCTCGAGATCGCCATCGACATGGGAATTGAAAACCTCCTCATATACGGAGACTCCCAACTGGTCGTTAGTCAAGTAAACGGCGACTACCAAACATTCAAGCCAGAGCTGGTGAAGTATGGTGAGAAGGTGCAACAACTGTTGACCCAAATCCCCTCCTACACCTTGGAAAGCATACCGCGTGCCGAAAATAGCAAAGCAGATGCATTAGCCAAGCTAGCTAAAGAACTAGTTGATGAGAACCTCGACGATGTAAGAATCGTGGTACAAAGCCGTCGAGTACTTGCCCCTACAGAAATATCTCTGGAGTCACCCGAAAAAAGGGGAGCAACTGAGCAGACGGCCCTGCAAATAAATGACCAAGAGAAGGTTGAAGATTGGAGAGAAGTCTTCATAGAATACTTCAAATCCCGTCGAACGCCTGAAGATGCGTCCTCAAGACATCAGCTTATGAAACGAGCTCTGTCCTTCGCCTTCGTTAATAATACTCTGTACAAGAGGTCATTTGACTCTCTATGGTTGAGATTCCTGGGACCTGACGAAGCAAAAAGAGTCGTTCAGGAAGTTCACGACGGACTCTGCGGTTCTCACCAAACAGGCCCGAAGATGAAGTTGAAGATTAAACGGATGGGCTATTATTGGCCAATGATGATCCAGGACTGCCTCGAGTATGCGAAGCAATGCCACTCGTGCCAAATTCATGGGGACTTTATCTACCAGCATCCAAATCCACTCTATCCAACGGTAGCTAGCTGGTCATTCGAAATATGGGGGACTGACATAGTCGGCCCCATCGAACCAGCATCGTCCAGAGGACATCGTTTCATCCTAGCGACCACTAACTACTTCTCCAAATGGGCAGAAGCAGTACCGTTGAGGGAAGTGAAAACGGAGAATATCCTCCATTTCTTCAAGACGCACGTCATATATCGGTTTGGAACTCCGCGACGGATCATCTCCGATAATGGGCCAACCTACAGAAGCCACAAAATCAGCCGCTTCGTGCAACAACACATAGACTGGAGATATTCCTCAAGCTAATGGTCTAGCCGAGGCCTTCAACAAGACCTTGACAAAGATCGTGAAGAAAACGGTGTCCCGAAATAAGAAGGACTGGCATGAGAGGCTGCAAGAAGCTCTTTGGGCGTATCGAACTACGTTCAAAACGGCCACGAACACGACGCCATACGCGTTGGTATTCGGTACAGAAGCAGTACTCCCCCTCGAGATAGAGTTACCCTCTGTACGCGTGGCGGTCCACTGCGAACTGACGAACGAAGAAAATGCTCACCTTCGGCTTGAGGAGCTTGATGCCCTTGATGAGACCCGGCTCATAGCACAACAAAATATGGAGGCCTACAAAGCAAAGATGACGCGCTCGTACGAAAGATTGACCAGGACGAGGACATTCTGCCAAGGCGAACTCGTGCTAGTGGTCAAAAGGCCTATGATCCCCAATCGCGCCAAGCGGGGAAAATTTGAGCCGAACTATGAAGGCCCGTATATCATAGATAAGGTCTACCAAGGCGGAGCCTATCTACTCATGGATATGCACGGTGAAAGGCCTTACAGGCCAATAAATGGCCGATTCCTAAAGAAATACTACGCTTAGTGAGTTACTGCCTAGGTCAATGATAGACGACGACGACTATGTCCACTCGCTATCTTCCTAAGCTCAAACCTTATAAGCAATAGCCAACCTTCTCCTGGACGGACCGAAACGTCCTTAAACTAATGGCGGACCGAAACGTCCTTAAACTAATGGCGGACCGAAACGTCCTTAAACTAATGACGGACCGAAACGTCCTTAAACTACTACCGCAGTATCTTTAGGCTGACGAGATGAATAAAAAAAAATATAAAAAATATATAAAAACGGTATATCCATAAGCAAAAAGGGCACGGATGAAAACCCGAAAGGGCTCCGTGAGTAAAAACAGCAGGGCTACCGGCGAGTGTTCGTGATAACCCGAAAGGGCGCGACCTCGTAAAATATATATATATATATATATATATATATATATATATATATATAAAAAGAATAAAAAGAAAGGTATGTCCGTAAGCAAAAGGGGCACGGATGAAAACCCGAAAGGGCTCCGTGAGTAAAAACAGCAGGACTACCGGTGAGTGTTTGTGAAAACCTGAAAGGGCGCAAGCTCGTTAAAGGACACTTACAGGGTCCTCTCGACCGTGTAAGGAGAAACCGCCCGCGTGAGATCCTTACGACTCACAAGGGAGCAACACACTTAGGGATCCCCACGATTCCTAAGGAGAAAATACACTTGCGAGATCCTCACGACTCGTAAGGAGAACTCTCTTATGGGACCCTCACGGCTCATAAGATTTGAAAGTCTTAAGTTACAGAGACCTAAATCTGTGCTTAAGCAAACCCCCCACAACCTTCGATATTGCCCTACAAGTGGTTCAATATTGGCCCTTGTATACAATCCACGGGCGCGAATAAACATTTCCCTAACCAAGTCCCACCAGCGACTAGGGATATGCTCACATGGTGAACGACCCTTGTAAGTCCTCTCGACTTATAAGGAGAAAACACTCTTGTAAGATCCTTACGACTTGCAAGAGGACATGCACTTAGGAATCCTCACGATTCCCAAGGAGAAAATACACCTGCAAGATCCTCACGACTTGTAGAGAGAAATACCTTTGTGAGACCCTTACGGCTCATGAAGTCAAAAGCCTTAGTCGACGGGACCCTTAACCCTGTTTACTAAGCCACCTTTGTTCAACATCGACAGAGGCAGATGATGATTCGCTCCTGGCAACATTCCAGTTGTAGCGGTGCTGATGCCGAAATCGATGTCTAAAATCCAAGCTTGCAGCGAAAAGGCTAGCGAGCCACACATGCATACGAGATAGCCGAAATGATGGGGCAGCTTGCAATAAAAAGTAGCAAGTAAAAATGTATGCATGAAAAATAGCCGAAATGATGGGGCAACTTGCAATAAAAAGCAGCAAGTAAAAATGTATGCATGAAAAATAGTCGAAATGATTGGGCAACTCGCAATAAAAAGCAGCGAGTAAAAATGAAATAAATAGCCGAAATGATAGGGCACCGTGAAAAATAGCCGAAATGATGGGGCAATCGCGACCCTCGCGATATAAAAGCTGAAATGATAGAGCATCGAGAAAAAGAAATAAAATAAAAATGAAATTTATGCCCTACGGGTGATATTACATCAATCCCTGTATACAATCAAGGGGCGCAAACAAAGAAGGAATCGCACTCCTCCTCTCCCAGGTTTCTTCAGAAGAAGAAGCCAAATCTCGATGAGTCACAGATAGCTTAGAGATCATCTCGATGTTCGTCTCATTGCAGCATATACAACCTCGAGCAAAGCGGAACAGCGGCAACTCCCAGTTCCATGACTCGACGGCGTACAGCTGGCCGAGAGTCAAATTCCGACTTCGTGAAATACAGATAAAGTCAAAAGTCCTAATCATGTGGAACGCGGATAAAGTCACTCTCTGACCCCGTGGAAAACGTCCAGAGCGGAGCCTAGTCCTCGCCGAGCACGGCAGTGAACCCGTGTGAAGCATCTAGGGAAAAATTCCTGGTTATGTAGAACGCGGATAACGTCACCCTTTGACCCTGTGGAAAACGTCCGGAGCGGATCCTGGTCCTCGCAGAATACGGCAGTGAACCCGTGTGAAGCATCCAGAGCGGAGCCTAGTCCTCGCCGAGCACGGCAGTGAACCCGTGTGAAGCATCTAGTGCAAAATTCCTGGTTACGTGGAACGCGGATAACGTCACTCTTTGACCCCATGGAAAACGTCCAGAGCGGATCCTGGTCCTCGCAGAACACGGTAGTGAACCCGTGTGAAGCATCCAGAGCGGAGCCTAGTCCTCGCCGAGCACGGCAGCGAACCCGTGTGAAGCATCTAGTGCAAAATTCCTGGTTACGTGGAACGCGGATAACGTCACTCTTTGACCCTGTGGAAAACGTCCAGAGCGGATCCTTGTCCTCGCTGAACACGGCAGTGAACCCGTGTGAAGCATCCAGAGCGGATCCTAGTCCTCGCCGAGCACGGCAGTGAACCCGTGTGAAGCATCTAGTGCAAAATTCCTGGTTACGTGGAACGCGGATAACGTCACCCTTTGACCCCGTGAAAAACGTCCGGAGCGGATCCTGGTCCTCGCAGAACACGGCAGTGAACCCGTGTGAAGCATCCAGAGCGGAGCCTAGTCCTCGCCGAGCACGACAGTGAACCCGTGTGAAGCATCAAGTGCAAAATTCCTGGTTATGTGGAACGCGAATAACGTCACTCTTTGACTCCGTGAAAAACGTCCGGAGCAGATCCTGGTCCTCGCTGAACACGGCAGTGAACCCGTGTGAAGCATCCAGAGCGGAGCCTAGTCCTCACCGAGCACGGCAGTGAACCCGTGTGAAGCATCCAGAGCGGAGCCTAGTCCTCGCCGAGCACAGCAGTGAACCCGTGTGAAGCATCTAGTGCAAAATTCCTGGTCACGTGGAACGCGGATAACGTCACTCTTTGACCCCGTGGAAAACGTCCAGAGAGGATCCTGGTCCTCGTAGAGCACGGCAGTGAACCCGTGTGAAGCATCCACAGTGGAGCCTAGTCCTCGCCGAGCACGGCAGTGAACCCGTGTGAAGCATCTAGTGAAAAATTCATGGTTACGTGGAACGCGGATAACGTCGCTCTTTGACCCCGCGGAAAACGCCCAGAGCGGAGCCTGGTCTTCGCCAAGCACGGCCGTGAGCCCGTGTGAAGCATCCAGAGCAAACACCGAACTGTGGAGTCCTTAAAATCCACGGACTATGATGTCCTTAACCTCGACCATAATGTCTTAAAACTAACGACTAACCACGATGATTCTAGACTGATTTTCACCTTGGTTAAAGGGTACATCTCTTCACTCCTTTGATATTTGGCATTGTAATTCCTCAACGTCTTCAAAGAGGTGACGGGTCCCGGTAACCACACATTTCGCGGACTGTGGAGTCCTTAAATCCACGGACTATGAGGCCCTTAACCATGACCGTGATGTCTTAAAACTAACATTGGACTGTGGAGTCCTTAAACCCACGGACTAAGAGGTCCTTAACCTTGACCGTGATGTCTTAAAACTAACGCTTGACTGTGGAGTCCTTAAACCCATGGACTATGAGGTCCTTAACCTTGACCGCGATGTCTTTAAACTACGGTACCCTGGAGAACATCCCAAAGCAACCCCTGACCACGTGAGATACGGATAAGGGCGACCACACTCAACACTTGTGGATCCTCACGACCTGCAAGGAAGAAAACTCTCTTGTGAGATCCTCACGACTCCCAAGGGAAAACCCGCTTAAGAATCCCCACGATTCTTAAGAAGAACTCACACCTACGGGATCCTCTCGACCTGTAGGGAGAAAAACTCTTTATGAGACCCTTACGGCTCATAAAGCTCAAAAGTCTGAAGAGGCAGATCTTAACCCTGAATCCTAAGCCATTGCAGCCCTGCAAAGAGATCAAGATAGATTCCGTAGAACACATTCAATAAAAAGGGGACACACCATTGAGAAGAAAATATGTCTTTATTCATAAACCAAAATGGGTACAAAGTACAATTCATGAGAGAACAAAAGGAAAATACTCTCGCTCAAGAGTATGTACAAAAAGAAAAAAAAAGAAAAGATACAATTCTTCAGGCCGGTGGGCGATTTAGTAGCTTGGTCAGCTCATCCTTCTTTCGCTGGGCCACGCCTTTGTGATTCAGTATCGCCAGAAGACGGGTCTCTGCCTGAGCCTGCTGGGCCTGATACGAAGCAAGCCGGCCTTCGAGCTCCTTCTCGGTAGCTTTGTGGGCTTCGACTCTTTCGCGAGTAAACTTGGCATCGTTGTCGATGGCCACTACCTCCTTGATGGCCTCCTGAAGCACTCGCCAGAGTTCATATGCTTTGTTGGCCTTGGCAGTAAGATTTGCTTGAAGCTCGTTCAGCGCCTTAGAAGCCAGTTCCCTCTCCGAGAACTCGCGGCCGAGCCTCTTCTCACACAACAATGTATTCACCACGCGTCGCTCTATTAGACCACATAAGCTCGCTTTCGCGACCACAACCTCGGAAACAGGACATATACGCTCAAGGCCGTATAAACGAGCCTCCAGTCGACAGCAATAGTCGATCTAAAACGCGCTCATATCACCTGGTACGGAAAGCAACAAAAAGTTCTCGGTGTACATCCTATCAAGCATGCATTCACAACTATATGAATATCCGAAAAGAAATAATACCCGAAGCTCTGATGTGCATGCAACATAGTGACAGTGTTCGCAATTAAAGAAAATTCTCATGGGAAGAACACAAAGTTCATTTATACAAGCAAAAACATACATACGGATACCCAACACACATTAAAGTTCTACATAAAGCAAGCGAAAACTAATTTGAAGGTGCTACACTAGCGGGAAAAGGTCGCCGAATAAAGGATCGGTAGCGCAAGGGTTGACAAAACAAAAGACAAAATTCTCCATCTCTCCCTCCGCTCTCTCCAAGACGTCAAAGCCCCGGTTCTCGCGAGGAGTTGCTCCCCACCGATTGGCGCCATGTTCATCCGCAAAAGCAGACATAACAGCCCGACGGGCTCTTATTTCGCTCAAAAGGTGAACCGAGCGGTCTTTCAAAGCTTGAGTAATTATGCACGCTTTGTGAAAGCCCTCGAGCTTTTATTCGGCCACGTCAAGCATCGCCAGGGTCATCTCCGCCGGGTGAGGAGGGACGTCGGCAAGCACGGCAACAAGAATCATCCGGAGCCAAAGAGAGCCCATCGGGAGGGGAGACCCCCTGCGGATCGAGAGTTCATACGCCGCCGAGTCGCATTCGTCGTCGGTAAGGAGGGGATCCACCAATCGGGCGGCAAAGCGGGGGATCATCTCCTCGATAGGAACTTCCCATGGCTGTCGACGAGCATGAGGGCGATTGCATGCCATGGCGCTCAGTTGTCTCTCAAGACAAATCACACCAAAATGAGAATGAATTTCTCTGTGAAGAAAAAAAAGAAGGCCATGGCCCCAGGATATAAAGAGGAGTATTAAGTGCTGCGCACGGAAAATCTTGCATGATTGAAGCTATTTCCAAGGCCCAAAAAAAGGGGAAGGCATTGGAAATCAAGGAGATGGAACTATTTCCAAGGCTCATTTTCTGCATCTAATATTGTGCACTAAAAATATGGCATAATTTTTTTTTGAATTGAACAGCCCCGTCAAAAGGACCCCACGTGCGAGGCACGTGACCCCCAAACTTGACGTGCACTAAAAAGGGGGGGGAGAATAGCACCCTGCACATTAAAAACAGCAACAGCAACAATAGCAAAATGATAAAATCCCACAGAAAGGCATGCAAACATAGAAAGGCACGATAAAGCTTATCATTCATGCTTTAAGAAGTCCATACAAAATGAAAAGAAAACGATTACAACGGCGAGACCTCAGACGCGGGGCACGGATTGAGAAACTCAAGCTTGACTTTGTCTAAGACCCTCCAAGCGTTTCGAACCGCCCGAGTATGTTTTCTCTCACGATCACAAGCGTCGGGGTCCTCGCGAATGTCCTCCACCCTCCGATAGGCGGCAAGTATGGCCGACTGCTGAAATGCCTGGTGCAACAGATCAATGAGGTTGTCGCGCCTTCTCTTCGAGATTAGACTCATCAGATACACCGAATGTATCTTATCCTCGGCAGCGTCCAATGCCCTGAGCGGTACACCGGTGCAGAAGAGAGGAAGCGCCTCCCAAATCGCCAGCACGATGAGTCTCAGAAGAGAAGAGCGACGGGGGAGTAGCCGATGGTTGTACTCGTCGAAGCGGCTCATAATCTCAGCACACTGAGCGTTGGTAAACTCCTGATTCTGACTACGGCCCAGTGCACGAATATTCCCGTAAGAAATGATTTCGTTAAGATCGTACAAATGAGCATCCATGACACCTGAAATAAAGATGATGAGAATCTATTACAAACCCTTTTTTTTTAGTTGTGAAGAAGATGACTCAGGGCAGTAAAGCCCAAGGAGTCCCTATAAGAACAACTTAGTTCTTCATAGGAATTAAATTCCTTTTTGAAAAAGGGAATTAAATTCCTAGAAAGTTTTGCTCGAGAACCAGAGTTCCTTGAGATGGAATTAAATTCCATGGAGAACAACCAACATTATCATCTCCCTAAAAATATTAAAGAAGCCCTAAGAGATCTACAGTTTGAAGATTAGATGGCTTTCTGTTCTTGTTGAAGAACTTGAAGAAAAAATGGGTTCATTTTAAAAGGGTGAAGCCCTTGAGGTGGATTTAAAATCCATAGAGTTTTTTTTAATGAAGGTTCTTCGATCGTTCAACATCATTACCTGAAAGGAGGAGTCTTTCCTGAACAGAGTTAAACTCTGAAAATTTTCCAAGGCAGAGAACTAAGCTCTGGAAAAAGAGAATTAAATTCTCAAAACAAGAAAGTTCTCAAAGGAGGAAGATGAGCGAAGTGGAGGCTCTTCTGAAAGGACATGGGCATTTATAGGATGGGATGGAAAACGTTTCATCTACCCTACACCCAAAGCAGATCCAACGGTCACAAAAGTGACATCGTTGCACTCATGTGCAGACACGTGAGAACAACGCTGTGGGGGCATTTGTTCCCTGATTAAAAATCAGGAAAGGACTCAGAAGAGGCATCACGTGCTCACACGTGACCAGCGCTCACGTGTTGGCACGCGACGTTCAAAGCAGCGGCACAAAGCGCTTTCAAGAAAAGATTTCAGAAAAGGTCACGTGCTCACACGTGACCAATGGTCACGTGTTGGCACGTGACGGCTAAGCAGCGGCCAGAAGAAAGAGCGCAAAAGAAGAAGAAAGGCCCGTTCCAGGGGTCACGTGTCTACACGTGACCAAGAGTCAAGTGCCTACACGTGATCAGGGGTCACGTGGCCACACGTGACCGGCGTTAAAAGATTTATTATTTAACAGGATTAAATCCTGAGAAGAGATCATTCAAATCTTTCCAAATAGAGAATGATTATTTGGAACCGTTGGATTAAAAATCTAAAGGTGATTAAATATCGCCTATTTATGGAAAAATCTTGGACTTGGAAAGATTTCCCCCTAAATCTAACCGAAACAACAAGGAAATATCTTTGGATTTAAAATCCAATGGTGAATGAAATTCTCTTAACAATCTAAAGGCCCAGATTAATGATAAAAATCTCTCAATATACAAATCAAATCTCTCAATGAGAGATTTACTAAGCAGATTGATTCTCTTCCTTCTCCTATAAATAGGAGCCAAGAAAAGAAGAGAAAAGGACCCCTTTTTCGAAGATCTTTTTCTGAAAAAAAAATTTTCTGAAACCCTGAGACCTTTGGATCTTTTTCTACATAGAGAGGGAGAGAGATAAAGCCTTTGGTTCTCTGCAAAAAGTAAAACATTAGGTAAGAAAGGAGAAGGGGAGCTTCAAAGGAGAATTTAATTCTCAAAAAAGTTTAACTCTTACATAAAAAAAGAACTTAGTTCTTTCTCTGGTTGAGGATCTGCAAAGTGCACATATCCCCATGAATTGAGAATTTAATTCTCATTGGGTTGAGATCCTGCCATGCAGATCTAAAACACAGAGGACGGACTGAGTTTAGAGAATTTAATTCTCACAAAATGATAGGAATTCAATTCCCTTGAGATAAAGTTAGGGTTTAACCCTATGTTATGGGAATTTAATTCCTTCAAAATGAACAGAACTAGGGTTTAACCCTAATTGAGGATATAATTCTCTCAAACTCATAGGAATTTAATTCCTTTAAGAAAAGAAACTAGGGTTTAACCCTATTAAGAATATAATTATTTAGAAGAAAGCAGGAATTTAATTCCTCTGAGGTTTAGGGTTTAACCCTATGAACAGAACTTTAAAACATGCAGAGTCACGTGCTGCCACGTGACCCCTGCAAAGACCCACAGAATAGAACTCTGGAATAAGCACCTCACATGCTGCCACGTGACTTCTGCGAAGATATATAAAAGAGAACTTTGAGGCAATGCCTCACGTGCCCCACGTGATCCCCGGGACATATACAGAAAAACCAAAATAAATAGAGACTCTGGGCACCCTCACGTGTCACCACGTGACCTCTAATGAGTATTCTAACAAACCAGAGCATGAGCCCCCATCACATGCCCGCACGTGATGGCTTTCAGAACTAAAAGTGTTAAACACTTATCTATAGAACAAAATAAAGAGAAGCAGGGCGCTCTCACGTGTGACCACGTGACCCCTCTTGCCTTAGCGTTCAACACTAAATTGAAACCTCTGTATCCAGTGTTTAACACTGATTTTCTTAGTGTTTAACACTAATTTGGATTTGCTTAGTGTTTAACACTAATTTGAAAACTCTG
Organism: Agapanthus africanus; assembly: GCA_030015575.1. Lineage (NCBI taxonomy): Eukaryota > Viridiplantae > Streptophyta > Magnoliopsida > Asparagales > Amaryllidaceae > Agapanthus > Agapanthus africanus. The sequence continues at coordinate 336,115,296 of JASDDO010000004.1, read as the reverse complement.
TTCCCAGTGTTCAACACTGATTATCTTTTAGTGTTTAACACTAATTTGTCAATCTTATTCCCAGTGTTCAACACTGTTGGTCTCTAGTGTTTAACACTAGCCTTAGCCCAATTGGCTAAGTTTCCAGAGGCAAAGCCTCTCCTTCAATGAATCAACAGAGGGCTAATATCCCAAACATAATAGGACTTAGCCCAAGATGGCCATAAGTCCTCAATTCAAATTCAACTGGACCAATGGGCTCATAATATAATAATTGATCTTAGTTTCCAAATTGGACTACAGATCACTTAATCTACCTTGGTGTAAGGGTACATCTCTTCACTCCTTTGATACTTGTCATTGTAATTCCTCAGCGTCTTCAAAGAGGTGACGGGTCCCGATAACCACATACATTGATACGGACTGTGGGGTCCTTAAACCCTCGGACTATGACGTCCTTAACCTTGACCGTAATGTCTTAAAACTAACATCGGACTGTGGAGTCCTTAAATCCATGGACTATGACGTCCTTAACCTTGACCGTGATGTCCTAAAACTAACATTGGATTATGGAGTCCTTAAATCCACGGACTACGACGTCCTTAACCTTGACCGCAACGTCTGAAAACTAACAATGGACCGCAATGTCCTTAAACTACCTATTGACCGCAATGTTACTAAACTAAACTACAGGGCTCCCCTAATTGCTCTCTTGTCGAATCTAAACGATCCCGTTAAGTTGATCTTAGTCTCAAATTGGACTAACGTATCCTTAACAAACGTTTAAGTCGATCTTAGTCTCAAATGAGACTAACGTATCCTTAAACATTGCCCCCCAAACCCAAATCTAATAAAGATACGGATTTGGACTAGTCCACGCCCTACGGGCGACGACATAACTCAGTCTCCGTATACAATCCACGGGCAACCAAACACAAATTAAACACACACGACACGAAGTGACCATCTGGAGAAGGAGAAAGTTGTTACCGCAATGCGGTAGCGTAATTAACTGCAGGGGCTTGCACCTGCAGGGAAGAGCGTCCCCACAATCAAATACCCCTCAAGCGAGGGGGAATCTGACGAAGTCTGCTATATCGGACGCATCCGTTTAAACCTTCGATACAGGGTGCCATAAATCAACTTGGCATCTTCGGAGAGGTGGACGGATAACACCAATTAGCATCTGCCCCGAATCTCAGGCAAGACGTCTGTCGCGCCGTCTTTCGGAGGGGAACATTCCTCCCTATAGAAACGGCTGAAATTCTGGAGGAATTAGAAGAAGACTCCAATGAAGAGATCCCAGTAGTGACCTGCTACGTCATCCTTCTTGGCAGCGACTCTGAGGAGGAGCTCTGTTTTCCCGAAGAGGACGAGGAGCTCGCCACAAAGGCCAATCAAATCTAGCTCAGAAGCGGCATGGCTCTACCGCCAAATCAGGGCAACGCCCCAAAAGGAAGGAAAAACAAGTCGTTAATGAAGAAGAGGGCAGATAACTTGCTCATGAAGATTCGAATCCTTCCCCAGTAGACTATAATGTCTTGGCTCACCTCCGAAAGCTTCCGTCTCTCCTTAGCATCTACGATGCCTTGGTTCTATCTCAAGAGCTTAGAGTGTTGGAGATAGTGCCCTCAGAGTCAATTATTGGATCACAGGCACGTGATTGCAATGATTGAGGGAGGACCTATGCCGGTAGGACAGTCTTACTCAAGATGATAGTATGCTATCTGGTTTATTTTTATCACCGTGTACTGCTTTAGGTGACCTTAGAGGTCACTATTGCACGTTGATAGAGCCCTTAGGATTCTTGCTTGACGGCCAGCAGTATGATGGCGATCATATGCGTGGGATCTGGGGTCTATAAGCATATCCTTAAAAGGTCCCTAGTCGTGGGAGTTTTCGAGACAGGGCATCGATACTCCAGAGTAGAATAGTGTATACAGTCGAGACCCCGACGAGGGGCGGTGGCCGGTCTCACAAGCCACTGGTGTCAGTTGGTTCACCTAAGATGTATACAGGTGCTCATTGGGTTATGAGTACACTGGACATGACTCGCCGGGAACATGCTAGTTGGTCTTATACCTGACGTCAGATTGCAGTTCCCTGGTGACATGTGTACAGGTTAGTTCATCGACCTGGGATCGTCATTTGTCTCGTGTGAGTTCCCACTGTACTTTGATTACTACCCTACCACGGCTTAAAGGAGTCGTGCAAACAGGTTTTAGTTGGGTACAGTCCCGAGCCACATGAAGGCAGTGAGCGGATCTGCAAGGGTTCGTCTCTCTCGGTATTGGGGGTGAGGTCGCACTGTGTCTAGGAGAGCTATTACACAAAGCCCTCGGCCGAGGCAGGAGATTTACTGGTAGGTATTCCAGTAGTATCTCAGGGTGTTCTAGGCTACACTCCGACACGACTTGTACCGCTTTTGGGGGTCTGACTTTTACCAACCCCCTAGGCCCGCCATGCGATACTCATAGACGAACGGACCGGACTGTACGGATATTGTCACTGACAGGCTCAGTAGGGTGTCAGGATGAGTTCGCTCATCGACGTCCCTTTTGGTCAATACCTGGTAGCCCGTTACGTATGGCTAATACCTCTGACGTGCTAGTGGTTAAATCCACAACCAAAGTATTGACGAGTCTTTAGAGTCCCCCACAGACAGTTTCTCAAGTTTCGGGCGAAATGCTGTAGAGGCCGTATGGAGATATGGCAGTGTTCGAACATATACGTGCGGTATTGCACGGATCATGATCGGACGGATAATACTAGCGGACTTTGGTTTAAGCTGGATCCTAGTATTGTACAATGTAGATTTTGTCTCATTGCATTTGTATTCGGTCGCAATACAAATGCAGGTATGTATATACAGTCGCGGGGTTTTCCTGTGATTTATTACGGGATCGATTTTTGGAGTTGCCAGTTTGCATTCCGTTTCGGCCATTTTCCTTTGTATCTTTCTTTGGCTGAAAATTGGTGGAGAGGGGGTTATTTGAAAGCATGCAAATTTGAATAGTGGAGGGTGGTTTTTGCAAGTTGTTGCTTCATGATGATTCTACCTTCATTTGACTTCTTTAGTTCATCATTGCTCGACTTTTGGAGATATGATGGTTGATGGAGTGGGTTGACATAATGGTTGAGGTGACTTTCTTCATGATGATGATCATTCCTTTTTGCTTGCATTATTGCTTCCCCACCTCTTGACTTTTCTCTCTCTCCCTTCACCAAGCATGGGCCGGCCATAATGGGAGGAGGCTGTCCAAAATATTTGATGTGGGATTGTTCTCATTTTGTTGGCACAAAATCCCTTTGTTCATCCAAAAAACTTGCATCTCATTCCTCCATCAAAAACCATGGCAACTTCATACCCCTTTGAGACATAGCCTACTACACTTAGCCTACAGCATTTCTTGGACACGTCGACTCGCCAACTTCGTGCCCGAGTTGCCTCGGTCCAAAGGTGGGAGCCCGTAAAAGAACCCGGCGATGTGGTGCCCTTCCGACGAGGAAATGAAGACCGGAGATTCCGCAGGGAGATCGGGATGACGACGAGAAGACCGAAGGACACGGATCGCTCGGTATATCTCTCTATCCTTTCTTTAGTTAGCTAGCACTAGATTAATGGCCCGATCCGGGTTTATAGTCCGCGGTAGCGCCGGTTTAAAGTTAAGAAAATTTTTTGTTTCCGCATTTTGGCCTCGGACAGACGGCCGGGGCGCTGCCGGGGTCCAACAATGGTATCAGAGCCACGCCATTAATCTGGTCTAGCTTGCTCTAGCGTGTTTAAAACTTCGATCGAACAAATTTCCAAAAACCCCGATTTCAATTTGACAGTTTTTGTCTATTTTCAGTTGTGCTCGAAAAATTATTTGGTACATTGCATAAATATATGCAGGTAATTTTATGAAAACTGAGAAAATTTGGCATGCTGATTTTACTGTAGCGCGGCGGATCCGCCGCCACAACCACGTTTTGGCCGCGGATCCGCCGCCGTTCTATTGCCTCAGTGTACCAAATTTCCTCAGTAAGTCTCTGACATGGAATTGGGGTTTATGGTATATTCAGTTTGGGCCCAGATTTTTCTGAGTACTGGGTATTGTGCTTGGAGCCCACTTCGGGAAATTTAGTCGATCGAAAATTTTAAACATGTTAGTTTACAGTATTTACATTATATCTGCGACTGTGAATGTCACTTGATCGGTAAATCCTGTCTAACCGCTATAGCCCTTTTAGATGGATTTGCGAACGTGACATTCACGTTGATGTTCTGTGTTGTGCTGTGATGTTACGGATTGTCATGGTGGATAGCCTGGATGCAATGTTAGTACAGTTTGGTTGTATTATGTACATTTGATATTGCGGGGCGAGCGTCCGGCATGTGGACTGCCATCACTGCCTGTTTGTATATTATTCTTTTGGGGAACGACCGGGCTGAGGTCGATGTACCCATTGTATGTATATTTTACTTTCTGTACTAGGATTACCCCGCGGAGGGGTGCACGGGTAGCCGGGTTCTAGAGGGAAACGGGCCCGCATCTCATGGCGTTGAGATGGAGGGGGCTTCACTCTAGAATTGGCGGGCTATTCGCCGCACTCGTAAGGGGTACAGGTTGACCCAAGGAGGGGTGCCCAAGTTACCGGATTCCGTGAAGTGCTGGGTGGTCCATTCACGTTGCTGAAGGGGGCTGCCTCGCTTCAGGTTTTGGCGGGTAACTTTCCGCGCCCGTAGGGGTCTAGGATTTCATTGCACAGGCTATCCACACAACCAGGGGAACGTCGGGTTTCAGTAGCGGCTCTATGAAACCCAGGGATCCCAGATATCTGTATTGTTCTGTGATGCTTATTACATTTCTGTGATGTTGCATTTTATCACGCCTTGAGCGAATATTATATATTGATATATATACTAGTAGATGTTGTATATGTTTTGCATCCGCGCTAGTCCAGTCCTCGCTCTGTCGTTAGTTAAGTAACCTAACGGGTAATGACGGGACCCAATGGCGAATGCGGATGGCATATACGTACATCATTATTTTCGTTCTTTATTGGTGTGATCAATTGATGGGACTGCATTGATTCGGATCAATGCAAGCTAAACAAACCTATTCTGATGTTGTTGGAACATTTTTCAAAAAGCAGTTATTGCAAGGACGTTCTCTTTTGTTTTGCACAGTGGTATTCGGTTATAAATATCCAGCACCTCAGTCGACGAGGCAAGGGCCAAGATCCCTTCACCGGGAGTGACCCCTTGGACAGAAGTTTGTGTCAGGGTAATAATTTCACTATAGCCTTTTGCCTTCTGCTTTGCATCGTGGTATTCAGTTGGAACATCCTGCACCTCATTCTACGGGGAAAGAGCCGAGATGCCTTCACCGGGAGTGACCTCTTTAGCAAAGGTTTTCGTCACTGTATTTTTATAAAAAGCTATGCAGTTCCTTCAACGATATCAAGTTCATTACGTTAAAAAAATTTCGCCAAAAACCAGTCGTAGCCCTCCGTCATTTCAGATTAGTATTGCTTAGTATTCGTGCTGCGTATGTCGTGCTTAGCCGAGACGTAGTGTTCGGTAGCTATGTAGTGCTTTTCTGTTGCATGGATATGAGATTGGTTAGGACAGTCGTGCGGTCATTTTGGCTCAGTCAAGAACTCGTGCGGGTGGGTCTAATGCAATCAAGATAATGACGGGTTGAACTTGACTAGGACCCTTTGATATGTTGGCCCAGTCAAGGTCACTTGGGTCCTAGGGGTAAAAATCACATCGGGAGTTTCTAAAGAAACTGAAACTTGCCAGGCATGCGCATACCTTCTGGAGTGTGGTGACGTGGATGGATTCCGTCACGTTATCATGCAATGATAGTTGGATCCCGATTCCCACTGATGAGTTGGTTTACTCCTCGGGTGATCCCGACTAATTCTTCTTTCAGGTTTGGAGGAGAATTTGAGATTACAGTGGGAGGTTTCCTGATTAGATAAAGTGATAACCATTCTGAACTAGGTTAGAGTGCACGCTGAGTGTTTCTTTTCTCTCTCTCTCTTTGGCAGCGACCATGACCCGACCTTAGACTGTGACTCAGTGACCAAGTTGACCGAACCTTCTTATAAGACTGGCTTTTGGATTGTCTGAGTTTCATACCTCATTGCCACTCCTACTTTTACCCTTTTCTCCATGACACCCCATATTACTACGAATGTCCACTTCCATTGGACAAAACCATCGTATGGTTATATACGAACTCGATGGAATTTATTCGAGGATAGTTTCCGGTTCTGGAGAAAACGAATAAGACTATTCAGTTGTCTTTTCCTTTTACCTTCTCTCAGATTGCGAGCGCTCCTTGGATTAGGGGATAGTACACCCGTTACGCCTATTGGATAGTCTTCTTCCAAACCTTAGGCTGGTGCCAACGGTAGGGAATGAAGAAAGCCGATTAGCCTAAGTGTGGTGTACAGAAGGTATTAAGTAAAGACAAATAAAGGGATTAGTAGGAGGGCAAAGTAAACTGCGACTGCTATTCACGACCAAACCAAGTATTTCATTACCACTCCCACTTCACCATTGTATTTCTCCAGGACACTCCGTATCACTATGAAGATCCACAGTTATTTAGATACTCCATCGTATGGTTATATACGAACTCGAAAGGAACTTGTTCCAGTTCGGGGATGGATTCTGGTTCAGGAGAAATAAGACTAAGGTTTATTCGGTTGTCTTTTATCTTCACCTTCTCTCGCATTGCGAGTGCTCCTAGGATTAGGACAGTACACCTGTTATGCTTATTGGATAGTCTTCTTCCAAACCATAGGCTGGTGCCGAACGGTAGGGAAGGAAGAAAACCATTTGGCCTAAAGGGGTGTACAGAAGGTAATGACTAAAGACATATAAAGGGATTTGGAGAGATGACAAAGAAATATACGGTTACAGTTGTGAATCTGGATAATGGAAGAGGCATTACTAGGAATACCAGGATACCCCTTCGAAACATTTCAATGTTTCAGTTTCACTGTGTACTGTTAAAGGAAAACTGATTTCCCAATTAGCCCTTGCTCCAGGGTATATATTTACCAGGTTTGATTCTCACATCTGTATGGTTTTACAGATGATGAGTGGGAGTAAGGTATTGGGAATTGGGTGATTATCCTCATTATATCGGGATTCGTTGTAATTGGTGATATTTGAGGAAGTCGCCTGGGTTGTTTGCCAGACGGCAAATATATGGTTTTGAATATCCGCTGTTATGCACCAATTTCAAATTGATATATCTGTACGTCTATTTTTATAGAGTGAGATATACCTTTTTGAAATTATGTCCATGACATTTACCTATATCAGTGGATGGTTAGGTAAGGAGCATTAAACAGCGGTGTAAGTCTTCTTAACCATAAGTACAGTTTTCGACCTACGACACACAGGGAATGAGTTATTAGACTCAGGGGACTTATACAGAGTATTGTATGTTGTCCAGTGTTCATGAGAACAGAGGGGTTGGTTCTCGTACTATATTGGGTTTACTTATGACTTCTCTGGTTTTAGACAGGTGTTTCGTAGAGGGGTCCAAGTTTTGAGAAGTTATAGGTATATGGATAAAGTAGAGAACCAGATGTTGCAAGTATCGGGATTCTTCAAGGTGATCGAAGATGTAGATACTTGTGTAAGGTATTCAGTTGATAGTAATGATTATGAGAACCTGCTTCTTTTTCAGGTTACTCATATCTGGATGTACTCCTAAGTTGAGTAATACTGATCGGCCTCTCTCCATTTAGTTGACATGCACTGGAGACAGCTGCATGATTTGAATCTGGTACAATTAAATTAGTGCCTCTGTTTCTATATTGGATATAGAACAGTTCATATCTTAACGATGTTAAGGTTCGGGGAGTTGTCCAGCTTATGCTTAAAACCAGACTCTGGATGACTCAAGGCACGTTTCTGTAATGGCTGTTTGTGGGTTGACCCGGGCTATGACGAGGGTTGACTTTCTACCATCTGGAAGATCAATAGTGATATTGTTCTTGACTCGCCACAGTTTTAACAAAATTGGATTTTTCAGAAAATAGAAGTGGGAGTATGGTAGAACTGGAAGTGATTCCAGAACCACAAACGATTACTGAAAATTTGATAAGAACCTAAAGATTCAATCTGGTTTGACATTCCATTGGCCACTCCGCAGATATGGTGGGTAACCTCAGGCACCCGAGAGGTACTCCGGTAGCCTCAAGGACGGTGACAGGGAGGTTCTTATTTACCCAGACATGCCATTACAGTTGTTCTAGGCTATGAGACCTGGCAGGAGGATGAGTATAGCGTCGTTCTGAACTGGCTTTAGAAGTGCATGTGTATATGACTCTGCCAGAGGGTTGTCATGGTCAGTGGAAGTAGCGGAAGCATTGGTGGACAAGTAGCTTATGTCTATTTATGGACTAAATCAGATACAGCGGAGATAGATCATCTATTTCTGATGTGACAGTCATAGGTCTGACTTCATCAGAATAGGGGATGGATCTGTTAAGAAGGTAGTAGGGTGTGATGTCCTGGTATTTGGATGACATACACAGAGTAGGAAGTGAAATTCCTATACTACGATCGGTTATACTTTGGTTGTCACACAGTGGTTTCTCCACAAAGGATATGGATATTATATCAGACATTCTGGTTACTGTATCTATGGTTTTAGATCTAGATTTGGGTAGTTTCCCAATCTGGGTACTTAGACAGCATTCTACAGGTGTTTTAGAATGGACGACTCCTGGCATGGTGGTGTACCTGCAGGTGATGGAGTCACCCTCTCTAAAGGTGTCTTACAGACTAAAGGGGAGAGGGATGTGCATGATTGGCAGATCACTTGCTTAGGCAATTGAGTCAATCATGAGATGTCAAGTACCACACCAGATATTGTTTTTGCAGTAGATGCAATAGGTTGATATTGATCCAATCCTGGAGAAACATTCGGAAGCAGTTTTAGAACATAAGTGGATGTTCTAGGGATATGATAACGGCAGCCTCCTTCGGGAGACGGTTATCATTCCAGGCTTCCAAGGTGACCTGGATGACAGAGTGGCTGTCAGAGTTATAGTTTTCTCTCTAACGAGGGTCAGTATTTTGGACAGGTGGTCCAGGTGGATACTGAGGGAGGCATGGCGCGGGATACTGATTAAGTTCAGTTGACGATACAGTCTAAGAAGTTTCGATTTAGAGTTCATTTATGAGCTAGGTCCCATCAGATATCCAAACATATTCTAAGACAGGTATTGCTCATTTCAGGAGATGGCTTTCTCCGCGAACTTGAGATAAAGAGAGACATAGAAAGAAACATCTGAGCGGATCCACTCAGTGAGGCTATTCCTCGAGTGCATTAGTTTCGGCAAACGGGTTTTGTGAGACTGATTAGTAGAGGAGTTGGGTGTTCGATATCACACAGGCTGTGAGTATGCGACATCGCAATAATTATCCTTGAGTGCAAGTGGGAGATTGTTGGAGATAGTGCCCTCAGAGTCAATTATTGGATCACAGGCACGTGATTGCAATGATTGAGGGAGGACCTATGCCGGTAGGACAGTCTTACTCAAGATGATAGTATGCTATCTGGTTTATCTTTATCACCGTGTACTGCTTTAGGTGACCTTACAGGTCACTATTGCGCATTGATAGAGCCCCTAGAATTCTTGCTTGACAGCCAGCAGTATGATGGCGATCATATACGTGGGAGCTGGGGTCTATAAGCACATCCTTAAAAGGTCCCTAGTCGTGGGAGTTTTCGAGACAGGGCATCGATACTCCAGAGTAGACTAGTGTATACAGTCGAGACCCCGACGAGGGGCGGTGGCCGGTCTCACAAGCCACTGGTGTCAGTTGGTTCACTTAAGATGTATACATGTGCTCATTGGGTTATGAGTACACTGGACAGGACTCGCCGGGAACATGCTAGTTGGTCTTATACCTGACGTCAGATAGCAGTTCCCTGGTGACATGTGTACAGGTTAGTTCATCGACCTGGGATCGTCATTTGTCTCGTGTGAGTTCCCACTGTACTTTGATTACTACCCTACCACGGCTCAAAGGAGTCGTGCAAACAGGTTTTAGTTGGGTATAGTCCCGAGCCACATGGAGGCAGTGAGCGGATCTGCAGGGGTTCGTCTCTCTCGGTATTGGGGGTGAGGTCGCGCTGTGTCTAGGAGAGCCATTACACAAAGCCCTCGGCCGAGGCAGGAGATTTACTGGTAGGTATTCCAGTAGTATCTCAGGGTGTTCTGGGCTACACTCTGACACGACTCGTACCGCTTTTGGGGGGACTTTTACCAACCCCCTAGGCCCGCCATGCGATACTCATAGACGAACGGACCGGACTGTACGGATATTGTCACTGACGGGCTCAGTAGGGTGTCAGGATGAGTTCGCTCATCGACGTCCCTTTTGGTCAATACCTGGTAGCCCGTTACGTATGGCTAATACCTCTGACGTGCTAGTGGTTAAATCCACAACCAAAGTATTGACGAGTCTTTAGAGTCCCCCACAGACAGTTTCTCAAGTTTTGGGCGAAACGCTGTAGAGGCCGTATGGAGATATGGCAGGGTTCGATCATATACGTGCGGTATTGCACGGATCATGATCGGACGGATAATACTAGCGGGCTTTGGTTTAAGCCGGATCCTAGTATTGTACAATGTAGATTTTGTCTCATTGCATTTGTATTCGGTCGCAATACAAATACATGTATGTATATACAGTCGCGGGGTTTTCCTGTGATTTATTACGGGATCGATTTTTGGAGTTGCCAGTTTGCATTCCGTTTCGGCCATTTTCCTTTGTATCTTTCTTTGGCTGAAAATTGGTGGAGAGGGGGTTATTTGCAAGCTTGCAAATTTGAATAGTGGAGGGTGGTGTTTGCAAGTTGTTGCTTCATGATGATTCTACCTTCATTTGACTTCTTTAGTTCATCATTGCTTGACTTTTGGAGATATGATGGTTGATGAAGTGGGTTAACATAATGGTTGAGGTGACTTTCTTCATGATGATGATCATTCCTTTTTGCTTGCATTATTGCTTCCCCACCTCTTGACTTTTCTCTCTCTCCCTTCACCAAGCATGGGCCGGCCACAATGGGAGGGGGCTGTCCAAAATATTTGATATGGGATTGTTCTCATTTTGTTGGCACAAAATCCCTTTGTTCATCCAAAAAACTTGCATCTCATTCCTCCATAAAAAAACCATGGCAACTTCATACCCTTTGAGACATAGCCTACTACACTTAGCCTACAACATTTCTTGGACACGTCGACTCGCCAACTTCGTGCCCGAGTTGCCTCGTTCCAGAGGTGGGAGCCCGTAAAAGAACCCGGCGATGTGGTGCCCTTCCGACGAGGAAATGAAGACCGAAGATTCCGCGTGGAGATCGGGATGACGACGAGAAGACCGAAGGACACGGATCGCTCGGTATATCTATGTACCCTTTCTTTAGTTAGCTAGCACTAGATTAATGGCCCGATCCGGGTTTATAGTCCGCGGTAGCGCCGGTTTAAAGCTAAGAAAAATTTTGTTTCTGCATTTTGGCCTCGGACAGACGGCCGGGGCGCTGCCGGGGTCTAACATAGAGATGTTCTCATTCATGCTCTACAAAACCCTGAGCGGTATCAGGCTCGCTTTGCGGAAATCAATATGAAAGAAGCTCAGTACACTTTACAAGCCGCCGTAGTCACATTTAAAGATGAAGACTTGCTACTGGGAACGACTGAGCATAATCGGCCGCTTTACGTGACCGGCTACAGTGACGAAAATCAGATTAATCGAATATTTATTGATCCGGGGTCCTCAGTAAACATCATGAACTTGCGGTCACTGAAGAGTTTGTCAATGGACGTCCGACATCTGACAAGGGAAAGGATTGTCATTCAAGGCTTCAATCAAAACTGCCAGCAAGTTCTGGGGTCTATAGCTTTGCCAATCAAATTCGGGGATCTGCAAACTGAAGCTAAGATATACGCGATCGACGCCGACACATCTTATAAGATTCTCTTGGGACGACCGTGGATCCACGATTACGGCATCGTTCCATCAACTCTCCATCAATGCATGAAGTATACTAAAAATGGCGAAGAAAGACACATTGACGGAGACATCCAGCCGTTCGGTGTGCATGAAGTCCGATATGAAGATTCTCGGTACTTTATGAACCACCAAAATGCTAAGTCACAACTGACTGAGAATAGAACGGCCCCAAGACTCAAAAGCAAATCTGAGCCGACTGTCACTTTCAAAAGCAAAAACGCCCAAGTGCGCCCGTGTTTCGGTGGCGACACTGATGAGTCCAACGCTGGAAGTCCGTCCTTCTGTAAAACTCGCCCTCATTTCGGTAGCGATACGGACGAATCTGTTATTGAAGGCCCATCTAGCAGCAAAGTTCGCCCTCATCTTGGCAGCGACACTGAAGAGTCGGAGGAAGAGGACCTGCCTTGTAACAGCTGCGCAGATTGGACCCCCATGCAACAAGCGAAATTACGAGAGACCTTCAAAATTGCAGAAGGGTCCCTGGCCATCACAAGGGCGCCGGAACGGATGTTGTAACAACTCCATTTTTAGTATACATAAATTTGATTTAAATTTGAAGTATACTTGGGGTATTTAATGTTGCTGTTACCACTTTAAGTATTTATTTCACACAATAATTACAAGAAAGAGCTTGTAGCTCATTGGTAATACCTTGCACTGTTGAACCAAGCCACCAGAGTTCAAATCCTCTGCCCCACATTATTTTTATATTATTTTGTTTTAAATTTTATAGAAGCCCAACAGTCACACGTGCATTTCTCACAAAAACCCCACTACACTTTAAAACCTAAATATACCAGAGGCCCCACCTGATGACCCCCCACCCCCCGGCACCCCGACTCGGGCCGGCGCCACCGGCCGGACTCGGCCGGACGGCCGAGTCCCCAACACCAAAAGTCTGTCTTTTCATATTCTGAAACCCTGTGCACACTCTAATTTATTGGATCGGTTCCAGAATGCCCATTAACACCTAATTACTCAAATTTTTAATGAATTTTCTATATTTTTACAATTTTTCTTATTAAAAACCCTTCATCTACCCTAACCCTAGCATACCCTATAAATACACCCCTACCCTCTACCCTCTCACCCTAAAATCCTGAGCCCACTCTCTCAAAAAAATTTCCAAGAATCGTGTACTTTGAAAACAAGCTCGAGGCGAAGCTCCGACGAATTCCCGGCGGAACTTCCGGCGACCGTTTTAGGAACTACCGGCGACGACGCAATACATCGGCGATCCCTCTAGTTCCCTCTCACCCTCTAGTGTAATCTAAAACCCGTAAGTCCCTTTTCTATCTCTCTTTTCCATTCTCAAAATACGAAGTTGCAAAACCCGACGGAATCGGAACAAATCCGATTTTCGATTCAGTTTTCTATAAAATTCCACTTCTCACTAATACAATCATACCTAAACTAGTTCATGTTGACTATTAAACACTAATCAAACAATTTGAACAAGTTTCATCACATGAAATGATAGCTATTTCAATTTATCGTATTTTTCATTTAAATACCACATTGTTTCAATCCTTCATTTAACTCCATCAAATTCGCTATACATTTAAAGTAGATCACGAGGTAATGACCTACCTCCTCACACACTTACATACAACCTAACACGATACCATCAAAACTTAGAATACGAGAAAACAAATATTTTCATTTAAATACCCTTGACTTAATAAAACTATTACTAAAAGATTTAGTATTGATACACTTTTTAAATAAATACCTCTTATTAGGAAAATACGATAAGTTGTGGACATCGGTCGTTTATCTAAACCTGACTTTGTGGTGTCTAGGCTAGGCAAGTGAGAAAGGTAACTTTAAAAGGCTCGTCTCACAGTGATTCGTGAGCGAATCCCTCCTTTCCTCGCTTGTACTTACCTGGCCATAATTGGCGGTGAAGAGACGATTTGAGGCATCTCACAACTTGTCGTTTAGACCATTTAGAAATAGTCTAGTTGACTTAGGAGACCCTAGAACATAGAATACGGGAAATTGACAATTTTACAAATAAATACCACTTACTTCATAAAAACGTTTTCTAAAGGATTTAGTATTTTACAATCTTTGCAAAGCGCCGCTACAACCCATTTTAGGGAACCCGTTCGGGATGGTACGGTTTATTGCACACCCTCGGGTTTAATAGTGCGAGATTCAGACCTCCGCAAGGAGCATTCGGTCTCGAAAGATTTAAAATACGACATCTTAAGAAAATGTGATTTTTAGAATATAAAATATTTATTAAAATTATTTTTGTATAAATATATGTATATTAATCATTAAAATATCTATTTTGTTATGATATAAATATTCCATCTTTTTCTAAAAGTCACAAGAACAAATTTTACACTAAAATACCATGAATTCCAAATAAATCAATATTATAAATAAATACCTTTAATTATGAATCTAGGATATTTTCACTAGAAATATCACAATATAAAATCCACATTCATTATAACTCTAAAGACGAATAATGAATACTTGAGGTGTATTTTGAAAAATATATAAAAGTATTTTTACATAAAACCCCCTCAAGTTTTATAAATTACCCTAAAGACCCTAGCAATTATAGATTTAAGAAATAATCAAGACTTCGATTTACATCTCTAATTGTCTGACTCGGGTTTGAGTCTGATTAATCTGACTTGAATATGATTCAAGTACAATCTACAATCTACAATCTTCAACATGAATCCATGAATCCAATTATCAATCTATACGACTTGACCGAACCGAACCATGGATATACATTCCATTTACATGGTTCTCCAGTTATTCCATTTACATGATTCTACGGTTATTTCCGTTTACCGATATCATGGTTTCAGTCAGTCAATCAATAATACCATTTACAAGACAAACAATACAATCAAAACACTACGGAGTTTAAGGGGTAGATTGGTACGGAAGGTGTTAAAAGTGGCATAAGGCAGTAAGATTAAGACACCTAACCTATATTCCGTTGCTGTTGTACCGTAGCTTAACGGTTCCTTGTACATTCTGTTTGCCCTGGTCTAGCATATAGAGACCCCTCTCGTATACACTGGCATCCTTCTGTACCAAGCTACAAACAACAACGTTAACACGACATTACTACAAGATAATACAACTTTAAAAGATACCTTCTTATTCTGTCTATTATACTTTCCTCTTATCTTTGGGACTTACCGAGCGACCTGTTCGCTGACGACATTCTATTCTTTCTTCTTTGAATGTCGTCGGGTGGTTTGGACCCGGCAGAGATCGAGCCATCTGCAGAAGACTTGGAGCAGTTTGATGATGAACCAGAGCTCTAGTTTCATTGTACATTTTCCATTCAATACTTTTCATATCCTGTTATGCCATTGTTTAGGCATCGTTTTATTTCAGTTGTATTTCCTTTTCATGCATTGTACAAAAGAATGTCAATAAATAAAAGTTGTTGTTTTTATTATATCTTGTCTCTTGTGTATTTATTTTTATATTGCTTAGATACGCTTAGCATATGTACTTCTGAGTATATACGTAGCGGACCAGTCGTGTTCCCTTCGCCGTATACCGAGAAGCGGGGCGTGACAGGTTTTGTTGGTGGCCCATGCAGGTTCGAGCTGTATGGAACCCTATCATGCAGTTCTGTTCTGCGTGAATAACCTAAGCAATATAACACAAGAACCAGCAACTAAAACATTCTTTACAATTCATGTTCCTTGAATCTTACAATTTCATATTCCTTGAATCTTATCATTTCATGTACTTAAATCTGTCCTAACCCAATTTTTTCTTCAAGGTTATGGATTCCTCGAACAACACCAGTACCAACGTCAACAACACACCTCTACCTCCACTACCAATCGTTCCTGCTGTTCCTACGCCACCCACCGAGCAGATAGTGCTACTTGAGGCGATCCGCAGCCTTCTTGAGGGACAACAACAACTCCTGAATCGTCCCGAGACTGACGCTCCTGGGGTAAAGCAATTCAGGGCTTTACATCCCAAGCAGTTCTCCGGAAAGGGAATCCCTCTTGAAGCTGAGGAATGTGCACAAAGCATAGAGGATGATCTGGCGGCAGCACAAGTGCTAGACATAGCTTGGGTCCATGTGGCGAAACTGCAACTCACGGACAATGCTCGCAACTGGTGGAAGGCGGAAGAAAGCCGTCTTGTACAACCTATTGAATGGAAGACTTTTCGCGAGAAGTTCGACGCGAAGTACTTCCCTGTGACTGCCAGGTTTTCCATGGAGCAGCAGTTCATTCATCTACAACAAGGTTCGATGCGGGACAAGTCAGTAGATGAATATGATACTGAGTTCACCATGCTAAGTCGGTAAGATATGTCACAGTATTTCAAATTTCTAGAATATCACATACTACACAGCTAATACAATCCTTAAACAGATTCGCGGCACACTTGATACCGACGGACGAGATCAGAGCCCATCGCTTTCAACAAGGTTTGGACACGGAAATCCAGGCTGCACTAGTCACAGGGAAATTTCCAACTCATGAGGAAGCTCTGGAAGCTGCCCGCAGTTATGAGGCAGAGATAAAAGCAGGGGACAGACCTCAGTCTGCATTAGTTAAGCACCCTGCCAACCAGATGGCAGGAGGAGCCTCGTCCAGGCCACCTTTTGTGCCAAGACTACCCGGAGTACCGAACCATCGTCCCATCCCAGCCTTTTGTACATACTGCAAGAGAGACGGATGTAGGGTGTTTTTCGTCACCCCATTGAGATGGGAATACGCGCGCGCTTGTCAGGCGCATTACAGATTCCCCCTGCCTAGGGTAGGCTGGGGTTTATTGATTGTGGGGATCCGAATCTCCAGCAGCCGCGGACTAAGCTGCCGTTAATTACCCCTCGCCTTTGGAGCGAGGGAACCTCCGATTAACGGGTTAAACTGGTTATGCGAACTCAATATGCAGTGCCGTGTTTTGAAGGGGTTTTGGATATATCGGGGGGCCCCGCAGAATTTTTACAGGGGTCCCGCTACCCGGATATCGGGCTGGGGGTCAAGAGGGCTAGCAGCCCACTTGCGGGGTGCGGGGCAGCGTCCCGGCCCAAAATAATTTTGGGAGGGAAAGTGTTGTAGAGTATGTGTGTGTGTATATTTATATATACATACATACATATATATATATATATATAAAGAATGGGAAAGGGCATCCAAAGGATGCGTGGGGTCAGCGCCTTGAGCGCTGTACGCTTAGGTGCTGTGCGCTCAGGTGCTAGCGCGCCACGTGTCGGCATGTGGGCGCTTTGCGCTTGAGCGCTGGGCGCTTGAGCGCAAGCGCGCCACGTGGGCACTTTGCGCTTGAGCGCAGGGCGCTGGAGCGCAAGCGCGCCACGTGTCGACATGTGGGCGCTTTGCGCTTGAGCGCTGGGTGCTGGAGCGCAAGCGTGCCACGTGTCGGCACGTGGGTGTTTTGCGCTTGAGCGCAGGGCGCTGGAGCGCAAGTGCGCTGGAGCGCAAGTGCGCCACGTCTCGGCATGTGGGCGCTTTGCGCTTGCGCTGGGCACTTGAGCGCAAGCGCGCCACGTGTCGGCACGTGGGCGCTTTGCGCTCGAGCGCAAGCGTGCCACGTGTCGGCACGTGGGTGCTTTGCGCTCGAGCGCTAGCGTGCCACGTATCGGCACGTGGGCGCTTTGCGCTCGAGCGCTAGCGCGCCACGTGTCGGCACGTGGGCGCTTGGACGCCGGCGAGAAAAAGAGGCTTTTAGTCCCAGAACCAGAAGCTATACTTCAGAAAGAAAATATTTATTATATATATATATGTGTGTGTGGAGTTAAACTCCTATGATATTTTGAAGCTGATGAAGGGCTTCTCCCTTTGAACCCTGGTTCTTCCCCAAAGTGTGGTTTCTGGAGATAGGTCTCCTTCTTCTTCCCTTGTTGGCCGGATCTTGAAGATCAAGAGATGTGAGATTTTAAAAATCTCTCTTTTCTGAGATCTAATGGCAGATCTGAGTTCCCCTTTGTGAGTTTTGCGGTAGAAAACTACTTAGTTTTGGAAAAGAAAGTAAAACTCTTGATTTAATTCAAAAGAAATGAGAAGGTTTAGAACCTTGGAGAAGGAGCAGGTGGCACAAAGAACCCTAGGTTTTTGAGAGAATGAAAAGTCTATATTTTATTCATCATCATGTTGCCTATTATAGGCTTACATATTTATATATATCCCCTTGGACTTCACAAAATGGCATTTTGCCAATCCCATGGCTCATGTGCCATTTCATTTTTGCACATAAGCCATGGGCTTACAAAATATTGGCTTTATGCCCATTTTGCATACATTCATGTATAAAAAATTACATAAAAATTATTTATTACATGATTTTGTTGTCGGCATGGGGAGGCTGGCCGTGGGCTTGGGCCCATCTAGCTTGGGGGTTGACCTTGACTTTGACTCGGTAAACCGGGGTGCAATTTTTTACCCCAACAAATTGCCCCCATCAATAAATGCACACCGTACATTTGAGTTGTATGCATGAAATTGATGGATCTTGAAACTGGACTTCGAGGTGGAACATCATTCCGGGGGCGGAGTATCATCCCGGGGAGCATGATTCCCGGGAATCGGAGCATCATTCCGATAAGCGGAGCATGATTCCAGGGGTTCGGAGCATCATTTCGAAGAGCGGAGCATCATTCCAGGGTTCAGAGCATCATTCCGAAGAGCGGAGCATGATTCCAAGGGGTCGGGGCATCATTCCGAAGAGCGGAGCATGATTCCAGGGGATCGAAGCATCATTCCGATGAGCGGAGCATAATTCCAAGGATCGGAGCATCATTCCGAAGCGCGGAGCATAATTCCAAGGTCGGAGCATCATTCCGAAGGGCGGAGCATGATTCCAAAGGGTTAGAGCATCATTCCGAAGGGCAAAGCATGATTCTAGGGGATCGGAGCATCATTCCGAAGAGCGGAGCATGATTCCAAGGATCGGAGCATCATTCCGAAGGGTGGAGCATGATTCCAGGGGATCGGAGCATCATTCCAAAGAGCGGAGCATGATTCCAAAAGGATCGGAGCATAATTCCGACGAGCGGCAGACATTCTGACCGAAGCATAATTTCAATGCAGAGGTTGATTCCCAGGCGAGGCATAATTCCAACAAGGAAGGCAAATACTCTGAGGCGAAGCATGATTTCGACACGGGGTACATTCTGAGAAGGAGCATGATTCCGGCACATAGCTTGTTGGTTGACTTGATTCCGAGGCGAAGCATAATTTCGACAGGGAAGGCAGATACACCGAGGCGAAGCATTATTTCGACACGGGGTGCACATTCTGAGATGAAGCATGATTCCGACGCAGAGCTTGTTGGTTGACTTGATTCCGAGGCGGAGCATAATTCCGATGAGGAGGTCGTTGGTTGATTCCGAGCCGAAGCATAATTTCGACAGGGAAGGCAGATACACCGAGGCGAAGCATCATTTCGACACGGGGTGCACATTCTGAGACGAAGCATGATTCCGACGCAGAGCTTGCTGGTTGACTTAATTCCGAGGCGGAGCATAATTCCGGCGAGGAGGTTGTTGGTTGATTCCGAGCCGAAGCATAATTTCGACAGGGAAGGCAGATACACCGAGGCGAAGCATCATTTCGACACGGGGTGCACATTCTGAGACGAAGTATGATTCCGACGCAGAGCTTGCTGGTTGACTTGATTCCGAGGCAGAGCATAATTCTGGCGAGGAGGTCGTTGGTTGATTCCGAGCCGAAGCATAATTTCGACAGGGAAGGCAGATACACCGAGGCGAAGCATCATTTCGACATGGGGTGCACATTCTGAGACGAAGCATGATTCCGACGCAGAGCTTGCTGGTTGACTTGATTCCGAGGCGGAGCATAATTCTGGCGAGGAGGTCGTTGGTTGATTCCGAGCCGAAGCATAATTCCGACAGGGAAGGCAGATATCCTGAGGCAAAGCATGATTTCGACACGGGGTAAATTCTGGGACAGAGCATGATTCCGCCGCAGAGGTTGTTGGTTTGATCTGTTTTGGGTTGACATCAGCATCGCTACACTGGAATATGGTACCAGGAGCGAATCATCATTTTTCATGAGAGGATTTGGGAATTGGTTTTTTTTTGTTTGGCATCAGCATCGCTACACTGGAATATGGTACCAGGAGCGAATCATCATTTGTGTTTGCTTATTAAGAAACGATGGCTTAGGAGACAGGTTTTAGGTCCCTATCACCTAAGACTTTTCAATTTTGTGAGCCGTAAGGGTCTCACAAAGCATTTTCTCCCTACGAGTCGTAAGGATCCCGTAGATGTATTTTCTCCTTAGGAGTCGTGAGGACTCCTAAGTGTGTTTCTCCTTTGTGAGTCGTAAAGATCTCACGCGGGAATTTTCTCTTCACAAAGTCGAGAGGACTTTGCGATGCATTTCATCTCTTTTTCACGAGTTTGCGCCCTTTCGGGTTTTCACAAACTCGCCGGCAGTCCTGCTGTTTTTACTCACGGAGCCCTTTCGGGTTTTCATCCGTGCCCATTTTGCTTGTGGACATACCATTTTTATTTATTTATTTATATATATTTTTTTGATTTTATTTTTGGTGGGACTTTGAATGTGGTCTCACCGGTAAGACTTGGGAGAGATTGGGATCGTTTTACGCCCGTGGATTGTGTACGGTTTTGCAGGATGTATGATCTAGACCGTAGGGCCAAAAACATTTTGAGTCTTTGTCGGCGTCTGCATCGCTGCACTGGAATATGGTACCAGGAGCGACTCATCATTCGCCGTTGGGGTATGTGATTTGGAATTTGGTTGGCGTCTGCATCGCTACACTGGAATATGGTACCAGGAGCGACTCATCATTCGCCATTGGGGTATGGGATTTGGAATTTGGTTGGCGTCTGCATCGCTACACTGGAATATGGCACCAGGAGCGACTCATCATTCGCCACTTGGGGGTTGGGAAGCGATGGCTTAGGAGACAGGTTTAGATCCCTATCACCTAAGGCTTTTCAATTTTATGGGCCGTGAGGGTCCCATAAAAGCATTTTCTCCCTACGAGTCGTAAGGATCCCGCAGGTGCATTTTCTCCTTAAGAGTCGTGAGGACCCCCAAGTGTGTTTTTCCCTTATGAGTCGTAAGGATCCCACGAAGGTTTGTTCTCCTCATGCATCGTGAGGACACATGAGTGGGTCTTCCCATTGGAGCATAATTCCAAGGACGGAGACCAGCCGCGTAACTGGTGATTGTGGTGGGGCATGGGTATGATGAGAATTATTTGAGCCCGTAGATTGTATACGGTGGTCAGCATGGGGACCAATCGTAGGGCCGAGGGAATTTTGGAAAATTGGATTTTTGTTGGCGTCTGCATCGCTGCACTGGAATATGGTACCAGGAGCGACTCATCATTCGCCGTTGTTTTTTTTGTTTTTGTTTTACCGCGATTGCTCCATCATTTCAGCTTTTTTATCGCGAAGGTCGCGATTGCCCTATCATTTCGGCTATTTATTCGCGGTTGCCCCATCATTTCGGTTTTATTTTTATTTTCATTTTTACTCACTGATTTTTATTACGAGTTGCCCCATCATTTCGGCTTTTCTTTATTTTTCTTTTATTTACACATTTTTCGTTTATTTACATTTTTTTACATTCCCAGTTTAATGACTTAGAGGTCGACTGTTCCTAGTTTAATGACGTGGTGGTCGATTGTTCCCAGTTCAATGACGTGGTGGTTGACTGTTTTCAGAGAAAGGCAGATGTCTGAGAGAATGAGTTTCACGAAGAACTTCGGTCTCCGTTTGTATGAAATTGGCGGTCGCAGCTGGACTGTTTATTAACACGCCTTTAGACAGTTCTATCTCTCCTGCCTTGTATTGCTTTTCGACCCAATCTTTGAAGACGAAGCAGTCCTCAATGGCATGACCTATCACTCTGTGATAGGGGCAGTATTTGGGGTCGTCGGTCATATTCGCTTCCTGCGGTCTTTTTGACTCTGGCAGTTGTAGACCGTTCTTCAGGGCGTCTTTGAATATTTTACGGATTTTGTCCCTTCTGAAGGAATATACCTTATCTAGCTTCTCTTTGAGTGGAGATTCTCCACCCTCTCCGAACACTGGCTTCCGAGGCTGGTTGGCGCTAGGCCCGCTCATCCCTTGCTTATTTCGGTTAGCCGAAGTGTTGAAAGATTCAGAATCATCGGAGTTTCCGCCTTTGCGATTATCGTCCTTTCAGTTTCTCCAGGACCTATTGTTATTTTGGGAATCCGAGGAGGACTCATGTTTTGAGCGCTCCAGCATCTGAACTTTCCTGGTCAGCTCTTGGAATGTTTTGAGACCCGCGGTGCATAGAAACGGGGCCATCCAATTGTTGAGATTTCCGACGAGGAGATTGACAGATTGGTCCTGCTCTATCGTCGGTTCGCATTTGACGGAGAGATTACGCCATCGGGTTATAAAATCCGTGATGCTTTCGTTGTTCTTGGGCTTGGTCCTTAAGAGCTCGGCAATGGTGATCTTATCTTTGACGCTCATGAATCTTTGTCGAAACAAAGATTCCATTTGGACGAAAGTAGTAACGGAGCCATCCGGTATGCTCGCGTACCAGTCGAAAGCAACATCGGTCAGGCTATTAACGAACTGGCGGAGGAGAAGCGCATCATTGCCCCAGTATTCCCTCATGAGGCTTTGAAGTGGGCGATGTGTTGATTCGCATTTCCCGTCCCATCGAATCTTCCATACTTGGGGATGACATAGCCGCTAGGAAATTCTACCAGATCATACTGAGCAGAATATGGTCTCCCACTACTGCTGATATCTTTTTCGCTTCAGCTTCGGCCTCCAATGTTTTGAATTTGCTGGCAACCAAATCCATGATTTGATCTTGAGTTAGCGGGCTACTGTCATCAGTAGCCAAGACATTTCCTGAGATAGGATGCGATTGACTTTCATGCGGTCCGCCCACCTTTAGATTTGAGGGAATAGGCACCGGCTGTCTCGGGACAACGTTTCCCGGTTCATGTGCAAAGCCCTGTGCTTGATTGGGCGGCTGAGAGGCAAGTTGGGCCGTAAGCCGTAAGACGACATTTGTCAAGTCGTCGATCTTTGAGTAGAGCTTGGCCATCTCCTTGTCTTTGTTTCTGAGATGTTTTCGGAGCTCTTGGAGAAGTTGCTGCTCCGCATTCTTAGGCTGGAAAGTTGGCTCTGTAGGGTTCCTAGGCACTCTCAAGGGATCTCACAAGGCATCAACCATGCCCGTTTCAAAAATTACGGTGCCGAGAAACCTAGACTACGGATCGTTAGCTAGATGTCTAGGCGAAAGAATGAAACTAGTTTACAGCTAAACTAAAAGAATACGGAAATACAACCTTTGTAGATCCGGCCCTCCACCTCCATAACTCCGCAATGAAGTCTTCTCGCTGTCCAAGTCGAACCCCGGGCTCTAGCGTCGGCTTCATCGGAGAATGGACGGGCTAGGTCATCGACGACGATGCCGAAGATGATCTACGTCGAGGCATCGCTAGATCAAGCTCCCACTTCATCAAGTGATGAAACTTGTGAAGAAAACACACTCTACTACTTGGCAAGAGGTAGAGGATGAAGAAATAGGAAGTGGGTTCACTTTAGAATTGGATTTCTCACTCATTTTCATCAATCACCATTGATGAAGAAAGGTTTTCTTCAAGTGAAGAAGAAGAAGAAGATGAAGATAATTATTATGATAAGAATCTTCAATAGAAAAGAAAAATCAATTCTTATCATAATGTTAACTATAGTTATGTGTAGAGAATTGACCAAGGTTAAAGGAATGGTTAGGGTTAAGGAGATGAAGACAAAATGGTCACTTTGGTCAAAGTGGCATGAAGCTTCAAGAAGCATCATGAATGAAAGCAACCATTATCTTTTCATTTCTCATTTCTTTTAATCCAAATTTATAAAGATAAATGAATGAATAAATAAGTAATGGATAAACAAAAACCCTAACCATTTATTTAACCAAGGATTAATTCTTTACACAAAACCCTAGCAATCTTATATCATCAAACATGATACAATCAAGTGCACAAAAGTATATCACATATACAACTTGCACAAATCAAGTGAGAAAATCCATTTAAAGTGAACCAATACTAGTTAATGCAAAGTAATATATCAAATATATAATTATGCATTAAATCATTAAATCAACACTTGATTTAACGATCCGGTCATATCGCATACAACCGACTAATATCCAATGTATCGGCTTATCGAATTAACCCTTGATTCGATAACTAGGTTATATCACATACAACCAATCGATACATTCATCGCGAGAATGAAATACGGTATCACATACACGCATTATTCTCGGTCCCGCACATATCTCATATGCGCTCCTATTTCGTTTCGCTTGAGCCAGGAAACCTCTGTGTAGGACTCTAAAGACTCGTCAATACGCCGGCAGCAGGTGATGATCATATCAAACACCCACAAGCCGCAAGCGGTCTGCTAAACGTAACGGCCACCCGGGTATTGAGCGATCAGAAGATCGACGAGCAAGCCCGCTCACACTCCAGTGAATCCAACCAGTAACACTACCGTACAGTCCGGTCTCGTCGTCTGATATGTCGCATATCTTGCCTAGGGGTGGTAAACGTCAGACCCCAATAGCTCGATAAGTCGTGTCGATATGAGGTCTATAACAATTTGAGAAACTACTGGTAACACTTACCAGTAAATCTCAGCAACCGTGGCCAGGGATTTCCTGTTATAGCCAATCGAACACAGCGCAACATCAACCCCCTATACCGGGAGAGACGAATCCCCTCCTATCGCTCATTGCCTCCATGTGACTCGGGACTGTACCCAAAAACCACCGTTTTGCACGCCCTCTTGGACGTGGTAAGATGGAAATCAAAGCACAGTGGGAACCACACAAGACTCTATGACGATCTCGGGTCAACAGACTACTCTGTACCAGTGTCACCAGAGAATTGCCATCTGACGTAAGGTATAATACCATCTGGGAGTTCTCGGCGAGTCCGTCCAGTGTACCCAGTCTCTACTGAGCACCCGTATATCATCTCCGATGTCAAACACCAATGGATATGGGATCATCCATCGCCCATCTGTATAGGTCGAGAAGGTATACGCTAGTCTACTCTGGTATATCGATGCCCCGTCTCGATACACCCACGACTAGGGACTTTGAAAGATGTACTTATGGACTACCATGTCCCTACTAGTATGATCCGCATCATAGTCCAGGTAGTCAAGTACACATCCTAAGGGCTTTACCAATATGTAACAGAGAGACAATCAGTATACACGTTGAGGTAAAGAGCAACCAGATAGCATACTATCATGTCGAGCAAGAAAGTCCTCCCTATATATGTCCCAGTATCCACTACAATATACATCCTATGTACAGTAATGGCCTCTAGGGCATACATATAACTAACAGGCTCATCTTCGCTTTCCGATCCCGACTCCTCATGGACCGAAGGGTCTTTCCGCCTATCATCCTCATCGAGAAGGTTTTCATCACCCAGCGGGGGCGGCTGTTCTTGGGAAGCGGCAACCACATTCAAGCCAGATTGGATTTGAGATGTGGTGGCCCCGTCCTTGCTCTTGCTACGCGTGCCCACCATGTAGACAGTGTGGACCACATACCCATCCATTTCCCCATCTTCGTCGGGGTAACCCTGTTCTTCGAACCTCATGAGGTTCAGCCTAGCAGGAGCCCTAGCCCTTTTGTTGGCTCTATATCTGAGCCTTTTCTGCCTTAACTTTTCAATTTTAAGGGCTCGGCGGGCATCCATTACCTGGGAAGCCACCGTGAGTCGATTAGCAGGGAGCTTAGAGAAAACACCCGATCGAGCAGTTGTCAGGGGCACCGCCGGAGCTTGCTCGAGAGGCCCTGTTGCTTTGTTGGTGTTGATGGCCTTGCCCCCAGCTGGGGCCAGAGAGAGTCGTTCAAACACCGATTAGCGTTTGAGTTGGGGCGCCTTCGAGACCACCACATTTGGCCTCTTGCCTTTCGAGACCGGTTTGTCTGTCACCGGGGCTTGAGGAGCTGGGATGGCGCCAACTGGCATGAACATAATAGAGCCAAATGGTAGCAGCAGCTCCTTCCATTGTCGCCCGAGACTGGCCGGAAGGACCATCCTGGAGTCTATCTTCATCGTGTAGGAGATGGGAGCTGAGTTCATCTTTGGAGACATTGTTGAAAGGTGATTGCTTGAAAACTTGCATGAAAAAGCATTATTTCAGTATAAATATAGGTATGTATATTGACTGAGTTCGCATGAATGCTTAATCTGAAATATGGGAGGAGGATTGGTCCCACCGGGCGTGCCAGAATCTGTAGGGTGTTTTTCGTCACCCCATTGAGATGGGAATACGCGCGCGCTTGTCAGGCGCATTACAGATTCCCCCTACCTAGGCTAGGCTGGGGTTTATTGATTGTGGGGATCCGAATCTCCGGCAGCCGCGGACTAAGCTGCCGTTAATTACCCCTCGCCTTTGGGGCGAGGGAACCTCCGATTAACGGGTTAAACTGGTCATGCGAACTCAATATGCAGTGTCGTGTTTTGAAGGGGTTTTGGATATATCGGGGGGCCCGCAGATTTTTTACAGGGGTCCCGCTACCCGGATAGCGGGCTGGGGGTCAAGGGGACTAGCAGCCCCCTTGCGGGGTGCGGGGCAGCGCCCCGGCCCAAAATTTTTTTGGGAGGGAGAGTGTTGTAGAGTATGTGTGTGTGTGTATATTTATATATACATATACATATACATATACATATACATAAAGAAAGGGAAAGGGCATCCAAAGGATGCGTGGGGTCAGCGCCTTGAGCGCTGCGCGCTTAGGTGCTGTGCGCTCAGGCGCTAGCGCGCCACGTGTCGGCAGGTAGGCGCTTTGCGCTTGAGCGCAAGCGCGCCACGTGTCGGCACGTGGGCGCCTTGCGCTTGAGCGCAGGGCGCTGGAGAGCAAGCGCGCCACGTGGGCGCTTTGCGCTTGAGCGCTGGGCGCTGGAGAGCAAGCGCACCACTTGGGCGTTTTGCGCTTGAGCGCAAACACGCCATGTGTTGGCATGTGGGCGCTTTGCGCTTGCGCTGGGCGCTTGAGCGCAAGCGCGCCACGTGTCGACATGTGGGCGCTTTGCGCTTGCACTGGACGCTTGAGCGCAAGCGCGCCACGTGTCGGCACGTGGGCGCTTGAGCGCTTGGACGCCGGCGAGAAAAAATGGCTTTTAGTTCCAGAACCAGAAGCTATGCTTCAGAAATAAAATATCTATTATATATATATATATATATGGAGTTAAACTCCTATGATGTTTTGAAGCTGATGAAGGCCTTCTCCCCTTGAACCCTGGTGCTTCCCCAAAGTGGGGTTTCTGGAGATAGGTCCCCTTCTTCTTCCCTTTTTGGCCGGATCTTGAAAATCAAGAGATGTGAGATTTTAAAAATCTCTCTTTTCTAAGATCTGATGGCAGATCTGAGTTCCCTTTTGTGGGTTTTGCAGTGGAAAACTACTTAGTTTTGGAAAAGAAAGAGTAAAACTCTTGATTTAATTCAAAAGAAATGAGAAGGTTTAGAACCTTGGAGAAGGAGCAGGAGGTACAAAGAACCCTAGGTTTTTGAGAGAATGAAAAGTCTATATTTTATTCATCATCATGTTTCCTTTTATAGGCTTACATATTTACATATAGCCCCTTGGGCTTCACAAAATGGCATTTTGCCTATTCCATGGCTCATGTGTCATTTCATTTTTGCACATAAGCCATGGGCTTACAAAATATTGGCTTTATGCCCATTTTGCATACATTCATGTATAAAAAATACATAAAAATTATTTATTACATGATTTTGTTGTTGGCATGGGGAGGCTGGCCGCGGGCTTGGGCCCACGTAGCTTGGGGGTTGACCTTGACTTTGACTCGGTCAACCGGGGTGCAAATTTTTACCCCAACAACGGACATATGATGAAAGACTGCCGGCGAGCCAACCGTCTTTGCTTAGTCTGCGGCTCAGCTACTCATGATATTGGGTCTTGTTTCCAAAGGCAAAACTCAGTTGCTGCACCCAGGCCAGCAAACAATTACCCACAGTGCCCAGCCATCCAAGCCCCTGCTCCAAGATTTGCACTACCTGCACCACCCAGAGGACCACAAACTGCACCACCTCCTCGTCAGTTCCATCAAGCTCAAAGGAACGTTCTGAGGAATGCACCTCAGGCCAAGAGGAATGTACCAAGACGCCGGGCTTTCACGATGTCCGTGGAAGAAGCTGAGGCCACTGGCCAAGTCATCACTGGTAAACTTTCTTCTCAAACTTTTCTTTTAGTCTTGTTTACCTACTCACTTTCCCTATACCTAAAACATATCCCACATATCTTAGGTACAATTTTAGTAGCCTCATTACCTGCACTAGCACTGTTTGATACTGGAGTATCGCACTGCTTTATGTCACAACGGTTCGTCCGAACCCATGCGATTCCAGTCTCACCGCTTGTATCCAGCTGGAATGTCAGTTCAGGAAATGGCGTTCTAAAGGCAACTGGGGGATACGGCTTATGTCCGGTCGTCGTCTGCAGCAGAGAGTTTTATGCTGATTTCAAAGTACTGGACATACCGAACTTCGATGTGGTTCTAGGAATGGATTGGCTTGGAACTTTTTATGCTACCATCGACTGTCGTCAAAGGAGGGTAGTATTCGAGATTCCAGACCATCCGGTCTTCTATTTCAAAAGCGGAGACCGTACCCTGGAGCCAAGTACCTACAAAGAGAAGCTAAGAGAAGCAGTAGTTGCAGCAGCTCAAGCGGAGAAAGAATCAAGACCAGAGGTAGTTCGAGAGTTCGACGATGTATTTCCTGACGATATATCAGGTTTGCCTCCCGATCGAGCTCTTGAATTCAGTATTGATTTAGTACCAGGAGCACAACCGGTAATCAAAACACCTTATAGATTAAGTCCGGAAGGTTTGAAGGAAGTCCGAACACAGTTGGACGAATTATTGGCGAAAGGATGGATTCGTCCCAGCACTTCAAGTTGGGGAGCACCGGTACTACTTGTGAAGAAGAAGGAAGGTTCATACAGAATGTGCATCGATTATAGAGCCTTAAATGAAGTCACTATAAAGAACAAGTATCCACTCCCGCGCATCGATGATTTATTCGATCAGCTAAGTGGATCTTGTGTTTTCTCTAAATTGGATCTTCGTTCAGGTTATCTGTAACACCTGTCACGCCCCACTTCCCAAAATACGGAATACGAGGAGTTGACAAGGCCAGCCATGGTCCTACGGTCGAGGAAATATCCCTCCGTAGTCACACTTCGGCTTCTAGCACTACGTGGTAATCAGTAAACAATGCACAGGTAATGAGAAATACAGTATATAAATCAAAAGAACTAACCAGATGAAGGTCAAGGAAGTGTAGCTCTGGGTCGCTGATCAAGAAGTCCGCGATGTCCTCAGGGTACGTCACGTTCTGGTCCAAGCTAGATCCACTTCTCACTCTTAGCATGCATACTCAAGTCGTCAGAGCGACACGATAGCAATACATATATATAGATACAAATGTGAACACTTGCAATAATGATGAGTATGGAACAGTAATCACGGAATAATGACGTGAACATGAAGTAGCCAATGCAGGTAGCCAATAGAGCAGGTAAACAGTAAGGCAGTAAACAGTATAGCAGGTATGTTGAATCAGTAAGCAATGCATGTCAATGTCACTAACCCTATCAGTCTCTAAGTTTCACTGTACAGGTCACTAAGCCTATCGTCAGTCCAAGTGTGAGAGTCAACCACTCGTGAGTATCCCCCATCCAAGGGTAGGACCCAAGGGCAAGAGAACACGAGCCCGAGTCGCTCGCTAATAATCAGTAATATCCCCATATATCTTCAGAATCGCCGTATGTGCCGGCATGGGACTCCCGAGATTCTGTTGAACTCACACTCAAACTACCCCACACCCCATGGTCTATATCAAACGCCAACCATAAACTCAAATACCTGTCGGTCCATGACAAGTCTACGCGAGAACTGGAGACAGGATCTCCATCAAGCATATCTCGACTGATACCCAAGATAAATGGACAATGTTTGGTGCCTTACCTATGACACCCATATAAATGCTTCCATAATCGTCTCATACCAATTATAGTTACACTTATACATGTACCATAGACGTCGACAATACAATATATTGATGGGGTCCACTGATTGTGTACAAGTACGTGTCACTTTCACTTATCCATTCATGCTTAAACACTCACGTACTTGCCACAATCAAACACTAATACCTAACACTGGGTAATGCACATGATCACTAGGTTACCAATGCAATGACATCTATATAATGTGATGAGAATACAATAATTAAGGCATGATTAGGATATCATCAGTCGGTGTCCTACCACTTGCATAATTTATCATAAATTATACATGACAAATTTAGCGAAACAACGAAAAGGGGTAAGTAGTATGTTTAATTATCTATCCATAAAAATTGGTTTCACGTTAATCGGGTTTCAGGATCGATAGATATGGCCATTTCATTTTAAGTGTTCACTGCTGGAAATCCGGTTTCAGAATCGGAAGTCCGTTTCGTAACGCATTTTAATCCCAGTTGGGATCGTAATTAGGCGACGCTATAGTTGAACAATGTTTAAGGTTATCAGTTAGGTTTCCACCTCAATTGGCGGATCAGTAATATACTATGTCTACAGGGAGCTATGGGCAGGTTATGTTCGATGTGTAAAATCTGCCTCTGCAGAATTCAGTAAAACGTATCGACTTTATAAAATGAGTTATAAATATCAAACAGTTGAGAAATCCAGTAAGACCAGTGGATTAAGAAAGATAACTCAATTTTCTACGTAATGATATAGTTTTCCGTGCATTATCATATTTTAACAGTAATATAAAGGGGTTTAGAAACAGGGGTTAACCGGAATTTCCATTCTAGACCGCAGTCCAGAATCGTAACCCTCCGCAATTATCTCTATCATAATTAGTTAGAATTCAGTGACCAACTATAGGATACTTCAGGTTAAATAGTTAGATTCGATACGAGCCATCGAACGCTAAAATCCGGTTTGTACATAATTTATTATGAATTTTACGGTTTAGCATGCACGAAAGTTTTCAGGTTTTACGACAGAAATTGGAACGTCATTTTACGTAAGCAAACGACATCGTATTGTAACCAAGGTCTTAGGGGACAATCATTATAACTCGGGCCACCCAATGTTATTTGTTGTCGTCAATTTAACGGGGTTTGTAGGTCATGGTTTACGTCGAACACTTATAATAGTATCAAATCGCAATCGAAGTGAATAAAGGTAGCATGAAGCAAGCATTAAAACTTGCCTGACGACGATCGATGGTCACGAAGGCGATGGTGGCGGCAGCCTGCAGCGACGACACGGTTAGCACAGTGACTTGCACATGACACGACAGTAAAATGGCCAGGTTTGAGCTTGGCTAGGCTTTGGTGAAGTAGACGGAGCTTGGAGGCGACGGTAACCGGAGGTGACGGTCAAGGCCGCGACAATGTTAAGCCCAGCAGCAACGATGGTGAGAGGTCATGTACGGGTCCTGGCATGACACCAGCAGCAGCGACGACAGCGAGTTCAGGAGTGAGCTCGGGTCTGTTCTCGGGGCAGCGGGGAGCGGCGTTGGTTGGCCGGTGCAGGGAAGGGCGATGGGTGTG
The DNA here is from genome assembly GCA_030015575.1 of Agapanthus africanus. Lineage (NCBI taxonomy): Eukaryota > Viridiplantae > Streptophyta > Magnoliopsida > Asparagales > Amaryllidaceae > Agapanthus > Agapanthus africanus. Next base: position 336,083,629 of record JASDDO010000004.1, on the reverse strand, counting down.
GGCGAGGGGTGCTCGGGGGAGATAGTCGGAGCTCCGGTGACGTGGGGACAGCGAGGGTGCTCGCGGGAGTGGGTGCAGTGAAGGAGGTGAGGGAGCTCGGAAAGGCGGTGGGTGCTGCGGCCGTGGAGTGGTTCATTGTCGGCAGCGGCTCGGCGATGGACGAAGGTCTCATCGTGGTGGTGTGGCGTTCGTCGGCAGTGGGGGAAAACTCTGGCGCGGGAGTACGCAGATGATGGTGCTCGGGTGCTGAGGTGGTCGGGAGTCTGATGGTGGTTGGCGTAGGCGAGAAGAAGAAGTCGACGGTGAGGCGAGCTCCGGCGTCGACGAGACGCAGGTACGGTTGATGGGTTGGGTTCTCGTCGGGTGGTGGGGAAGTGAGTGGAGAAGGGTCTCAGGCTCGTAGTACGAGGGGGTGAAGGGAGAGAGGGGGACGAGGTCGATGGAGGCTTCACGAGCGCGCGCGCGTGGGGGTCTTAGGGACGTGGGCTCGAGGGAGGCGGGAGCGTGGAGACGACGTGGGAACGAGGAAGGAGAAAGGAGCGGGAAAAAGGAGTTAAGTTAGGGAGAGGGTGATAACGGGTCGGGTCGGGGGAGTTGGGGTTGATTCGTGGGCCGGGGAAAGTTGGGCCGGAGTAAATTAAGAGGAAAGGAAAAAAAAATAAAGGGAAAAGGGAGAGGGAGATGGGCCGGAGAAATTGAGAAAAGGAAATGGGAAATAATAAAAGAAAAGGGGAGTGAGGGTTTAGCTTGGGCTGGGTAGGAAAGAAAAATGAAAAGGAAAAATAAAAGGGATTTAAGTAATAGGATTAGTTTTAGGCTAGGGGTATAATAACTTTGTTTAACTAAAAATTATACACATATATATATTTAGGTCGGAATCAATCTGGATTAAATTTTGGAAAAATATACGGAAAATTTGTAGGAAATTTAGGAAAGTATCTGAAGATGTTATTTATTAAAATACGCTAATTATTTATAAGGACTGGGTATTACAATACCCTAGTTCATTTATACCAGTTCTGTTTTGGGTATTTCTTTAGTTATGGCTATTTCTTGATTTATTGTTGTTTATGTGTGAATAGTATAATTGGCATCTATATTTGCATCCGACCCGACCCGATTGCTGGAAACCCATCTTGATTCCTGTTCATGATTTATTCCTTCTAGTTATGAGGATTCGTGCACTTCTATGTTGTATATCCTGTTCGCCTGCATCATATCTGGCATCCGTATTTTTTTTTAATAATACAAGTATAATCAAATAAAATATTTTAAAAATATCTAGTATGACCTGCATCATATCCGTAACCCTGTGGTGGCATTCGTACATCATGTTCTCGTCCTGTTCAGTGAAACGGATCCGTTTGGATCGCTACGTGCACGCTACGTGCATCCGTTCTTGGGGGTATACATTTTCGTTACCCGGATATCCTATTTTGGTTTTGGTTTTTACGTACATTATCCATAATTTTAAACCATAATTTTAGACCCGACCCGGGCATGTTTTGGACTATTTTTTTTGTATTAGCCAAAATCTCAAATAAATTCAATATTATATTTCTAATATTCTAAACTAACAAACTCACGTCCCCTCTCTCTTCTTTTTCTATTTACAACACACATTATTCCCTCTCCCTCTTTTCTCACGTTCTGTCCCTCTTTCTCTCCTCTTTACAACTCACCGAATCTTTCTCTCTCTCTCTCTTTTAATATATATTATATAAAACCTAACCACTCACACTTACAGATCCCTGCCTCCCTCTCCCATCCACACACACACACACACACACACACACACTCTATATATATATACACACACATACATCATTCACCCTAACCTATTAATTAACCCACTCTCTCTCCCCTCGTACACACTCTCTCCACTCTCGTACACACTCTCCCACTCTCTCTCCTCTCGCAGACCCTCTCTCTCTCCTCTCGTTCTTTCTCTCTCCCTCACACTTCTTTTTCCCGCCTTCTCCTCGTGAGAACCCACACTCGCGCCCTGTCGCCTGCACCTCGCTCGCCTCGTCGACGTGCGCTGCCTCCACCCTCGACCTTTCCTTCTCTCCTCTCCCCGCTTACCTCTCTCCCTCGTCATCGACCCCCTCACCATCGACCTCCTCACCACGTCGCCATCATCATCATCATCATCATCATCATCTCCATCGCCTCCTCGTCGCCAACCCCCACCGCCGACTTCACCCCTTATCTCCCTTACCCTCGTCGGCCTCCCCTCGTCACCAGGACTCCACCTCCTCACTAAGCTCTCTGCAACCCAACACGACCCATCGCCTGCACACCCTCCTCGCCGGCGACCCATCGTCGTCGCCTCCTCGTCCTCGCGGCCACCCTCTCCTCCTCTCTCTCCTCTTTCTCGACTGCAAACAACCCGACCTCACTGCAACCCACAAACTCGACCGCTACGCCCTAGCCTCGTCGTCGCAACCCTGCCGCCATCTCCTCCTAACTCCGACCACCTCGTCGTCCTTCCCTTCATTACCACTATCACCTTCCTCTCTCTTCTCCTCCTCCCTGCACTCCAGATCACCCTACACCCGAGCCTCCCCTGCACACTACAACCCTTACCCGAACCCCCACTGCACACACCTAGCCTCGTCGGAAAAACCCCATCGTCGGAGTTAGCTCTTGCCTTGCCCTCCTCTCTGAAACCAGAGCACCACAACGACCAAACCCCACCCTTTCCTACTTCATCTTCTTCTTCTTCTAGTTCTTCTACTCTTCTTGATTCTTGATTTCCGGCGATCGCCACCGGAGCCGTAACCGTCGCTGCTATTCCAGACGACCCAGAGGACGTACCTTACCTGCGTGATCACCCTCTTGTTTTTCTTGGACCCATCCCATGTGTCGTGCGTGCGTCGCGACATTTTGCCGACGTCGGACGTACCGTACATATCCGTTTCGTGTTCCGTTGAGGCAAGTTTATCTTGCTACATGCTATACTACTATATTCTGCATCTATTTGAATTATAACACTTCATAATGATTAGTTTTGCAATCCACATTATCAGTTTTCATATTACACCGTTTCGGACATCCGTATGCGTCTGTACATGTTATTTCGCATCTAGCGCATGCAACCTATCTTGTTACATACTATATTACAATATACTGCACTCAATGGAATATTTACATCTCATATTGTTTAATTGTACATCATGCATTTACCCGTTTATCGTTTTACCGTTATATGATGTCCGTATGCATCCATATCATGAATTACATATCTAGTCGCATGCTAAATCATCTTGCTATATGCTAGGTATAGTTTTACGCATCCATATGAGTGAACTGTTACCCGTTTATTATATTTTACATCCATATGCAAGTGTTACAGTTTTCGAATACCTGTTTGCATCCATATCATATAGTACACATATAGCTGCATTTACAAATCACATTAATATATAATATTGTTATATTAACACCCCATATTTAATAAAGTGCATCCTAATTAGTATCAGAACTATAAAAGGTAACCCTAATTGATAATTGTGCATCCATATCATTGATTTCATATCCATTTGCATATCATGTCTCATTATTTCATTTTATTGTTATATTAGTACTCCATACTTGATTTTGTATACCCATGCTGACTCCAGTTTGATTATGAACACCCACTTGATATCGTGCACTACTTGATATGACTTGATACATGTATACTACCTGACATAACCTGACATACTGCTACTTGACATGACTTGATACCTGTTCCCGCCGAAAATTTCTGCGCAAAAGAGTCCAAGGTATCAAATGGCAGCGATACGCTTAAGAAAATGCGAACCAGTATCTTCCGACCTGTATTTTGATAAACTCCCGAAGGAGAAATAGCTAAATTCTGATGATATTGGAAGCATCTCGGAAAACCCTTCGATTTGATATATTATGGGCTTCATAATTCATCCGGGATCAAAAGTTATGAGCAAATATGCTATGCACTGTTCCCTGATTAAAAATCAGGAATTACCTCAATGAGATATCACGTGCTCACACGTGATCAATGGTCACATGTTGACACGTGATAGTTAAAACAGGAATAAAAACAAACGGCTGAAGAAGGACCCAATTGGGGGTTACGTGCTCACACGTGACCAATGGTCACGTGTTGACACGTGATAGTTAAAACAGAAATAAAAACAAATGACTGAAGGAAATACCTCAATGAGGTATCACGTGCTCACACGTGACCAATGGTCATGTGTTGACACGTGATGGTTAAAATTGAAGCGTAAATAAACGCTGAGAAAAGGACTCAATTGGGGGTCACGTGCTCACACGTGACCAAGGGTCACGTGTCAGCACGTGACTGGCTTCGAAAGCCTTACAGTTTAATAAAATTAAATTCTAAAAGCTTCTAAATCTTTCTAAATGGAAATGAATTATGGGGACCGTTGGATTAAAGATCCAAGGGTGATTAAAAATCACCAATTTATGGAAGGATCTTAGACAAGGAAAGATTTCCCTAAATCTCACTGAAAATAACAAACAGAATATCTTTTGGATTTAAAATCCAACGGTGAATAAAATTCACTGAATGATCTAAAGGCTCATATTAAATATGAAAACAAATAAAATCTTTTAATGAAAGATTCACAAAACAAATTGATTCTTTTCTTTCTCCTATAAATAGGAGCCAAGAAGAGAAGAGAAGGGATCTACTTTTTTGAGAGAAGAACAGAGAGAGGAGAATTTAATTCTCAAGAGAGAAAAAGAGAGGAGAATTTAATTCTCAACAAAGAAAACCCTAGATGAGAAAAGAAAGAGAATCAAAACTTAAAACAGAGAATTTAATTCTCAAATTTAAGAGTTTAACTCTTATACACAAAAGAACTTAGTTCTTCCTCTAGTTGAAGATCTGCAGAAGCACATCTCCCCATAGATTGAGAATTTAATTCTTATCGGGTTGAGATCCTGCCAAAACTTAGAGGGGGAATTGAGTTTAGGGAATTTAATTCTCCCAAAACAAATTAGGGTTTGAACCCTATCTGAGAATTTAATTCTCCCAAAATTATAGGAATTTAATTCCTTCAAGATGAATGAAATTAGGGTTTAACCCTACATAAGAATTTAATTCTTGCACAATAGGAATTTAATTCCTCTAAAATCATAATTAAGGTTTAACCCTACAGAGAATTCAATTCTTAAAATAAGGAGACTTAAAAGATCTATGTGCATGAAAAGAACTAAGGTCACGTGCCCCCACGTGACCCTTGAAAAGATCCCTGAAGAAAAGAAGGTTTGAGGCAATGCCTCACGCGCTCCCACGTGACTCCCAAAACGCAGAAAGAAAAAGAAAAGGAAATGAAGGCTTTGGGCGCTCTCACGTGTTACCACGTGACCCCTTAGCAAACGCTTTAACAATCAGCGCACAGATCTCCATCACGTGCCAACACGTGATGCTCAAAATAAAAATAAAAAGTGTTTAACACTTATTTGCAGAATAAAGCGAGGAGATCTGGCCCCACCTTTGGACGCCCTCACGTGTCCACACGTGACCCCTCTTTCTTTAGTGTTTAACACTAATTTGGGGATTATATTTCCAGTGTTTAACACTGATTGTTTCTAGTGTTTAACACTAAATTGAAGATTATATTTTCAGTGTTTAACACTGATTGTCTTTTAGTGTTTAACACTAATTTGAGTGTTCTACCTCCAGTGTTTAACACTGTTGTTCTCTAGTGTTTAACACTACTTTTAGCCAAATTGGCTAATTTTCCGGAGGTAAAAGTCCCTCCTCCAAATGAATCTCAAAATGGAGGAAATCAAAGATAAAATGTTGTCAGAGCCCCCAAACCTCTATTTAGCACTGCTGAATGATGAGGGGTTGAACCCAGACAAATATCTAATGGCCCAAAGGGCCAATATTTCAAACATAATTGGACTTAGCCCAAACTGGCCATAAGTCCTCAAATCATCTTGAACTGAGCACATCTTCTCTTTCAACCAACTCATTGGTTCAAGGGTACATCTCTGAACTCCTCTGATATTTGTCGTTGTAATCCTTCAACGTCTTCAGAGAGGTGATGGGTCCCAACAGCATACATTTTACGGACCACTATGTCCCTAAATTGGTATTGGACAACTATGTCCTTAAACTGGTATTGGACCACTATGTCCTTAAACTGGTCATCGACCGCCATGTCCCTAAACTGGTCATCGACCGCAATGTCCCTAAACTAAACAATTGAGTCCAAATGCTCTCTTGTTGGATCTAAACGATCTTGTTAAGTTGATCTTAGTCTGAAATGAGACTAACGTATCCTTAACAAACGTTTAAGTTGATCTTAGTCTCAAATAAGACTAACGTATTCTTAAACCAACCCCCAAACCCAAATCTAAGAATATACGGATTTGGACTAATCCACGCCCTACGGGCGACAATATAAATTAGTCTCCGTATACGATCCACGGGCAACCAAAAACAAAACAAACACCCACGACACGAAGTGACCGTCTAGAGAAGGAGAAAGTTGTTACCGCGACGCGGTAGCGTAATTAACTGCAGGGGCTTGGGCTTGCGCCTGCAGGGAAGAGCGTCCCCACAATCAAAAACCCCTCAAGCGAGGGGGGATCTGACGAAGTCTGCTACATCGGCCGCATCCATTTAAACCTTCGATACATGATGCCATAAATCAACTTGGTATCTTCGAAGAGGTGGACGGATAGCACCTATTAGCATCTGCCCCGAATCTCAGGCAAGACGTTCTATCGCGCCGTCTTTCGGAGGGAAACAATACATGTGCACTACCTAACATGACCTAATATATCACTACTTGGCATGTTACCTGATCCTGTTTCTAATGCCAATAATCCTGACATGTTGTCCCGATGGACATATCCTGTTGTCTGTATAGACAAACCTGTTCCTGCTTGATCCTGTGTTGGCATTAGCTTCAGATTTATCAATACCTGACTTGAACACATAACTTGGGGGTATGGGGAAATCAATGATGAAACCTGACTTGTAACTCGACAGTTCGCTTGCTTATACTGATCAGTTTTAGAGGCTAGGCCAGCCTTGGGATGATGCTGTTGATATCATTCATCTGTACATATTTTCCTGTTTTAATGCCTAGCGGCATGTCTCGGTTTCAGCCCGAGAATTTGGGCCGTGGTCCCGGGCACGTACGGGATACTATTGAGTTATATCGATGATTCATCAAATTGATTTCAAAGACTTGAGAGTAGTTAACCCAGTAGACCAGTTTAGATTACTCACTGCACATCACCCGTGCCTTTACCCTTCATTGCCCTTATTTATGTTACTGTCATACGTCATTTACCGTTCATACTCGTACCTGCATGTCTTGCTACTCCTTGATTATATTATTATTGATATTATGGCGCACTGACGTCTGGGTTTTGCATGGCTCAGATCCTTTACCTTTGCTGCAGGCCAAGCAGGAGTATTTCAGTGAACAGGCCGAGCAGTGAGGACCTGTCAATAGTTTAGTTCAGTTTCTTTTCAGTATTTTCATTCCTGATGTGAGCCCGCATTATAGGACGTACATTCCAGATTGTTATTGTTACTTGGATCTATTGCTTCCGCATTTATTTCATGACTCTTTCATTCTGGCTTATGGACATGTTTAGATAGTTTATTACTGTTCTTGATATCTCTAGACAGCCGTAATGTGACTGTGGAGGGATATTTCCTATCCACAGGTAGCATAGTTGGATCTGTCACGTGCCTATCTTAGCGCACTCTGGGAAGCGGGGCGTGACATTATCATCAGGTGAAGGTCAAGGAAGCTGATATTCACAAAACAGCTTTAAGAACTCGCTATGGACATTATGAATTTCTAGTGATGCCATTTGGAGTGACTGATGCACCAACAATATTCATGAACCTAATGAATCAAGTTTTCCGGGAGTACTTAGACAGGTTTGTTGTCATCTTCATCGACGACATCCTGGTGTATTCTAAGAGTCGGAAAGAGCATGCGGAGCACTTACGAATTGTCCTGGAAACTCTTCGACAACATAAGCTCTATGCCAAGTACAGCAAGTGCGAGTTTTGGCTAAAGCAAGTTGGTTTTCTTGGACATATCGTATCAGGAGAAGGAATCTCTGTGGATCCAGCGAAAGTTGCAGCAATTAGCATGGCCTACACCAAAGTCAGTAAAGGACATTCGAAGTTTCTTGGGTTTAGCTGGATATTATAGAAGGTTTATTGAAGGATTTTCGAAGATAGCAACACCCCTGACCAAGCTCACACGTAAAGATGAAGAATTTGTGTGGTCAGAAGCATGCGAACAAGCTTTCGTAGAACTCAAGTCAAGGTTGACATTAGCACCTATTCTCGTAATACCGGATCAATCTGGAGGATTCGAAGTGTATTGTGATGCATCCGGTAAGGGATTAGGACGTGTTCTACATCAGCACGGTAAGGTTGTGGCTTATGCTTCAAGACAACTGAAGACTCATGAGCGCAATTATCCGACGCATGACCTGGAGTTGGCAGCCGTCATCTTTGCTCTCAAGATTTGGCGCCATTATCTACTTGGTGAACGAGTGGACATTTACACAGATCATAAAAGTCTGAAGTACGTATTTACTCAGAAGGAGTTGAATATGCGGTAGAGAAGATGGTTAGAACTAATGGCAGACTTTGACATCAACTTGCAATATCACCCAGGGAAGGTGAATGTAGTACCTGATGCTCTTAGTCGCCAATCATTAGCAATGAATCTCACCGCTCATTGGAAGCTTCAACAAGACTTGAATCAGATTGATATTGAAGTAGTCATGTCAGGTAATGCTTCAAGTTTGACCAATTTACAAGTTCAATCAACCATTGTCAATCAGATCAAGGCAGCTCAAGCAAGTGACGCTAAGCTGCAAAAGATCAGAGAACAAGTGGAGAATGGACTCAGAACAGACTTCATCATCCATGAAAACGGATCTTTGAGATACGGCAGCAGATTGTGTGTACCAAAAGGTCCTGTCCGGGAAGAGTTAATGAAAGAAGCTCACAGCTCTCCCTACTCAGTACATCCTGGAGGTACCAAAATGTACAAAGATCTACGTCAGAATTATTGGTGGCATGGAATGAAGCGTGAAGTAGCCAGAAGTGTCGCAAAATGCTTGGTATGTCAGCAAGTAAAGGCTGAACATCACAGGACAGCTGGACTACTTCAACCGTTACCAATCCCAGAGTGGAAGTGGAAGCACATCACGATGGATTTTGTGACTGCTCTTCCTCGCAGCACAAAGGGTAACGATGCCATATGGGTCATTGTGGATCGACTCACAAAGTCGGCTCACTTCATTCCATTTCGGGTTGGCCAATCAACTGAGGCACTAGCAAAGAAGTACATGGAGGTAATAATCTATTTAAGATTTAAACTCTTCATAATGTACTATCTCTGACACCCATGAACTCATACAGGAAATTGTGAGACTTCATAGAGTACCGGTCTGCATTGTCTCCGATCGTGACACCAGGTTCCGATCGCAATTTTGGCAGAGTCTGCAAGCAAGCTTGGGAACAAGTCTGAACTTCAGCACGGCTTATCATCCATAAACAGATGGTCAGTCAGAACGAACTATTCAGATCTTGGAGGATATGCTCAGAGCGTGTATGCTAGACTTCAAAGGATCGTGGGAAGATCACCTGCATCTTGTGGAGTTTGCATACAATAACAGCTACCAAGCAAGCATAGTAATGACACCTTTTGCAGCATTGTATGGAAGGAAGTGTCGATCACCATTAAGTTGGGACGATATCGGAGATAGGGAACTTCTTGGACCTGAGATGATAGTAGCGGCCGTTGATGTGGTTCGTACTATCAGGGAAAGGATGCGCATAGCCCAAGATCGACAGAAACACTGGGCTGATGCGAAGAGACGACACTTGGAGTTCCAGCCAAGAGATCACGTATTCTTGAAGATATCTCCGAACCGCGGAGTGATCCAATTTGGAAGACGGGGTAAATTAAGTCCGAGATACATTGGACCGTTCGACATACTCGAACGAGTCGGTGAAGTGGCATACCGCTTAGCACTTCCACCCTCATTGGAAGGAGTGCATAATGTGTTCCACATATCCCAACTCAGAAAGTATGTGAGTGACCCCAGCCATGTTCTTGATCATTCCGAGCTCACTATACAGCCCGACTTGTCTTGTGAGCAACAGCCTGTGGAGATTCTAAACAGGAAACTGAAGACACTTCGGAACAAGGAAGTTAACTTAGTCCGAGTAATGTGGCGAAAAGAAACTCCAGGAGAGTCCACTTGGGAAAGGGAAGATGAAATGCGTGCAAGATACCCTCACCTCTTTGTAACCTAGTCCTCAAATAAAAGTTGTAAATTTAGAGAACGAAATTTTTGTAAGGAGGGTAGATTGTAACAATGTAACGACCGTGTTTTCTAATACCTAATAAAATATATTTCATTTAAATTTCTACTATCAAATAATTATTTACATGTTTCGTTGATAGATGAATATTTTTAAAGTAATATTAATAATTTTCAAAGCATTGAAAATGATTAAAGGAATTTTCTAAAATCTATTTATCGTTTTTATAGGCTTAAAATGTTTTATAATGCCTTAAAATAATCTGCATATTTTTATTATCGATTAAAATAATTAATTCGTAATTAAAAATGTTTTAAAGGATAAACTGGATTTTAATAACTAGCTAAAACCATAGGAATGGATATATTATTTAGTTTTAGCCCAAAATTATTTTTATACTAAAGATAACGATAAAATATATTTTCTGAAAATTTTCCATAATTTTCCCGTATTTTTAACTATTTTTAACAATTACTTTAAAACCAAATTCAATTTTTAAATAACAAACAGTTTATTATTCTTTTATTTTATATATATATATATATATATATATATATATATATATATATATATATATATATATATTTAAAATTCCCTTTAACCTGAACCGTTGGATCATAAGATCTAACGGCCCAGAGCCTCGCGGCGGTGCCCACGTGGTGGGGACCACGCGAAAACGCGTGGTCTCCACACGCAGCTGCACGCTCGACACGTAGCGGGCGGGCGGTGCGTCTTAGGCCGTTGGATGCAGATCCAACGGCCACGAAGCAGAGGCGGCGGGCGCAATCACGAGCCAATGATTCTGCAATCATTTGGCAGCGTGGATTTTGGGGATTTTAACTAAATTTTTGGATTTTATGGTTGCTAAAGAAACCCTATAAATAGGCACTTCAAACATTGATTTCTCACACCTCAGAACTACAAAAATTCTGAAAAAAAATACCAGTGCCTTCGTATCGACAACGCCGACGCTACGGCTCCACCCAATCGCCAAGGAAAAATTGGGGCACGGAGCTTTTGAGAAGTTTTGCACAAGCCTACGTCTTCAACCGTCTACGTCTAACTCTAATCAAAGGTAGGATCCGCCTCTCTCCCCTCATTCTGTCGCCTTCTTCTTTTCTCAATAAGCTTAGTTCCAACTTTTAATCATCAACCCTCGTATTAAAATGATGTTATAATATTCGTGCATGCATATTCCTTGTACCCTAATGATGATAATGTTAACCCATGATTTAAAACGGTGTTTAATTTCCCCCGCATGCAAAAATATATTGCACTCTCTACTACCTGGAATCTGTTATGCTTAATGTCATAACCCATGAATTGTCAATTCACCTCTGATATACCCACACTTACCCATACTATCAAAATGATCTCGAAATAGGTTACTTCCACAAAATAACCTCATTTAATTAAAATGTTATATTTTTTTAAAATATCCATAAGAGATAAGATATGTGGAATAAATGTTTTAGATACGACATACATATATTTTACTTACACTTTTTCATTAACTACTATAATATCGTTAAATCTCTTCAACCTTTTTAAAAGAGGAAAATACTAAATTTAAATAACGGCTTATGGTTATTCCAAAACGAACGTATTTTCTAAAACGTTACTCCGAACCTAAAACACTATAATTTCATAAAATTATTAATTTCATTTAAATACCTCGACCTTTATTGAAGGGTCATTTTTCCACAAGGATCATAATCCGTATAACGATATCTTTTCAAAAGGAATATTTAGTACCTTATTAAAACGAAATTTTCAAATAAACACCAATCCAGATTAGGACAAAGGAAAGGTTGTAGGTATATGTCGTTTATCTAAACCAGACTTTATGGTACCTAGGCTAGACAAGTGGGAAAGGTAATTTTAAAAGGCCCGTCTCACGGTGATTCATGAGCGGATCCCTTCTTTCTTCACTTTTGCTTACCTGGCCACAATTGGCGGTGAAGAGGCGATTTGAGGATCTCACAACTTGCCCGTTTGAAACAGTTAGGAGCAGTCTGGTTTTTCAAATAAAACCTCTTGCAACTTGTCCTTATAAAAATCTCTTGCAAAAGATTTTCAAATAAACACCACAACCTTTTATCGAAAGGATGTTTTTCCGTAAAACATTATGTTTTTCCAAAATGATAAATATCCCAAATCTCATGGGTTTTCTTAGAAGTAATAAAAGATAATTAAACACTATTATTCAATTTACTAAGCATTCCCTAAGATGACACGAAGTACTTTACGAACTCTAGAAAATAAAACGAGTGGTTGTGGAAGGTCATATTAAACGAGATCAATACTTTTAAATTTCCAGTTTATGACAACATGACATATACAAAACATGATACGGTTAGGGTTAGAATGCGCGGACCTAGGTATGGAATACTTATTATGAAGATCCCGATATTCCGGATGACCAGTCCAAAATATGGGCGACTATACAAATATGAAGATCCCGATATTCCGGGTGACCAGTCCAAAATGTGGACGACTATACAATGTGGAAATTCCATGCCTAGAGGTATACGCACTAACTCTAATTCGTCCGAACCTTTATACTGAATCACGAGGATAGGTAGTTTGATTAGGCAAGGAGATCCGGAACTCGGATTCCCCTACTACTCGATCATGATCCCGGGAAGTGAAACGGTACATTTCACTTCCCCAGTTGTTGTTCCGTGGCCACAACGGAATAATCGCGAGTATCCGGACCCTTGTTTAATAAACTAATACGAACTTTTACCTTCACCTATACTTCCTACTACTTATCTACATATAACTTACAACATACTCATGCTCATATATATACCTCTCTTCAAAACATCTTAAGTTTGTGCATTTCAAACATTTACACCCCTTACTTTATGTCTACATGCATACATCATACACTTATATACACCTGTTCATTTTTATACTCCTATTTCCTTATTAGGTAATCCTACCCGAGTATAACTCGCTGACGGACCTTCCTTTTCTTCCTCTATCTTTGGAATGTCCGTCAGATAAGAATGAGTATTATGGCAAGGATCAAAGTGTGAACCCAACTTATAAAAATTATGCAGACTGGACGATGGAAGATTAGCTAGATTTTAATTTTTGTTGTTGCCCACATGTTTAGGGCTTTTGTTTCTCCTTTGATGTAATTAAACTACTTAGTTTATTTTACTCTTTCCTTTGGGATGTAATAAAGTTTGGTTAATGGAAATAAATGCCTTTCGCTTTTATTATTTTTGTTTTGGTACACACCCTGCATGTTAAATATTCATACGCTTAACGTAACTGTATTGAATAGACCACCTTCAATACAGTTAGGTTGCGGACCATGCCACGTCGCCCTTCTCCTTCTTTTGGGAAGCGGGGCGTGACAAACAATTCCATTTTTAGTATACATAAATTTGATTTAAATTTGAAGTATACTTGGGGTATTTAATGTTGTTGTTACCACTTTAAGTATTTATTTCACACAATAATTACAAGAAGGAGCATGTAGCTCATTGGTAATACCTTACACTGCCGAACCAAGTCACCAGAATTCAAATCCCCTACCCTACATTATTTTTATATTATTTTGTTTTAAATTTTATAGAAGCCCAACAGTCACACGTGCATTTCTCACAAAAACCCCACTACACTTTAAAAACTAAATATACCATAGGCCCCACCGACGACCCCCCACTCCCCGGCACACCGACTCGGCCGAGTCCCCAACACCAAAAGTCTGTCATTTCATATTCTGAAACCCTCTGCACACTCTAATTTATTGGATCGGTTCCAGAATGCCCATTAACACCTAATTACTCCAATTTTTAATGAATTTTCTATATTTTTACAATTTTTTTTATTAAAAACCCTTCATCTACCCTAACCCTAGCCTACCCTATAAATACACCCCCTACCCTCTACCCTCTCACCTCAAAATCCTGAGCCCACTCTCTCAAAAAAATTTCCAAGAATCGTGTACTTTGAAAACAAGCTCGAGACGAAGCTCCGACGAATTCCCGGCGGAACTTCCGGCGACCGTTTTAAGAACTACTGGCGACGACGCAATACATCGGCAATCTCTCTAGTTCCCTCTCATCCTCTAGTGTAATCTAAAACCCGTAAGTCCCTTTTCTATCTCTCTTTTCCATTCTCAAAATACGAAGTTACAAAACCCGACGGAATCGGAACAAATCCGATTTTCGATTAGGTTTTCTATAAAATTACACTTCTTACTAATACAATCATACCTAAACTTCCTCATGTTGACTATTAAACACTAATCAAACAATTTGAACAAGTTTCATCACATGAAATGATAGCTATTTCAATTTATCGTATTTTTCACTTAAATACCACATTGTTTCAATCCTTCATTTAACTCCATCAAACTCGCTATACATTTAAAATAGATCACGAGGTAATGACCTACCTCCTCACACACTTACATACAACCTAACACGATACCATTGAAAACTTAAAATACGAGAAAACAAACATTTTCATTTAAATACCCTTGACTTAATAAAACCATTACTAAAAGATTTAGTATTGATACACTTTTTAAATAAATACCTCTTATTAGGAAAATACGATAAGTTGTGGACATCGGTCGTTTATCTAAACCTGACTTTATGGTGTCTAGGCTAGGCAAGTGAGAAAGGTAATTTTAAAAGGCCCGTCTCACGGTGATTTGTGAGCGGATCCCTCCTTTCCTCGCTTGTACTTACCTGGCCACAATTGGCGGTGAAGAGGCGATTTGAGACATCTCATAACTTTTCGTTTAGACTATTTAGAAATAGTCTAGTTGACTTAGGAGACCCTAGAACATAGAATACGGAAAATTAACATTTTTACAAATAAATACCACTTACTTCATAAAAACGTTTTCTAAAGGATTTAGTATTTTACAATCTTTGCAAAGCGCCACTACAACCCATTTTGGGGAACCCGTTCGGGATGGTGTGGTTTATCGCACGCCCTCGGGCTTAGTAGTGCAAGATTCAGACCTCCGCAAGGAGCATTCGGTCTCGAAAGATTTAAAATACGACATCTTAAGAAAATGTGATATTTAGAATATAAAATATTTATTAAAATTATTTTTGTATAAATATATGTATATTTATCATTAAAATATCTATTTTGTTATGATATAAATATT
Source organism: Agapanthus africanus (assembly GCA_030015575.1). Lineage (NCBI taxonomy): Eukaryota > Viridiplantae > Streptophyta > Magnoliopsida > Asparagales > Amaryllidaceae > Agapanthus > Agapanthus africanus. Next base: position 336,068,159 of record JASDDO010000004.1, on the reverse strand, counting down.
CCATCTTTTTCTAAAAATCACAAGAGCAAATTTTACACTAAAATACCATGAATTCCAAATAAATCAATATTATAAATAAATACCTTTAATTATGAATCTAGGATACTTTCACTAGAAATATCACAATATAAAATCCACATTTATTATAACTCTAAAGACGAATAATGAATACTTGAGGTGTATTTTGAAAAGTATATAAAAGTATTTTTACATAAAACCTTCTTAAGTTTTATAAATTACCCTAAGGACCCTAGCAATTATAGATTTAAGAAATAATCAAGACTTCGATTTACATATCTAATTGTCTGACTCGGGTTTGAGTCTGATTAATCTGACTTGAATATGATTCAAGTACAATCTACAATCTATAATTTTCAACATGAATCCATGAATCCAATTATCAATCTATACGACTTGACTGAACCGAATCATGGATATACATTCCATTTACATAGTTCTCCAGTTATTCCATTTACATGATTCTACGGTTATATCCGTTTACCGATATCATGGTTTCCGTTAGTCAATCAATAATACAATTTACAAGACAAACAATACAATCAAAACACTACGGGGTTTAAGGGGTAGATTGGTATGGAAGGTGTTAAAAGTGGCACGAGGCGGTAAGATTAAGACACCTAACTTATATTCCGTTGTTGTTGTACCGTGGCTTAACGGTTCCTTATACATTCCGTTTGCCCTGGTCTCTAGCATATAGCGACCCCTCTCGTATATACTGGTATCCTTCTATACCAAGCAACAAACAACAGCGTTAACACGACATTACTACAAGATAATACAACTTTAAAAGATACCTTCTTATTCTGTCTATTATACTTTCCTCTTATCTTTGGGACTTACCGAGCGACCTGTTCGCTGACGACATTCTTGTTGCGCCACGGCAGCGCCCCGGCCGTCAATCCGAGGCCAAAATGCGGAATCAAAATTTTTCTTAACTTTTAAACTGGCGCTACCGCGGACAATAAACCCGGATCGTAACCATTAACCTAATGCTAGCTAACAAGAGATGGGGTGAGAGATATACCGAGTGATCCGAGTCCTGCGGTCTTCTCGTCATCGTCCCGATCTTCCGCGGAAAGTCCTGTCTCCATGTCGTCGCCTCCTCGCCGGAAGGGCACCACCTCGCCTGCATCTTTTACGGGCTCCCGCCTCTATACCGAGGTAACTCGGGCATGAAGCTGGCAAGTCGACATGCCCAAGATTTGTTGTAGAATGTAGTGTAGATGTTGTATCTCATTTGGGGTTTTAGTTGCCATGGAGGATGAAGGAGGAGGTTAAGAAAATTGGTGCTTTCAATTTTCTAGCAAGAAGGATAGAGATAAAGAATTCCTCACATCACCAAAAATGAACTCTCTCATTCTTTTTTTTTCCTCAAGTGAAGCCTCTCCTCTCTTGTGAGAATGATGGAGGAAAGAATATCAAAACATAACAAGAAGGGAGATGAGTGTAGGAGATAGAAATGGTGACCATATCAAAAGCAAGCTTCACATCAAAAGGTAATGATAATTCTCTCAAATCAATTTCTAATCACTTCTAATCTCAAAAAGCAAACCATCATGAAAAAGCAAAGATGCTTATCTTATCATAATGTCAAAAGTGCAAGAAACCCCTCCACAATATGTTATTTGCAAACTTGCAAATAACACCCTCCATCGGAAAAGTCCGGCCGGGAAAGAACAAAGGAAAACCGGCCGGAACGGAATGCAAGCTGGCAACTCCAGAAAACTGGTCCTGTAATAAATTACAGGAAAAACCCCGATACTGTGCATACACACCCGCATCTGTACTCCGACCGGATACAAATGCAAAGAGACAAAATCTACACTGTACTAAACTAGGATCCGGCTTAAACCAAAGCCGGCTAGTAATATCCGTCCGATCCTGATCCGTGCAATACCGCACGTATCTGATCGAACCCTGCCATATATCCATACGGCCACTAGTACAAACTGTCCGATCCTGATCCGTGCAATACCGCACGTATCTGATCGGACCCTGCCATATCTCCATACGGCCTCTACAGCGTTTCGCCCGAAACTTGAGTAACTGTCTGTGTGGTGGACTCTAAAGACTCGTCAATACTATGGCTGTGGATTTAACCACTAGCACGTCAGAGGTATTAGCCATACGTGACGGGCCACCAGCTATTGACCAAAAGGGACGTCGATGAGCGAACTCATCCTGACACCCTACTGAGCCTGTCAGTGACAATATCCATACAGTCTGGTTCGTTCGTTTATGAGTATCGCATGGCGGGCCTAGGGGGTTGGTAAAAGTCAGACCCCCAAAAGCGGTACAAGTCGTGTCGGAGCGTAGCCCAGAACACCCTGAGATACTACTGGAATACCTACCAGTAAATCTCCTGCCTCGGCCGAGGGCTTTGTGTAATGGCTCTCCTAGACACAGCGCGACCTCACCCCCAATACCGGGAGAGACGAACCCCTGCAGATCCGCTCACTGCCTCCATGTGGCTCGGGACTGTACCCAACTAAAACCTGTTTGCACGACTCCTTTGAGCCGTGGTAGGGTAGTAATCAAAGCACAGTGGGAACTCACACGAGACAAATGACGATCTCAGGTCGATGAACTAGCCTGTACACATGTCACCAGGGAACTGCTATCTAACATCTGGTATAAGACCAACTAGCAGGTTCCCGGCGAGTCCTGTCCGGTGTACTCATAACCCAATGAGCACCTGTATACATCTTAGGTGAACCAACTGACACCAGTGGCTTGTGAGACCGGCCACCGCCCCTCGTCGGGGTCTCGACTGTATACACTAGTCTACTAATGGAGTATCGATGCCCTGTCTCGAAACTCCTACGACTAGGGACCTTTTAAGGATGTGCTTATAGACTACCAGCTCCCACGTATATGATCGCCATCATACTGCTGGTAGTCAAGCAAGAATCCTAGGGGTTCTATCAACGTGTAATAGCGACTTGTCAGGTCATCTAAAGCAGTACACGATGATAAAGATAAACCAGATAGCATACTATCATCTCGAGTAAGACTGTCCTACCGGGATAGGTCCTCCCTCAATCATTGCAATCACGTGCCTGTGATCCAATAATTGACTCTGAGGGCACTATCTCCAACAATCTCCCACTTGCACTCAAGGCTAATTATTGCGATGTCGCATACTCACAGCCCGTGTGATACCGAACACCCAACTCCTCTACTAGTCAGTCTCACAAAACCCGTTTGCGAAACTATTGCATTCGAGGAATAGCCTCAGTGAGTGGATCCGCCTTGAAGTTTCTTTCTATGTCTCTCTATATCTCAAGTTCGCGGAGAAAGCCATCTCCCGAAATGAGCAATACCTGTCTTGGAACGTCTGGATGTCTGATGAGACCTAGTTCATAAATGAAATCCAAATCCAGACTTCTTAGACTGTATCGTCAACTGAACTTAATCAGTATCCTGCGCCATGCCTTGCCTCAGTATCCACCTGGACCACATGTCCAATATACTGCCCCTCGTCAGAGGGAAAACTATAACTCTGACAGCCACTCTGCCATCCAGGTCACCTTGGAAGCCTGGAATGATAACTGTCTCCTAAAGGAGGCTGTCGTTATCATATCCCTAGAACATCCACTTATGTTCTAAAACTGCTTCCGACTGTTTCTCCAGGATTGGATCAATGTCAACTTATTGCATCTAGTGCAAGAACAACATCTGGTGTGGTACTTTGACATCTCATGATTGACTCAATTGCCTAAGCAAGTGATTTGTCAATCATGCGTATCCCTCTCCCCTTTAGTCTGTAAGACACCTTTAGAGAGGGTGACTCCATCACCTGCAGGTACACTACCGTGCCAGGAGTCGTCCATTCTAAATACTCATAGAATGCTGTCAAGGTACCCAGATTGGGAAACTACCCAAATCTAGATCTAAAACCATAGATCTAGTAACCAGAATGTCTGATATAATATCCAAGTCCTGTGTGGAGAAACTACTGTGTGACAACCAAAGTATAACCGATCGTAGTATAGGAATATCACTTCCTATTCTGTGTATGTTATCCAAATACCATGACAGATCCATCCCCTATTCTGATGAAGTCACCCTACTACCTTCTCAACAGATCCATCCCCTATTCTGATGAAGTCAAACCTATGACTGTCACATCAGAAATAGATGATCTATCTCCGCTGTATCTGCTTTAGTCTATAAATAGACATAAGCCACCCGTCCACCAATGCTTCCGCTGCTCCCACTGACTACGACAACCCTCTGGCATAGTCATATAGACGTACACTTCTAAAGCTAGTTTAGAACGACGCTACACTCATCCTCCTGCCGGGTCTCACAGTCTGGAACAACAGCAATGGTAAGTCTGGGTAAACAAGAACCTCCCTGCCACCGTCCTTGAGCATACCGAAGTACCTCTCGAGTGCCTGAGGTTACCCACCATATCTGCGGAGTGGCCAATGGAATGTCAAACTAGATTGAATCTTTAGGTTCTTATCAAATATTCAGTAATCGTTTGCGGTTCTGGAATCACTTCCAGTTCTACCATACTCCCACTACTGTTTTCTGAAAAAATCCATTTTTAATAAAACTGTGGCGAGTCTAGAACAATATCACTATTGATCTTCCAGATGGTAGAAAGTCAACCCTCGTCATAGCCTGGGTCAACCCACAAACAGCCATTAAAGAAACGTGCCTTGAGTTATCCAAAGTCTGGTTTTAAGCATAAGCCGGACAACTCCCCGTACCTTAACAATGTCAAGATATGAACTGTTCTATATCCAATATAGAAACAGAGGCACTGATTTAATTGGAACCAGATTCAAATCATGCAGCTGTCTCCAGTGCATGTCAACTAAATGGAAAGAGGACGATCAGCGTTACTCAACTTAGGAATACTTCCAATTATGAGTAACCTGAAAGAGAAGCAAGTTCTCTTAATCATTACTATCAACTGAATACCATATACAAGTATCTACATCTTCGATCACTTTGAAGAATCCCGATACTTGCAATACCTGGTTCTCTACTTTATTCAAATACCTATAACTTCTCAAAATTCGGACCCTGTGTTTCCACGAAACACCTGCCAAAAAACTAAAGAAGTCATAAGTAAACCGAATATAGTACGAGGACCAACCCCTCTGTCCTGATGGACCCTGGACAACATACAATACCCTGTATAAGTCCCTTGAGTCAGATAACTCATTCACTGCGTGTGGTAGGTTGAAAACTGTACTTATGGTTAAGAAGAATTACACCGCTGTTTAATGCTCCTTACCTAACCATCCACTGATATAGGTAAATGTCACTGACATAATTTCAAAAAGTATATCTCACTCTATGAAAATAGACGTACAGATATATCGATTTGAAATTGGTGCATAACAGCGGATATTCAAAACCAAATATTTGCCGACCGGCAAACAGCCCAGGTGATTTCCTCAAATATCACCGATTACAACGAATCCCGATATAATGAGGATGATCACCCAATTCCCAATAACTTACTCCTACTCATCATCTGTAAAACCATACAGATGTGAGAATCATACCTGGTAAATACATACCCTGGAGCAAGTGTCTAATCGGGAAATCAGTTTTCTATTAACAGTACACAGTGAAACTGAAACATTGAAATGTTTCGATAGGGTATCCTGGTATTCCTTAGTAATGCCTCTTCCATTATCCAGATTCACAACTATAACCGTATAATTCTTTGCCACTTCTCCAAATCCCTTTATATGTCTTTAGTCATTACCTTCTGTACACCCCTTTAGGCCAAATGGTTTTCTTCTTTCCCTACCGTTCGGCATCAGCCTATGGTTTGGAAGAAGACTATCCAAAAAGCATAAAAGGTGTACTGTCCTAATCCTAGGAGCACTCGCAACGCGAGAGAAGGTGAAGATAAAAGACACCTGAATGTACTTTATTCCTATTTCTCCTGAACCAGGATCCATCCCCGAACTGGAACAAGTTCCTTTCGAGTTCGTATATAACCATACGATGGATTATCCAATAAACTGGGATCTTCGTAGTAATACGGAGTGTCCTGAAGAAATACAAAGGTGATTTAGGATTGGCGAAGAAATACTTGGTTTGTTCGTGAATAGTAGTCGCACTTTACTTTGCCCTCTTACTAATCCCTTGCTTTGTCTTAACTTAATACCTTCTGTACACCGTTTAGGCTAACTGGTTTTCTTCATTCCCTACCGGTCGGCACCAGCCTATGGTTTGGAAGAAGACTATCCAATTTGCGTAATAGGTGTACTACTCCTAAACCAAGGAGTACTCGCAACCTGAGAGAAGGTGAAAAGAAAAGACAACTGAATAGTCCTATCCGTTTTCTCCAGAACCAGAAACCATCCTCGAAGTCCTTCGAGTTCGTATATAACCATACGATGGTTTTGTCCAATGGAAGTGGACGTTCGTAATAATACGGGGTGTCCCGGAGAAAAGGGTAGAAGTAGGAGTGGCAAAGAGGTTTGCAACTCAGATAATCCAAAAGCCAGTGTTAAGAAGGTTCGGTTAACTTGGTCACTGAGTCATAGTCTTAGGGTCGGGTCAATGGTCGCTGTCAAAGAGAGAGAGAAAAGAAACACTCAGCGTGCACTCTAACCTAGATCAGAATGGTTATCACTTTGTCTAATCTGGAAACCTCCCACTGTCACCTCAAATTCTCCTCCAAACCTGAAAGAAGAATTAGTCGGGATCACCAGAGGAGTAAACCAACTCATCAGTGAGAATCGGGATCCAACTATCATTGCATGATAACGTGACGGAATCCGCTCACGTCATCACACTCCAGAAGGTATGCGCATATCTGGCAAGTTTCGGTTCTTTTGAAACTCCCGATGTGATTTTTACCCCTAGGACCCAAGTGACCTTGACGAATAATCAACAAATCAAAAGGTCCTAGTCAAGTTCAACCCGTCATTATCTTGATTGCGTTAAACCCACCCACACGACCCTTGACGAATAATCAACAAAGTCGTACGACTGTCCTAACCAATCCACATATCCATGCAACAGAAAGAATTACAGAGCTACCGCACACTACGCCTCGGCGAATAGCAACGACAAACGTAGCGCGAATACTATGCAATACTAATCCGAAATGACGGAGGGCTACGGATGGTTTTTGGCGAAAAACCTTTTACCGTAATGAATTTGATATCGTTGAAGGAACTGGATATCTTTTTATAAAATTATAGTGACGAAAACCTTTGCTAAAGAGGTCACTCCCGGTGAAGGGATCTCGGCTCTTTCCCCGTAGAATGAGGTGCAGGATATTCCAACTGAATACCACGATGCAAAGCAAAAGTAATCGGCTATAGTGAAGTTATTGCCCTGACGCAAACTTTTGTCCAAGGGGTCACTCCCGGTGAAGGGATCTCGGCCCTTGCCTTGTCGACTGAGGAGCAGGATATTCCAACTGAATACCACGATGCAAAACAAAAGTGAACGTCCTTGCAATAACAGCTTTTTGAAAAATTGTTCCAACAACATCAGAATAGGTTTGTTAATCTTGCATTGATCCGAATCAACGCAGTCCCATCATATGATCACACCAATAAAGAACGAAAATAATGATGTACGTATATGCCATCCGCATTCACCACTGGGTCCCGTCATCACCTGTTAGGTTACTTAACTAACGACAGAGCGGGGACTGGACTAGCGCGGATGTAAAACATATACAACATGTACTAGTATATATATAATATATAATTTTCGCTCAAGGCGTGATAAAATGCAACATCACAGAAATGTACAGCATCACAGAACAATACAGATATCTGGAAGCCCCGGGTTTCACAGAGCCGCTGCTGAAAACCGACGTTCCCCTGGTCGTGTGGATAGCCTGTGCAATGAAATCCTAGACCCCTACGGGCGCGGCAAGTCACCCGCCAAAACCTGAAGCGAGGCAGCCCCCTTCAGTACCGTGAATGGACCACCCAGCACTTCACGGAATCCGGTAACTTGGGCACCCCTCCTGGGTCAACCTGTACCCCCTACGAGTGCGGCGAATAGCCTGCCAATCCTAGAGTGAAGCCCCCTCCGTCTCAATGCCATGAGATGCGGGCCCGTTGCCCTCTAGAACCCGGCTATCCGTGCACCCCTCCGCGGGGTAATCCTAGTACAGAAAGCAAAATATACATACACCGGGTACATCGACCGCAACCAGGTCGTGCCCCAAAAGAATAATACAATCAGGCAGTGACGGCAGTCCACATGTCGGACGCTCGCCCCGCAATATCAAATGTACATAATACAACAAAACTGTACTAGCATTGCATCCAGGCTATCCCCCACGACCGATCCGCAACACCACAGCAAAAACACATAACATCAACGTGAAAGTCACGTTCGCAAATCCTTCTAACCGGGCTATAACAGTTAGACTGGATTTGCCGATCAAGTGACATTCACGGTCGCAGATATAATGTAAATACTGTGAACCAATGTGTTTAAAATATCCGATCGATCAAATTTTAACAAGTGGGCACTACTGTAGCACATCAAGAAATTCTGGGCCCAAAATTAATATTCCAGAAACCCTAAAATCAACCCAGAGAGCAACTGTAGAAATTTCATGCATTGATCTCAACATAGTGCGGCGGAATCGCGGCCCCAAGGAGTGTTTGGCCGCGGTTCCGCGCTCCTACTATGGAGTCACTGCATCGAATTTCTACAGTGTTCTTACAATTTCCAGTACATCACTTTTCTACAACCTGAAAAAATTTTCGAGCAAGAAAAGATTCAACAGAAAACTGATGTGAAGAAAACGCGGGTTTTCGGAATTTTGGTCGATCGGATAAGTAAAACACATTAGAACAAGCTAGACTAGGTTAATGGCGTGGCTCTGATACCATGTTGCGCCACGGCAGCGCCCCGGCCGTCAATCCGAGGCCAAAATGCGGAATCAAAATTTTTCTTAACTTTTAAACTGGCGCTACCGCGGAAATAAACCCGGATCGTAACCATTAACCTAATGCTAGCTAACAAGAGATGGGGTGAGAGATATACCGAGTGATCCGAGTCCTGCGGTCTTCTCGTCATCGTCCCGATCTCCCGCGGAAAGTCCTGTCTCCATGTCGTCGCCTCCTCGCCGGAAGGGCACCACCTCGCCTGCATCTTTTACGGGCTCCCGCCTCTATACCGAGGTAACTCGGGCATGAAGCTGGCAAGTCGACATGCCCAAGATTTGCTGTAGAATGTAGTGTAGATGTTGTATCTCATTTGGGGTTTTAGTTGCCATGGAGGATGAAGGAGGAGGTTAAGAAAATTGGTGCTTTCAATTTTCTAGCAAGAAGGATAGAGATAAAGAATTCCTCACATCACCAAAAATGAACTCTCTCATTCTTTTTTTTTTCTCAAGTGAAGCCTCTCCTCTCTTGTGAGAATGGTGGAGGAAAGAATATCAAAACATAACAAGAAGGGAGGTGAGTGTAGGAGATAGAAATGGTGACCATATCAAAAGCAAGCTTTACATCAAAAGGTAATGATAATTCTCTCAAATCAATTTCTAATCACTTCTAATCTCAAAAAGCAAACCATCATGAAAAAGCAAAGATGCTTATCTTATCATAATGTCAAAAGTGCAAGAAACCCCTCCACAATATGTTATAACACCCTCCATCGGAAAAGTCCGGCCGGGAAAGAACAAAGGAAAACCGGCCGGAACGGAATGCAAGCTGGCAACTCCAGAAAACTAGTCCTGTAATAAATTACAGGAAAAACCCCGATACTGTGCATACACACCCGCATCTGTTCTCCGATCGGATACAAATGCAAAGAGACAAAATCTACACTGTACTAAACTAGGATCCGGCTTAAACCAAAGCCGGCTAGTAATATCCGTCTGATCCTGATCCGTGCAATACCGCACGTATCTGATCGAACCCTGCCATATATCCATACGGTCACTAGTACAAACTGTTCGATCCTGATTCGTGCAATACCGCACGTATCTGATCGGACCCTGCCATATCTCCATACGGCCTCTACAGCGTTTCGCCCGAAACTTGAGTAACTGTCTGTGTGGTGGACTCTAAAGACTCGTCAATACTATGGCTGTGGATTTAACCACTAGCACGTCAGAGGTATTAGCCATACGTGACGGGCCACCAGCTATTGACCAAAAGGGACGTCGATAAGCGAACTCATCCTGACACCCTACTGAGCCTGTCAGTGACAATATCCGTACAGTCCGGTCCGTTCGTCTATGAGTATCGCATGGCGGGCCTACGGGGTTGGTAAAAGTCAGACCCCCAAAAGCGGTACAAGTCGTATCGGAGCGTAGCCCAGAACACCCTGAGATACTACTGGAATACCTACCAGTAAATCTCCTGCCTCGGCCGAGGGCTTTGTGTAATGGCTCTCCTAGACACAGCGCGACCTCACCCCCAATACCGGGAGAGACGAACCCCTGCAGATCCGCTCATTGCCTCCATGTGGCTCCGGACTGTACCCAACTAAAACCTGTTTGCACGACTCTTTTGAGCCGTGGTAGGGTAGTAATCAAAGCACAGTGGGAACTCACACGAGACAAATGACGATCTCAGGTCGATGAACTAACCTGTACATATGTCACCAGGGAACTGCTATCTGACATCTGGTATAAGACCAACTAGCAGGTTCCCGGGGAGTCCTGTCCGGTGTACTCATAACCCAATGAGCACCTGTATACATCTTAGGTGAACCAACTGACACCAGTAGCTTGTGAGACCGGCCACCGCCCCTCGTCGGGGTCTCAACTGTATACACTAGTCTACTAATGGAGTATCGATGCCCTATCTCGAAACTCCTACGACTAGGGACCTTTTAAGGATGTGCTTATAGACTACCAGCTCCCACGTATATGATCGCCATCATACTGCTGGTAGTCAAGCAAGAATCCTAGGGGTTCTATCAACGTGTAATAGCGACATGTCAGGTCACCTAAAGCAGTACACGATGATAAAGATAAACCAGATAGCATACTATCATCTCGAGTAAGACTGTCCTACCGGGATAGGTCCTCCCTCAATCATTGCAATCACGTGCCTGTGATCCAATAATTGACTCTGAGGGCACTATCTCCAACAATTCTATTCTTTCTTATTTGAATGTCGTCAGGTGGTTTGGACCCGGCAGAGATCGAGCCATCTGCAGAAGACTTAGAGCAGTTTGCTGATGAACCAGAGCTCTAGTTTCATTGTACATTTTTCATTCAGTACTTTTCATTTCCTGTTATGCCATTGTTTAGGCATCGTTTTATTTCAGTTGTATTTCATTTTCATGTATTGTACAAAAGAATGTTAATAAATAAAAGTTGTTGTTTTCATTATATCTTGTCTCTTGTGTATTTATTTTTATATTGCTTAGATACATTTAGCATATGTACTTCTGAGTATATACGTAGCGGACCAGTCGCGTCCCCTTCGCCGTATACCGGGAAGCGGGGCGTGACAGATGTGCAAAGAGCTCGATGCATTGTCAGTCTCTACCGTTGACCAGCTGAAAACTGTTTATGTTCTCGAAAAGAAAAGTGGACAGAAGGGCATCCCGTTTTATGGGTCAAACCCCGTTGTGCACCCGGACGATTTGTCTGTCGCGTGTCATCCATATGAGAGAGGTATAAGAACCGTCCTCAATCCCAGATACTATGCACCCGAGATGCGGGAATATTTCAAAAAGTGCGGATGCCGGTTATATCAAACGGAGTCCGAAGCAAGGTTTTATGAAGGGCTATGGCATCCGCCCCAGGTCCGAGCACTCATCGATGGCCGAATTCCAGATAGACGGGGCATAGGCTTCATTCAACCTGATTCCAAAGCATGTTAAATGATCCATGTTGGTGAAGCCAGCGAAAGATTGTTTACCGCCGGAAACTGGGAAGACTGACGTCTTGCCTGAATCTGGGGGCAGATGCTAATTGGTGCTATCCGTCCACCTCTCCGAAGATGCCAAGTTGATTTATGGCACCATGTATCGGAGGTTTAGACGGATGTGGCCGTTGTAGCAGACTTTATCAGATTCCCCCTCGTCGAGGGGTTTTTGATTGTGGGGACGCTCTTTCCTGCAGGCGCAATCCCCTGTAGTTAATTACGCTACCGCTTCGCGGTAACAACTTTCTCCTTCTCTAGATAGTCACTTAGTGTCGTGTGTGTTTGTTTTGTTTGTGGTTGCCCGTGGATTGTATACGGAGACTAATTTATGTTGTCGCCTGTAGGGCGTGGACTAGTCCAAATCCGTATCTTTCTTAGATTTAGGTTTGGGGGTTGGGTTTAAGGATACGTTAGCCTCATTTGAGACTAAGATCAACTTAAACGTTAGTTAAGGATACGTTAGACTAATTTTAGACTAAGATCAACTTAACGGGATCGTTTAGATCCAACAAGAGAGTAATATGGCTCTATTGTTTTGTTTAGTGACATTGCGGTCGATTAGTTTAAGGACATTACGGTCCATTGTTAGTTTAAGGACATCTCGGTCCACTGTTAGTTTAAAGACATCACGGTCGAGGTTAAAGACATCATAGTCCGTGAGTTTAAGGACCCCACAGTCCAATGTTAGTTTAAAGACATCACGGTCGAGGTTAAGGACATCATAGTCCAAGGGTTTAAGGACCCCACAGTCCAATGTTAATTTAAAGATATCACGGTCCAGGTTAAGGACATCATAGTCCATGAGTTTAAGGACCCCACAGTCCGTAGAATGATTGGTTATCGGGACCCGTCACCTCTCTGAAGACGTTGAAGGATTACAACGACAAATTTCAGAGAAGTTCAGAGATGTACCCTTGAACCAAAGTTGATTGGGAGATCTGTAGTCCAATTTGGAACTAAGATCAATTAATTAGGTTATGAGCACATTGGCTCAGTTAGATCTGAACTGAGGACTTATGGCCAATTTGTGCTAAGTCCAATTAAATTTGAAATGTTGGCCCTTTGTTGGCCTATTGAACATTTGTCTGGGTTTAGCCCCTCATTATTTAGCAATGCTAAACAAGAGTTTGAGGGCTCTGAGAACATTTTGTCTTTGGCCGAGCACTTAAACATTATAATTCTGGATTTTAAGGCTCATTTGAAGGGGAGATTTGCCTCTGGAAAACTTAGCCAATTTGGGCTAAGCTGATTTGAAAATAGTGTTAAACACTAGAGGACGTCTGGCGGTCATGTGTCCTCACGTGATATATTTAAAACAGTATTAAACACTGGAGACAAAATGCTCAAAATGGTGTTAAACACTAGAAAGGAAGGGGTCACGTAGGGTCACGTGAGGCGCCTAAAGATGGGGCCAGACCTCCATTATTTTGTTCTCAGAGTATTCAGTTAGTGTTAAACACTTTTGGTCTTCAGACCATCACGTGTATGCACGTGATGGATACCCATGCACTGATTTATTAAAGTGATTATTAGGGGTCACGTGGGGACACGTGAGGGCGCCCAAACTCGATTTTTCCTTTGGCCTTGTTCCCTTTATTATGAGAGTCACGTGGGAACACGTGAGGCATTGCCTCCGAGCTTTTTTTCTTCTCATTTTGGGGAGTCTGTTTAAGGGTCACGTGCGAACACGTGACCTAGTTTTGTTCTCTCTTTTCTGCTCATTGAGAATGGGGGTCACGTGTTACCACGTAACCAAGTTCTTTACATGCATGGAGAGCTTTAAGTCTCTTGTTTTAAGAATTAAATTCTCTGTAGGGTTAAACCCTACTTCTGTTTTGGAGGAATTAAATTCCTATGAATTTGGGAGAATTAAATTCTCATATAGGGTTAAACCCTAGTTCTGTTTTGGAGGAATTAAATTCCTATGAATTTGGGAGAATTAAATTCTCATATAGGGTTAAACCCTAGTTCTGTTTTGGAGGAATTAAATTCCTACGAATTTAGGAGAATTAAATTCTCATATAGGGTTAAACCCTAGTTCTGTTTTGGAGGAATTAAATTCCTACGAATTTGGGAGAATTAAATTCTCATATAGAGTTAAACTCTAGTTCTGTTTTGGAGGAATTAAATTCCAACGAATTTGGGGGAATTAAATTCCTTAAACTCAATTCTCCCTCTAAGTTTTGGATCTGCATGGCAGAATCTCCCCGATGAGAATTAAATTCTCAACTTGTGGGAGATCTGCTTCTGCAGATCTTCAACCAAAGGAAGAACTAAGTTCTTATTCAGAAGAGTTAAACTCTTAAATTGAGAATTAAATTCTTTTTGTTTTATGGAATTTAGATCTCTTTCCCCTTTCTCACCTAGGTTTTTTTTTTCTGAAGAGATTTTCTTTTTCTCTCTTGAGAATTAAATTCTCCTCTCTCTTTTTTTCTCTCTTGAGAATTAAATTCTTCTCTCTCTTTTTTTCTCTCTTGAGAATTAAATTCTCCTCTCTTTTTTTCTCTTTGTTCTTCTCTCAAAAAAGGTAGATCCCCTCTCTTTTCTTCTTGGCTCCTATTTATAAGAGAAAGAAAAGAATCAAATTGTTTAGTGAATCTTTCATTGAAAGATTTTTGTTGTTTTTGTAACAAACATGATCTTTTAGATCACTCAGTGAATTTTATTCACCATTAGATTTTTAATTCAAAAGATATTTTTCTGTTATTCTTGGTGAATTTCAGGGAAATCTTTCCTTGTATAAAATCTTTCCATAAATTGGTGATTTTTAATCACCATTGGTATTTTAATCCAACGGTGCTCCTCTTTACAGAGCGCAATCTTTTTGTTTGGAAATATCTAAATAAATATTAGGGTTTTTGATTTCCCTTAATTTAGAATTTAATTCTATTAGTTCAGAAGGTTTAGATGCCTATCGCGTGTGAGCACGTAACCCACTGTTTAAGCTTTTAGCCAGAATTTAATTCTGTCGTTTTTTAAAGCACTCAGGAATTATCACGTGTCAGCACGTGACCCTTGGTCACGTGTGAGCACGTGATGCCCCATTGGGGTTTTTCTTTGTTATTTTATTATACTTTTAATTCTTTTTAAAGGGTTTAAAAGGCCCATCACGCGTTGGCACGTGACCCCATTGATTGATTATTTGATTAGAATTTAATTCTACTAATTAAGAGCTTAGGAACCCATCACGTGTTGGCACGTGACCCCCTGATTAAGCATTTGACCATAATTTAATTCTGTTGTTTTTAAAGAACTCAAGAATTATCACGTGTCAGCATGTGACCCTTGGTCACGTGTTGGCACGTGATGCCCCATTAGGGTTTTCCCTTTTTATTTTATTATACCTTTAATTCTTTTCAGTGGGTTTAAAGGCCCATCACGTGTTGGCACGTGACCCCACTGATTAATTATTTCCAATTATTTATTTTATTCAGTGCCAATGCGAGGGATCGGGTACTTGTTCTTAATAGTCACCCGGTTTAATTCTCGATAATCGATGCACATTCTCCTTGTGCCATCTTTCTTCTTAACTAGAAGAACCGGAGCTCCCCATGGTGAGTTACTGCTTCGAATCCAACCCTTCTCAAGAAATTCAGTAACCTGCTTCTTAACTTCTTCCAACTCCACTGGTGCCATTGGATAATATGCTTTAGAAACCGGCGCTGCACCAGGAACAAGATCAATCGCGAACTCCACGTCTCGCTTTGGCGGTAAACCTGATATGTCCTCGAACACGTCCATGAAATCTCGAACAACTGCTGGCGCTTCATCTTTAGCAACCTCCATCGACGAAAGAACACTATTTGTCGGCCTAGCCCTAAACTCGACTGGCTCGACAGAACTGCTTCCTCCAGTAAAGATAAACTCTGGATGTCCGGAAATCTGGAAAATTACTTTCTTCGCCCTACAATCAATGTGAGCGTGGAAAGTGCCGAGAAAATCCATTCCCAAGACGACTTCATAGCTGCCTGTATCAATCACCAAGAAATCTGCAAAAAGCTCCCGTCTGCAAACAACAACTGCACAATCCTTACATTCTCTACTAGATATGATCTTCCCATTCCCGGTGTGTATGTCCCAACAACTAGACAAGGTCGTGCAAGTAATCGAGTGTGTAGCAATAAACTTGGACGACATAAAACAATGGGATGCACCAGAATCGAATAACGCTAATGCGGGAAAACCATGAACAAGTAGAATACCTGAAACAACTTCTCCTGAAGCCTTGGCTTCCTCAGCCGTCAGGGTAAATGCTCGAGCTTGATTGGATCCCTGAGTCAGCTGCTTCTGTCCCTGAAATGGTTTCTGCGGTGGCTTCTGAACATCATCCTTCGTGCGAAGGTTCGACGGACAAGTGTTGATAGTATGATCCGCCGATCCACAAACCAAACAAAGTCCCTGCCTCTTTCGACATTCCCTTTGCACGTGCCCAGGCAAATGGCAGTAGTCACAAATCACGGTCCTTCTTTGATCAACGACAACAGGCTTCTTCATAGGTGTTACGCCATGTCGGTTCACTGGAATACCTCTGCGTCCATGCGCTCGGTTCGGTGTAAATGCCGGCTTCCATACTGTAACTGCTGGCTGCTGTGTACTCCTTGTCTTCATAGATAGGCTCTGCTGCTCTCGGGCCGCTGTAAGTAATTGTGAGAAAGTGGTCAAGCCCAGGGAGATAATCTGCCTCTGGATGTCCACATCCAAACTGCGCATGAACCTCCTTGCCCTATCAGTATCGTTGGCAACCAAAGGTCCAGCGAATCTACTGAGCCGCGTCCACTCAGCTGCATGTACATCTACAGGTGCGTCGTTCTACTTCAAACTGATGAACTTTTCTTCCATTTCCTCCCGTGCAGTCCGCGAGAAGAACTTCTCCAAGAAACTCTTCGAAGAAACCGCCCAACTGATCGGCTTGGGCAAGCGAGTCTCTTCCACAAGCCACCAATCACGGGCATAATCCACCAACTGGATGCGTACCACATCCACCCTCTTATCCTCTGGAATCTGTGCCGCAACGAGTAAATTCTCCACATCAACCAGCCACTGCTCCGCTGGCAACGGCTCCTCCAAGCCAGTAAAAACAGACGGACCCAGTCTCCTGAAATCCGCCACGGTACCCACACGTTCAACTGGTCTGGTCACAATATTGTTCACGGACTGCTGAACGGTCCGCAAACCTTCCTGAAAAGCTTCAGCTTGCTGCTGGTTCAGCTCGATCTGTCGCTTTTGGTTCTCTAACATCCCACGGATTACTCCAAGCATAGCGGCTTCATCAACACGCCTTTGGTACATTTTCAGATTCTTGTCTGCCATGTTCCTGAAATCAAAGCACCCAAAGGATTAGCATGATAACAGATTCAAAATATAGATCAAGGATATGAATCAAGGCTAGAACTCCAAGTTACTTAAATATAGTACCGCATTGTAACCATGCCGCGGTATCATAGCTACAATCACATAACTCCACCCAAGTCGCCTAAGTCCTAGAGATAAACAAAGAAAACCAGGTTTCGAGTCGATATGTAAAGGAGGTTTGCATATCATAAAAGTAGAATCAGGAGGAGGTTAAGATTCAAAAATGGTAAGACGGTAAGGTGGCAGGACATGTTTCCTAATCACGAGTATTCTGATTCGTGTATTGGGTCCAATACCCAACTACAAAAGAATCAAACCTGATGAACATATAACCTATGGCTCTGATACTAAAAGAACCATGTCACGCCCATGTTCCCCTCTGAAAGACGGCGCGGACGACGTAAAGACGCCTTGCCTGAGATTCGGGGCAGATGCTATTTGGTTTTATCCATCTACCTCTCCAAAGATGCCAAGTTGATTTATGGAACCGTGTATCGGAGGTTTAGACGGATGCGGCCGATGTAGCAGACTTCGTCAGATTCCCCCTCACTTGAGGGGTTTTTGATTGTGGGGACGCTCTTCCCTGTAGGAGCAAGCCCCTGCAGTTAATTACGCTACCGCATCGCGGTAGCCACTTTCTCCTTCTCCAGATGTTCATTTCGTGTCGTGTGTGTTTGTTTTGTTTGTGGTTGCCCGTGGATTGTATACGGAGACTAAGTGATATCGTCGCCCGTAGAACGTGTGTTAGTCCAAATCCGTGTTTACTTAGATTTGGGTTTGGTGTTTTGGTTTAAGGATACGTTAGCCATATTAAGGCTAAGATCAACTTAAACTTTCGTTAAGGAAACGTTAGCCTAATCTCCAGGCTAAGATCAACTTAACGGGATCGTTTGGATCCGACAAGAAAGAAATTGGCTCCATTGTTTAGTTTAATGACGTTGCGGTCGATTTCTAGTTTAGGGACATGGTGGTCCATGTTCCAGTTTAGGGACGTAGGGGTCCATATTCCAGTTTAGGGACGTAGGGGTCCATCATTCCCATTTGGGGACGAGCATTAGTTTAAGGACATTTCGGTCCAACATTCCCATTTTGGGACGAATATTAGTTTAGGGACGTTTCGGTCCACGAGTTTAAGGACCCCGCAGTCCGTATCGATGTGTGGTTGTCGGGACTCGTCACCTCTCTGACGTCGTTGAAGGATTACAACGATAGGTGTCAGAGGAGTTCGGAGATGTACCCTTGAACCGGATGTAAATTTATTTAGGAGAGCAGTCTTGCTCAGTCAATTTAATTTGAGGACTTACGGCCATGATTGGGCTAAGTCCAGTTGAGAATATTCAACGTTTTTATCTTTGGCCTATTAGGCCTGTGCTAAGCCTTTGCCCCTGTTTAATAATGCATTGCATTTTATTCTGGCTTGCTAGGCCTTTTTGATTTGGGCTCAATCCCTTTGTAAATGATGCAGAGCATCTGTTTTGGTTTGGGCTCTGCCCTTTTTAAAATAATGCATTGCATTTTATTAGGCATGTTAGGCCTTTTTTAATTGGGCTTGGCCCTTCTGTAAATAATGCAGTGCAATAATTACTGGCAGTGGCCATGTGGCCTGTCAGGCGCTTTGCGCCAATTAATGAGCGCAAGCGCATGTGGTGGTGACACGTGTCACGCAAGCGCAGTGCGTTGCGCCAGTGCGCTGCGCTATTGCGTTGCTGACACGTGGCGCGCTCTGGTAATTTGCGCCAACTTTAGAGAGCAATGCTTTATTTTAAAAGCGCACAGCGCAAGTGGTCTTGGAGCTGACACGTGGCGCTCTCTGGTGGCTTGCGCCAACCCAAGAGTGCAACAGTGCAGATTTGCAAGTGCAAGGCACTGTTTTAATGACTTAATCCAATTTTGGATTTAAGAGAGGAATCTTTAAGATTCCAGAACCAATGGTTCATAAAAAAGTGCAAGGCACTGTTATTATTTATTTATATATATATTTTTTTTATTGAAGATCATTGATCTTGTTCTTAGATCAATGATCTATTCAGAAGAAGTTCTTCTTGAATAAAGGTTTTTACCTTTTTTTTGTTCTTGAGTTCTTCTCACAATCCTTCAAAGTTCTCTCTGTGAAGTTCTTGATGTTCTCAATGTTGATCCCTTTTGAATTGGGGTCTAGGGGTCTTTATATAGTGCCCATAAATTTGTTAAGTTTGTTAAAGAGATCATTCTCTGAGTGATTTGGGGAATTTTCCCCATCGTTGGATCTTTGATCCAAGAACTTCTGTTTTACAGAAGACAATCTTCTTGTTTTAACAAGAACAGAAGGATCTTACTAGAATTTTAATTCTGTTTGGCGCAAACGCCCCAGCGCTTGACACGTGTCACACAGCGCAGAGCGCAGCGCAACTGCGCAAGCACAACTGCATTGCCACGTGTCGCGCAGCGCACAACGCAGCGCAACTGCGCTGACACGTGTCGCGCAGCGCAACGCTTGCGCAACTGCGCTGACACATGTCGCGCAGCGCAGTACTTGCGCAATTGAAGCGTTGCTTCCTTTAATTTTTGTTTTAAATAGAGGCTTGCTCTGATTGGGCGTGCTGCCTTGGGCGCTGCGCTCTCCGCGCTGCCGTGCCTGATTTTGACACGTGGCGCCCTGCACGCAGCGCAGAGGATTTGAAGCGTTGCTTCAATTTTTGAATTTTTGAAATTCAAACAGAGTTTTGCTCTGATTGGGGGAAACAAATGCCCCCCCACCGTTGCGCTCACGTGGCGCGCATGTGAGTGCAGCGGTGGCAAGATCTTGGCCGTTGGATCAACGGGTGAGTTGAAGGGGCGCAGGCGCCTATAAATAGGACCCTTGGTACTAAGTAAATGTTTTACCATTTTCAAGAATCTTGATTTTCAGAGCCTTGCTCTTGCTTAAGAATTTTAGAGTCTTGCTCTCGTTTCTTTCCAAGAACTCCAGAGTTCAAAACCTAGAATCATTTTAGGTAAAATTTAAATTAAATTGAATTAAATTTAATTAGCAGAGCCTTGCTCTTATAGATCTTTGATCTAAAGAAAAACCCCTTTGGGGTTTCATCAACGGAGCCTTGCTCTCAAGAGTTCATAGATCTACAAAGATCTTGTCTCATGGGTTTTAACCCCTGAACAGAGCTTTGCTCTTGGATCAAATGTAGATCTTTTTAATCTGAAAATGAAGAACTCCTAAGAGTTTTCATGGATCTTTAAAATCCCAAAAATTTTAATCTTTAGGAGTTAAAGAAAAAATTTCCTTTAATAAATTTTCTCATCATTATCACAGAACTAGGCTCTTTTAAGGAATTTTATTCCCTTGAGACCAGAGTTTGACAAGTGTCACTCTGTGACAGAGTTTTGCTCTGAAAGAGGAGATTTTCTCCTTATCTCTAGGGATTTTATTAATGAGAATATTCTCTTAGGGATTAATTGACAGTCTCATCCAATGATGGGGTTGTCCTGTTAACTGATGCACTGTCGTCCAGATTTTGTGGGTCCCCATTTAGTCCCCTACCCACTGCATTGCAGTGTGGTGTAAATTTTTTAAAATGCTAAGCGTTGGAATTACAACACTGACAGCTAATTTTTGTCCCTCCACAGGAAACATGCCTGCTGACCTATCATTCCCGTTCGTTCGCTCGGAGGGAGGTTTTCCCCAGGCACCAGTGGACCGAGAGGTGCTCACCCTCATCAAGGATCATGACCCCGAGCATAAGAACCTTCACTTGTGGGGTAGGTGGTATAACGATATCATCCAGGGTCGCCGAAGCTTCGGTTTTGCAACGCCGTCCGAGCCAATATTTTCGTCCCCTATGCGGATGAACCCCCTTTGAAGTATGCCGTGGAGGTCAAAAATTGGAATTCAGATGACCTCCTCCAGCCTGCAATTGGGGCTATTCCCGTGCAGCCGTCGTCGGCAATAGATATTTTGGGGAGGCGAATCTGTCAGGGTGAAGCACGCCCTTGGGGACAGGCCTATAACATTGGATTGATCCCGCGACCGCCCGCCGGATATTTACAGTGGGCCCGGTATATTTTATCAGCGAAAAGGACTCATCTGATGAAGATCGGTTTGTATTCGGCCATCTAAGTCTCGCTCTTTGAGTATCCTTCTCCTCCAACGTGGTGGGTTAAGGCTTTTATCGAACAATGGAATATTCCTACCCACACCTTCCTGATGACGGACAGGGAAGTCTCTATCTCCTTGGAGGAATTTGCTGAAATGTCGGGTTTGCCGATGAGGGGGGAGCATTACGAGGAACTGCTTCCTCCTGACGAATACGTCTTCGCTACCAAGCCGCTGGTGTTTGATCTGACGCCGGAGAACGCTATTCAGCACCAGTTTTCGGGCTTGGTGAAGGTGCTGGAGATCTATGAAGGGCTCTATCTGGAATCGGGCGTCCGGGGAGTCAGTTTCACAGATTTTATCGCCCGTTTTGTTCGACAAGAGTTCCTATCGGAGCGGAGCGAGAAGTTCGCCCAGCTTGATGATCCTTTTGGCTTCGGCTTGGACCGCCGACCCACATCGGAGGATGATCACAAGGACTTTTATCTCCCTGGCACCGCCATCACGCCCTTGTCAGAAATCGCCGTCCCGGGCATGGATGAGGAGTCCTTTTTTGTAGGGTGCCTGGGGTTGTAGCTGTGCAGCTTTGCTCTCCCCATGCACCCGCGCCACATGCGGCCATCTGTTTTCTATCCAGCGCATCGGATGGTGGCTGGTCTGCAGTTAACAGTAGAAATCGCCGGGCTGGCTCACTTGTATAATGGACTCGGCGTAGCGGCGGACGCTAATGAGCCTGGGGTGCAGCCTGCTAACTTCCCGATGCACTACTTCACCTCTTGGATGGAAATGCATGTGCACAGGGTGTTCGGCGCTCATAAGATCCCTCTGTTTTTTGAGAAGTGCAGACTCCCAAGAGTCATGCGGTTGGTCGGCGCTTCAATCGTGGTTGCACCTCCGCGGGAGGCTAGGGGGTTGCTCCTTCGTCCACATATGGTCGGAGCGAAGGTTTCTTTTTTGGATAAAGTCATAACCATAGGCTCTGAGACCACCAAGTCGGTTGTGCCGCTGCGCAATGATTTTAAGGACGGGGCCTCCCTATTGAAAGCTCGGGAGATCCTCCATCTCTACTCTATTCGGCCGGGCTACCTAGTGTTTAGGCAGAATGAGACAGCACTCTTCATGAGATATAACCCTCACCAGTTCGCTCAGCAATCGAGCTATCACCAAGGGATCCCGATGGAAGCTTTCTTGGAAAAGCCCGTGTCCAGCCGGGAGGGGATAAGGAATGCAATACACCATTTCATGCGGCTTAACACGGGTTCCTATTTCTTCATCAGCGAGCCGAGCTACGTCCCTAAGGTGCTCAACGCGTACGTGGTTTGGTACGCGCATGCAATGGGTCCAGTTATCCTTATGGAGAAGCGCATGCTAGTTGACCGCAAGGGTGCGCCTCCCGGCGGCGATCGCAAGGCTCCCTTGAAGCCAAGGACCCCGGTCATTCCTCCGCTGAAAGACGCCGGAACCGCGCCACCGCGCGTGTTGAGCCCTCCTCGCGGACTGCCGCTCCGTGGTACTACGGATGCACCACCAGCGCCCCGTGCTCCAGTGGAGACGGTAGATGTGGTTTCGCCGGAGTCCGGCGTGGGCGCGGATATCTGGACCCGCCGCCCTAAGGTGCCTGCAAAGCGCAAGTCGATCTCGGGTGTACCCAGGGCTGGTGGGCAGAAGAGGAAGAAGAAGTCGCTCCTCTCTCTCGACGCGATCCTCGGTCTAGAGCCTCAGGCCCCTCTTACCGAAGGTATAAGCGAGTATGGCAGCAATAAAGGCTTCTCGGTAGACCCCGCAGACACTGACCTGGCGGCTGCCATTGCGGCGCGATCAGCGAGGCTCGAAGCGTGGTTGGATAAACTCGCTCAAGAAGGTAATCATTAGCTGTATTCTTCGTCATTTTATAGCATTTTTACTGTTATCTTCGACTAATGCTTTCCCCCTTTTTAAACAGGTGTCACTACCGAAGAAGCCGCCGCCGCCTCTCTGAAAACCTTCCAGGAGGAGGAAGAGAAGCGTGCTTTAATGGGCATCGGTACATCTCACCTTATTAAGTTTTTATCCTCTTTTCTGATGGTCAACCTAACCTTCTTCCTTTGCTTCCAGGAGGAGGAAGAGAAGTCTCAGTCTCCTCGGGGCTGCCGCGAGAGCCTCAACTCGACAAGTCGACGAGGGATGCCTTGAAGGATTTGGAGGCATCCCTATTCACAGACGAGGATGTCTCAATGAAGGAGGCTTTGAAGAGGTCTGCCTCAACGGCTCAGGAGGAGAGAAAATGGCTAAGGCGTGAGGCGAAGGCACGCAGGGCTGCTTTGGTCGTGGGAGCTGGCCCAAGCACCATCCCTCGTGCTGATACCCCCTCAGAAGAGCCCCCGGTCTCCTTGTACACAGCTCGCAAACAGGTGGCACGTGCAGCTCGCGGGGCAAATGATAAGTCTACCTCAGGTAATGTATCTTTCAAGATTTGTTTGTAAGAATTGTAAACTTGTCGGTTCTTATATATCTTGTCCTGCAGGGCCAAGTCCAACCGAAGGGGAGGCGGAAACCGTCGAGCCTAAGAGGACAGAGGAAGAGGCATCGGCCGAACCTGAGTTGACGGTGGGCAACGTCGCCGGGGTTGCTGAGCCTGAGCTGGGGGCTGAGGGAGCTGCACCAGAGAAGGTCGTTGATGCCGAGCCTGAGGTGGCGGCAAATGAGACGACCGCTATAACTGAGCTTGGGGTAGCGGCAGATGAGGCGCCTGAGGCCGGTGACCCCATGGTGACGGCGGATGAGACAATGGCGACTGCCGAGCCCGAGGGAGTAGTGGGTGAGGCGGGCATGATTCCTGAGGACGAGCCGGACGCTCTTTCTCAAGAGTCTGGCAATGCTCCGATCATTGCTCTCCCCGCTTACGGTCCTCCGCCGTCTCCTGGCCTCGCGAGCACGACGACGGGCCCCATAGAGTCTGGTGATGAGGCCACGGGAGGTGGACTCGTATCAATGGAGGAGGGAGACCCCTCCATTTCGGCTGGCGGCTCATCGGGTAAATTTCGAGTTATTGTCCCATTTTTTTATATCTTGCGATCCTTTCTGACAAGTTTATCTTTGTTTTTAACGCAGGTGCGGCCAGTGCCGATGCTCCATTGCTCGAGGGAGCGCCGTCAACTACTGCCTTGGCGGTGGTCACCTCTCAGCCTTCCCTTGTACCATCAAAGATGTTGGAAGGTATGGATTTGCAACCCATTAGTTTTATCTTTCAGCCGCATAATTTATGTACTAATGTCGTACTATTGCGTCTTTTCAGGAGTGCTTTTTGATCATCTCTATCAGGTGTTGCACCCGCATTTCTCCTTCCCATCTGAACTCGCTTCTTCCCCTAGTGGCGCTAGTGAGTATAGTTTCCAACTGATGTCTTTCCTTTTTTATTGATGGAATTATTTCTAACTTTCCCTTGTCCTGATTGCAGTGCTACAAATCGAAGGAGGGGATGAGAGATCGGTCGCGCCACCGGCCTTGCCGCCCGCTGCAGCTGGTATAGTAAACTATCTCATCAATGACCCTTTTTTTTGTATTTCTTGAACTGTCATCTAATCGTATTTTGTTCTTTCAGCTGTCATTCCGATCCCGGCGCCCTTTGAGTCTCGCGTTATAATGCCGGCAGGCCCCTTCCTGAGACGTCCGTCTTCAAAGGGTGTTGTAATGAGCTTGGGCATGATGAGCGAAATACGTCGAGGAGCTTGACGCAGACGCTCTCCCATCTGCTGTGGATTTCACTGCGGAGGTTAACCCGATGTTGGCGGTGCTTGTGACTTTTCATGATGGAGGCGTCGTCGAGCTTTGGGTCAATCACTACAGGAAAATCGAGGTCTGCCTGCATCAGTCGGAGTTTATGCGCCCTGCTCCTAGACCTTAGCCGTAAGCAATCAAAGTGCGGCATGGATCGAGCAGAGCGCTTCTTACTTCCGTCACCTGGAACAAGAAGCGGCTTTACGCCTGAGGGAATGCCAAAAGACCTCGAGCGAGACGGCTCGTCTGCATGCTGAGGTTGAGGCTAACGTTGCCCAAGTGAAAGCTATCTTCGAGGGCCTCCTGGAACGCATCTCAAATGGGCTGAACCTGAAGCAGAAACTCGACGCTGCCGAGCATAATGCCCAAGGCCGCGAAGCAGCTCAGCAGGCCGTTGGGGAGAAGCTTGCATCCTTCTTGTAGCAACGGGCTCAAGTGGAGGCGGAACTGGCGGTGGTGGCCGATCAGGAAAAGGCATGGAAGG
Organism: Agapanthus africanus; assembly: GCA_030015575.1. Lineage (NCBI taxonomy): Eukaryota > Viridiplantae > Streptophyta > Magnoliopsida > Asparagales > Amaryllidaceae > Agapanthus > Agapanthus africanus. The sequence continues at coordinate 336,042,634 of JASDDO010000004.1, read as the reverse complement.
AAGTGTGCGAACAACTGATAGGGCTATTTAAGACGCTTCCTTCCCAGTAGCTGCCTTTGTATCAATATACTTGTAAAAAAAATTTCGGATAAGATGTATCCATTCTTTATTCTTTTGTACGATTCACCTTGTATTTGATTGAATTAATAAATAAAGATACACACTTTTTCTTTGCAATGTCTTGTATGCTCTTTTGCTTTCTCCCTTTTCCTTATTATCAGCATGCTGTCTTAATAAACATGGTTGACATATAATAGAGTAAGCATCTTAGTTTCTTCAAGAGATAGCGATAGCTTAGGCCGCAGGTTCAGATCTGCTGCCTAAGACTTTTCAACTCTATGAGCCGTGAGGGTCTCATAAAGATTTTTCTCCCTACGGATCGAGAGGATCTCGTAGGTGTATTTTCTCCTTAGGAATCGTGAGGATTCCTAAGTGCGTTTTCTCTTATAAGTCGTAAGGATCCTATAAGAGAATTTTCCCTCTTACGAGTCGAGAGGACCCGTAAGCGGTTGTTTCCCTCCTTGTCGAGATTCGACTTTGGAGAGTGAGACCCGTGAATAGTATGCAAGAGACCGTTTTAGACCGACTTGCAGGGTCCCAGTGCTCAGGAAATAAGTTTTTTAATTCCTGCTGCCTAAGGCTTTATCTTGCAAGTTGAGACGAATCGGGAATTTCTCGCGGAGACACTGGTTTCTCTGCGGGCCGACGCGAATCAGGAGGCTCTCATCAAGGACGCTAGTTTCCCTGAGTTGAGGAGTTTGCCAAGGACACTGGTTTCCCTGGGGTTGAAACGAATCGATGTATTCCAGCAAAGACGCTAGTTTCTCTGCGGGTCGACGCGAATCAGGATGTTCTCGTCAAGGACATTGGTTTCCCTGAGTCGAAGGATTTTGCCAAAAACACTGGTTTCTTCGGGGTTGAAACGAATCGGAGTATTCCTGCAAAGACGCTAGTTTCTCTGCGGGCCGACGCGGATCAGGAGGCTCTCATCAAGGACGCTAGTTTCCCAGAATTGAGGTATTTGCCAGGGACACTGGTTTCCCTGGGGTTGAAACGAATTGATGTATTCCTGCAAAGACGCTAGTTTCTCTGCGGGTCGACACGAATCGAGGTGTTCTCGTCAAGGACACTGGTTTCCCTGAGTCGAAGGATTTTGCCGAAGACACTGGTTTCTTCGGGGTTGAAACGAATCGGAGTATTCCTGCAAAGACGCTAGTTTCTCTGCGGGCCGACGCGAATCAGGAGGCTCTCATCAAGGACGCTAGTTTCCCTGAATTGAGGTATTTGCCAGGGACACTGGTTTCCCTGGGGTTGAAACGAATCGATGTATTCCTGCAAAGACGCTAGTTTCTCTGCGGGTCGACGCGAATCGAGGTGTTCTCTTCAAGGACACTGGTTTCCCTGAGTCGAAGGATTTGTGGTGATCTTTCAGGTTTTATGTAAGTTACTGTCAGAACCGTGAAGCTAGGAATTTAATCTTCGCTTCGTTTGCTGGCACTGCGTCTGCTGTATCGAGATGAATGTCACGGTTGTCTCTAGGTTGTTGGTGAACCGTCGAGATTTGGCTTCGCTTGCCGGCGGAGCCTGTTTGGAAGGTATGGTTCTCTCTTTGTTTGTTCCCTTGGATTGTATACAGGGATTGATGTGATCTCACCTGTAGGGCAAAAGTTCATCATTTTTTTTATCATTGTTTTATTTCCGCGATGCTCTATCATTTCAGCTTTATATCGCGAAAGTCGCGATTGCCCCATCATTTCGGCTATCTTTCGCGGTGCCCAATCATTTCGGCTATTTATTTTATTTTTACTCGCTGCTTTTTATTTCGAGTTGCCCAATCATTTCGGCTGTTCTATATGCATACGTTTTTACTTGCTGCTTCTTATTGCAAGCTGCCCCATCATTTCGGCTATTTTGTATGCATGTGCGGCTTGTTGGCTTTTCGCCGTAAGCCTGGAATTAAACACCGGTTTCGGCATCAGCACCGCTACAACTGGGATATTTCCAGGAGAGAATCATCATTTTCCTTTGTCGATGTCGAACAAAGGTGGCTTAGCGAACAGGGTTAAGGTCCTGTCGACTAAAGCTTTTGACTTCATGAGTCGTAAGGGTCTCACAAAGGTATTTCTCGCTACAAGTCGTGAGGATCTTGTAGGTGTATTTTCTCCTTAGGAATCGTGAGGATTCCTAAGTGTATGTTCCTCTGTAAGTCGTAAGGATCCTACAAGAGGGTTTTCTCCTTGTAAGTCGAGAGGACTTATAAGGGTTGTTCATCATGCGTACATATCCCCAGTCACGGATGGGACTTGGTTAGGGAAATGTTTATTCGCGCCAGTGGATTGTATACAAGGGTCAGTATTGAACCACTTGTAGGACAAAATCGAAGGTTGTGGAGGTTGCTTAAGCACAGGTTTAGGTCTCTGTAACTTAAGACTTTCAAATCTTATGAGCCAAGAGGGTCCCATAAGAGAGTTCTCCTTACGAGTCGTGAGGATCTCGCAAGTATATTTTCTCCTTAGGAATCATGGGGATCCCTAAGTGTATTGCTCCCTTGTGAGTCGTAAGGATCCCACGCGGGTGGTTTCTCCTTACACGGTCGAGAGGACCCTGTAAGTGTCTTTTAACGAGGTTGCGCCCTTTCGGGTTTTCACAAGACTCGCCGGTAGCCCTGCTGTTTTTACTCACGGAGCCCTTTCGGGTTTTCATCCGTGCCCATTTTTCTTATGGACATACCGTTTTTTTATTCTTTTTATTCTCTTCTTTTTTTTTACGAGGTCGCGCCCTTTCGGGTTTTCACGAACACTCGCCGGTAGCCCTGCTGTTTTTACTCACGGAGCCCTTTCGGGTTTTCATCCGTGCCCATTTTGCTTATGGACATACCGTTTATTATATTTTTTATATATATATTTTTTATATATATTTTTTTTATTCATCTCATCAGCCTAAGGATGCTGCAGTAGTATTTTAAAGACGTTTCGGTCCTTCGTTAATTTAAGGACGTTTCGGTCCGCCATTAGTTTAAGAACGTTTCGGTCCGTCATTAGTTTAAGGACGTTTCGGTCCGTCATTAGTTTAAGGACGTTTCAGTCCGTCCAGGAGAAGGCTGGCTACTGCTTATAAAGTTTGAGCTTAGGAAGATAGCGAGCGGACATAGTCGTCGTCATCTATCATTGACCTAGGCAGTAACTCGCTAAGCGTAGTATTTCTTTAGGAAGCGACCATTTATTGGCCTGAAAGGCCTTTCACCGTGCATATCCATGAGTAGATAGGCTCCACCCTGATAGACCATGTCTATGATGTACGGGCCTTCATAGTTTGGCTCGAATTTTCCCCGCTTGGCGCAATTGGGGATCATAGGCCTTTTGACCACTAGCACGAGTTCGCCTTGGCGGAATGTCCTCGGCCGGGTCAATCTTTCATATGGGCGCGTCATCTTTGCTTTATAGGCCTCCAGATTTTATTGCGCTATGAGCCGGGTTTCATCAAGGGCATCAAGCTCCTCAAGCCGAAGGTGAGCATTTTCTTCGTCCGTCAGCTTGTAATGGACTGCCACTCGTAGAGAGGGTAACTCTATCTCGAGGGGGGTACTGCTTCTGTACCGAATACCAACGCATATGGCGTTGCGTTCGTGGCCGTCTTGAACGTAGTTCGATACGCCCAAAGAGCCTCTTGCAGCCTCTCATGCCAGTCCTTCTTATTTCGGGACACCGTTTTCTTCATGATCTTTGTCAAGGTCTTGTTGCAGGCCTCAGCTAGACCGTTAGCTCTCGGATTATAAACCGAGGAATATCTCCAGTCTATATTGTGTTGTTGCGTGAAGCGACTAATCTTGTGGCTTCTGTAAGCTGGCTCGTTATCGGAGATGATCCGTCGCGGAGTTCCAAACCGATATATGATGTGCGTCTTGAAGAAATGGATGATATTCTCCGTCTTCACTTCTCTCAACGGTACTGCTTCTGCCCATTTGGAGAAGTAGTCAGTCATCGCCAGGATGAAACGATGTCCCCTGGACGATGCTGGTTCGATGGGGCCGATTATGTCAGTTCCCCACATTTCGAATGGCGAGCTAGCCACCGTTGGATGGAGTGGATTTGGATGCTGGTGGATGAAGTCCCCATGAATTTGGCATGAGTGGCATTGCTTCGCATATTCGAGGCGGTCCTGAATCATCGTGGGCCAGTAGTAGCCCATCTGTTTGATCTTCAACTTCATCTTTGGGCCTGCTTGGTGAGAACCGTAGAGTCCGTCATGAACTTCCCGAACGACTCTTTTCGCTCCGTCAGGTCCCAGACATCTCAACCACAGAGAATCAAACGACCTCTTGTACAGAGTATCATTGACGAAGGCGAAATATAGAGCTCGTTTCATAAGCTGATGTCTTGAGGACGCATCTTCGGGCGTTCGACGGTATTTGAAGTAGTCTATAAAGACTTCCCTCCAATCCCCAGCCTTTCCCCGGTTATTTATTTGCATAGCCATTTGCTCAGTCGCTCCATTCTCTTCGGGTGATTCCGGAGATATTTCCGCTGGGGCGAGCACCCAACGGCTTTGCACCACAATTCTGACGTCATCGAGGTTCTCGTCAGCCAGTTCTTTAGCGAGCTTGGCCAACGCGTCCGCTTTGCTGTTTTCCGCGCGCGGTATGTCCTTGGCAGTTAGCTCTTCCATGAATTGGTCATCTAGGGCGATATCCTCAGCGACCTTTTCCTTTCCCTTATCTTTTTTATTTGAGGGTCCGAGATTCTTTTCGGGCAGCGTCCGATTACGCAGCCGGATATTTTCACAGACCTTCTGCTCTTCTCCTTTTCCCGAGGTGGACTCTTTAAAGAGAGGGCTAAGCTCCATTTCCTCGTCAGAGTCGCTCCCGAATGTGAGAACTTGCGCTTCCCCGGTGTTAACCATGCGACAATCACCAGTAGTTCTGTTAAGCCCCTCGGTCGTACCTTTCCGCTCCCGGCGAGTTTTGCGCTTTTCCCACTTAAAATTTTGTCGGTGAGCAACATATCCTTGCCACCATCTATTGAAAGTTTTGCACTCTTCGGTGGGGTGCGAAATCTTCCGATGATATAAGCAGTAGGAGGGGTGCATTTCCGCTTCACCAGTAATGTTTCCTTCAGAGGATGGTAGCTTCATGCCCATTAATATGGCCTTAGCAAACCATTTCCTCGTCTTGAATTTGCTTTTATCCGCAGTGGATGTATTTTGCTTCAGCGGGAGTGTCTCAGCTCTTTCGTCAAGTCGCTGGCGCTTGGCCCTTTCAAATATAGCCGTCTCGCGTTCCCGATCAGCTTTACTTTTCAGCAGAGCTTCGTTGAGGAATGCGTCAATTGTTTCATCCGATAGTCTCAGAACTTCCGGTTCAGGATCTGCCCCCAGCTTTTCAGTGCAAGGAGTTTCCTCATCGTCTGTAAATGAATGGGAAATCATATGACAGCTCGCCACGTATTCCTCAAATTCATCCGGCGAACTCTCCCCCTCATCTTCCTCTTGAAAGACGTGGTTGAGGAACTCTTGGAGTGTAATGGGAGTCCGTGCTTTCTGGTTGTACTCCTCCAGCGCGTCAATTTGTTTTTGTAAGTCTGTGTGCTTGTCGCCAGGCTTCATGGGCTTCTTGGATTTCTTCTTTTTCTTCTCTGAAGATTTTGACGGCTGGCTGAGAGTGCTTGGGCCACCACTATAGCTCTTTGGAGTTGGGCGCGGCTTCAACATCCCTTCAATGATTTGAGGTTCCAACGGGTTCTTCCACCTGATCGCTGGGCATGTTTGAAGATCGTTCAGCATCCTCTTTGTTTTGGCTGATAGCACGACCTCCCATGGAGCTTCTTCAATGAGAGAGCACGTTGCCCCCGGCATATTCATCCTTTTAGAGGTGTGAGGTTGCGACGGATTCACCTTCCATCTGTCGGACAACGCGAACTTTCCCTGTTAGTACTGGTCTTCAATCCAATTTTTGAAGACGTAGAAATCATCGATCGGATGACCCGGTACTCGGTGATAGGGACAGTAATTGGGCTCATTGACATCATTTGGCTGCGACGGACATTTTGGATCCGGCAGATTTATGAGTCGGTTGCGCAACGCCAGCTCGAATAATCTTCTCGTTTTTATCTCGGGGAAACGAGTAAGGACGTCCTAGCCTCTCCTCAAGGGGTACGTGCGGACGCATATTACTTTGACGGACAGCCGGTTTCAAGTTGCTCGGCAGTTGTTGAGCATTAGCGACAATAATCGCTTTCCCCTTCCCCTTTTCATTTCAGGAGTCCGGCTTTGGAAGGGGAGGTCTATGGCCCATCTGATCCATTTGCGCTAGCTTGTCGATCAGGGCCTGGAAGGTAGTCGGCTTGAAGAACATCATGAATTGCGAGATGGTCGCTTGCGGATCAAGGGTTCCCACAAACATACCCACTGCAGGAGCCTCTTCGATCCGTTGCTCGCATTTTGACCATAAGTTCCTCCACCGTATAGCATATTGGACCCATGTCTCACCTGGCTTCACTCTGGCATTAATCAATGCTGTCATCGGGGTGCGTTCGCTGGCGCTTGCGAAACGCTGAGTAAACAGCAGTTCCATCTCCGCGAAGGTCTTGATAGAGTCGTTTGGGAGCTCGGAGTACCACTCGAATGCTATATCCGATAAGCTACCAACGAACTGGCGAAGTAACAATTTATCATCACCGCCAGTGTTGCCGCAAAGCGCCCTGAACTGGGCAACATGCTGGTGGGGATTGCCCGTCCCCTTGTAGACATGAAATTTCGGTATTGTATAGCCCGGCGGGTACTTGATTTGATCATACCAGCTCGGATATGGTCGTCCTGTTTTTACGACTTGACCGGCTGCTTCAGTCGCATGATGAACCCGTATCTGTTGGGATATATATTCGTCCAAGTCAGATTTGGAGATTGTCTCCTCTTTGGCTGTTGACAGAGCCGGTGGAGGATTTGACGTTTCTCCCCTGTCATCTTCAAGGACGATCGGAGGATCTTCAGCTGGAGGATCTTGTTGGATCATCATTCCCACCATGTCCTGGAACAGAAGGGCCATTCGCTTTATGTTGGCTGCTTGTTCAGCAGCCTCTTTATCCTTCTTCTCCAGTATCCGACGAAGGAATTCGGCGTCAGTTTCTTGCTCCTGGCGTTCATCCGAGGACGCTTCGGGGCTTTTTTTTGGCCCAATGAGTGCGGCCATCGCGTTCATCATCTCCTGGAGCTTTTGCTGTTGCTCCTGAGCTTTGGTCACTGACCGTGTAAGCGGTCGATGACCTGTAGATGCACGACTGTCCTCTTTACCAGACGCCATGTAGACGGTATGAACCACCATGCCCCCAGACTTAGGGCGTTTGGGCTCGCCGTCCTTGGCATTTGCCGCGGGCGTGGGAATTTTCTCCGGCTTCCTTCTCTTATAGGCCGTTGAAGTTGCAGGGGCCGTTGCAGCAGGCACCCTGGTGGTGATCGTCCTTTACTGTTTGTCCGGACGGTTCTTTTCTTCTCGCACTTTCGCCCTTTTCTGCCGGCGAGAGTGATCTTGGTCGATTACCGAGTCTTGAACTCTCCGCCAGACCTTATAAATTTTGGAGGACAGCCGCTGAGGGGGCTGCTCCAGCTTCGTTTCTGGGACCCTCTCCGCAGGCGGAGGGGATCTTTTTAGCATAGCAGTTGGAGAGTTCTTACGTACCCTCCTTAGTAGTTCAAAGCTGTTCCCAGTTGGAACAACAGCATTAACTTCCACCACTGGAGCAGGTGGAGTTAGCCATGATGGGGAGTTGCCCCCGGCCTTCCTTACTCGGCGCCAGTGGCGACGTCGAGCGTGACGAGCCGTTGGGACTGGCTCGGCGATAGAGACAGCTTCATCTTGCCCCCTGTCTGAATGAGGTGCTGCTGGTGTCAGCCTCTTAAAGACTGATGTTGTCCTTTGTGTAGCGATATTCAATCTGTCAAAGACAGATCCTCGAGTAGGAGCAGAAGCCGGAATAGTCAGCCTCGAAAAGACTGACTCTTTAACAGGAGAAGTCGCCTTGACGACTTCAGGAGTAGGGGTGGCTGTCTTTCTCGAGACGGCCACCTCAGGGTTCATGGGCTTCTTGGTGGGCCCATCAGGGTTCTGGCTCAGCCTGGCAAAGACAGAGGCTGCCGGTTTGATATTGGACGACCCGTTGAAAGGGGCCGTTGTAGCAGTGAGCCGGTTGAAAACCGACTTCTTGTTCGCTCCTGTTGCGGGCGTTGGCATGGTGAAGCTTGCAGGCGGGATCATGGTCCCGAAAAACAAACCGGTGGTGGCCTGGGTCACCTGTTCTACCGGCAAGGCAAGGATGGAGGCCGCTTGAGGCCCATATGCTACACCTCTAGGTGAGGTGGAGCGTCGGTTGCATTGGCACTTTGAACAGCTTGAGCAGTTGGAGGCCATTGATGCTTGTTTTCTGCGCCAGGCAAAAGACCAAATCTTAGTAACTTGCAACCCAAAGGCAACCATTAACAAACCGCGATTCGTTCGCGAAGACGACACACGAAGTGTGGAATGGAAAGAGGAAAAGGTCCCACCGGGCGTGCCAGAATCTGTTCCCCTCCGAAAGACGACGCGGACGACGTAAAGACGCCTTGCCTGAGATTCGGGACAGATGCTATTTGGTTTTATCCATCTACCTCTCCGAAGATGCCAAGTTGATTTATGGCACCGTGTATCGGAGGTTTAGACGGATGCGGCCGATGTAGCTGACTTCGTCAGATTCCCCCTCGCTTGAGGGGTTTTTGATTGTGGGGACGCTCTTCCCTGCAGGCGCAAGCCCCTGCAGTTAATTACGCTACCGCATCGCGGTAGCCACTTTCTCCTTCTCCAGATGTTCACTTCGTGTCGTGTGTGTTTGTTTTGTTTGTGGTTGCCCGTGGATTGTATACGGAGACTAAGTGATGCCGTCGCCCGTAGGACGTGGATTAGTTCAAATCCGTGTTTACTTAGATTTGGGTTTGGTGTTTTGGTTTAAGGATACGTTAGCCATATTAAGGCTAAGATCAACTTAAACTTTCATTAAGGATACGTTAGCCTAATCTCCAGGCTAAGATCAACTTAACGGGATCGTTTGGATCCGACAAGAGAGCAATTGGCTCCATTGTTTAGTTTAATGACGTTGCGGTCGATTTCCAGTTTAGGGACATGGTGGTCCATGTTCCAGTTTAGGGACGTAGGGGTCCATGTTCCAGTTTAGGGACGTAAGGGTCCATCATTCCCATTTGGGGACGAGCATTAGTTTAAGAACATTTCGGTCCAACATTCCCATTTTGGGACGAATATTAGTTCATGGACGTTTCGGTCCACGAGTTTAAGGACCCCGCAGTCCGTATCGATGTGTGGTTGTCGGGACTCGTCACCTCTCTGACGTCGTTGAAGGATTACAACGATAGGTGTCAGAGGAGTTCGGAGATGTACCCTTGAACCGGATATAAATTGATTTAGGAGAGCAGTCTTGCTCAGTCAATTTAATTTGAGGACTTGCGGCAATGATTGGGCTAAGTCCAGTTGAGAATATTCAACGTTTTTATTTTTGGCCTATTAGGCCTGTGCTAGGGCTTTGCCCCTGTTTAATAATGCATTGCATTTTATTCTGGCTTGCTAGGCCTTTTTGATTTGGGCTCAGTCCCTTTGTAAATGATGCAGAGCATCTGTTTTGGTTTGGGCTCTGCCCTTTTTAAAATAATGCATTGCATTTTATTAGGCATGTTAGGCCTTTTTTAATTGGGCTTGGCCCTTCTGTAAATAATGTAGTGCATTAATTATTGACAGTGGCCATGTGGCCTGTCAGGCGCTTTGCGCCAATTAATGAGCGCAAGCGCATGTGGTGGTGACACGTGTCACGCAAGCGCAATGCCCTGCGCCAGTACGCTGCTCTGTTGCGCAGCTGACACGTGGCGCGCTCTGGTAATTTGCGCCAACTTTAAAAAGCAATGCTCTATTTTAAAAGCGCACAGCGCAAGTGCTCTTGGAGCTGACACGTGGCGCTCTCTGGTGGCTTGCACCAACCCAAGAGCGCAACAGTGCAGATTTGCAAGTGCAAGGCACTGTTTTAATGACTTAATCCAATTTTGGATTTAAGAGAGGAATATTTAAGATTCCAGAACCAATGGTTCATAAAAAAGTGTAAGGCACTGTTATTATTTATTTATATATGTTTTTTTTATTGAAGAGCATTGATCTTGTTCTTAGATCAATAATCTATTCAGAAGAAGTTCTTCTTGAATAAAGGTTTTTACCTTTATTGTTGTTCTTGAGTTCTTCTCACAATCCTTCAAAGTTCTCTCTGTGAAGTTCTTGATGTTCTCAATGTTGATCCCTTTTGAATTGGGGTCTAGGGGACTTTATATAGTGCCCATAAATTTGTTGAGTTTGTTAAAGAGATCATTCTCTGAGTGATTTGGGGAATTTCCCCCACCGTTGGATCTTTGATCCAAGGGCTTCTGTTTTACAGAAGACAATCTTCTTGTTTTAACAAGAACAGAAAGATCTTACTAGAATTTTAATTCTGTTTGGCGCAAACGCCCCAGCGCTTGACAAGTGTCACGCAGTGCAGAGCGCAGCGCTGCGCTGGCGCAACTGCGCTGCCACGTGTCGCGCAGCGCACAGCGCAGCGCAACTGCGCTGACACGTGTCGCGCAGCGCTGCGCTGGCGCAACTGCGCTGACACGTGTCGCGCAACGCAGCGCTTGCGCAACTGAAGCGTTGCTTCCTTTAATTTTTGTTTTAAATAGAGCCTTGCTCTGATTGGGCGTGCTGCCTCGTGCGCTGCGCTCTCTGCGCTGGCGTCCCTGATTTTGACACGTGGCGCCCTGCGCGCAGCGCAGAGGATCTGAAGCGTTGCTTCAATTTTTGAATTTTTGAAATTCAAACAGAGCTTTGCTCTGATTGGGGGAAACAGCCCCGCTTCCCAGAGTACGCTAAGATAGGCACGTGACATAGCCAACCATGCTACCTTTGGATAGGAAATATCCTTCCACAGTCACATTACGGCTGTAGAGATATCAAGAGCAATAATAAACTATCTAACACATGTCCATAAGCCAGAATAAAACGAGTCAAGAATAAAATAATGCTGAAACAAAAGATCCAATACAAGAATAAACTGGAGTGTACGTCCCATAATACGGGCTCATATCAGGAATGAAAATACCGAAAGTAAAATGAACTAACTACTAACAAGTCCTCACTGCTCAGCCTGCTTACTGAAATACTCCTGCTCGGCCTGTAGCGAAGGTAAAGAATCTGGGCCATGCAAAATCCAGATGTCAGTGCGTCATAACATCAAGCAATAATATAAACAGGGGTAGCAAGACATGCAGGTATGATCATGAACGGTAAAACAGGTAAAATAACAATATAAATAAGGACAGTGAAGGGTAGTGTGCGGTGAGTAATCTAAACTGGTCTACTGTGTTAACTACTCTCAAGTCTTTGAAATCAATTTGATGAATCAACGATGAAACTCAATAGTATCCCGTGCATGCCCGGGATCACGGTCTATGACTCTCGGGCTGAATCCGAGATGTGCCGCAAGGCAGTAAAGGGTAGTAGGTAATGACGAGTGATGTCAGCAGCATCACCCCGGGGCTGGCCTAGCCCGTAAGACTGATCAGTAAAGGTATCGACCTGTCGAGTTACTAGTCAGGTTTCATCATTGATTTCCCTATACCCCCAGTTATATATGTTCAAGTCAGGTATTAATAAATCTGGAGCTAATGCCAACACAGGATCAAGCATGTACATGTTTGTCTGAATAGACAACAGGTAATGTCCGTAGGGACAACAGGTCAGGTTTGTTGGCATTAGTAACAAGATCAGGTAACGGGTAAAGCCATGGTACCTCAGGTCAAGTCAGGTAATATATAGGTATCATGTCATGTCAAGAAATGCACGGTATCACGTCGTGTCAAGTAGTGGTATATCAAGTCATGTCAGGGGTGCACAAATGTCACGTGGGTGCTCATAATCAAACTATAATAAGTATGGGTATACCAAAACAAGTATGGGGTACTAATGAAACAATAAAAAAAATGGAACATTGTGATGTAGTATGCAAAAGATACAGATTAAAACATATGGATGCACGGTTATCGATTTGAGTTAGGTTATGGTTCCAACACTAATTAAATACAGTTTATCAAATATGGAATGTTAAAATCTCATTATTATGTGTTCAATGATCTAGGGATGCAATTGTATATATAATAGACTAAATGGATGCAAACGGTGTCCGACAGGTTATAAACTATTAAAAATGGTATTATGGGCTATACAACTCAGCAATATGTGATTCGAATATGGATATGGGTACCGTGTATCGTAAACTAATATGCAATATGAAATGTTTCAGGTTCTAGATCTAAAATGATATAAATGGAATATCGAAATGGAAAATGGAACATGTGGCATTATATGTAATTTACAGGTTTACTATGCAATTAAATAAGTATAAAAATAATATAAATAGCATGTAGCAAGTTTTACTTGCCTCGACAGATCAAGAAACGGGTATACGGAACGTCACACGTCGGCGGGAAAAGTCGTGACGCGCGCATGGTACACGGAACGGATCCAAACAACGTACAAGGGGATCACACGGGTCAGGTACGCTCGCTGGGTCGTCAGGATCGTCGTCGGCACGACCAGATTCCGGCAATCTAAAATCGCAGTGAACCTTTATAGCAAGAAAGAAAAGAAAGAAAAAGAAAGAATGAAGAAAAGGAAGAGAAGAAGAGGTTGAGCAGAAGGTAAGCTCACTGTGATTCAGAGAGGAGTCGTGAGGTGTCGACGGCGTCGACGGAGCTCCGGCTAAGTGATCTGCAGAGGACAGCGGGCATCATAAAAAAACGAAGAAAGAAAAGAAAAGAAAGGAAGAAGAGAGAAGGAGAGGAGAGGGAGTGCATCAGAATTTAGCTGTTTCTCATTCGGGAGTTTGTCAAAATGCAGCCCGGAAAATACTGGTTCGTATTTTTTTTAACGTATCGCTGCCATTTGATTCCTTGGGCTCTTTTGCGCAAAAAATTTTAGCGGGAACAAATGCCCCCCACTAGTTTGCCCACGTAAGTATGTACGTGGGTGAAATAGTGCAGAGTTTTTCATAGCGTATGACCAGTCTCGGGTTAGTATATAATTTTTAGAATCTTGATCTGAGAAGATAACGAGCGGACACAAGCGTCGTCATTTATCATTGACTCAAATCTCAACTCTTAAGGGATATAGTTCCAAACCCTCAGCCCTATGAGCCACACCCTTCTATTTCTTTATGTTTTACTCTGGCGTGAAGTAGTTTATATGCTCATGAGTAATTTATCCATTTCAGCATGGGTTATTGGAAAAACCAACGCCGACCTTTCTTTCAGCATGTAGCTTTGGTAAGTGTGGCCCATAGATGGTAAATAACAATTCATCTTGAACTCTTTATAAGGTAGCGATGGTTTAGGAAATAGGGTTAGGATCTGTTGCCTAAGACTTTCCAACTTTATGAGCCGTGAGGGTCTCACAAAGGCTTTTCTCCCTACAGGTCGAGAGGATCCTGTAGGTGTAATTTCTCCTTAGGAATCGTGAGGACTCCAAAATGCGTTTTCTCTTAAGAGTCGTAAGAATCTCACAAGAGAATTTTCCCTCTTACCAGTCGAGAGGACTCGTAAGTGGTTGTTTCCCTCCTTATCGAGATTCGACTTTAGAGAGTGTGGCCCGTGAATAGTATGCAAGAGTCCAGCTTGGACTGACTTGCATGGCCCCAGTGCTTAGAAAACAGGTTTTTTAATCCCCATTGCCTAAGGCTTTGCCTTACGAGTTGAGACGAATCGAAAAGTTCTCGCAAGGATGTCCTAACGTCACAGTTAACCTCTGCTCTTTACGACAAAGGTCCGTTAGGGTCTGTGGTACTAGGGTTTTGCCCGTCGTACCGTCGCGTTGGCTAATGTATTCATCGACATGCAATCTTGCAGTTCGAGCAGCCTTGCGACTGTCGTGTCTCTGATCCCTTCGGGGGTTGGACAAGACGTCTTCAAGCAATCTTCCTAGGCAGTTTGACCGTCGGAAGAGCAAGCGTTAGGAATTTTGCCATGCCGCTTTTTACTTGAGGTTAGGCTCAGTTTGGGGAGCCCCGATGAGTCATAACCACTCCGCGCTGGTGTGGAATGATCTCCGATAGTCTTTCAGGTTTTATATGAGTTACCGTTAAGACCCTGAAGCTAGGAATTTGGCATTTGCTTCGTTTGTTGGCATTGCGTCTGCTGTATCGAGACGAATGTCGCGGTTGTCTCTAGGTTGTTGATGAACCATCGAGGCTTGGAACTAGGGATTTTGCTGTGTCTCCGTTGTTTGATTATCGCGTCTAAATCCTGCTGGAGGAAGAACGCTGGGGTAACATCTCGTCTGCTGTATCGAGACGAACGTCGAGATGGTGACCACTCCGCGCTGGTGTGGGATGATCTCCGATAGTCTTTCAGGTTTTATATGAGTTGCCGTCAAGACCGTGAAGCATAGGAATATTGCCTTCGCTTCGTTTGCTGGCACCGCGTCTGCTGTATCGAGACGAATGCCGTGGTTGTCTTTAGGTTGTTGGTGAACCGTCGAGGCTTGGAACTAGGGATTTTGCCGTGGCTCCATTGTTTGATTGTCGCGTCTGAATACTGCTAGAGGAAGAACGCTGGGGTGACATCTCGTTTGCTGTATCGAGACGAACGTCGAGGTGGCGACCACTCCACGCTGGTGTGGGATGATCTCCGATAGTCATTCGGGTTTTATATGAGTTACCGTCAAGACCCTGAAGCTAGGAATTTGGCCTTCGCTTCGTTTGCTTTGGCGTGTCCGAATCCTGTCGGAGGAAGGACGCTCTAGTGACATCTCGTCTGTTGTATCGAGACGAACGTCGAGGTGGTGGTGGGATTTTGCCATCATTCCGCTTTGTTTCGATCGTGAGGTCTTTTGTTGACGTTGCGTCTGCATCCTGCTGGACTGCGGAGGAACGCCGTCGTTGACATCTAGTCTGCTGTATCGAGACGAATGCTGAGGTGGAGCTGGGATTTTGCCGTCGCTCCGCTTTGTTTCGACCGTGAGGTCTTTTTTTGACGTTGCGTCTGCATTCTGCTGGACTGTGGAGGAACGCCGTTGTTGACATCTCGTCTACTGTATCGAGACGAATGCTGAGATGGTCTCTAGATTGTCTATGAACCGTCGAGATTTAGAACTAAGGATTATGCCGTGGCTCCGTTTGATGGTGTAACATCTATGTCCTGCTGGAATGAGGAGGCACACCGTTGTTGGTCTCCAGGCTGTAGATGTTGCCATTGAGATTTGGAACTAGGGACTTTGCCATGGCTCTGTTTCGTTGCGACTCTGAGGTCGGTTGTTGACGTCACGTCTGCATCTGGTTGGAGTGAGGAGAAACGCCGTTGGTGATCTCTAAGATGTCGATGTTGACGTCGAGAACCTGAAGCTAGGGATCTTCCTTTGCTTCGTTTGTTGACATTGTGTCTGCAATATTGCGACAAATGTCGAGGTTGTCTCTAGGTTGTTTTTGAACCGTTGAGATTTGGCTTCGCTTTCTGATGGAGCCTGTTGGGAAGGTATGGCTCCCTTCTTGTTTGTGCCCATGGATTGTATACAGGGGTCAATGTGACCTCACTTGTAGGACAAAAAGTTTCATTCTTTCATCATTTTTTTAATTCTTTCCGCGATGCTCTATCATTTCAGCTTTTTATATCGCGAAAATCGCGATTGCCCAATCATTTCGGCTAATTTTTTTTACTCGCTGCTTTTTATTGCGAGTTGCCCAATCATTTCGGCTGTTTTTGTATGCATACATTTTTACTTGCTGATTTTGTTGCAAGTTGCCCCATCATTTCGGCTATTTCATATGCATTTTTGGCTCGCTGGGTTTTTATCGCGAGTGTGGAACTTGGAATCTGGTGCCAATCTCAGCATCAGCATCGCTGCGACTGGAATATTGCCAGTAGCGAATCATCATTTGCCATGAAAGAACTTGGAATTTGATACCGATTTAGGCATCAGCATCGCTGCAACTGGGATATTGCCAGGAGCGAATTATCATCTGCCTTTGTCGGTTCGAACAAAGGTGGCTTAGCTATCAGGGTTAGGATCCTGTCGACTAAGGCTTTTTGACTTTACGAGCCGTAAAGGTCTCATAAAGGTATTTCTCCCTACGAGTCGTGAGGATCTCGTAGGTGCGTTTTCTCCTTAGGAATCACAAGAATTTCTAAGTGTGTGTTCTCTTATAAGTCGTAAGGATCTTACAAGAGTTTTTTCTCCTTGCAAGTCGAGAAGACTTACAAGTGTTTTTTGCCATAAGAGCATATCCCCAGTCTCTGGTGGGACTTTTCTAGGGAAATGTTATTCGCGCCCGTGGATTGTATACAAGAGTCAATATTGGACCGCTTGTAGGGCAATCTGGAAATGTGATGGCTTAAGAACATGTTCAGATCTCTGTAGCTTAAGACTTTTGAATCCTATTAGCCAAGAGGGTCTCAAAGGGGAATTTTCCTTACGAGTCGTGAGGATCTCGTAAGTGTAATTTCTCCTTAGGAATCGTGGGGATCCCTAAGTGTGTTGCTCCTTTGTGAGTCGTAAAGATCTCACGCAGGTATTTTCTCCTCACAAGGTCGAGGGGACCTTGCAAGTGTCTTTTAACGAGATTGCGCCCTTTCGGGTTTTCACAAACTCGCTAGTAGTCCTGCTGTTTTTACTCACGGAGCCCTTTCGGGTTTTCATCCGTGCCCATCTCGCTTGTGGACGTACCGTTTTTTTTTTTAACGAGTCTGCGCCCTTTCAGGTTTTCACAAACATCGTCGGTAGTCCTGACTCACGAAGCCCTTTCGGGTTTTCATCCGTACCCATCTTACTTATGGACGTACCTTTTTTTTTTGCGTCAGCCTTAGGATGCTGCGGTCCGTAGTAGTTTATAGACGTTTCGGTCAATTGCAAGTTTTAGGACATTGCGGTCCATCGTTAGTTTAGGGACGTTTCAGTCCGTAGCCAGTTTTAGGACATAGTGGTCCATTGTTAGTTTAACGACGTTTCGGTCCGCCGTCACCATATTTGAGGCGAGTTTCTAGTTTACGGACTTTTTGGTCCAAGGGGTTTTCTCTATGAATGAGCACGATGCCCCCGGCATGTCCACCTTTTTAGGGGCGTGAGGTTGTGGTGGGTTCACCTTCCAATTTTCGGATAATGCGAACTTGCCTTGTTGGTATTGGTCCTCAATCCAGCCTTTGAAGACGAAGCAATCTTCGATTGGATGGCTTACTACTTGGTGGTAAGGGCAGTAATTAGGATTGTTGACATCGCCTGGCTGCAACGGACGTTTTGGATCCGGCAGATTGATGAGTCTGTTGCGCACTGCCAGCTCGAACAGTTTCCTCGTTTTATCCTGGGGAAACGAGTAAGGACATCTCAGTCTCTCCTCGAGGGATGGGCGTGAACGCACGTTGTTTTGGAGAACAACCGGCTTTAAGTTGCTCGGCCGTTGTTGAGTATTGGCAACGAAGGTTGCTTTCCCTTTGCCCTTTTCATTCCAAGATTCCGTCTTTGAAGAGGAAGGCCTATGGCCCATCTGGTCCATTTGGGCCAGCTTGTCAATCAAGGCCTGGAATGTGGTCAACTTGAAGAACATCATGAATTGGGATATGGTCGCTTGAGGGTCAAGAGTACCCACAAACATGCCTACCGCAGGCGCTTCTTCAATTCGCTGCTCGCACTTCGACCATAGATTACGCCACCGTATCGCATACTGGACCCATGTTTCTCTCGGTTTTACCCTGGCATTGATTAGTGTCGTAATTGGGGTACGTTCGCTAGCGCTCGCAAAACGCTGGGTGAATAGCAGCTCCATTTCTGCAAACGTCTTGATAGAGTCGTTCGGGAGCTCAAAGTACCATTCAAACGCTGTCTCTGACAAGCTGCCAACAAATTGGCGAAGCAGCAGTTTGTCGTCACCCCCAGTATTACCGCACAAGGCTCTGAATTGAGCAACGTGCTGGTGTGGTTTCCCCGTCCCTTTATATACATGGAATTTAGGGATCGTATATACCGGAGGGTACTTTATTTGGTCATACCAGCCTGGATATGGTCGCCCAGTTTTAACGATTTGGCCGGTCACTTCATTCGCCCGATGAACTCGTATCTGCTGAGCGATGTAATCATCCAGGGCAGCTTTGGAGATTGTCTCCTCCTTGGCTGTTGACAGAGCCGGCAGAGGATTTGATGTCTCTCCTCTATCATCTTCAATTATTACTGGAGGATCTTCGGCTGGAGGGTCCGGCTGGATCATCATGCCCACCATATCTTGGAACAGAAGGGCCATTTGTTTTATATTGGCCGCTTGTTCCGCGGCCTCTTTGTCCTTCTTCTCAAGCATTCTCCGAAGGAATTCAGCATCAGTTTCCTGCTCACGGCGTTGCTCCGAGGATGTCTCCGGGCTTGCTTTCGGTCCCGTAAGTGCGGCCATAGTTGTTAGCATTTCTTGGAGCTTTTGTTGTTGTTGCTCTTGAGCCTTAGTCACTGATTGCGTAAGCGGTCGATGACCTGTGGAGATATGGCTATCCTCTTTTCCGGATGCCATATAGACGGTATGCACCACCATGCCCCCAGACTTAGGGCGTTTAGGTTCGGCACCTTTGAGATTGGTTGTAAGGATCTTCTCCGGCCTTCTTCTTTTATGGGCGGTCGAAGTCGAGGGGACCGTTGCAGCGGGCACCCGAGTAGATGACATCTCCTGCGGCATGACAGGGTGATCCTCTTCCCGCTGAACTTTCACCTTTTTCTGTCGGCGAAAGTAATCTTGATCAATCACCGAGTCTTGGACTTGACGCCAGACCTTGTAAATTTTAGAGGACAGCCGCTGAGGGGGCTGCCCCGGCTTCGCCTTTGGGGCATTCTCCATAGGTGAAGGAGATCTTTTCAGCACAGCAGTGGGAAAATTCCCGCGCACCCTGTTAAGCAGTTCAAAGCTGTTCCCAGTTGGAACAGCAGCATTGATTTCCACCGTTGGAGCTGGTGGAGTAAGTCCAGACAGAGAGCTGCCCCCAGCCTTCCTTACTCGGTGCCAGTAACGACGGTGAGCATGTCGCGCGGATGGTGTTGGTTCAGTTATGGGGATGGCTTCGTTGTGCCCCCTGTTCTGGTCAGGTGCTGCTGGTATCAGCCTCTTGAAGACCGACACCCGTTGAGCGGGGACAGCCAACCTATCAAAAGCAGACTTTCGCGCAGGAGGAGAAGTCTTGACAACTTCGTTCGGGGCGAAAGCCTGAACAGTCAATCTTGCGAAGACCGACTCCTTGGCAGGAGAAGCCGCTTTGACGACTTCTGGAGCAGGGATGACTATCCTCTTCGGAATAACCCTTACTGGGATTGCAGGCTTCTTCATGGGCCCACATGAACTTTGGCCCAATCTGGCAAAGACTGAAGCATTTGGTTTGGGCGACCCGTTGAGAGGGGCCGCAGCAGTTGCAAGTCGATCAAAGACCGACTTCTTGGGAGCTTCTTGTAATAGTGCAGGAGTGCTGAAGCTCATTGGCGGGAGCATGGTCCCGAAGAATAGCCCAGTGGTGGCCTGAGTTACCTGCTCCACTGGCATCTTGAAAAGGGAGGCCGCTTGAGGCCCGTAGGTCACTCCTCCGGCGAGGATGGAGTGGGAGTTGTTGCGATAAGTGCAGTTTGAAGCCATTAATTTTCTGTTTTCTGCACGGAGCAAGACACCAAATCTTAGTACCTCGAATCCAGGGGCAACCATAGCAAACCGCGATTCATTCGCGAAACACGACACACGAAGTATGGAGTGGAAAGAGGAAAAGGTCCCACCGGGCGTTCCAGAATCTGTTTACCGCCGGAAACCGGGAAGACTGACGTCTTGACTGAATCTAGGGGCAGTTGCTAATTGGTGCTATCCGTCCACCTCTCTGAAGATGCCAAGTTGATTTATGGCACCATGTATCGGAGGTTTAGACGGATGCGGCCGTTGTAGCAGACTTTATCAGATTCCCCCTCGTCGAGGGGTTTTTGATTGTGGGGACGCTCTTCCCTGCAGGCGTAAGCCCCTGCAGTTAATTACGCTGCCGCTTCGCGGTAACAACATTCTCCTTCTCCAGACGGTCACTTCGTGTCGTGTGTGTTTGTTTTGTTTGTGGTTGCCCGTGGATTGTATACGGAGACTAATTTATGTTGTCACCCGGAGGGCGTGGACTAGTCCAAATCCGTATCTTTCTTAGATTTGGGTTTGGGGGTTGGGTTTAAGGATACGTTAGCCTCATTTGAGACTAAGATCAACTTAAACGTTAGTTAAGGATACGTTAGTCTAATTTTAGACTAAGATCAACTTAACGGGATTGTTTAGATCCAACAAGAGAGTAATAGGGCTCTATTGTTTTGTTTAGTGACATTGCGGTCGATTAGTTTAAGGACATTACGGTCCATTGTTAGTTTAAGGACATCTCGGTCCATTGTTAGTTTAAAGACATCACAGTCGAGGTTAAAGACATTATAGTCCGTGAGTTTAAGGACCCCACAGTCCAATGTTAGTTTAAAGACATCACGGTCGAGGTTAAGGACATCATAGTCCATGGGTTTAAGGACCCCACAGTCCAATGTTAGTTTAAAGACATCACGGTCGAGGTTAAGAACATCATAGTCCATGGGTTTAAGAACCCCACAGTCCAATGTAAGTTTAAAGACATCACGGTCGAGGTTAAGGACATCATAGTCCATGAGTTTAAGGACCCCACAGTCCGTAGAATGATTGGTTATCGGGACCCGTCACCTCTCTGAAGACGTTGAAGGATTACAACGACAAATATCAGAGGAGTTCATAGATGTACCCTTGAACCAAAGTGTAGGGTTACTAGGCACTCTAATAAGGTTCTACAAGGCATCAACCATGCCCGATTAAAATTTTAGCCGTGCCTAATAACTCTAAACAAGATCTTTGCTAGATAATTAGGGTAAGACATGCAAGTTAAACTCTTTAACTCTAAGTGAATACGAAATAAAACCTTTGTAGATCGGTCATTCACTTCTAAAGCTCCTTGTTGTAGTCCCTTCGCTGCAATCATCGAACACCCGGAGAATCGAACGGCTCCATGAGAAGAGGCAACGGTATTGCTTGAAGTCTTCGAGACCGAAGATGATCTACGTCGAGGGAATACGAACTCAAGTTTCTACTTCACTAACCAAAGAATTAGTGAAGCAAACACCCTAAACTAGTCTAGTAGAGGATGGTGAAATAGGAAATGGGTACACTTTAGAATTTCTTTTCTCACATTGTTTCTCTCTCTTTTTCAAACCCTAGAAATAAAATCAAGGAGGAAGAAGATGAGCTCAAAATGAATATGAAAACTAATCAAGAGAGAGGAATCATCTAACCATGGGTGAGTGTGTATCATATACTAACTCATGTAGAGACATAACCATGGCTAAATATATTGGTTAGGTTAATTAATATCCAAAGCAAAACAAAAAGGGTTGAATTTGTCAAAGCACTCACAAGCTTCTACAAGCTTCATGCATTTAACAAATATCCACTAATTTTGTATTTACTTTGAATATTAAAAACCATACCAATATATTTATAATGGTGTATGTCTCATACACCCATGATAGTTGATCAACAACCATGATACAAAAAGAACACAAATAAATATATATCACATATATATTAAGTTGTGCACAAGTGAGAAAAATAAATGCTTAAGTGAATCAATGTTAGTTAATGTAAATTAGTATATCACATATACAATTATACACTAAATTATTAAATCAACACTTGACTTAATAATCCGGTTATATCACATATAACCGACTAACATTCAATGTATCGATTTATCGAATCAACCCTTGATTCGATAACTTGGTTATATCGCATATAACCGATCGACACAAACATCGCGAGAATAGAATACGGTATCACATACTCGCATTATTCTCGGTCCCGCACATATCACATATGCGCTCCTATTTCGTTTTGCCTGAGCCAGTAAAACCTCTATGTAGGACTCTAAAGACTCATCAATACGCCGGCAGTAGGTGATGATCATATCAAACACCCACAAGCCGTCAGCGGTACTAGCTGGACGTAACGGCTACCCGGGTATTGAGCGATCAGAAGATCAGCAAGCAAGCCCGCTCTAACTCCTGCAAAAAGCCTGACAGTGACACTACCGTACAGTCCGGTCTCCTCGTCTGATATGTCGCATATCAAGTCTAGGGGTGGTAAACGTCAGACCCCAATAACCGATAAGTCATGCCGATATGTGGCTCATAACGGGTCGAGAAACTACTGGTAACACTTACCAGTAAATCTCTAAATCAGCCCTGGCCAGGGACTTCCCTGTTATGGCCAATCGAGCATAGCGCAACATCAACCCCCAATACCGGGAGAGACGAAACCCCTCCTATCGCTCATTGCCTCCATGTGACTCGGGACTGTACCCAAAAACCACCGTTTTGCATGCCCTCTTGGACGTGGTAAGGTGGAAATCAAAGCACAGTGGGAATCACACAAGACTCTATGACGATCTCGGGTCTACAGACTAACATGTACCAGTGTCACCAGAGAACTGCCATCTGACGTAAGGTATAATACCATCTGGGAGTTCTCGGCGAGTCCGTCCAGTGTACCCAGTCTCCACTGAGCACCCGTATATCATCTCTGATGTCAAACACCAATGGATATGGGATCATCCATCGCCCATCTGTATGGGTCGAGAAGGTATACGCTAGTCTACTCTGGTATATCGATGCCCCGTCTCGATACACCCACGACTAGGGACCTTGAAGGATGTACTTATGGACTACCATGTCCCCACTAGTATGATCTGCATCATAGTCCAGGTAGTCAAGTACACATCCTAAGGGATTTACCAACATGTATCAGAAAGACAATCAATGTACACGTTAAGGTAAAGAGTAACCAGATAGCATACTATCATGTCGAGCAAGAAAGTCCTCCCTATATATGTCCAAGCATCCACTACAATATACATCTCATGTATAGTAATGGCCTCTAGGGCATACATATAACTAACAATCTCCCACTTGCACTAGGGCCATCTGATAACAGTGGTTGTACTATCTCATACTCAACCATCCCATAATAGTCTCTCTCTAGGAAAAAGCCTTTGTGAGTGGATCTGCCGTGTTGTCCTCTGAGTCTACTCTCCTGACCTCGATCTCCTGGAGATCAACCACCTCCATGATCAGGTGACACTGCCTTAGAATATGTCTGGATCACTGATGGGACGGGCGTTCCTAGGCATAGGCCACAACTCCATTGTCATACAATGGTAGGAACGAAGTTCATCTCATAAACTAATATACACCCAGACTTCCTCTTTGGAAGCATCTTTGGTAGCGATGTATCCAGACTTTATCGTCTAGTATGCCACGGTATCTAGCTTGGAACTCTTACAACATACCGTCCCTTTACTAAGGGTAAAGACAGTGCCTGTGACTGACATTCAGTCATCCTTATCACCCTGGAACCCTTCCAGTGATTCTCCCCAGGATCAATTGATACCATCTCACTACAACTAGTGAGTATCCTAACATCCAATTAGATCTATCTCATAGATCCAAAACCCAGGATTTAGTAGGTATCACATTGATCCTATGTGGAGAATCATTGTGATAAGCGGAGATTGACCGAGCGTAGCATAGGAAACTCCTTTCCTATCAACACTATGTCATCCATGTACTCTACGAGGATCACTACCATACTCCCTACTACCTTTTTGTCTATACAAGGTTCATCTACCATTTTGATGATGTCAAACTCTTCGACTAACACATCAAAACAGACGTTCCAACTCCGCGATGCCTGCTTTATCACATAAAACATCTTGCACACGTTTCCGCTGCTCCCACTGTCTACGAAGCCCTCTGACTGTGTACTTATAGACTCTCTCTTCTAAAACATCATTTTAGAAAAGCAGTCATGACACCCAACCGCCAAATGTCGTAGTCATGGTATGTAGCCGTGGCAAGTAGGATCTGGATGGACTTAAGCATAGCTTTGAAAGTCTCATCTTTTCCATGTACACCAAGTAATCTTCTCAAGATATACTTGCTCCTGATGGGGATTTAACCCTTCAGATAAGGCAACCAAAGTCCATACTTTGTCGGTGTATAAGGATTCCATCTCAGATAGTTAAGCATCCAGCCATTCTTACAGAGTCCCACTCCTGATGGCCAGCTCGAAACTTGTTGGGTCATCATCTCATGATGCATTCTTCGCTCCCACTGTCATAGAGAAACCAAAGTATCTCTCAGGTGGGTGAGGAACCCTGCTAGATCGGCGGAGAGGCTGAGGTTCGTTGGAAACTATTGAATTCTTTGGTTCTACTAAATCATCAGCTGCAGTTTGTATAGCTGGAACTCCTTCCAGTTCTACCTCATGTCCACCATTTTCTTCATAAGAAATTCCCTTTCATAAAGGTGGCACACTGAGAAACAAAACATACTTTGTTCCTCGGTTTGGTAGAATATATTCCCTTGTGAATGCTTGGGATATCCAACAAACTTCTACAGAACTGACTTTGCCTCGAGCTTGTCCGGATTTCACTTTTAGACATAGGCCGGACAACCCCAAATCTTAACAAACTTAAGATATGGGCTCCTCCCTTTCCATATCTCATATGAAGTGGTAGGCAACTGATTTGATCGGAACCCTATTCAATAGGTATGCAACTTCTCCAGTGCATAACTCCCAAAAGGAAATAGGTAACTCAGTAGTACTCATCATAGAGCACACCTTATCACATAGGGTGTGATTGCTCCGCCCCGATACACCGACGTGCTGTGGTGTATATGGAGGAGTAATGTTGAGAGAGAATCTCATTCTCCTTTAGAATAGTCCAGGAATCCCATGCTCAAGTATTCTCCTCCCTGATCACATCAAAGGACATAATACTTATACCCGTTTTGGTTCTCTACTTCTAACTTATATTCTGTGAATATCTCAAAAGCTTTGGACTTGTGTTCCAACAGGAACATATGTCTGAATCTTGAGAGATCATCAGAGAATGTAATGAAGTACAAAGAACCGGTCTTGGCATGTGTAGACAAGGGACCTACATACATCAACATGTATCATCCCAAGAGTTCACTAACTCTTTCTCTGTTTCCAATAAACGGAGCTGTGGTCATCTTATCTCCGTGACATGACCGGCAAGTTTCACAAGATGTAAATTTAAACTAATTTAAATATGCATCTTTATGTAACTTCATCTAGTCGGGTCGCATTGATATGACCTAGTCTACAATACCTCAAGAAGGATTCGTTCATTTCTGAACTCTTCCTATTGTGCGTGTTCTGTACGTTAAGAACTGTGGTTTGATTTAGAACATCTATGCTTTTAGATAACGTGCCTGAACCGATCAACTCTTGGTATAGGAAATGTTCAAAACATTATCCAACAATACAAAATTATATCCTTTCTTTACTAATAAAGAGACCGATATGATGTTGTATATCAGGTTCGGTATCTAATAACATTCGTTCGGAATCAATGTATTCTGGTAATATAGGGTGATAGTGACCAACAGACTTGGCTGCAACACTTGCACCGTTTTCTATCTCATGAAACTTATCACCCGTTCTCAGTTCTCTACCTATCTGTAGCCCATGTAACAGATTACATATGCGGGATCCTGATCCGGTATCTCATACTCAGGACGTAAAGGATACTGAGAAACAGTTCTCTGTAATGAACACACCCGAAGATGATGCATCAGCATGCACTTTCTTCGTTTGGGCGGCACGGGAATTCTAGTAATCCCCAATTTCCTGCTCTGTCTTATAACAATTATAAGTTGGAGCGGGACCAACGTTCCCCAGCTCAGTATAACAAGCGGGTTCGGTCAATACATCCGTATTATTATCTTGATTAAGGCGTGATATGGTCACTACCTGGAGAGAGAGAGAAGAAAACACTCTGCGTGCACTCTTGCAAGATCAGATTGGTTATTATTTTATCTAATAAGGATGGCTCCCACTGTTTTTATCAAATCTTCCTTCAAACCCTAAAAGGAAAGACTGGCCGGAATTAATTACACCCTACAACTTCGCCAATTTTTCAGCCAGGCCAGTGTCGGTACTTTGAGGGAGGTTCCACGTGCTTTCGCACGGACCTAATTAAAGTAAACCTCATTTTCCCAGAGGTGTAACCCCGTTGACACCTTTCTAGACACCTACTTGATCGGCTAATTATAATGTGTAAAACTCTCCCAGGAGTAACAATTACTCGCAGTGGGTATCGGGATCCAACTATCTTATAGAAGGTATGCAATCTCATTGCAAATTTCAACACTTGAAATTCCCGATAATTTTGCCCCTAACCTCATATGACCTTGACAAAGGCCAACAAAGTATAGGATGCTAGTCAAGTTCAACCCATCATTTCTTGATTGAATTAAACCCAGCCGCACGACCCTTGACAAAGGCCAAAAAGGTCGTACGACTACCCTAACCCAATCTGCATCATATGCATAAGCAGATAAGTACTAGTCAGCTACCGCACACTACGCCTTGACAAAGGCCAACAAACGCAGCACGAATACTAACTACTACTTATCTGAAATGACGGAGGGCTACGACAGGTTTTTCTGAAAACCTATTGTGTAATGAACTTGATATCGTTGTAGAATCAAATGATTTTAAAATGGAGTGTTTTTTAGGCTTTTACTAGTTTCGCTAAAGAGGTCACTCCCGGTGAAGGAATCTCGGCTCTTTCCTCGTCGAATGAGGTGCAGGATATATCATATATATCACTGTGCAAAGCAAGAACTAGAAAAGCAATCAAAAGACAAAACCGAAGGGTGTAGCATCTGCCAGTCATTGCTAAAGGGGTCACTCCCGGAGAAGAGATCTCGGCCCTTTCCTTATCGAATAAGGTGCAGGAGTTCTACAAGGAATACCGCGATGCAAAGAAAGAACTGTAGCTACCTGTTTTTTGAAAATTCGATTCCACAACATCTTTTAGGTTTCTTTTCTTTCATTAATCATATTAATGAAGTCCCATCATTTAAGCCACCTAAACATCACAGATAAATACGACGTACACTTATGCCATCTGCATTCACCCCGATGTCCCCTCGTGCACCGTTAGGTTAGGTGACTAACGGCAGAGCGGGGCAGGGCTAGCGCGGGTGTAAAACATAAGTAACGTCTATATAATATATCATATATACTATATACAGTATTTATCACAACATATCAAATGATCACATCACAGATATCGCAGCAGAAGAAACATATGAAACATTGGATATACTAGGACGTCCGTGTTTTATTTTGAGCCTCTATAAAACACGGATTCCACGGTCGCGATGAATAGCCAAACCCACACCCCTAGACCCCTACGAGAGCGGCAAGCAACCCTACCAATTCTAGAGTTAGGAGACCCGGACTCGACTCCTCGAGTTGGTCTCCTACTGGACTCCAGAACCCGGTTACTTGTGCTCTCCTCCTTGGGTCTAACCTAGTGCGGAAAAGTAAATAATATACAAATGGTGACATCAACCTCATCCCGGAAGTGCCCCAATAAAAGAATATTACATACAATGAATTTTACATGAATGAAAATAAAAACCCTCATCTCACATAAAAAAAACCGGCTATTCAAAACGCGACGATCCAATATAACATATCCAGCAACACATAACATCACATGTCATCAACGTAAGTAAATATGCGCATCCCAATTGTCGTTGACATATAGCAACGCAACCGGCGATAACACATATTACACTTACGGTCGCATAAAAGAAAGTGTAAAACTACAACAGTTGGAATCCGCAACCTCCTTAGACATCGCATGCCTAACAATTATAAACCCCGCATTTTAGTCTCTATATCGAAAACTCTTTTCAATATCTAGTCGGGCAATTCAACAAGATTCCCGACATGTGATCGAATGCTCGTCGCAAACTTTAGTAGACGGCCGCACCCCCAGATGCCGTCGACGAAGTGCACTAAGGCGGAACACCGCTGCCGCGAGCACCCGAACGGATGCTTTTGGCGACGGGGTTCTCCTACAGTCACTTGGTCGGGGCTATGGGGAATGGCTGTCTATTAAGTTTACCCGGTGAGTATTCGTGTACGCTACGTGATTGCGACGGACTTTTGATCGCATCAAAATTCCGTGGCAACCGATCATTTGAGACTAAACTGCTATATTTATAACATCCAAATTAGTTATCTCATAACTACTTGTGGATTCCAAATATTGTATCACATTCCAGATAAATAGACAATGTTAAACTTTCCGATTTTATGATCAAACACCTAAGTTTTCCCAAATAGTTCTCAACACTTGAGGGGAGTTTAAAAACATCCATCATATGCCACAGTACCAATAGTCCAGCCGTAGAAGGGTCAAGTCAACGCCTCACATGTGGCAACGCCGTACTGCCCCAAACCCTAAGGTTCAAAAGGCAGTTCAAGACGGTCACATAATCGAGTTAAGGTTTGTTGTCTTCTAGAGGGTCCATTGCGTAACTTGCACGATTTAGACGTTCTTAAACAACGGAAAAATCCAACACTTGGAAATTTTCCGGGTCGGGAAAAATGAGTTATTGATATCCGTTCGAACTTTTTAACACGTTCTAAATATCCGGAAAACAAAACGAAATTAAATATTCCGATCGAATCAACGATTACAAAATAAACCCCAGAATACTCAACACTTGAGTCAGAATAAAAACTACCCAGAAAGATGCAGGAATAGTAACGAATATTACTGCATAAAGAACCGTTCCCAATACACTTTGCTTGCCGCGGAACCGCCGCTACAAGTGGCTTATTGCCGCGGTTCCGCGGCCACGTGGAGGATTTGGGGGCTCGTTTTTCATGGTAATTCTTATAATTGCCTGCTGATTTTTTTAGGTATTTTTAATTCAAAAAAAACACAATTTTTAAAAAATTTCCAGAGAGGGGTATAATTTGACGTATCGGGGTTCGTTCGGAGTTTTAACTTCGTAAACACATCGCCTAATGCTTTAGCTAGGCCCTGATACCACTGTAGGGTTACTAGGCACTCTAATAAGGTTCTACAAGGTATCAACCATGCCCGATTAAAATTTTAACCGTGCCTAATAACTCTAAACAAGATCTTTGCTAGATAATTAGGGTAAGACATGCAAGTTAAACTCTTTAACTCTAAGTGAATACGAAATACAACCTTTGTAGATCGGTCCTTCACTTCTAAAGCTCCTTGTTGTAGTCCCTTCGCTGCGATCATCGAACACCCGGAGAATCGGACGGCTCCATGAGAAGAGGCAACGGTATTGCTTGAAGTCTTCGAGGCCGAAGATGATCTACGTCGAGAGAATACGAACTCAAGCTTCTATTTCACTAACCAAAGAATTAGTGAAGCAAACACCCTAAACTAGTCTAGTAGAGGAAGGTGAAATAGGAAATGGGTACACTTTAGAATTTCTTTTCTCACATTGTTTCTCTCTCTTTTTCAAACCCTAGAAAGAAAATCAAGGAGGAAGAAGATGAGCTCAAAATGAATATGAAAACTAATCAAGAGAGAGGAATCATCTAACCATGGGTGAGTGTGTATCATATACTAACTCATGTAGAGACATAACCATGGCTAAATATATTGGTTAGGTTAATTAATATCCAAAGCAAAACAAAAATGGTTGAATTTGTCAAAGCACTCACAAGCTTCTACAAGCTTCATGCATTTAACAAATATCCACTAATTTTGTATTTACTTTGAATATTAAAAACTATACCAATATATTTATAATGGTGTATGTCTCATACACCCATGATAGTTGTATCAACAACCATGATACAAAAAGAACACAAATAAATATATATCACATATATATTAAGTTGTGCACAAGTGAGAAAAATAAATGCTTAAGTGAACCAATGTTAGTTAATGTAAATTAGTATATCACATATACAAGTATACACTAAATTATTAAATCAACACTTGACTTAATAATCCGGTTATATCACATATAACCGACTAACATTCAATGTATCGACTTATCGAATCAACCCTTAATTCGATAACTTGGTTATATCGCATATAACCGATCGACACAAACATCGCGAGAATAGAATATGGTATCACATACTCGCATTATTCTCGGTCCCGCACATATCACATATGCGCTTCTATTTCGTTTTGCCTGAGCCAGTAAAACCTCTATGTAGGACTCTAAAGACTCGTAAATACGCCGGCAGTAGGTGATGATCATATCAAGCACACACAAGCCGTCAGCGGTACTAGCTGGACGTAACGGCTACCCGGGTATTGAGCGATCAGAAGATCAGCAAGCAAGCCCGCACCAACTCCTGCAAAAAGCCTGACAGTGACACTACCGTACAATCCGGTCTCCTCGTCTGATATGTCGCATATCAAGTCTAGGGGTGGTAAACGTCAGACCCCAATAACCGATAAGTCATGCCGATATGAGGCTCATAACGGGTCGAGAAACTACTGGTAACACTTACCAGTAAATCTCTAAATCAGCCCTGGCCAGGGACTTCCCTGTTATAGCCAATCGAGCATAGCGCAACATCAACCCCCAATACCGGGAGAGACGAAACCCCTCATATCGCTCATTGCCTCCATGTGACTCGGGACTGTACCCAAAAACCACCGTTTTGCACGCCCTCTTGGACGTGGTAAGGTGGAAATCAAAGCACAGTGGGAATCACAGAAAACTCTATGACGATCTCGGGTCTACAGACTAACATGTACCAGTGTCACCAGAGAACGGCCATCTGACGTAAGGTATAATACCATCTGGGAGTTCTCGGCGAGTCCGTCCAGTGTACCCAGTCTCCACTGAGCACCCGTATATCATCTCTGATGTCAAACACCAATGGATATGGGATCATCCATCACCCATCTGTATGGGTCGAGAAGGTATACGCTAGTCTACTCTGGTATATCGATGCCCCGTCTCGATACACCCACGACTAGGAACCTTGAAGGATGTACTTATGGACTACCATGTCCCCACTAGTATGATCCGCATCATAGTCCAGGTAGTCAAGTACACATCCTAAGGGCTTTACCAACATGTATCAGAGAGACAATCAGTATACACGTTAAGGTAAAGAGTAACTAGATAGCATACTATCATGTCGAGCAAGAGAGTCCTTCCTATATATGTCCAAGCATCCACTACAATATACATCTCATGTATAGTAATGGCCTCTAGGGCATACATATAACTAACACAAAGTTGATTGGGAGATCTGTAGTCCAATTTGGAACTAAGATCAATTAATTAGGTTATGAGCATATTGGCTCAGTTAGATCTGAATTGAGGACTTATGGCCAATTTGGGCTAAGTCCAATTAAATTTGAAATGTTGGCCCTTTGTTGGCATGTTGAACATTTGTCCGGGTTCAGCCCCTCATTATTTAGCAATGCTAAACAAGAGTTTGAAGGCTCTGAGAACATTTTGTCTTTGGCCGAGCATTTAAACATTATAATTCTGGATTTTAAGGCTCATTTGAAGGGGAAATTTGCCTCTGGAAAACTTAGCCAATTTGGGCTAAGCTGATTTGAAAATAGTGTTAAACACTAGAGGACGTCTGGCGGACACGTGTCCTCACGTGATATATTTAAAACAGTGTTAAACACTGGAGACAAAATGCTCAAAATATTGTTAAACACTAGAAAGGAAGAGGTCACGTGAGGCGCCTAAAGATAGGGCCAGACCTCCATTATTTTGTTCTCAGAGTATTCAGTTAGTGTTAAACACTTTTGGTCTTCAGACCATCACGTGTGTGCACGTGATGGGTACCCATCCACTGATTTATTAAAGTGATTATTAGGGGTCACGTGGGGACATGTGAGGGCGCCCAAACTCGATTTTTCCTTTGGCCTTGTTCCCTTTATTATGAGAGTCATGTGGGAACACGTGAGGCATTGCCTCCTAGCTTTTTTTCTTCTCATTTTGGGGAGTCTGTTTAAGGGTCACGTGGGAACACGTGACCTAGTTTTGTTCTCTCTTTTCTGCTCATTGAGAATGGGGGTCACGTGTTACCACGTGACCAAGTTCTTTACGTGCATGGAGAGCTTTAAGTCTCTTGTTTTAAGAATTAAATTCTCTGTAGGGTTAAACCCTAATTCTGTTTTAGAGGAATTAAATTCCTATGAATTTGGGAGAATTAAATTCTCGTATAGGGTTAAACCCTAAATCTGTTTTGGAGGAATTAAATTTCTATGAATTTGGGAGAATTAAATTCTCATATATGGTTAAACCCTAGTTCTGTTTTGGAGGAATTAAATTCCTATGAATTTGAGAGAATTAAATTCTCATATAGGGTTAAACCCTAGTTCTGTTTTGGAGGAATTAAATTCCTACGAATTTGGGAGAATTAAATTCTCATATAGGGTTAAACTCTAGTTCTGTTTTGGAGGAATTAAATTCCAACGAATTTGGGGGAATTAAATTCCTTAAACTCAATTCTCCCTCTAAGTTTTGGATCTGCATGGCAGAATCTCCCCGATGAGAATTAAATTCTCAACTTGTGGGGAGATCTGCTTCTGCAGATCTTCAACCAAAAGAAGAACTAAGTTCTTATTCAGAAGAGTTAAACTCTTAAATTGAGAATTAAATTCTTTTTGTTTTATGGAATTTAGATCTCTTTCCCCTTTCTCACCTAGGGTTTTTTTTTTCTGAAGAGATCTTCTTTTTCTCTCTTGAGAATTAAATTCTCCTCTCTCTTTTTTTCTCTCTTGAGAATTAAATTCTCCTCTCTTTTTTTCTCTCTGTTCTTCTCTCAAAAAATGTAGATCCCCTCTCTTTTCTTCTTGGCTCCTATTTATAAGAGGAAGAAAAGAATCAAATTGTTTAGTGAATCTTTCATTGAAAGATTTTTGTTGTTTTTGTAACCAACATGATCTTTCAGATCACTCAGTGAATTTTATTCACCATTAGATTTTTAATTCAAAAGATATTTTTCTGTTATTCTTGGTGAATTTCAGGAAAATCTTTCCTTGTATAAAATCTTTCCATAAATTGGTGATTTTTCCACTATTGGATTTTTAATCCAACGGTGCTCCTCTTTACAGAGCGCAGTCTTTTTGTTTGGAAATTGTTCCCCTCTGAATGGCGGCGCGGACGACGTAAAGACGCCTTGCTTGAGATTCGGGGCAGATGCTATTTGGTTTTATCCGTCTACATCTCCGAAGATGCCAAGTTGATTTATGGCACCGTGTATCGGAGGTTTAGACGGATGTGGCCGATGTAGCAGACTTCGTCAGATTCCCCCTCGCTTGAGGGGTTTTTGATTGTAGGGACGCTCTTCCCTGCAGGCGCAAGCCCCTGCAGTTAATTATGCTACCGCATCGCGGTAGCCACTTTCTCCTTCTCCAGATGTTCACTTCGTGTCGTATGTGTTTGTTTTGTTTGTGGTTGCCCGTGGATTGTATACGGAGACTAAGTGATGCCATCGCCCGTAGGACGTGGATTAGTCCAAATCCGTGTTTACTTAGATTTGGGTTTGGTGTTTTTTTTTTAGTTTAAGGATACGTTAGCCATATTGAGACTAAGATCAACTTAAACTTTTGTTAAGGATACGTTAGCCTAATCTCCAGACTAAGATCAACTTAACGGGATCGTTTGGATCCGACAAGAGAGCAATTGGCTCTATTGTTTAGTTTAATGACATTGCGGTCGAGTTCCAGTTTAGGGACAAGGTGGTCCAATATTTCCATTTGGGGACGAGCATTAGTTTAAGGACGTTTCGGTCCAACATTCCCATTTGGGGACGAGCATTAGTTTAAGGACGTTTCGGTCCAACATTCCCATCTGGGGACGAATATTAGTTTAAGGACGTTTCGGTCCACGAGTTTAGGGACCCCGCAGTCCGTATCGATGTGTGGTTGTCAGGACCCGTCACCTCTCTGACTTCGTTGAAGGATTACAACGATAAGTGTCAGAGGAGTTCGGAGATGTACCCTTGAACCGGATGTAAATTGATTTAGGAGAGCAGTCTTGCTCAGTCAATTTAATTTGAGGACTTACGGCCAAGATTGGGCTAAGTCCACTCGAGAATATTCAACCTTTTTATCTTTGGCCTATTAGGCCTGTGCTAGGGCTTTGCCCCTGTTTAATAATGCACTGCCTTTTATTTTGGCCTGCTAGGCCTTTCTGATTTGGGCTCTGTCCCTTTATAAATGATGCAGAGCATCTGTTTGGGCCCTGCCCTCCTTTAAAATAATGCATTGCATTTAATTTGGCCTGTTAGGCCTTTTTAATTGGGCTCGGCCCTTCTTTTCAATAATGCAGTGCATTAATTGTCTGACAGTGGTCATGTGGCATGCCAGGCGCTTTGCGCTAATTAATGAGCGCAAGCGCTTGTGGTGGTGACACATGTCATCCAAGCGCGGTGCGCTGCCCTGTTGCGCTGCTGGCACGTGGCGCACTCTGGTAAGTTGCGCCAACTTTAAAGAGCAATGCTCTATTTTAAAAGCGCACAACGCAAGTGGTCTTGGAGCTGACACGTGGCGCTCTCTGGTGGCTTGCGCCAACCTAAGAGCGCAATAGTGCAGATTTGCAAGTGCAAGGCACTGTTTTAATGACTTAATCCAATTTTGGATTAAAAGAGGAATCTTTAAGATTCTAGAACCAATGGTTCATAAAAAAGTGCAAGGCACTATTATTATTTATTTATATTTTTTTTTTTTTGAAGATCATTGATCTTGTTCTTAGATCAATGATCTATTCAGAAGAATTTCTTCTTGAATAAAGGTTTTTTACCTTTTTTGTTCTTGAGTTCTTCTCACAATCCTTCAAAGTTCTCTCTGTTTTGTTTTTGAAGTTCTTGATGTTCTCAATCTTCATCCCCTTTGAATTGGGGTCTAGGGGTCTTTATATAGTGCCCATAAATTTGTTAAGTTTGTTAAAGAGATCATTCTCTGAGTGATTTGGGGAATTTTCCCCACCGTTGGATCTTTGATCCTAGGGCTTCTGTTTTACAGAAGACAATCTTCTTGTTTTAACAAGAACAGAAGGATCTTACTAGAATTTTAATTCTGTTTGACGCAAACGCCCCAGCGCTTGACACGTGTCACGCAGCGCAGAGTGCAGCGCAACTGCTCTGCCACGTGTCTCACAGCGCACAGCGTATCGCAACTGCGTTTGCGTAACTGCGCTGACATGTGTCGCGCAGCGTACAGCGCAACTGCGCTGACATATGTCGCGCAGCGCTTGCGCAACTGCGCTGACACGTGTCGCGTAGCGCAGCGCTTGCGCAACTAAAGCGTTGCTTCCTTTAATTTTTGTTTTAAATAGAGCCTTGCTCTGATTGGACGCGCTGCGCTCTCTACGCTGGCGTGCCTGATTTTGACACGTGGCGTCCTGCGCACAGCGCAGAGGATCTGAAGCGTTGCTTCATTTATTAAAGTTTAAATTTTCAAAGTAGAGCTTTGCTCTGATTGGGGGGAATCGGAAGCGTTGCTTCATCTCCCGCCTTGGAATTTGAACAGAGCTTTGCTCTGATTGGGGTAAACAAATGCCCCCCCCACCGTTGCGCTTACGTGGCTCCAAACGCGAGCGCAACGGTGACAGAATTTCAACCGTTGCGGCAACTTTTGGAAGTTGAAAGGGCATTTGATGCCTAAAAATAGGACCTTTGGTCCTCAACAGATGATTATCATCTTCAACAATTTTACTTTCAGAATCTCAGAGCCCTGCTCTTTTGTTTAAGCACTTTTAAAAGTTCAAACTTTAGAGATTTTTAGGTAAAAAATTAATTTGGATTAAATTGAATTAATTTTAAGAGCCTTGCTCTCAATAGATCTCTGATCTAAAGAAGACCCATTTAGGGTTTCACTTAGCAGAGCTTTGCTCTAAAGGGATCTAAAGAGGACTAAGGAGAACCCTATTAGTGTTCCATTAATAGAGCTCTGCTCTCTAAAAGATTTTCCCTGGATTTTCTTAATTCATTAATAGAGCTTTGCTCCTTTCAAATCATATAGAAGAACTCTTAAGAATTCTTCATGGATCTTGGAAGTTAAAGATGGCATTTTGTATTATTATTATTATTATATTATCTTTTCAGAGCAAAGCTCTCAATGTTCTTAGGGGATTTTCCTCAAATTCTCCTCATAACTGAGTTTGACAGGTGTCACTCCTGTCTGCAGAGCATTGCTCTCGAGGAGTTTTAATTCCCTGTGTCCCTCCTTCTTTTTTTTATCGCTAATCTTCCATTGATGTTTCCTTCAAGCATTATGGCTGTTCATCTATACAGTTTGCACGAATTCATCACCTACGAGAATATCCGTGTACAGGGCCGTCAACAAAACCAAGAGTTTACAGACGCCCAATGTGCGGAGGTCATGGGTCGCCTTAACGCAAGCGTTGGTTGGTTGCTTCCTCGTCGTTCAGCTCTCTTGAAAGTCGTGCTGGGAGCAATATGGAGAGCACTTCCGGGGTTTCACGAGGCCCTACCGCTCAATGCGCTGGATGATGCCGAAGACAAGGTGCATTCAGTGTACCTGTCGGGGCTGATCTCGAAGAAACGGCGGGATGGCCTCATCGACATTCTGCATCAAATTTTCCAGCAGACGACGATAATTGCTGCTTATCGAAGGCTGGGGGGCCTCACCGAAGATCTTGACACACAGGAGCGCGAGAGGCTGCGCACGAGAATAATCAAAAAGGCCAGAAGAACTCTGGATGGCCTTACTTTTGAATTCCTCAATCCGTGCCCTGGATCTGAGGTTATACCATTGTAATAATATGAATAATGTTTCTCGTTTATTGCTTTCATGATTGTAAGAATTTTTGGCAATATGAATGGAAAAATTTTATTCTTGCTTGTCTTATTTCTCGTTCTGAGTCTTTTGCCTATGCATGAATGAGTGTGTCTCGAACGCTTGATTAAATGTAAATCGGATGTTCTTTCTGTCACTTTCTTCTTTCTTTTATTGTTAGCATGTTGTCTTAAAAAACAGGGTCGACAGATCATAGAGTAAGTATCTTAGTTTCTCCAAGAAATAGCGATGGCTTTGCCTGCAGGTTCATATCTGCTGCCTAAGACTTTTCAACTCTATGAGCCGTGAGGGTCTCATAGAGATTTTTCTCCCTACGGATCGAGAAGATCTCGTAGGTGGATTTTCTCCTTAGGAATCATGAGGATTCCTAAGGGCGTTTTCTCTTATAAGTCGTAAGGATCCTATAAGAGAATTTTCCCTCTTACGAGTCGAGAGGACCCGTAAGCGGTTGTTTCCCTCCTTGTCGAGATTCGACTTTGGAGAGTGAGACCCGTGAATAGTATGCAAGAGACCGTTTTAGACCGACTTGCAGGGTCCCAGTGCTCAGGAAATAAGTTTTTTAATTCCTGCTGCCTAAGGCTTTATCTTGCAAGTTGAGACGAATCGGGAATTTCTCGTGGAGACACTGGTTTCTCTGCGGGCCGACGCGAATCAGGAGGCTCTCATCAAGGACGCTAGTTTCCCTGAGTTGAGGAGTTTGCCAAGGACACTGGTTTCCCTGGGGTTGAAACGAATCGATGTATTCCAGCAAAGACGCTAGTTTCTCTGCGGGTCGACGCGAATCAGGATGTTCTCGTCAAGGACATTGGTTTCCCTGAGTCGAAGGATTTTGCCAAAAACACTGGTTTCTTCGGGGTTGAAACGAATCGGAGTATTCCTGCAAAGACGCTAGTTTCTCTGCGGGCCGACGCGGATCAGGAGGCTCTCATCAAGGACGCTAGTTTCCCAGAATTGAGGTATTTGCCAGGGACACTGGTTTCCCTGGGGTTGAAACGAATTGATGTATTCCTGCAAAGACGCTAGTTTCTCTGCGGGTCGACACGAATCGAGGTGTTCTCGTCAAGGACACTGGTTTCCCTGAGTCGAAGGATTTTGCCGAAGACACTGGTTTCTTCGGGGTTGAAACGAATCGGAGTATTCCTGCAAAGACGCTAGTTTCTCTGCGGGCCGACGCGAATCAGGAGGCTCTCATCAAGGACGCTAGTTTCCCTGAATTGAGGTATTTGCCAGGGACACTGGTTTCCCTGGGGTTGAAACGAATCGATGTATTCCTGCAAAGACGCTAGTTTCTCTGCGGGTCGACGCGAATCGAGGTGTTCTCTTCAAGGACACTGGTTTCCCTGAGTCGAAGGATTTTACCGAAGACACTGGTTTCTTCGGGGTTGAAACGAATCGGAGTAAACCTGCGGAGACACTGGTTTCTCTGCGGGCCGACGCGAATCAGGAAGCTCTCATCAAGGATGCTAGTTTCCCTGAATTGAGGTATTTGCCAGGGACACTGGTTTCCCTGGGGTTGAAACGAATCGATGTATTCCTGCAAAGACGCTAGTTTCTCTGCGGGTCGACGCGAATCAGGATGTTCTCGTCAAGGACACTGGTTTCCCTGAGTCGAAGGATTTGGCCGAAGACACTGGTTTCTTCGGGGTTGAAACGAATCGGAATATTCCTGCGGAGACACTGGTTTCTCTGCGGGCCGACGCGAATCAGGAGGCTCTCATCAAGGACGCTAGTTTCCCTGAATTGTGGTATTTGCCAGGGACACTGGTTTCCCTGGGGTTGAAACGAATCGATGTATTCCTGCAAAGACGCTAGTTTCTCTGCGGGTCGACGCGAATCAGGATTTTCTCGTCAAGGACACTAGTTTCCCTAAGTCGAAGGATTTTGCCGAAGACACTGGTTTCTTCGGGGTTGAAACGAATCGGAGTATTCCTGCGGAGACACTGGTTTCTCTACGGGCCGACGCGAATCAGGAAGCTCTCATCAAGGACGCTAGTTTCCCTGAATTGAGGTATTTGCCAGGGACACTGGTTTCCCTGGGGTTGAAACGAATCGATGTATTCCTGCAAAGACGCTAGTTTTTCTACGGGTCGACGCGAATCAAGATGTTCTCGTCAAGGACACTGGTTTCCCTGAGTCGAAGTATTTGCCGAGGACGCTGGTTTCCTCGAAGTTGAAACGAATCGGAGTATTCCTGCGAAGACGCTAGTTTCTCTGCGGGCCAACGCGGATCAGGAAGCTCTCATCAAGGACGCTAGTTTCCCTGAATTGAGGTATTTGCTGTAAGTCCACGTTGCCCACCCCGGTGCTTACGGGGAGGCGGAAAACATAATAAAAATTGGATTTTTATTGACTTAGGCAACATGGACCTTGCTTGTGAGGATCTTTACTAAACGAAAGCTAGCTAAAACAAACTTACAACTAGTTAAGTTGTAGAAAGGTTATACCTTGAGCTCGAACTCCTTCTCTCCTTGCTCGCCGGAATGGTAGAAAGATGTCACCTTGCTTGTCTTCTCCCGTCAAAGAACGATCCACCCGAAAGCCTCGACCTTTAGCTTCAACTCCAAGCTAGGAGTAACTAGAGTGCAAGAAATGCTAAGACTTGAACCCTAGAAGTGAGTAGAGAAGATCAAGTGAAGGTTTTTCTCAAGCTTTTTTGTTTCTCAACACATGAGAGGGAGAGAGCTTGAGGGAGAGGATGAGCAAGAGAGAGAAAGGATATGATAGAATGAAATATTAGTGAGCCATTCTCACTAATATGTGTGTGTTATTTTAATTAATTAATTAGCAAGAAAATTATCATGGTTTAATCAAGAGGTGACCATTATCATTTCACTTATTAATGCAAATTGCAAGGATCAAAGAGCATCTTCCAAATGAAATGATCATGGTCAAACTTGTCAACATGGTCAACAAGTCAATGAAGTCAAAATGTCAACAACAACAACCATGCACAATAATTAAGCTAATTATTAATTAACAATAATACACACAAAAACAATAGGGTTAATAAAATGACAATAGTCAATAACCCTAAACAAGGTCCTCTCCCTCAATCTCAAGCAACTGTGCATACGCACCCGCATTCGTGATCCGAGGAACACGAACACAATGAGAAAAACCAATCTCAAACCATACACTAGGATCCGGCTTAAACCAAAGCCCGCTAGTATAAACTGTCCGGACAGCAAACGTGCACAAGTGCGCGGATGCGAACGAACCCAGTCGCAAAACCATGCGACCACTACTCATTTTGCCTAAAGGCGAATAGCTCTCTGTGTGGGACTCTAAAGACTCGACACTACGCTGGCAGTGGGTTTAACCACAGACCGCAAGCGGCACTAGCTGTACGTAACGGTCCCCAGGTAGATGTCGATAAGAAGACTGACGAGGTGAACCCCATCTGCACTCCTACTGAGCCTGTATGTGACAATCTCCGTACAGTCCGGTCTGTTCGTCTGATACATCGCATGGCGGGCCTAGGGGTCGGTGAACGTCAGTCCCCTAATAGCGGTACAAGTCGTGTCGGAGTGTAGCCCAGAACACCCTGAGATAACACTGGAAACCTACCAGTATATCTCGCTTGCCCTGGCCAGGGACTACTCGTGTAATGGCTCTCCTGGACACAGCGCGATGTCAACCCCCAATACCGGGAGAGACGAATCCTGTCTAACCGTCACTGCCTCCAAGTGCTTCGGGACTGCTCCCAAAAACTACCTGTTTGCACGACTCCTCTGAGCCGTGGTAGGGTAGTAATCAAAGTGCAGTGGGAACACACTCGAGGCGAAGTGACAGTGTCAAGTCAGCGGACTAAGCTGTACTCATATCACCTGGGAACTGATAACTGACGATAGGTATATTACCAACCAACAGTTCCCGACGAGTCCTGTCCAGTGTACTCGTAACCTAACGAGCATCCGCATACTATCCCAAGTACGACGTACTAACGGCTGTGGGACAGACCGTCTCCCACACTGGGATGAGAAGCGCATACGCTAGTCTACTCCGGAGTATCGATGCCCTGTCTCGATAGTCCAACGACCAGGGACCTGTATAAGGATGTGCTTATAGATTACCCAGCTCCCACGAGTGCGAGCGCCATCACAACGCTGGTAATCAAGCAAAGATCCTAAGGGCTCTACTAATATGTATACCTGCAATATGCTAAAAGAAACACATGCACATATTAAAGCAGAGACAAACCAAGTAGCATACTACCATTTCGAGCAAGATTGTATATACAACTGTGAATATCCCAAGCTTCCATTAAGTAATATACAAACTAGTATGATACAGTAATGGCCTCTAGGGCATATACACTAACAATCTCCCACTTGCACTAAGGCCATGTACTGGCGTATCGAAGACCTATCATCTCGATCAGCCACTCGAACTGAGTCTGGGGCAAGGCCTTGGTGAATGGATCTGCTGTGTTATCCTCTGATGCAACTCTCTGGACCTCGATCTCCTGGCGATCCACAATCTCCCTGATCAGGTGATACCGCCTTAAGATGTGTCTGGATTTCTGATGGGACCTGGGTTCCTTCGCTAAAGCTATAGCCCCGTTGTTGTCGCAATACAGAGGTATTGGGTCAACAATGGACGGAACCACCTGAAGTTCTTTCAAGAACTTCCTCATCCAGACAGCTTCTTTTGCGGCATCAGATGCAGCGATGTATTCCGCTTCCATAGTCGAGTCAGCAACGGTTTCCTGTTTGGAGCTCTTCCAACACACCGCCCCTCCATTGAGGGTAAAGACAAAACCCGACATGGACTTGGAATCATCCTTGTCACTCTGGAAGCTGGAGTCAGCAAAGGCCTCAATCTGCAGGTCTTTTCCGCCATACACCAAGAACATCTCCTTAGTCCTTCTCAGGTACTTGAGAATGTTCTTTACTGCTATCCAATGTTTCTCCCCAGGGTTTGACTGATACCTGCTTACCACACTCAGTGCATAAGCCACATCCGGTCTGGTACACAACATCGCATACATTATAGAGCCTACCGCAGAAGCGTAGGGTATAATAGACATGCGATCCCTCTCCAAATCAGTCTTGGGAGACATCTCTTTGGAGAGGGTGATCCCGTGACAAGCCGGTAGATTACCGCGCTTGGAATCTTCCATACTGAATCTCTTCAGTATGGTGTCGATGTACCTGGACTGTGAGAGTCCTAATATCCTCTTGGATCTGTCACGGTAGATCCGGATACCCAGAATGTATGAGGCATCACCCATGTCTTTCATGGAGAACCTGTGTGACAAGAACCCCTTGACAGATTGTAGCATAGGAATGTCATTTCCTATTAAGAGAATGTCATCCACGTATAAAACGAGGAATACTACAGTTCTCGCTACAAATCTACAATAGATGCATGGTTCATCTGGATTTTTGATAAAGCCAAATTCTTTGACCGTCTCATCAAAGCAGATGTTCCAACTCCGCGATGCCTGCTTGAGTCCATAAATGGACTTGAGCAACTTGCACACCTTTCCGCTGCTCCCACCCTGAATGAAACCCTCTGGCTGGTCCATATAGACACACTCCTCTAAATGACCATTTAGAAAAGCTGTCTTTACGTCCATCTGCCAAATCTCATAGTCGTGGAAAGCAGCGATGGCAAGAAGGATCCGAATGGATTTCAGCATAGCTACTGGAGAAAAGGTTTCGTCATAGTCCAAACCAGGTCGCTGACGAAAACCCTTTGCTACCAGTCTAGCTTTATAGGTCTCAACCTGTCCATCTACACCAATCTTCCTTTTGAAGATCCACTTGCATCCTACGGGTTTTACCCCGTCTGGAGCAATGTCCAACGTCCATACTTTGTTGGTGTACATGGACTCCATCTCGGTCCGCATTGCATCCAGCCATTTTACCGAGTCGACGCTCTGAATGGCTTGCTGGAAGCTAGTAGGCTCATCACAATCTAGGATGCAGTCCTCTCTATCCCCGTCAATGAGAAAACCGTAGTACCTCTCGGGCGGATGAGACTGCCTACTACTCCTGCGGAGTGGCACGGGAATGTCTTGATCTTTCGAACCCTCTGGCTCTACTAAGCTTTCAGTAATAGCTTGCGGTTCTGGAACTTCTTCCAGTTCTATCGCGCTCCCACTTAATTCTTTTTCTATGAACTGATGTTCTAGAAAGTGGGCATGGCGAGAAACAAGGACT
Source organism: Agapanthus africanus (assembly GCA_030015575.1). Classification (NCBI taxonomy): domain Eukaryota; kingdom Viridiplantae; phylum Streptophyta; class Magnoliopsida; order Asparagales; family Amaryllidaceae; genus Agapanthus; species Agapanthus africanus. Next base: position 335,999,687 of record JASDDO010000004.1, on the reverse strand, counting down.
TTTTGTTTCTCTTCGCAATAGAAGTAATATCCCTTGGAGTTCTTCGGATATCCCACAAACTTGCACTGTACTGAGCGTGCCTCGAGCTTGTCCGCATGCTGCTTTTTTACAAAAGCTGGACATCCCCATGTCTTAATGTGATTAAGATGGGGTCTCTTCCCACACCACATTTCATATGGTGTAGTAGGCACAGTCTTAGTTGGAACTCGGTTCAAAAGGTATGCTGCTGATTCTAGCGCATATCCCCAGAACGATCGCGGTAACTCAGCGTTACTCATCATGGACCGTACCATATCCAATAGGGTCCGGTTCCGTCTCTCCGATACACCATTATGTTGCGGAGTGTATGGAGGAGTAAGCTGAGAGAGAATTCCATTCTCTTTTAAGTAGTTCAGGAATTCGGCACTTAAGTATTCTCCTCCTCGATCCGATCTTAGGATCTTGATACTTTTGCCGGTTTGTTTTTCTACTTCATTCTTATATTCCTGGAATTTTTCAAAAGCCTCGGATTTATGTTTCATTAAGAAAACATAACCGTACCATGAAAAATCATCCGTAAAGGTAATGAAGTAAGAAAAACCGCTTCGCGCATGTGTAGACATTGGACCGCACACGTCGCTGTGTACGAGTCCCAAGAGCTCGCTCGCTCTTCCTCCGTGTCCAGAAAACGGAGCCTTTGTCATCTTTCCTTTGAGACAGGATTGACAAGTTGCATACGATTGATATTCGAACGGATCCAAATATCCTTCAGTATGTAACTTAGTCAATCTTCTCTCATTGATGTGACCCAGTCTACAATGCCATAAGAAAGTTTTATTAATTTCTGGAGACTTTCTTTTGTGTGTATTCTGGATATTGAAAACCTGTGGTTGGTTTAAAACGTAAATACCGTTGTTTAATGTACCTGACCCAATCAAAACTTGATTAAGGTGAATGTTCACTACATTACTTACAAATGCAAATTCATAACCTTCTTTAGATAATAAAGATACAGAAATGATATTACAGGTTGCATTTGGTACATAATAACAACTACGCAAAACCAAAAAGTGTCCATCTGATAATCCCAGGTGATAGTCCCCCACGGCCTCTGCATCCATGCTAGCACCGTTCGCAACTCTGAGGGTCATGTCACCTGCCTTCAAAACTCTACGCTTTCTCAACGCCTGCAAAGAATTACAGATATGAGATCCTGATCCGGTATCCAATACCCAGGATGTAGAGTTTATTGATAGACAGTTTTCAATAACATACACACCTGAAGCTGAAGCTGCAACTCGCTTCAAATCCTGTGTTCTGGCTTTCCAAGCCTTGCAATCTTGTTTCCAGTGACCACTTTTGTGACAATAGAAGCATTCTTCCTTCCCCACCATCTTCCCCGCTACTTTTGTTGCTTTACCCTTTCCCTTCGTATCCACTTTACCGATACCGCCTCTTGGTTTGGCGGGGGCTTTCTTCTTCTTGCCCTTGGCTTTCGCCCTGGACCTAGAAGAGGAAGATCCTCCTACAAACAAAGTGGATGTCTCCCTACCCTTCTGTAGGGTGCCCTCAGCAGTCCTCAACATGTTCAGAAGTTCGGCAAGTTCAACCTCCTTTCCTTGCATGTTGAAGTTAAGAACGAACTGGGCGTAAGTGGAAGGAAGGGACTGGAGAATCAAATCGTTATAGAGTTCATTCTCCAACGTGGTCCCAAGGTCCGCGAGCTCCTCTATGTAGCCGATCATCTTAAGCACGTGGCCCGCTACCGATGATCCGACGGCCAACCTTGCCGAAAAAAGCTTCTTCGACACTTCGTATCTAGCGATACGAGACTGCTCTCCATACAGTTCTTTTGTATGGAGAAATATGGACTCTAGGTCCATATTCTCGTGCCTCCTCTGATGTTCGTTATCCATCGAGGCTAGTACGAGGCATCTGGCCCTCGCGCAATCTATCTCCCATGTCTTACGGATTTCTACATCCGCGACGCTGGAGGTGGGACCTGGGACAGGGGGAGCTTTGGTGGTAAGTATATACCCCAGCTTGTCATAAGTGATCGCCATCTTGACATTCCTGAGCCAATCTTTGTAGTTTGGCCCTGTCAATATATTTTTATCTAACAGTAACTTAAGTTCGGTCATGTTGAATGGTCGCTGCAATTAGGAGAGAGAAAAGAAACACTTTAGCATGATGCTCTTGCAAGTTTAGAGTGGTTTTTAGTTTGTCTAAACTGGATGGCTCCCACTGTTTCTCGAATCCCTTCTCAAACCATAAAGAAAAGGATTAGCCGGGATCATTCTCACCGTACAATACTTGCTTAACCGTTCAGCCAGGCCAGTGTCGGTACTTCGAGGGAGGTTTTCCAACGCTTTCGCGAAGTTCCTTAATTAAATAACCTCTTTTCCCTGTGGGCGTAGCCCCGCTAACACCTTTCTAGGCACCTACTAGGTTTATAGCATTGATCGTTAAGTGAGAGTTTTCCCGAGGAGTGGCATATACTCACAGTAGGATCGGGATCCAAATATCATCGCGTGACGAAACTGAAGGAATCCTACCAGAATCACCACACTCCAAATGGTATGCAAATCTAGCAAGTTTCAGTACTTATGAAACTCCCGATGTGGATTTTTGCCCCATGCTCTTATGACCTTGACTTTGGCCAAAATATCATAAGTCACATGTCAAGTTCTACCCGTCATTCTCCTGGTTAATTTGGACCCACCCGTACCTACCCTTGACTTTGGCCAAAATGGCAGCACGACTGTCCCAAATCAACGCATCTATCTATGCTGCACATGAATGCCCAAACGCTACCAATCACTATGCCTTGACTTTGGCCAAAATACACAGCTTGAATACTTTTGACCATTCATGTGGAATGACGGAGGGCTACGAATGGTTTTGGCGAAACCGTGAACGTAGTGAACTTGATATAATCGATGGAACGAGATAGCTTTTAAAAGGAGTGGTTCAAGCTCCGCGTTTAAAAGTTTAGTTTTGAAAAGAACCGAGTGGTTTTCAAAGTGTTCCAATCGACTTTTACTTGGTTTATTTCTTGCATTAGTTCTTTTAATGCGTCCCATCATTTAATCCTACCATTGCAGAAAACAACCAAAATATGACGTACGCTTATGCCATTCGCATTCGCCACGGGGCCCCGTCATCACCCGTTAGGTTACTTAACTAACGACAGAGCGGGGGCTGGGCTAACGCGGCTGTAAAACATAAGCAACGCCTAAATAGTTATTATATATAAATATATAGCAATGATAGACATTACAGATCACAGATGAATACATTGGATATACTAGGAATCCGCAATGCGTTCGAGCCTGCAACGCAAAGCGGATTACACGGTCGCGGTGAATAGCCAATACCCCACCCAAGACCCCTACGGGTGCGGCAAACTACCCGCCAAGCACCCGAAGCGAAGCAACCTCCCTCACCACCGTGAGTAGGCCACTCGGCACTTCGAGATACCCGGTAGTTTGTGCACCCTCCATGGGTCTATCCTAGGAGCAAAAACAGTAAAAAGAATTATACAATGACGGCTACAACCCCGACCCGGTTGTGCGGCCATACAAAGAATACTATTACATCAATTTACATGTTACAAATGAATGAAAGAAAAATAACGCTCATCTCACATCCACCCCGGCCATTCACCCGCGACAATCCAATCCATTCATATCCACAAACCAATAACAATCACAGATCATGTATAACCCCGACTAATCGTCTTATAGCGATTAGCCGACGTTCAATACATGCAAGCATTACAGATATAACCGATGTAGTTAAAGTGCAGTGAAGTTCCGAAAAAATACGGATTTATAGGCCCCCAAAAGTAAATTTTAGTTCTGGAAAATCTGGGCATATATAATATATCCTAAAAATCCCAAAATCAACACAGACAGACACTGCACGAAAAACGATGCAGAGAAGACGACAAACCGCGGCGCTTCCGCGGCACATGCCTACCTCGTGCCGCGGAAGGGCGGCGGTTTGAACGAATCACTGTACCGTTTTTCATGGGTGTTCATAAAAAACCCTGAGACGAATTTACAAGTATAAAGTTTTCCATTTTGAGCAGAAAAAATTTCAACAGAAACTAGGGTTTTTCAAAAGTTCGGTTTTTGGATTTTCGGTTTCGAAACTTCGTTACACTTCACTACCTAGCTAGTTTGAGTTTAGTTAGGCTCTGATACCACTGTAAGTCCACGTTGCCCACCCCGGTGCTTACGGGGAGGCGGAAAACATAATAAAAATTGGATTTTTAATGACTTAGGCAACATGGACCTTGCTTGTGAGGATCTTTACTAAACGAAAGCTAGCTAAAACAAACTTACAACTAGTTAAGTTGTAGAAAGGTTATACCTTGAGCTCGAACTCCTTCTCTCCTTGCTCGCCGGAATGGTAGAAAGATGTCACCTTGCTTGTCTTCTCCCGTCAAAGAACGATCCACCCGAAAGCCTCGACCTTTAGCTTCAACTCCAAGCTAGGAGTAACTAGAGTGCAAGAAATGCTAAGACTTGAACCCTAGAAGTGAGTAGAGAAGATCAAGTGAAGGTTTTTCTCAAGCTTTTTTGTTTCTCAACACATGAGAGGGAGAGAGCTTGAGGGAGAGGATGAGCAAGAGAGAGAAAGGATATGATAGAATGAAATATTAGTGAGCCATTCTCACTAATATGTGTGTGTTATTTTAATTAATTAATTAGCAAGAAAATTGTCATGGTTTAATCAAGAGGTGACCATTATCATTTCACTTATTAATGCAAATTGCAAGGATCAAAGAGCATCTTCTAAATGAAATGATCATGGTCAAACTTGTCAACATGGTCAACAAGTCAATGAAGTCAAAATGTCAACAACAACAACCATGCACAATAATTAAGCTAATTATTAATTAACAATAATACACACAAAAACAATAGGGTTAATAAAATGACAATAGTCAATAACCCTAAACAAGGTCCTCTCCCTCAATCTCAAGCAACTGTGCATACGCACCCGCATTCGTGATCCGAGGAACACGAACACAATGAGAAAAACCAATCTTAAACCATACACTAGGATCCGGCTTAAACCAAAGCCCGCTAGTATAAACTGTCCGGACAGCAAACGTGCACAAGTGCGCGGATGCGAACGAACCCTGTCGCAAAACCATGCGACCTCTACTCATTTTGCCTAAAGGCGAATAGCTCTCTGTGTGGGACTCTAAAGACTCGACACTACGCTGGCAGTGGGTTTAACCACAGACCGCAAGCGGCACTAGCTGTACGTCACGGTCCCCAGGTAGATGTCGATAAGAAGACTGACGAGGTGAACCCCATCTGCACTCCTACTGAGCCTGTATGTGACAATCTCCGTACAGTCCGGTCTGTTCGTCTGATACATCGCATGGCGGGCCTAGGGGTCGGTGAACGTCAGTCCCCTAATAGCGGTACAAGTCGTGTCGGAGTGTAGCCCAGAACACCCTGAGATAACACTGGAAACCTACCAGTATATCTCGCTTGCCCTGGCCAGGGACTACTCGTGTAATGGCTCTCCTGGACACAGCGCGATGTCAACCCCCAATACCGGGAGAGACGAATCCTGTCTAACCGTCACTGCCTCCAAGTGCTTCGGGACTGCTCCCAAAAACTACCTGTTTGCACGACTCCTCTGAGCCGTGGTAGGGTAGTAATCAAAGTGCAGTGGGAACACACTCGAGGCGAAGTGACAGTGTCAAGTCAGCGGACTAAGCTGTACTCATGTCACCTGGGAACTGATAACTGACGATAGGTATATTACCAACCAACAGTTCCCGACGAGTCCTGTCCAGTGTACTCGTAACCTAACGAGCACCCGCATACTATCCCAAGTACGACGTACTAACGGCTGTGGGACAGACCGTCTCCCACACTGGGATGAGAAGCGCATACGCTAGTCTACTCCGGAGTATCGATGCCCTGTCTCGATAGTCCAACGACCAGGGACCTGTATAAGGATGTGCTTATAGATTACCCAGCTCCCACGAGTGCGAGCGCCATCACAACGCTGGTAATCAAGCAAAGATCCTAAGGGCTCTACTAATATGTATACCTGCAATATGCTAAAAGAAACACATGCACATATTAAAGCAGAGACAAACCAAGTAGCATACTACCATTTCGAGCAAGATTGTATATACAACTGTGAATATCCCAAGCTTCCATTAAGTAATATACAAACTAGTATGATACAGTAATGGCCTCTAGGGCATATACACTAACATTTGCCAAGGACACTAGTTTCCCTGGGGTTGAAACGAATCGATGTATTCCTGCAAAGATGCTAGTTTCTCTGCGGGTCGACGCGAATCAGGATTTTCTCGTCAAGGATACTGGTTTCCCTGAGTCGAAGGATTTGGCCGAAGACACTGGTTTTTTCGGGGTTGAAACGAATCGGAGTATTCCTGTGGAGACACTAGTTTCTCTGCGGGCCGACGCGAATCAGGAGGCTCTCATCAAGGACGCTAGTTTCCCTGAGTTGAGGTATTTGCCAAGGACACTGGTTTCCCTGGGGTTGAAACGAATCGATGTATTCCTGCAAAGACGCTAGTTTCTCTGCGGGTCGACGCGAATCAGGATTTTCTCGTCAAGGACACTGGTTTCCCTGAGTCGAAGGATTTTGCCGAAGACACTGGTTTCTTCGGGGTTGAAACGAATCAGAGTATTTCTGCGGAGACACTGGTTTCTCTGCGGGCCGACACGAATCAGGAGGCTCTCATCAAGGACGCTAGTTTCCCTGAATTGTGGTATTTGCCAGGGATACTGGTTTCCCTGGGGTTGAAACGAATCGATGTATTCCTGCAAAGATGCTAGTTTCTCTGCGGGTCGACGCGAATCAGGATTTTCTCGTCAAGGACACTGGTTTTCCTGAGTCGAAGGATTTTGCCGAAGACACTGGTTTCTTCGGGGTTGAAACGAATTGGAGTATTCCTGCAAAGACGCTAGTTTCTCTGCGGGCCGACGCGAATCAGGAGGCTCTCATCAAGGATGCTAGTTTCCCTGAATTAAGGTGTTTGCCAGGGACACTGGTTTCCCTCGGGTTGAAACGAATCGATGTATTCCTGCAAAGACGCTAGTTTCTCTGTGGGTCGACACGAATCAGGATTTTCTCGTCAAGGACACTGTTTTCCCTGAGTCGAAGGTTTTTGCCGAAGACACTGGTTTCTTCGGGGTTGAAACGAATCGGAGTATTCCTGCGGAGACACTGGTTTCTCTACGGGCCGACGCGAATCAGGAGGCTCTCATCAAGGACTCTAGTTTCCCTGAATTGAGGTATTTGCCAGGGACACTGGTTTCCCTGGGGTTGAAACAAATCGATGTATTCCTGCAAAGACGCTAGTTTCTCTGTGGGTCGACGCGAATCGGGATTTTCTCGTCAAGGAAACTAGTTTCCCTGAGTCGAAGGATTTTGCCGAAGATACTGGTTTCTTCGGGGTTGAAACGAATCGGAGTATTCCTGTAAAGACGCTAGTTTCTCTGCGGGCCGACGCGAATCAGGAGGTTCTCATCAAGGACGCTAGTTTCCCTGAATTGAGGTATTTGCCAGGGACACTGGTTTCCCTGGTGTTGAAACGAATCGATGTATTCCTGCAAAGACGCTAGTTTCTCTGCGGGTTGACGCGAATCAGGATTTTCTCGTCAAGGACACTGGTTTCCCTGAGTCGAAGGATTTTTCCGAAGACACTGGTTTCTTCGGGGTTGAAACGAATCGGAGTATTCCTGCGGAGACACTGGTTTCTCTGCGGGCCGACGCGAATCAGGAAGCTCTCATCAAGGACGCTAGTTTCCCTGAATTGAGGTATTTGCCAGGGACACTGGTTTCCCTGGGGTTGAAACGAATCGATGTATTCCTGCAAAGAAGCTAGTTTCTCTGCGGGTCGACGCGAATCAGGATTTTCTCGTCAAGGACACTGGTTTCCCTGAGTCGAAGGATTTGCAGAGGACGCTGGTTTCCCTGGGGATTGAACTGATTTCTGGTGGTCTTTCAAGTTCCATATGAGTTACCGTCAAAACCGCGAAGCTAGGCATTTGATCTTCGCTTCGTTCACTGACATTGCGAATGTCGCGGTTGTCTCTAGGTTGTCGGTGAACCGTCAAGATTGGGCTTTGCTTTCTGGCGGAGCCTGTTGGGAAGGTATGGTTCCGTCTTTGTTTGTGCCCTTGGATTGTATACAAGGATCGATGTGATCTCAACTGTAGGGCAAAAGTTTCATTCATTTTTATTGTTTTATTTCCGCGATGCTCTATCATTTCAGCTTTTATATCGCGAAGGTCGCGACTGCCCAATCATTTCGGCTATTTTCGCGGTGCTTAATCATTTTGGCTGTTTATTTTATTTTTACTTGATGCTTTTTATTGCGAGTTGCCCAATCATTTCGGCTATTTTGTGTGCATACGTTTTTACTTGCTGCTTTTTATTGCAAGTTGCCCCATCATTTCGGCTATTTCGTATGCACGTGCGGCTTGCTGGCTTTTCGCCGTAAGCCTGGAATTAGACACCGGTTTCTGCATCAGCACCGCTACAACTGGGATATTTCCAGGAGCGAATCATCATTTGTCTCTGTTGATGTCGAACAAAGGTGGCTTAGCGAACAGGGATAAGGCCCTGTCGGCTAAGGCTTTTGACTTCATGAGCCGTAAGGGTCTCACAAAGGTATTTCTCCCTACAAGTCATGAGGATCTTGTAGGTTCATTTTCTCCCAAGGAATCGTAAGGATTCCTAAGTGTATGTTCCTCTGTAAGTCGTAAGGATCCTACAAGAGGGTTTTCTCCTTGTAACTCAAGAGGACTTACAAGGGTTGTTCACCATGCGAACATATCCCCAGTCACGGATGGGACTTGGTTAGGGAAATGTTTATTCGCTCCCGTGGATTGTATACAAGGGTCAGAATTGAACTACTTGTAGGGAAATATCGAAGGTTGTGGAGGTTGCTTAAGCACAGGTTTAGGTCTCTGTAACTTAAGACTTTCAAATCTTATGAGCCGTGAGGGTCCCATAAGAGAGTTCTCCTTACGAGTCGTGAGGATCTCGCAAGTGTATTTTCTCCTTAGGAACCGTGGGGATCCCTAAGTGTGTTGCTCCCTTGTGAGTCGTAAGGATCTCACGCCGGTGGTTTCTCCTTACAAGGTCGAGAGGACCCTGTAAGTGTCTTTTAATGAGGTTGCGCCCTTTCGGGTTTTCACAAACACTCGCCGGTAGTCCTGTTGTTTTTACTCACGGGGCCCTTTCGGGTTTTCATCCGTGCCTTTTTTTTATTCTTTTTATTCTTCTTTTTTTTATTCTTTTTATTCTTCTTTTTTTTAACGAGGTTGCGCCCTTTCGGGTTTTCACAAGACTCGCCGGTAGCCCTGCTGTTTTTACTCACGGAGCCCTTTCGGGTTTTCATCCGTACCCATTTTGCTTATGGACATACCGTTTATTATATTTATATATATATTTTTTTTTTATTCATCTTGTCGGCCTAAGGATGCCGCGGTAGTAGTTTAAGGACGTTTCGGTCCGCCATTATTTTAAGGACGTTTCGGTCCGCCATTAGTTTAAGGACGTTTCGGTCCGCCCAGGAGAAGGCTGGCTACTGCTTATAAAGTTTGAGCGTAGGAAGATAGCGAGCGGACTTAGTCGTCGTCATCTATCATTGACCTAGGCGGTAACTCTCTAAGCGTAGTATTTCTTTAGGAAGCGACCATTTATTGGCCTGAAAGGCCTTTCACCGTGCATATCCATGAGTAGATAGGCTCCACCCTGGTAGACCTTGTCTATGATGTACGGGCCTTCATAGTTTGGCTCGAATTTTCCCCGCTTAGCGCGACTGGGGATCATAGGCCTTTTGACCACTAGCACGAGTTCGCCTTGGCGGAATGTCCTCGGCCGGGTCAATCTTTTATATGAGCGCGTCATCTTTGCTTTGTAAGCCTCCAGATTTTGTTGCGCTATAAGCCGGGTTTCATCAAGGGCATCAAGCTCCTCAAGCCGAAGGTGAGAATTTTCTTCGTCCGTCGGGTCGTAGTGGACTGCCACTCGTAAATAGGGTAACTCTATCTCGAAGGGGAGTACTGCTTCTGTACCGAATACCAACGCGTACGGCGTTGTGTTCGTGGCCGTCTTGAACGTAGTTCGATACGCCCAGAGAGATTCTTGCAGTCTCTCGTGCCAGTCCTTCTTATTTCGGGACATCGTCTTCTTTATGATCTTCGTCAAGGTCTTGTTGAAAGCCTCAGCCAGACCGTTAGCTCGCGGATTATAAACTGAGGAATACCTCCAATCTATATTATGTTGTTGCGCGAAACGACTGATCTTGTGGCTTCTGTAAGCTGGCCCGTTATCGAAGATGATCCGTCGCGGAGTTCCAAACCGATAAATGACATGCGTTTTGAAGAAATGGAGGATATTCTCCGTTTTCACTTCCCTCAACGGTACCGCTTCTGCCCATTTAGAGAAGTAATCAGTCGTCGGCAGGATGAAGCGATGTCCTCTGGACGATGCTGGTTCGATGGGGCCGACTATGTCAGTTCCCCACATTTCGAATGGCCAGCTAGCCACCGTCGGATGGAGTGGATTTGGATGCTGATGGATAAAGTCCCCATGGATTTGGCACGAGTGGCATTGCTTCGCATATTCGAGGCAGTCCTGAATCATCGTGGGCCAGTAGTAACCCATCCGTTTAATCTTCAACTTCATCTTTGGGCCTGCTTGGTGAGAACCGCAGAGTCCGTCGTGAACTTCCTGAACGACTCTTTTTGCCTCTTCAGGTCCCAGACATCTCAACCATAGAGAATCAAACGACCTCTTGTACAGAGTATCATTGACGAAGGCGAAAGATAGAGCTCGTTTCATAAGCTGATGTCTTGAGGACGCATCTTCGGGCGTTCGACGGTATTTGAAGTAGTCTATAAAGACTTCTCTCCAATCCTCAGCCTGTTCCCCGTCTTTTATTTGCAGGGTCGTCTGCTCAGCCGCTCCCTTTTCTTCGGATGATTCCAGAGATATTTCTGCTGGGGCAAGCACCCGACGGCTTTGTACCATGATTCTGACGTCATCGAGGTTCTCGTCAGCCAGTTCTTTAGCGAGCTTGGCCAACGCGTCCGCTTTGCTGTTTTCCGCGCGCGGTATGTTTTCCAAAGTGTAGGAAAGGATTTGGGTTAACAGTTGTTGCACCTTTTCGCCGTACTTCACCAGCTCTGGTTTGCACGTTTGGTAATCGCTGTTTACTTGACTAACGACCAGCTGGGAGTCTTCGTATATGAGGAGGTTTTCAATTCCCATGTCAATGGCGATATCGAGGCCTGCTATTAAAGCTTCGTATTTGGCTTCATTGTTTGTCCTCGGCTCTGTTAAGGAGAAAGCAAAGCGCATTATCCCCCCTTGTGGAGTTATGAAGATGAGACCTACCCCCGACTTGATTATAGGTGTGTTTTGTTTGCGCTTCTTCATGGAAGATGCTCCATCGAAATAAAGCTCCCATCGGGTATCACCACCGTCGATCGCGTCAAACGCATGTTCATCTGGCTGATCGCAATTCAGAGGAGAATCGGCAGGTATCGGATGTTCAGCGAGGAAGTCGGCAATGGCCTGGCCTTTCACTGCCTTGAGAGGTTGATACGTTATCGAGAACGCCATCTAGAGCAGGGCCCATTTAGCAAGTCACCCCGTCAATATGGCCTTCGACATCAAATATTTAAGGGGGTCCACTTTCGATATGAGACGGACTTCATGCGCCAACGCATAGTGCCTGAGCTTCGTTATCGCAAAGATCAACGCCAGGCAGTGTTTTTCAATGGGGGAATAGTTACTTTCTGCCCCCAGTAGAACTCGACTCAAATAGTAGAGTGCTCTTTCTTTCCCTTGATCATTCTCTTGCGCCTATAATGCGCCTAAGAAACCTTCGAGGGCGATTGTATAAAGAATGAGGGGCTTTCCCTTGACCGGAGCAGCCAACACTGGCGGATTCTGGAGGTATTGCTTGATCTCGTCTAGCGCGCTTTGGCATTTTTGGTCCCAGACGAACGGGGTTCCCTTCTTCATCAGGTGGCTGTAAGGACGACACTTGCCTGAAAGGTTGGCTATAAATCGCCGTATATACGCGAGCTTCCCTTGGAGAGACCGCAGCTGTTTGAGAGTCCTTGGTGGAGGCATTTCCATGATCGCCTTGATCTTTGATGGATCTATTTCGATACCTCGGTGTCGGACGATGAATCCTAGGAATTTACCTGAGGAAACTCCGAATGCGCACTTGAGAGGGTTCATCTTCAAGTTGTATTGTCGAAGGCGTTGAAATACGGTCTTCAGATGTTCTAAATGCTCCTCGTATGATTTGCTTTTAACCACGAGATCGTCTATATAATATTCAACGATTTCATGTATGAGGTCATCGAAGATCTTCGTGGCCCTCTGATAGGTAGCACCGGCGTTCTTTAGACCGAAAGGCATCACCTTGTAGCAGAATATACCCAAAGGGGTCCTGAAGGCGGTGTGCTTCTGGTCTTTGGGATGCATCTTTATCTGATTATACCCTGATGAGCCGTCCATGAAGGAGAAAACCTCGTGAGTGGACGTATTTTCTATCATCAGTTCGGTGACTGGCACTGGAAAATCGTCCTTCGGGCAAGCTTTATTGAGATCCCGGAAGTCCACGCATATGCGCACCGTCCCATTTTTCTTCATCACCGGGACGATGTTGGCGATCCACTCGGGATACTGAACCTCATGGATGAAGCCAGAGTCGATCAGCTTCTTGACCTCAGCATTGATACTCATCTCAAGCTCGAGCCGCATTCTTCTTGGCGCCTGTTTAACCGGCTTGACGTCCGGAGATATTGCCAATTTGTGCACAACAATTTCTGGATCTAGTCCCGGCATTTCGGAATAGTTCCATGCGAAGCAATCTGTATGTTGCATAAGCAGGTCTTTTAATGAAGCCACCCTCTCTTCAGACAACAGTTCACTAATGAACGTCGGTCGCGGGTCATTCGCTGTCCCCAACTCAATTTTCTTGAGGTTATCTGCAGTGGTATGTATTCCATCCTCCAGCTCTTTCGGTGCTGGTGGAAATTCTGAGATCACCTCATCGTCGCTGTTTTCGAAGCACCAGGGAAGGTCATCCATATTCTCGGACTCTTCTTTTGATATTGTTATTATATGACAAGTACAAATTCGTTTCCAAGCCCAATGTGGAGCTGGTTCTGCTCTCGTGGCTTTGAGTTCGTGCTTCTGTGGCGGCGTTACCCTCCAGTTGTCAGACAGAGCGAACTTGCCAAGCTGATACTGATCTTCGACCCAATTCTTGAAGGTGAAGCAGTCTTTGAGAGGATGCCCTATCACTCGGTGATAAGAGCAATAGTTTGGGTGTGAGACTTTGCCTGCTTGTTCGGGGTGTTTAGACTCCGGCAACGTAAGCATCTGGTATTTTATAGCTCGGTCAAGTATCTTCTTCGTCTTGTCCCGAGGGAAAGAGTACGCTCGACCCATTTTCCTCATGAGGGATAGATCGGAACCGCTCGATTCCCGCTTGCGTGGCTTCTTAGTCCCGCTTTGTTGCTGTTGAGCGCCTTTTTCTCCTCTCGACTTATTTCTGCCTCTGCGTCGAGCCTTTTTTATAACAGGTTGACAGGGAGCGGCATTTTCATCTTTCACAGCCTGCTGGAGGAGGCGTTGCGTTTTGGCTTTCTCATAGATGGTCATTTCACGGTTATGGTCGTCTTGGACTTTTTGACCAGCTTCCCTTATAAGCTTGTCCATTTGTTCTTCGAACGACGGACTGGGCACTTTTGCATTAGGAACTTTTACTGGTTCAGGATTAGCGTCCTCCCATTGAGCATCCGCTTCTTCATCTAAGTCATGCACGATGTAGCAACCGTGGAGTAGCTCTTGTTTCTTGGACCGAATGTATCCAAGCCCAATTGTTTCCATTCTCCCATTAGGCAACTTGTGCTGAGTCCCGAGAACGTTTCAGACCCTGTCATAGAATTTGGCTTTTCGAGCGGTCTGTTTAAAGGATATCCTTTGGCGCTTTAGCAGCCTCTTCAAGCCTTCTGTATAATATCTGGGGAGACGGATGGGCCGAATCCTGTCAAGCGTAGGATCCGCGCTGTGCCAGATTTCTTTCTCCACTTTGGTTTCTTCAGAGCGGTAGAATAGAATTGCCTTTTCACCTTCTCGCCTGGGAGGGACATAGAACGTCCGCAGCTCCTCTACACTATAGATATCAGGTGCATCCAGTTCTTTATGGTGTTTAGGTGGAACCATGGCGACTTGTAGACTTTGCTCTTCGTCAGCGGATGTTTGTATTGAAGGTTGAGCGGAAAATATAGCGTGGACTTCATCTTCCGAATCGTTGCCAAAGATCAACATAGGAGGGGATGGTCCCGGCTTATTGTATTGGGGTGGACCCAAATAAACTATCTCCTCCTCCTCCTCGGTATCACTCCCGAAGACAGGGATGGTGGCGTTAGCCTTGTTCTCCGGCTTGTGACACCTCTCCGTGTCTTCGAAATCCGGTAAGAAGTATTTGGCATCTTCATATTTGCGGACTTTGTTCACAAAGAACGGGTTCAGTTCTCCCGTCACGGTATACTCGAGACCATCCTTCAAATATTTCATACACTGATGCTGTGTAGAAGGGATGATATTATACTCGTGTAACCATGGTCGGCCGAGCAGAGCATTGTAGCATGTCTTGACATCTATGACGTGAAACTTAATGTCCGTGACGAGTAGCCCAAAGCGTAGCGTCAGTATCACAGACCCAAGAGTTCTTGATGATTGGGAGTCGAACCCGGAAATGGTGATCTTGTCCCGAGCAAGGTGCTGGACGCTCATGCAGATTTCTTTTAACACCCGCACATTGAGGAGATTAACGGAGGATCCATTGTCGACCAGGATTTTGCCTATCTTTATATCATGGCATTATCCTGAGACATAGAGGGGGCGATTGTGTTCGCACGTCCCAAGGAGAAGGTCTTCATCACCAAAAGTGACATCGGCCGTGTGCACTTCCTCCAATTCATCCTTCATCTTTTCTTCGGCCAGGAAAACTTGGAATTGCTCCGGCTCCTGTAGTGCCTTGATTAACAAATCCATCGCCTCTTTTGATAGTAAAAGGGCGTCAAGAATGCTGAGCTGCAAGGGTAGCTTCCTCAGATGCGCTAAAACGTTATAATCCACCTTATTTTTCTTCGGCGGGTCCTTGGCGGCTAGCTCTTCCATGACTTGGTCATCTAGGGCGATATCCTCAGAGACCTTTTCTTTCCCTTTATCTTTCTTGTTTGAGGGTCCGAAATTCTTTTCAGGTAGCGTACGATTACGCAGCCGGATATTTTCGCAGACCTTCGGCTATTCTTCTTTTCCCGAGGTGGACTCTTTAAAGAGGGGGATAAGAGCCATTTCCTCGTCAGAATCTCTCCCGAATGTGAGCACTTGCGATCCCCCGGCGTTAACCATGCGACAATCGCCGGTAGTTCTGTTAAGCCCATCGGTCGTATTTTTCCGCTTTCGATGAGTTTTGCGCTTTTCCCGCTTAAAATGTTGTCGGTGAGCAACATATCCTTGCCACCATCTATTGAAAGCTTTGCACTCTTCAGTGGGGTGCGAAATCTTCCGATGATACAAGCAGTAGGAGGGGTGCATTTCCACTTCACCAGTAATGCTTCCTTCAGAGGATGGTAACTTCATGCCCATTGATATGGCCTTAGCAAACCTTTTCCTCGTCTTGAATTTTCTTTTATCCACAGTGGATGTATTTTGCTCCAGCGGGAGTGTCTCAGCTCTTTCATCAAGTCGCTGGCGCTTGGCCCTTTCAAATATAGCCATCTCGCGTTCCCGATCAGCTTTACTTTTCAACAGAGCTTCGTTGAGGAATGCGTCAATTGTTTCATCCGATGGCCCCAGAACTTCCGGTTCAGGATCTGCCCCCAGCTTTTCAGTGCAAGGAGTTTTTTAATCGTCTGTAAACGAATGAGAGATTATATGGCAGCTCGCCACGTATTCCTCGGATTCATCCGACGAGCTCTCCCCCTCATCTTCTTCTTGAAAGACGTAGTTGAGGGATTCTTGGAGTGTGATGGGAGTTCGTGCTTTCTGGTTGTATTCCTCCAGCGCGTCAATTTATTTTTGTAAGTCTGTGCGCTTGTCGCCAGGCTTCACAGGCTTCTTGGATTTCTTTTTCTTCTTCTTTGAAGATTTTGACGGCTGGTTGTGAGTGCTTAGGCCACCACCATCGGTCTTTGAAGTTGGACGCGGCTTCAACATCCCTTCAATGATCTGAGGTTCCAACGGGTTCTTCCACCTGATCGCTGGGCATGTTTGAAGATCGTTCAGCATCCTTTTTGTTTTGGCTGATAGCACGACCTCCCATGGAGCTTCTTCAACGAGAGAGCACGTTGCCCCCGGCGTATTCATCCTTTTAGAGGTGTGAGGTTGCGGCGGATTCACCTTCCATCTGTCGGACAACGCAAACTTGCCCTGTTGGTACTGGTCTTCAATCCAATTTTTGAAGACATAGCAATCTTCGATCGGATGACCCAGTACTCGGTGATAGGGACAGTAATTGGGATCATGGACGTCGTTCGGCTGCGACGGACGTCTTGGATCCGGCAGGTTTATGAGTCGGTTGCGCAACGACAGCTCGAATAATCTTCTCGTTTTATCTTGGGGAAATGAGTAAGGACTTCCTAGCCTCTCCTCAAGGGGTACGTGCAGACGCATATTATTTTGACGGACAGCCAGTTTCAAGTTGCTCGGCAGTTGTTGAGCATTAGCGACAACAATTGCTTTTCCCTTCCCTTTCTCATTTCGAGAGTCCGGCTTTGGAGGGGGAGGTCTATGGCCCATCTGGTCCATTTGCGCTAGCTTGTCAATCAGGGCCTGGAAGGTAGTCGGCTTGAAGAACATCATAAATTGTGAGATGGTCGCTTGCGGATCAAGGGTTCCCACAAACATACTCACTGCTGGAGCCTCTTCTATGCGTTGCTCGCATTTTGACCATAAGTTCCTCCACCGTATTGCGTACTGCACCCACGTTTCACCTGGCTTCACCCTGGCATTAATCAATGCCGTTATCGAGGTGCATTCGCTGGCGCTTGCGAAACGCTGGGTAAACAGCAGCTCCATCTCCGCGAAGGTCTTGATAGAGTCGTTTGGGAGCTCGGAGTACCACTCGAATGCTGTATCCGATAAGCTACCAACGAACTAGCGAAGTAACAATTTATCATCACCGCCAGTGTTGCCGCAAAGCGCCCTGAACTGGGTAACATGCTGGTGGGGATTGCCCGTCCCCTTGTAGACATGAAATTTCGGTATTGTATAGCCCGGCGGGTATTTGATTTGATCATACCAGCTCGGATATGGTCGCCCCGTTTTTACGATCTGGCCGGTTGCCTCAGTCGCCTGATGAACCCGGATCTACTGAGCTATATATTCGTCCAAGTCAGCTTTGGAGATTGTCTCCTCCTTGGCTGTTGACAGAGCCGGTAGAGGATTTGACGTTTCTCCCCTGTCGTCTTCAAGGACGATCGGAGGATCTTCTTCAGAAGGAGGATCTTTTTGAATCATCATACCCACCATGTCCTAGAACAGGAGGGCCATTCGCTTTATGTTGGCCGCTTGTTCAGCAGCCTCTTTATCCTTCTTTTCCAGTATCCGACGAAGGAACTCAGCGTCAGTTTCTTGTTCCTGGCGTTGATCTGAGGACGCTTCAGGGATTTCTTTTGGCCCAGTGAGTGCGGCCATCACGTTCATCATCTCCTGGAGCTTTTGCTGTTGCTCCTGAGCTTTGGTCACTGACCGTGTAAGCGGTCTATGACCTGTAGATGCACGGCTGTCCTCCTTCCCTGACGCCATGTAGACGGTATGGACTACAATGCCCCCGGACTTAGGGCGTTTGGGCTCGCCGCCTTTGACATTTTCCGCGAGCGTGGGAATTTTCTCCGGCCTCCTTCTCTTATGGGCCGTTGAAGTTGAGGGAGTCGTTGCAGCAGGCACCCTGGTGGTGGTCGTCCTTTGCTGTTTGTCTGGACGGTTCTTTCCTTCTTGCACTTTCGCCCTTTTCTGCCGGCGAGAGTGATCTTGGTCGATTACCGAGTCTTGAACTCTCCGCCGGACCTTATAAATTTTGGAGGATAGCCGCTGAGGGGGCTGCTCCAGCTTCGTTTCTGGGACCCTCTCCGCAGGTGGAGGAGATCTTTTTAGCATAACAGTTGGAGAGTTCTTACGTACCCTCATAAGTGGTTCAAAGCTGTTCCCAGTTGGAACAGCAGCATTAAGTTCCACCACTGGAGCCGGTGGAGTTAGCCCTAAGGGGGAGTTGCCCCCAGCCTTCCTTATTCGGCGCCAGTGGCGACGTCGAGCGTGACGAGCCGTTGGGACTGGCTCGGCGATCGAGACAGCTTCTTCTTGTCCCCTATCCGAATGATGTGCTGCTGGTGTCAGCCTCTTAAAGACTGATGTTGTCCTTTGAGGGGCGATGTTCAATCTGTCAAAGACAGATCCTCGGGCAGGAGCAGGAGTCGGAATAGTCAGCCTTGAAAAGACTGACTCTTTAACAGGAGAAGCCGTCTTGATGACTTCAGGAACAGAGGTGGCTATCTTCCTCGGGACAGCCACTTTAGGGTTCATAGGCTTCTTGGCGGGCCCATCAGAGCTCTGATCCAGCCTGGCAAAGACAGAGGCTGCTGGTTTGATATTGGACGACCCGTTGAAAGGGGACGTTGTAGCAGTGAGCCGATCGAAGACTGACTTCTTGTGCGCTTCTGGTGCAGGCACTGGAATAGTGAAGCTTGCAGGCGGTACCATGGTCCCGAAAAATAGACCGGTGGTGGCCTGGGTCACTTGTTCCACCGGCATGGCAAGGATGGAGGCCGCTTGAGGCCCATAAGCTACACCTCCAGGTGAGGTGGAGCGTCGGTTGCATTGGCACTTTGAACAGCTTGAGCAGTTGGAGGCCATTGATGCTTGTTTTTTGCGCCAGGCAAAAGACCAAATCTTTGTAACTTGCAACCCAAAGGCAACCATTAACAAACCGCGATTCGTTCACGAAGACGACATACGAAGTGTGGAGTGGAAAGAGGAAAAGGTCCCACCGGGCGTGCCAGAATCTGTTCCCCTCCGAATGGCGGCGCGGACGACGTGAAGACGTCTTGCCTGAGATTCGGGGCAGATGCTATTTGGTTTTATCCGTCTACCTCTCCGAAAATGCCAAGTTGATTTATGGCACCGTGTATCGGAGGTTTAGACGGATGCGGCCGATGTAGCAGACTTCGTCAGATTCCCCCTCGCTTGAGGGGTTTTTGATTGTGGGGACGCTCTTCCCTGCAGGCGCAAGCCCCTGCAGTTAATTACGCTACCGCATCGCGGTAGCCACTTTCTCCTTCTCCAGATGTTCACTTCGTGTCGTGTGTGTTTGTTTTGTTTGTGGTTGCCCGTGGATTGTATACGGAGACTAAGTGATGTCGTCGCCCGTAGGACGTGGATTAGTCCAAATCCGTGTTTACTTAGATTTGGGTTTGGTGTTTTTTTTTTAGTTTAAGGATACGTTAGCCATATTGAGGCTAAGATCAACTTAAACTTTTGTTAAGGATACGTTAGCCTAATCTCCAGACTAAGATCAACTTAACGGGATCGTTTGGATCCGACAAGAGAGCAATTGGCTCTATTGTTTAGTTTAATGACATTGCGGTCGAGTTCTAGTTTAGGGACATGGTGGTCCAATATTCCCATTTGGGGACGAGCATTAGTTTAAGGACATTTCGGTCCAACATTCCCATTTGGGGACGAGCATTAGTTTAAGAACGTTTCGGTCCAACATTCCCATCTAGGGATGAATATTAGTTTAAGGACATTTCGGTCCACGAGTTTAGAGACCCCGCAGTCCGTATCGATGTATGGTTGTCAGGACCCGTCACCTCTCTGACGTCGTTGAAGGATTACAACGATAAGTGTCAGAGGAGTTCGGAGATGTACCCTTGAACCGGATGTAAATTGATTTAGGAGAGCAGTCTTGCTCAGTCAATTTAATTTGAAGACTTACGGCCATGATTGGGCTAAGTCCAGTCGAGAATATTCAACGTTTTTAGCCTATTAGGCCTGTGCTAGGGCTTTGCCCCTGTTTAATAATGCACTGCATTTTATTTTGGCCTGCTAGGCCTTTCTGATTTGGGCTCTGTCCCTTTATAAATGATGCAGAGCATCTGTTTGGGCCCTGCCCTCCGAATGGCAGCACGGACCTGAGATTCGGGGCAGATGCTATTTGGTTTTATCCGTCTACCTCTCCGAAGATGCCAAGTTGATTTATGGCACCGTGTATCGGAGGTTTAGACGGATGCGGCCGATGTAGCAGACTTCGTCAGATTCCCCCTCGCTTGAGGGGTTTTTGATTGTGGGGTCGCTCTTCTCTGCAGGCGCAAGCCCCTGAAGTTAATTACGCTACCGCATCGCGGCAGCCACTTTCTCCTTCTCCAGATGTTCACTTTGTGTCGTGTGTTTTTGTTTTGTTTGTGGTTGCCCGTGGATTGTATACGGAGACTAAGTGATGTCGTCGCCCGTAGGACGTGGATTAGTCCAAATCCGTGTTTACTTAGATTTGGGTTTCGTGTTTTTTTTAGTTTAAGGATACGTTAGCCATATTGAGGCTAAGATCAACTTAAACTTTTGTTATGGATACGTTAGCCTAATCTCCAGACTAAGATCAACTTAACGGGATCGTTTGGATCCGACAAGAGAGCAATTGGCTCTATTGTTTAGTTTAATGACATTGCGGTCGAGTTCTAGTTTAGGGACATGGTGGTCCAATATTCCTATTTGGGGACGAGCATTAGTTTAAGGACATTTCGATCCAACATTCCCATTTGGGGACGAGCATTAGTGTAAGGACGTTTCGGTCCAACATTCCCATCTAGGGACGAATATTAGTTTAAGGACGTTTCGGTCCACGAGTTTAGGGACCCCGCAGTCCGTATCGAAGTGTGGTTGTCAGGACCCGTCACCTCTCTGACGTCGTTGAAGGATTACAACGATAACTGTCAGAGGAGTTCGGAGATGTACCCTTGAACCGGATGTAAATTGATTTAGGAGAGCAGTCTTGCTCAGTCAATTTAATTTGAGGACTTACGGCCATGATTGGGCTAAGTCCAGTCGAGAATATTCAACGTTTTTATCTTTGGCCTATTAGGCCAGTGCTAGGGCTTTGCCCCTGTTTAATAATGCACTGCATTTTATTTTGGCCTGCTAGGCCTTTCTGATTTGGGCTCTGTCCCTTTATAAATGATGCAGAGCATTTGTTTGGGCCATGCCCTCCTTTAAAATAATGCATTGCATTTAATTTGACCTGTTAGGCCTTTTTAATTGGGCTCGGCCCTTCTTTTCAATAATGCAGTGCATTAATTGTCTGACAGTGGTCA
The DNA here is from genome assembly GCA_030015575.1 of Agapanthus africanus. Lineage (NCBI taxonomy): Eukaryota > Viridiplantae > Streptophyta > Magnoliopsida > Asparagales > Amaryllidaceae > Agapanthus > Agapanthus africanus. The sequence goes on along the minus strand of JASDDO010000004.1, from coordinate 335,978,289 downwards.
TGTGGCCTGTCAGGCGCTTTGCGCTAATTAATGAGCGCAAGCGCTTGTGGTGGTGACACGTGTCACGCAAGCGCAGTGCGCTGCGCTGTTGCGCTGCTGGCACGTGGCGCGCTCTGGTAAGTTGCGCCAACTTTAAAGAGCAGTGCTCTATTTTAAAAGCGCACAGCGCAAGTGGTCTTGGAGCTGACACGTGGCGCTCTCTGGTGGCTTGCGCCAACCTAAGAGCGCAACAGTGCAGATTTGCAAGTGCAAGGCACTGTTTTAATGACTTAATCCAATTTTGGATTTAAGAGAGGAATCTTTAAGATTCCAGAACCAATGGTTCATAAAAAAGTGCAAGATCACTGTTATTATTTATTTATTATTTATTTATATTCAGAAGAAGTTCTTCTTGAATAAAGGTTTTTTACCTTTTTTGTTCTGGAGTTCTTCTCACAATCCTTCAAAGTTCTCTCCGTTTTGCTTTTGAAGTTCTTGATGTTCTCAATCTTCATCCCCTTTGAATTGGGGTCTAGGGGTCTTTATATAGTGCCCATAAATTTGTTAAGTTTGTTAAAGAGATCATTCTCTGAGTGATTTGGGGAATTTTCCCCACCGTTGGATATTTGATCCAAGGGCTTCTGTTTTACAGAAGACAATCTTCTTGTTTTAACAAGAACAGAAGGATCTTACTAGAATTTTAATTTTGTTTGGCGCAAACGCCCCAGCGCTTGACACGTGTCACGTAGCGCAGAGTGCAGCGCAACTGCTCTGCCACGTGTCGCACAGCGCAGCGCAACTGCGTTTGCGCAACTGCGCTGACACGTGTCGCGCAGCGCAGCTCTTGCGCAACTGATGCGTTGCTTCCTTTAATTTTTGTTTTAAATAGAGCCTTGCTCTGATTGGGTGCGCTGCCTCGGGCGCTGCGCTCTCTGCGCTGGCGTGCATGATTTTGACACGTGGCGTCCTGCGCACAGCGCAGAACATCTGAAGCGTTGCTTCATTTATTAAAGTTTAAATTTTCAAAGTAGAGCTTTGCTCTGATTGGGGGGAATCGGAAGCGTTGCTTCATCTCCCGCCTTGGAATTTGAACAAAGCTTTGCTCTGATTGGGGTAAACAGAAATATCTAAATAAATATTAGGGTTTTTGATTTCCCTTAATTTAGAATTTAATTCTATTAGTTCAGAAGGTTTAGATGCCTATCACGTGTGAGCACGTGACCCCACTGTTTAAGCTTTTAGCCAGAATTTAATTCTGTTGTTTTTAAAGCACTCAGGAATTATCACGTGTCAGCACGTGACCCTTGGTCACGTGTGAGCACGTGATGCCCCATTGGGGTTTTTCTTTGTTATTTTATTATACTTTTAATTCTTTTTAGTGGGTTTAAAAGGCACATCACGCGTTGGCACGTGACCCCATTGATTGATTATTTGATTAGAATTTAATTCTACTAATTAAGAGCTTAGGAACCCATCACGTGTTGGCACGTGACCCCCTGATTAAGCATTTGACCAGAATTTAATTCTGTTGTTTTTAAAGAACTCAGGAATTATCACGTGTCAGCACGTGACCCTTGGTCACGTGTTGGCACGTGATGCCCCATTGGGGTTTTTCCTTTTTATTTTATTATACCTTTAATTCTTTTCAGTGGGTTTAAAGGCCCATCACGTGTTGGCACGTGACCCCACTGATTAATTATTTCCAATTATTTATTTTATTCAGTGCCTACAGGCTTTGCCTGTAAATGGTCACGTGTCTGCATGTGATGCCCGGTCACGTGTGAGCACGTGATGCCTCATAACTTTTGATCCCGGATGAATTATGAGGCCCATAATATATCAAATCGAAGGATTTTTCGAGACACATTCGACAGAATTTAGCTGTTTCTCATTCGGGAGTTTGTCAAAATGCAGCCCGGAAAATACTGGTTCGCATTTTTTTTAACGTATCGCTGCCATTTGATACCTTGGACTCTTTTGCGCAGAAATTTTTGGCGGAAACAAAGATCAAATGATGATGACGAGATAGCCGAGTCAGAAGAAGCTCCTCAAGAGCTCGAACATGGCGGACAAGCAACCTTTGACGAGCTAAGCGAGATTGACTTAGGAACGTCCGATAATTCAAGGCCGACCTACATCAGCTCACTCTTGTCAGAGGAAATGAAAGAGCAGATAATTGTCGTGCTGCATGAGTTCGTCGACTGCTTCGCGTGGACATACAAAGAAATGTCTGGCCTTTCCCCTGAAGTGGCCGTGCATAAGCTGGCTATATCTCCTGATGCTAAGCCAGTTAAACAAGCTCCTCGAAGAATGAGAAGGTAATTGGAAGAAAAGGTCATCGAGGAAACCAAGAAACTCATCGATGCCGGCTTCTTCAGGGAGGAGAAATATAAGGACTGGATCGCATGCATAGTCCCAGTGAAGAAGAAAAATGGGCAGATCCGAGTTTGTGTCGATTTCAGGGACCTCAAGAAGGCATGTCCTAAAGACGACTTTCCATTACCGGTCATGGAAATGATGGTCGATGACACCTCAAATTACGAGCTGTTTACCTTTATGGATGGCTTGTCTGGATATAATCAGATCAAGATGTCGCCTGAGGATGAGAAACACACAGCATTTCGAACCCCGATCGGAATATACTGCTACAAAGTGATGCCGTTCGGACTGAAGAACGCAGGTGCTACATATCAAAGGGCAATGACCAATATTTTTGATGATCTAATCCATAAAGTCGTCGAATGCTATGTTGATGACTTGGTCGTCAAGATTAAAGCCAAGGCCGATCACATCCAAGATCTTAGGACCGTTCTCACTAGACTGAGGGAGTACGATCTGAAAATGAATCCTCTGAAGTGCGCTTTTGGCGTGTCATCGGGACTTTATAGTCCGACATCGGGGGATCGAAGTTGATCCATCCAAGATAAAGGCCATCATGGAGATGCCCATTCCGAAGAATCTGACGCAGCTAAGATCTTTTCAAGGCAAGCTTGCTTATATACGGAGGTTTATCTCAAATTTATCAGGGAGATGTAGGCCCTTCTCAAAGCTCATGAAGAAAGGAGCTCCTTTTATCTGGGATGCCGAATGTCAAGCAGCGTTCGAAAGCATCAAACAGTACTTGTTGCACCCTCCAGTGCCGACCGCTCCCATTCTAAATAAACCGCTGATTCTCTACACTGCCGCGCTAGATGAGTCACTCGGTGCGCTCCTTGCCCAGAACAACGAGGAGGAAAATGAGAATGCCCTCTACTACCTCAGTCGAACTTTAGTCGGGGCGGAACACAACTATTCCCCGATCGAAAAGCAATGCTTGGCTCTGATGTTTCCTGTAAAGAAGCTGAGACACTACCTGCTCGCTCATCGGGTTATGCTGATCTCTAGGGTCGACCCGCTCAAACACTTAATAACCAAAGCAAGCCTAGCCGGTAGAATGTCAAGATGGGTTGTCATACTACTTGAGTTTGACATAGTTTATACTCCTCAGAAAGCAATGAAAGGGCAAGCTCTTGCAGACTTCCTTGCCGCTCATCCTATACCAGAAGGGTCGCCGCTAAATTGTGAGTTACCCGACGAACAAGTGCTGCACCTCGAGGAAGATGAGCCATGTTGGGAGCTCTACTTCGATGGAGCCTCATCAATAAGGACCTCCAGTAAATCAAGCGTCCCGGAGATAAAAGCAGGGATAGGATTGGTGTTCATCACACCGTCAATGGGAACCCTACGGCGTTCTTTCGCTCTCACCGAGCCTCGAACAAACGATGAAGCTGAGTATGAAGCCATGATAGCTGGTCTGGAGCTCGCCATAGAAATGGAAATCCTTCGGTTACGGGTTTACAGTGACTCCCAGCTTGTCGTCAACCAAGTAAGCAGCGACTATAAGATATACAAACCCGAGTTAGCTCGGTACAGAAGCCGAGTAGTGGGACTCATGAAACGGTTCACTCACATTGAACTAATGAGAGTCCCTAGAGCGTTGAATGGAAAGGCTGACGTACTTACTCGCTTAGCCAAGGAACTGGCTGATCCTGACATAGACGAAATTCTGATCACAGTCAGGAGCCAGCAAATTCTACCCCCAGTCTCTCTACAAGAAGAGGAAAGCGCGGAACAGAAGAGCAGTCCCGCCGAAGAAGCTTCGATCATCCAAGAAGAGCCCGATTGGAGAGAACCCTTCATAGAGTACCTCCAACACGACAAGTTGCCAGAAGGAAAATCTGCAAGGATTCAGCTGAAGAAGAGAGCTCTCCGATACGTGTTTGTAAATGACACGCTATACCGCAGGTCATATGATCAACTCTGGCTCAGGTGCCTGTCATCGGCCGAAGCCCAAAAAGTTATGAAAGAAGTTCACTCAGGCATTTGTGGTGCTCACCAATCTGGCCCCAAGATGCGACTTCAAATTAAACGGCTTGGGTATTACTGGCCCACCATGATACGGGATTGCGGAGAGCATGCAAAGAAATGTTATATCTGCCAAATTCACGGTGATTTCATTCACAAGCACCCCAATCCGTTGCATCTTACGGTGGCGTCGTGGCCCTTCGAAGCCTGGGGAACCGACATAGTTGGTCCAATTGATCCCCCGTCGTCCAAAGGCCACCGGTTCATACTGGCTACAACAGACTACTTCTCCAGATTGGCTGAAGCTGTCCAGCTGAAAGAAGTCAAGACAGAAGATATTCTGACATTCTTCCAGCATAATATTTTATACTGCTTCGGTACACCAAGAAGAATCATTTCTGACAACGGGCCTTCTTTCAATAGCTTCAAAGTCTCAAGGTTCGCTACTCAGCAAAAGATAGACTGGAGATATTTCTCCATCTATAATCCAAGAGCCAATGGGCTAGCCGAAGCCTTCAATAAGACCATATGCAAGCTCCTGAGGAAAAATGCTTCAGCCAACAAGAGAGACTGGAATCTCAAACTTCACGAGGCGTTGTGGGCATATAGTACCACGCACCGTACTCCAACTCAGTCCACTCCATACTCATTGCTCTTCGGAGTGGAGGCGGTCCTCCCCCTCGAAATCGAAGTTCCAAGCTTAAGAATGGTCGTTCAGCACGAGTTGACGGAGGAGGAAAACGTGCTCCTTCGACTTGAAGAGCTCGACGCCCTCGAAGAAAAGAGACTCGCGGTGCAGCAAAATCTGGAGCTATACCGAGCCCAAATGTCACGGGCCTATGACAAGATAACCCGTCTCCGCGCTTTCGAGAAAGGTGAATTGGTGTTGTTCCTCAAAAGACCGATCATCCCCTGTAACAACCGAGTTCAGTTGTACCAATTTCTGTTGCCGTATGTGTTGTTTGTGGTGTTTATTTCATTTACTGTGTTTAGATGCGAATGGTAGTTTACTTTACGTTCGACCCGCCTTGTTGTTTCATAGTTATAGAATACCCTAGCATCACGTATTTTGCATATAACAATTTAAGTCATGTAAAATAATTCAAAAATACATAACATGGCCTGCTTGATACCCCTAACCCTGTGGTAGCGTCCTTCCATCGTGTTCTCGTCCCGTTCAGTGAAACGGACGTGTTTGGATGGCTACGTGCACGTATGTGCGTCCGTTCTTGGGGGTATGCATTTCTGTTACAAAATCCTTCATTTTAATTTTTGGAACTTACAAATAATTTTCGTATTTCAAATCCAAAATTTTGGACCCGACCCGGACGCAATTCTGAAATATTTTTGTATCCCGCCAAATTCTATTTATTTTAAATTTCTTTAATCCGTTTAAAAATATTTTAACAGCGTACAAGATTTTACAGCTAACGAAATTATTCTTTAAACTATTAAATCTTTTATAAATTCTAAAAACCAATTTCCTAATCCCACGAGCCAATCATCTTTCTCCTTTATTTGTGTCGGGCCCACACCTCTCTCTTTATCTCCCTCCCCTTCGTTGTCTCTCTCTCTCTCACTCTTCTCATTCTCTCTCTCTCCTCTCTATTCTCTCTTTCACTCTCTGCATAAAAATCCAAAAGTCTCTCTCCTCACTGTTCCTCCCTCTCTCTCTCACTCCTCTCGATCTCCAATCGATTCTCTCTCTCTCTTCCGTATCTCTCTCTTTCTCTCTCCCCTCTATATATTTCTTCTTCATTTTTTTCTTTCAACGAAACCCATACGTAACCCTAGCTGCCGTCGTCCCCTCGCCTACCGTGACGCCACCATCGCCGATTCGTCGCCGCCTACTGATCCTCATCACTTTCACCACCACTCTCTCCTCCCCGAGCACCCTGCACGCACAGCCCGAGCACCCTGTCGCTTACATCATCGGAGCCGATCGCCGCCGGTGACTTGTCCCCGTGTCCCTGACCCCGTGCACCCCTCAGTGAGCCTTGCTCCCTCTCCTCTCCTTCTTTCTTCTTCTTTTCCTTTCTTTTCTGTTCTTGTTCAGTTTTCTTTAATCGCCGGAGGCCTCTGCAGGTATCTCGCCGGAGCTCTGTCGACGCCGTCGACACCTCACGGCCATCTTCGCTAACCACAGTGAGTTTCCTTCTCCCCTTCCTCTTTCCCTTCTTCTCTTCTTCATTTCATTATACATTCTTTCTTGTTTTGCTTACTGTTTCTTGTGTTCGCCGGAATCCGGTCGCGCCGTCGACGATCCCGACGACCCAGCGAGGATATCTGACCCGTGTGATCCCATCGTGCGTTGTTTGGACTCTTTCCGTGTACCGTGCACGCGTCGTGACTTTTCCCGCCGACGCTTGACGTTCCGTATACCGCTTCGCGATACGTCGAGGCAAGTAAAACTTGCTACATGCTATCTATATGATTTTATAACTATTTATTTGAATATTAAACTTATAGATCGAATCTAAAGTCACATGTTCCAATTTAACAGTTCGATGTTCCGTTTATATCTTTTAGACTCAGAACTTGAAACATACCCGCTGCATTTTAGTTCACTATACCTAGTAACCGCATCTATTTTTTAAATCACATAATAACTATTTGCATAGTCTATGGTACTCTTTTATAGTTTTACCCTATTGGACACCCGTGTGCATCTTTAACCTGTTTTAGATACATGTGCATCCCTAGATCTTTTAACCCATAATAACGAGATTTTAACAATCTATATTTGTTTAAGTGTATGATACTTATTGTTGAAACTATCCCTTAAACCCAAACTGATAACCGTGCATCCATATAGTTTAATCTGTACCTATTTGCATATCATATTACATGTTCCAATTTATTGTGCTATTAGTACCTATGCTTGTTTTGTATGCCCATGCTTATGCTAGTTGATTATGAGCACCCACATGATATCTTGTACACCCTGACATGACTTGTTACACCTATTACTTGACACGACATGGTACCGTGCAACTCTTGACATGACATGACACATTTATACATTACCTGGCTTGACTTGATGTACCATGGTCTTACCTGTTACCTGATCTTGTGTCTAATGCTAACAAACCTGACATGTTGTCCTTACGGACCGTTCCTGTTGTCTATACAGACAAACCTGTACCTTCCTGATCCTGTGTTGGCATTAGCTCTAGATTATTTAATACCTGACTTGAATACATATAACCTGGGGGTATGGGGAAATCCATGATGAAACCTGACTTGTAATTCGACGGTTCGTTACCTTTACCGATCAGTTTTAGAGGCTGGACCAGCCTTGGGATGATGATGCTGACATCATCCATCGTTATCCACTACCTTTTAGAGGCTAGGCCAGCCTTGGGATGATGCTGCAGACATCATTCATCATTACCCTTTTCCTTTAGTGCCTAGCGGCATGTCTCGGTTTCAGCCTGAGAATCTTCACCGTGATCCCGGGCACGCACGGGATACTATTGAGTTACATCGATAATTCATCAAATTGATTTCAAAGACTTGAGAGTGGTTAACCCAATAGACCAGTTTAGATTACTCACGGTACATTATATTTCACTGCCCTGATTTATATTGCTATTATACCTGCTTTACCATTTATGATTATACTTGCATGTCTTGCTACCCTGTTTATATATTATTGCTTGATGTTATGACGCGCTGACGTCTGGGTTTTGCATGGCCCAGATTCCGTACCTTTGCTACAGTCCGAGCAGGAGTACTTCAGTCGGCAGGCTGAGCAGTGAGGACTCTTTAGTAGTTAGTTCTTTTACTTTTCAGTATTTATTCCTGACGTGAGCCCGCATTATGGGACATACATTCCAGTTATTCTTGTATTGGATCTTTTGCTTCCGCATTATTTATTCTTGACTCATTTTATTTTGGCTTATGGACATGTGCTAGATAGTTTTATTATTGTTCTTGATATCTCTACAGCCGTAATGTGACTGTGGAAGGATAATTCCTATCCACAGGTAGCATGGTTGGCTATGTCACGTGCCTACCTTAGAGTACTCTGGGAAGCGGGGCGTGACATGGTTCTTTTGGTATCAGAGCCATAGGTTAATCGGGTTTGATTCTTTTGTAGTTGGGTATTGGACCCAATACACGAATCAGAATTCTCGTGATTAGGAAACATGTCCTGCCACCTCACCGTCTTACCATTCTTGAATCTAACCTCCTCCTGATTATACTTTTACGATATGCAAACCACCTTTGCATATCGACACGAAACCTGGTTCATTGTTATCTCTAGAACTTAGGCGACTTGGGTGGAGTTATGTAATTGTAGCTATGATACCGCGGCATAGTTACAATGCGGTACTCTATTTAAGTAACTCGGAGTTCTAGCCTTGATCTACATTTTGAATCTGTAATCATGCTAATCCTTGGGTGTTTTGATTTCAGGAATATGGCAGACAAGAATCTGAAGACGTACCAAAGGCGTGTTGACGAAGCCGCTATACTTGGAGTAATACGTGGGATGTTGGAAAACCAAAGGCGGCAGACCGAGCTGAACCAGCAGCAGGCTGACTCCTTACAGGAAGGTTTACGGACCGTTCAGCAGTCCGTGAACAATGTTGTGGAAAGACCAGTGGATCGTGTGGGAACCGTAGCGGATTTCAGAAGACTGGGTCCGTCTGTCTTTACTGGTTTAGAGGAACCGTTGCCAGCGGAGCAGTGGCTGGTTGACACGGAGAATTTACTCATTGCGGCGCAGATCCCCGAAGATAAGAGAGTGGATGCGGTACGCATCCAGTTGGTGGATTACGCCCGTGAATGGTGGCTTGTGGAAGAGACCCGCTTGCCCAAGCCGATCAAGTGGGTGGATTTTTCAAAGAGTTTCCTGGAGAAGTTCTTCCCGCGGACTGCACGGGAGGAAATGGAAGAGAAGTTCATCAGTCTAAGGCAGAACGGTGCACCTGTAGATGTACATGCAGCTGAGTGGACGAGGCTCAGTAGATTCGCTGGACCTTTAGTTGCCAACGATACGGATAGGGCAAAGAGGTTCATGCGTAGTTTGGATGTAGATATCCAGAGGTAGATTGTCTCCTTGGGTTTGACCACTTTCTCACAGGTACTTACGGCGGCCCGTGAACAGCAGAGCTTATTTGGGAAGACTGGGAGTTCACAGCAGACAGCAATCACAGTACGGAAGCCGGCTTTTGCACCGAACCAAGCACATGGACACAGAGGTATTCCAGTGAATTGTCGTGGCGTAACACCTATGAAGAGGCATGCTGTCGTTAATCAGAGAAAGAGCGTGATTTGTAACTACTACCATTTACCCAGACATGTGCAAAGAGATTATCGAAGGAGGCAGGGACTTTGTTTGGTTTGTGGATCGGTGGATCATACAATTAACTCTTGTCCGTCGAAGCTTCGCACAAAGGATGATCCTCAGAAGCCACCGCAGAAACCGTTTCCGGGACAGAAGCAGCTGACTCAAGGACCCAATCAGGCTCGAGCTTTTACCCTGACGGCCGAGGAAGCTAAGGCTTCAGGAGAAGTTGTTTCAGGTATTTTACTTGTTCATGGTTTTCCCGCATTAGCGTTATTTGATTCTGGTGCATCCCACTGTTTTATGTCGTCCAAGTTTATTTCTACACACTCGATCATTTGCACGACCCTGTCTAGTTTTTAGGACATACACACTGGGAATGGAAAAATCATATCTAGTAGAGAGTGTAAGGATTGTGCGGTTGTTGTTTGAGGACGGGAGCTTTTTGCAGATTTCTTGGTGATTGATACGGGCAGCTATGAAGTCGTCTTGGAAATGGATTTCCTCGGCACTTTCCATGCTCACATTGATTGTAGGGCAAAGAAAGTAATTTTCCAGATTCCCGGACATCCCGAGTTTATCTTTACTGGAGGAAGCAGATTGTCGGGCCAGTCGAGTTTAGGGCTAGGGCGACAACTAGTGTTCTTTCGTCGTTGGAGGTTGATAAAGATGAAGCGCCAGCTGTTGTTCGAGATTTCATAGACGTATTCGAAGACATATCTGGATTACCGCCGAAGCGAGACGTAGAGTTCGCGATTGATCTTATTCCTGGTGCAGCACCAGTTTCTAAAGCGTATTATCCAATGGCACCAGTGGAGTTGGAAGAAGTTAAGAAGCAGGTTACTGAATTACTTAAGAAGGGTTGGATTCGAAGCAGTAACTCGTCTTGGGGAGCTCCAGTTCTTCTAGTTAAGAAGAAAGATGGCACAAGGAGAATGTGCATCGATTATCGAGAATTAAACCGGGTGACTATTAAGAACAAGTACCCGATCCCTCGCATTGGCGAATTATTTGAGCAGCTTAGTGGCGCGAGGGTATTCTCAAAGCTGGATTTGCGATCTGGATATCATCAGGTCCGAGTGAAAACAGAAGATATTTGCAAGACGACATTTCGAACTCGGTATGGACATTACAAGTACTTAGTGATGCCTTTCGGAGTAACGAATGCACCGGCGATATTCATGGACTTGATGAACCGAATCTTTTCACCATTCTTGGACCAGTTTATTGTGGTATTCATTGATGATATTCTGGTGTACTCGAAGAGTATTGAAGAGCATGCAGAACATTTGAAGATCGCACTGCAGACGTTGAGACAAGAAAAATTATATGCAAAGATGAGCAAGTGCGAGTTTTGGCTGGAAGAAGTAAAGTTTTGGGGGCATGTCGTGTCAGGCGACGGAATCGCTGTTGATCCCGAAAAGATTGCAGCAGTTCGAGATTGGCCGAGTCCGAAGAATGTTGCGGAGATAAGAAGCTTTCTTGGACTCGCCGGGCATTACAGAAGATTTATGGAGAACTTTGCTCGTCTGGCGGAGCCGTTGACTAAGCTTACGCACAAGGAGGTACCTTTTGTGTGGACGGATAGGTGTTCGTCAGCTTTTGAGGCGTTGAAGCAGAAATTGATAACCGCTCCTATTCTGACCGTGCCAGACAGTTCCGAAGGATTGGTGATTCACAGCGGCGCATCTAGGAAAGGATTGGGATGTGTTTTGATGCAGCATGGGAAGGTTGTAGCGTACGCATCGAGACAGTTGAAGACCCATGAGAAGAATTACCCAGCTCATGACTTGGATCTTGCGGCTGTGATCTTCACTTTGAAGATTTGGAGACACTACCTTTTGGGCGAAAGGGTCAAGGTTTTCACCGATCATAAAAGCTTGAAGTATGTGTTCACGCAGAAGGAACTTAATATGAGGCAACGTAGATGGTTGGAGCTGATGGCTGACTACGATCTTGATCTTAAGTACCATCCGGGGAGGTTAATGTCGTGCCGGATGCACTCAGTCGGTTACCAGCAATTCAGATGTTCACTACACAGAAGGAACTCGTTGAAGACTTTCGAAGATTTAATTTGGAGGTTGTGCTACCGCATTCTTCGGGACAGTTGATGCAGCTGCAGGTACATTCATCGTTGGTCGAGAATATTAAAGCAGCGCAGTCGCAGGACCCTAGATTGCAAAAGTTTCGAGAACAGGTTGAAGCTGGACTTCGAACTGACTTACTGATCCATGAAGATGGTTTGTTGAGATATGGTAGTCGTTTGTGTGTGCCAAAGGGAGATACTCGCGAAGAGCTTATGAAAGAGGCGCACAGTTCAGCATCTTCCGTACATCCAGGAGGCACGAAGATGTACCGAGACATACGCCAGTATTTCTGGTGGGAAGGCATGAAGCGGGAGATTGCCCGCTTTGTGGCAAAATTCTTGGTGTGTCAGCAAGTTAAGGCTGAACATCAAAGGGTTGCTAATTTATTGTAACCACTTCCGATTCCTCAATGGAAGTGGGAACATATAACCATGGATTTCGTGACAGCTCTACCGCGGAGTCCAAAGGGCAACAATGCAGTTTGGGTGATTGTTGATCGTTTGACCAAGGCAGCTCACTTCATTCCTTTTCGGGTTGGTCAATCAACAGAAACTTTGGCTGAACGGTACATGCAGGAGATTGTAAGATTACATGGAGTACCGGTAAGCATCGTGTCCGACCGTGACACTCGGTTCTTATCACACTTCTGGAGGAGCTTACAGGAAAGTTTGGGGACCCGATTGATGTTTAGCACAGGTTATCATCCTCAAACAGATGGCCAGTCGGAGAGAACGATCCAAACTCTTGAAGATATGCTGAGAGCTTGCATGTTGGACTTCAAGGGTTCATGGGAGGATCATCTACATTTGATGGAGTTTTCTTACAACAACAGTTTCCAGGCAACTATTCAGATGGCTCCATTCGAAGCTTTATATGGTCGCAAATGTCGTTCACCTATTTATTGGGACGATGTCGGTGAACGAAGATTGTTGGGACCAGATTTGGTTGTGCAGACAGTTGAGAAAGTTAACGCTGTCAGGAATCATATGAAAGCAGCGCAAGACCGACAGAAGAGTTGGGCAGATACATCGAGAAGACCTCTAGAGTTCGCCGTGGGTGATTTGGTATTCTTGAAGATATCACCGACTAGAGGGGTGATTCGTTTCGGGAGTCGAGGAAAGCTTAGTCCTCGCTTCGTTGGACTCATTGAGATTTTGGAGCGTGTTGTGGAAGCAGCGTATCGATTGGCGTTACCGCAATCATTGACGAATGTTCATGATGTGTTTCATGTATCTCAACTCCGTAGGTATGTTTGAGACAAAACACATGTGTTGGATCATTCGGAGCTGACTGTACGAGAAGATTTGACTTTCGAGGAGCGACCGATGTCGATTTTGGATCGAAGTGAAAAGGTTCTTAAGAATAAAGTTATCCCTCTTGTACTTGTTTCTTGGGGGTAATCGCTCATATGGAGAGTCAACTTGGGAACGAGAAGATGAAGTCCGGCAGAAGTTTCCGCATCAATTCTTGTAGTTTGATTGATTGTTTATCCTTTCTTGTTTTGGAATTTCGAGGACGAAATTCTTTTTGTAGTTAGGTATAATGTAACAACCGAATTCAGTTATACCAATTTCTGTTGCCGTATGTGTTGTTTGTGGTGTTTATTTCATTTACCGTGTTTGGATGCGAATGGTAGTTTACTTTACGTTCGACCCGCTTGCTTGAGCTTGTTGTATCATAGTTATAGAATACCCTAGCATCATGTATTTTGCATATAACAATTTAAGTCACGTAAAATAATTCAAAAATACATAACATGGCCTGCTTGATACCCCTAACCCTGTGGTAGCGTCCTTCCATCGTGTTCTCGTCCCGTTCAGTGAAACGGACGTGTTTGGATGGCTACGTGCACGTATGTGCGTCCGTTCTTGGGGGTATGCATTTCTGTTACAAAATCCTTCATTTTAATTTTTGGAACTTACAAATAATTTTCGTATTTCAAATCCAAAATTTTGGACCCGACCCGGACGCAATTCTGAAATATTTTTGTATCCCGCCAAATTCTATTTATTTTAAATTTCTTTAATCCGTTTAAAAATATTTTAACAGCGTACAAGATTTTACAGCTAACGAAATTATTCTTTAAACTATTAAATCTTTTATAAATTCCAAAAACCAATTTCCTAATCCCACGAGCCAATCATCTTTCTCCTTTATTTGTGTCGGGCCCACACCTCTCTCTTTATCTCCCTCCCCTTCGTTGTCTCTCTCTCTCTCACTCTTCTCTCTCTCTCTCTCCTCTCTATTCTCTCTTTCTCTCTCTGCATAAAAATCCAAAAGTCTCTCTCCTCACTGTTCCTCCCTCTCTCTCTCCCCTTTCGATCTCCTCTCGATTCTCTCTCTCTCTTCCGTATCTCTCTCTTTCTCTCTCTCTCTTCCGTATCTCTCTCTTTCTCTCTCCCCTCTATATATTTCTTCTTCATTTTTTTCTTTCAACGAAACCCATACGTAACCCTAGCTGCCGTCGTCCCCTCGCCTACCGTGACGCCACCATCGACGATTCGTCGTCTCCTACTCATCCTCATCACTTTCACCTCCACTCTCTCCTCCCCGAGCACCCTGCACGCACAGCCCAAGCACCCTGCCGCTTACACCACCGGAGCCGATCGCCGCCGGTGACTTGTCCCCGTGTCCCTGACCCCGTGCACCCCTCAGTAAGCCTTGCTCCCTCTCCTCTCCTTCTTTCTTCTTCTTTTCCTTTATTTTCTGTTCTTGTTCAGTTTTCTTTAATTGCCGGAGGCCTCTGCAGGTATCTCGCCGGAGCTCCGTCGACGCCGTCGACACCTCACGGCCATCTTCGCTAACCACAGTGAGTTTCCTTCTCCCCTTCCTCTTTCCTTTCTTCTCTTCTTCATTTCTGTATACATTCTTTCTTGTATTGCTTACTGTTTCTTGTGTTCGCCGGAATCCGGTCGCGCCGTCGACGATCCCGACAACCCAGCGAGGATATCTGACCCGTGTGATCCCATCGTGCGCTGTTTGGACTCTTTCCGTGTACCGTGCGCGCGTCGCGACTTTTCCCACCGACGCGTGACGTTCCGTATACCGCTTCGCGATCCGTCGAGGCAAGTAAAACTTGCTACATGCTATCTATATGATTTTATAACTATTTATTTGAATATTAAACTTATAGATCGAATCTAAAGTCACATGTTCCAATTTAACAGTTCGATGTTCCGTTTATATCTTTTAGACTCAGAACTTGAAACATACCCGCTGCATTTTAATTCATTATACCTAGTAACCGCATCTATATTTTAAATCACATAATAACTATTTGCATAGTCTATGGTACTCTTTTATAGTTTTACCCTATTGGACACCCGTGTGCATCTTTAACCTGTTTTAGATACATGTGCATCCCTAGATCTTTTAACCCATAATAACGAGATTTTAACAATCCATATTTGTTTAAGTGTATGATACTTATTGTTGAAACTATCCCTTAAACCCAAACTGATAACCGTGCATCCATATAGTTTAATCTGTACCTATTTGCATATCATATTACATGTTCCAGTTTATTGTGCTATTAGTACCCATGCTTGTTTTGTATGCCCATGCTTATGCTAGTTGATTATGAGCACCCACATGATATCTTGTACACCCTGACATGACTTGTTACACCTATTACTTGACACGACATGGTACCGTGCAACTCTTGACATGACATGACACCTTTATACATTACCTGGGTTGACTTGATGTACCATGGTCTTACCTGTTACCTGATCTTGTGTCTAATGCTAACAAACCTGACTTGTTGTCCTTACGGACCGTTCCTGTTGTCTATCCAGACAAACCTGTACCTGCCTGATCCTGTGTTGGCATTAGCTCTAGATTATTTAATACCTGACTTGAATACATATAACCTGGGGGTATGAGGAAATCAATGATGAAACCTGACTTGTAACTCGACGGTTCGTTACCTTTACCGATCAGTTTTAGAGGCTGGGCCAGCCTTGGGATGATGATGCTGACATCATCCATCCATTAATTATTATTATCTAATTAATAATAATAATTCAAAAATGAAATAGTTGATGGTTGTATTTAGAATGACCACTATCATACTTTCAATAAATGAGTGTAAGCATGAATCAAGGAGAATCCTTTCAAAGCATGATGGTGGTCAACATTCAACCATGGTCAACAAGTCAACCATGGTCAACAAGTCAACAAAATCAACCATAACAATATTTCATTTAATTACTATTATTAATTGATATTTCATAAATCTATTAGGGTTTGGAAAAAGACGACTGTAAACTGTGCATATGCACCCGTTCCGAAACCCTAATGAAAAACCTCATCCTCCGCCTCAAGCAACTGTGCATACACACCTGCATTCTTGTTCCGAGGAACATGAATACTGAGAGATAAAAGCAACCCCAAAACATATACCGGTATCTGACTCAAACCAGAGCCAGCCAGTAAAATCCGTCCGGACTCCAAACGTGCACAAGTGCGTGGATGAGAACGAACCCTGTCGCAAAACCATGCGACCTCTACTCTGTTTTGCCCAGAGGCGAATACCCTCTGTGTGGGACTCTAAAGACTCGATACTACGCTGGCAGTGGGTTTAACCACAGACCGCAAGCGGCACTAGCTGTGCGTAACGGTCCCCAGGTAGATGTCGACAAGAAGGATGACGAGGTGAAAACCCCATCTGAACTCCTACTGAGTCTGAATGTGACAGTCTCCGTACAGTCCGGTCTGTTCGTCTGATACATCGCATGTCGGGCCTAGGGAGCAGTAAAACGTCAGTCCCCCAATAGCGGTACAAGTCGTGTCGGAGTGAAGCCCAAAACACCCTGAGATAACACTGGAAACCTACCAGTATATCTCGCTTGCCCTGGCCAGGGACTACTCGTGTAATGGCTCTCCTAGACACAGCGCAATGTCAACCCCCAATACCGGGAGAGACGAATCCTGTCTAACCGGCACTGCCTCCAAGTGCTTCGGGACTGCACCCAACCACTACCTGTTTGCACGACTCCTTTGAGCCGTGGTAGGGTAGTGATCAAAGTACAGTGGGAACACACTCGAGGCGAAGTGCCAGTGTCAAGTCAGCGGACTAAGCTGTACTCATGTCACCTGGGAACTGATGACTGACAATAGGTATAATACCAACCTGTCAGTTCCCGACGAGTCCTGTCCAGTGTACTCGTAACCCAACGAGCACCCGTATACTATCTCCAGTACGACGTACTGATGGCTGTGGGACAGACCATCTCCCACACTGGGATGAGAAGCGCATACGCTAGTCTACTCCGGAGTATCGATGCCCTGTCTCGATAGTCCTGCGACTAGGGACCTGTATAAGGATGTGCTTATAGATTACCCAGCCCCCACTAGTGCGACTGCCATCACAACGCTGGTAATCAAGCAAAAAATCCTAAGGGCTCCACTAATGCGTATAAGTGATATAGTAAAATAAACACAAGTACATATTGAAGTAGAAACAAACCAAGTAGCATACTACTATATTGAGCAAGATTGTTTATACAAGGTGAATATCCCAAGCTTTCATTAAGTAATATACAAACTAGTATGATACAGTAATGGCCTCTAGGGCATATACACTAACAATCCACTACCTTTTAGAGGCCAGGCCAGCCTTGGGATGATGCAGCAGACATCATTCATCATTACCCTTTTCCTTTAGTGCCTAGCGGCATGTCTCGGTTTCAGCCCGAGAATCTTCACCGTGATCTCAGGCACGCACGGGATACTATTGAGTTACATCGATGATTCATCAAATTGATTTCAAAGACTTGAGAGTGGTTAACCCAATAGACCAGTTTAGATTACTCACGGTACATTATATTTCACTGCCCTGATTTATATTGCTGTTACACCTGCTTTACCATTTATGATTATACTTGCATGTCTTGCTACCCTGTTTATATATTATTGCTTGATGTTATGACGCGCTGACGTCTGGGTTTTGCATGGCCCAGATTCCGTACCTTTGCTACAGTCCGAACAGGAGTACTTCAGTCGGCAGGCTGAGCAGTGAGGACTCTTTAGTAGTTAGTTCTTTTACTTTTCAGTATTTATTCCTGACGTGAGCCCGCATTATGGGACATACATTCCAGTTATTCTTGTATTGGATCTTTCGCTTCCGCATTATTTATTCTTGACTCATTTTATTTTGGCTTATGGACATGTGCTTGATAATTTTATTATTGTTCTTGATATCTCTACAGCCGTAATGTGACTGTGGAAGTATAATTCCTATCCACAGGTAGCATGGTTGGCTATGTCACGTGCCTACCTTAGCGTACTCTGGGAAGCGGGACGTGACATCCCCAATCGACATGCCAAGGGAAAATTCGAGCCAAACTGGGAAGGACCATATGTCATCGAGAAAGTGTTCGACGGAGGATCCTACCAACTAATAAGTGTTGAGGGAGAAAGGCCTATGCCACCCATCAATGGCCGATATCTCAAGAAATACTACGCGTGAATGCTCCAAGTCGTAGGCGAATTGAGCACACCAGCCCTACAGTCTGGATCATACATCCTGCAAAACCATATACAATCCATGGGCGTAAACGACCCCTATCTCTCCCAAATCCTGCCGGTGAGACTACTTTTAAAGTCCCACCAGCGGCAAAAAAAAAGATATGTCCACAAGCAAAACGGGCACGGATGAAAACCCGAAAGGGCTCCGTGAGTAAAAACAGCAGGACTACCGACGAGTTTGTGAAAACCCGAAAGGGCGCAAACTCGTGAAAAGAGATGAAATACACTCGCAAAGTCCTCTCGACCTTGTGAGGAGAAAATCCCTGCGTGAGATCCTTATGACTCACAAAGGAGAAACACACTTAAGAATCTTCACGATTCCTAAGGAGAACATACACCTGCGAGATCCTCTAGACTCGTAGGGAGAAAATTCTTTTATGAGACCCTTACGGCTCATAAAATTGAAAAGTCTTAGGTGACAGGGACCAAAACCTGTCTCCTAAGCCATCGCTCCCCAACGAGAAATGGCAAATGATGAGTCGCTCCTGGCGTTACGCTTCAGTGTTAGCGGTGCTGATACCGACCCAAAAACCAAATCCCAAGTCCTCCCGGGGCAAGTGATGAGTTGCTCCTGGCATTATTCCAGTGCAGCAATACCGATGCCAAACAAGATCCAAATTCCAAGTCCCCAAACGGCGAATGATGAGTCGCTCCTGGTACCATATTCCAGTGCAGCGATGCAGACGCCAACCAAAATCCAATTCTCAAAATTCCCCCAGCCCTACGGTTAGTCCCCAAATTGACTACCGTATACAATCCACGGGCTCAAATAATTCTCATCATACCCATACCCCACCGCAATCACCAGTCCAGCGGCCGGTCTTCGCCCTTGGACTTATGCTTCATCTTGGAAGACCCACTCATGTGTCCTCACGGTACATGAGGAGAACCAACTCACGAGATCCTCACGACTCGTAAGAAAACACCTACGTGGGATCCTTACGACTCACAAAGGAAAAACACACTTGGGAGTCCCTACGACTCCTAAGGAGAAAGTGCACCTACGAGATCTTTTCGACTCGTAGGGAGAAAATGATTTTATGGGACCCTTCAAACAACAACTGAGCCTTTTATCCCAAGCATATGGGGTAAGCTACATGAACCAACATGAGAATCACGCTGGGTCCAGCATATGAATCCTCCACCTCCACTCACTCCTATCGAACAATATACTTTCATTGAGTCCTTTGGCAACCATATCGTTTCGTATCACCTCCATCCATGTTTTCTTCGGTCTTCCTTTTGCTCTTTTGCCATTGCCCATATCGAGAGTATTTATTCGTCGAACCGGTGCTTCCATAGGTCTGCGTCGCACATGACCAAACTATCTTAGCCGGTTTTCCCGCATCTTCTCCTCCACGTGTGCTACACCAACTTTTGCACGAATATCCTCATTTCGCACCTTATCTTTTCTAGTGTTACCGCACATCCAACGAAGCATGCGCATCTCCGCTACGTGCATCTTCTGTGTATGACGCTTCTTAGGAGCCCAGCATTCTGTACCATATAATAAGGCAGGCCGAATAGCGCTCCGATAAAACTTCCCTTTCAATTTTAACGGAAAGTTACGATCACACAAAATCCTTGTTGCACTCCTCCATTTCAACCAACCAGCTTGGATCTTTTGATTAACATCACTATCGATCTCCCCATTGTTTTGGATGATGGAACCTAGATATCTAAACTGGTCGCTCGGTGATATCTCTCTGCCCTTCCAATGTTATACCAATATGGTTTTGACTTCTCTGGTTACTAAATTTGCAATGCATATATGCTTGTCTTGGACCTGCTCAATCTAAATCCCCGAGATTCCAATGTTTGCCTCCATAATTCCAATTTGGCATTAACCCCTGCTTTCGTCTCATTTACTAGAACAATATCATCAGCGAATAGCATACACCAAGGTATCTCATCTTAGATAGTTCTAGTAAGCTCATCCATCATGATGGTAAACAGAAATGGACTTAATGCAGATCCTTGATGTAAACCAATAGTATCGGAAAATCGCTCGTTAAGCCGCCTGCAAGTTCTGACATTTGCCACTACTCCATTGTACATATCCTTGATTATGTCAATATACTTGACGAAGACCCCCTTCTTCATCATTGTCCATCATAATACCTCTCTAGGTACCTTGTCGTACGCTTTTTCTAAATCAATAAATATCATATGCAAATCTCTTCTCCTCTCTGCGAAAACGCTCGACAAGTTGACGAAGCAAATAAATAGCCTCTGTCGTCGATCGTCCAGGCATGAACCCAACTGGTTCTCTGTTATCTTAAGTATCCTTCCTTAGCCTGTGTTCAATCACTCTCTCCCAAAGTTGAAAAGCCTTGGGCGATAAGGACCTAAACCTGTCTCCTAAGCCACCGCTTCCCAACAAGAGTGGGACCCTTATGGCTCATAAAATTGAAAAGCCTTAGGTGATAGGGCCCTAAACCTGTCTCCTAAGTCACCGCTTCCACAGGAAAGGGCAAATGATGAATTGCTCTTGGCATATGTGCTTCAGTGTTAGCAACACTGACGCCTACCCTAACCCAAAATTCCAAACTCCAATCCAATAGACCCCTAAGTCCTCTAAACTGGGAACAGATGACCTCTAAGTCGTTAAACTGGGAACAGATGACCCCTAAGTCGTTAAAACTAGAAACGAGGGAGATCCCCTCGTGAAAATGATGATTTCGCCCATGGTACCATATTCCAGTGTAAGCGGTGCTGATGCCAAACCAAAACCAAAATCCCAAAATCCACTCATGGCAAGATGATTCTCTTCTGGTACCATATTCCAGTGTAGCGATGCTGATATCAACCCAAATCACATCAAATCAGCTAGTCAACTTCAACCCTGACACTGCAAGAAGTGGAGCAAGTCAAATCAAGCACCGACTGTCCACGTTGCAAATATGGCAGAACAGACCATCCCACGTCGCAAAAAGGGGCAGCACCGACCGTACTACGTAGCTAAAATGGCAGAACCGACCGTCCACGTCGCAAAAAGGGCAGCACCCGACCGTCTAAGTCGCTAAAATGGCAGAACCGACCATCCAAGTCGCTAAAATGGAAGCACCGACCGTCCAAGTCGCTAAAAGGGCAGCACCGACCGACCGTACCAGATCGCTAAAAAGGGCAGCACCGACCGTCCAAGTCGCTAAAAAGGACAGAACCGACCGTCCAAGTCGCAAAAAGGGCAGCAACGACCGTCCAAGTCGCTAAAAGGGCAGCAACGACCGTCCAGGTCGCTAAAAGGGCAGCACCGACCGTCCACGTCGTAAAAAAAAGGCAGCACCGACCGTCCAAGTCGCTAAAAGGGCAGAACCGACTGTCCAAGTCACAAAAAGGCAGCAACGACCGTCCAAATCGCTAAAAGGGCAGCACCGACCGTCCAAGTCGCTAAAAGGGCAGCACCGACCGTCCAAGTCGCGAAAAGGGTAGCAACGACCGTCCAAGTCCCTAAAAGGGCAGCATCGACCGTCCATGTCGTAAAAAGGGCGGTGCCAGCTTCCCAAAAAGTGAGAACCGAATCAAGTCGCCTCCATGTAAAAGAAGTTCCATCAATTTCATGCATACAACCCACATGTGTGGTGTGCATCTATTGATGGGGGGGCAATTTGTTGGGGTAAAAATTTACACCCCGGTTGACCAAGTCAAAATCAAAGTCAAACCCAACCCAGGTGGGCCCAAGCCCAGGTCAAGTGGGCAAATGCCCGGGTCGAGCCCGAACATGAAGTGGCCGGCCTCCACCCATGCCAAAATAAATAAATAATTTTGTTGTATTTCTTTTATTTTATTTTATGAATAATTGTAAGAAAATAGGCATAAAGCCAAATTTTGTAAAGCCCATGGCTTATGTGCAAAAAGAAATAGCACATGAGCCCTGGGAAAGGCAAAACCCCAACTCAGCTGCAGCTCGTTCCCTCTACTCCTTCTTCTTCCTCCAGCTCCCTAGGGTCGAGTGTGGGGTATACTTCTTGAACTTACCCCTTAGTTTGCTTAATTAGTATAGCTTTAGCTTCGATTAGTGATTATTGGTGCGTTTTAGTGCGATATATGGTAATTAGGGGAAACTTGACCAAGCGATGTATGAACTGTGTTTTAGTAAGTTGATGGAGTGTTGTTAGGGCCATGTTAACCTAGCTTAGCCCCAATTGGACTAAAATACCACCAGATCCCAATTTGATGCAAATTCATCGTTTTTAAGCAAATTTTGACTTTCTGTAAACTGCTATCGACCCAGTGAGTTTAGAATAATTTTGAGATGACTGCAGTATAGTTGTTAGGTGCTGATCCCCCAGGTAGAACACGACCCCCAAAATCCGTACTGTGGCCGCCGGAATATTGATTCTGGCCGCAAATTGCGCCCAGATGGGGAGGGTTGGGGTTGGGGTTTGGCCCTATAGGTGTCTGCTGCTACCCTTAGACTCATGACATGTGTAATTTTAATTGATTCTTTCTGTAGAAAATCTGGAGCTATATACCTATTTCTCGTATTTTTAACCTTCGCTGACACGCGTGATACGTGTGTGGGTTTGGGGTTTCTGCGTATCGCGACGCGTCGAGGTAGTTTCAGGCGCGTAATCACACGTTTTAGCATATCGCGCACGACGCAGCGCATTGGTTTGTGACTCGGGTTTCTAGTTTGACCTTAATATCACGTTTTTGTGGATTGAGCTTATATGTGATATATTGTGTGATTCTAGGTTCGTAGGCGAGTGAGACGGACGCTGCGAAGAAGGGGAAGCAAGTCGTTGGCTACACTTAGCGCGAGACTTCAGTGGGTAGATTTAACATCTACGGGGAAATCGCCCGTATGGCGTTATGCATCAGGGCTGATAGGACCTTGTAGCAGCATAATTACATTTACATACATTGACTGTTCATGGCTACTATCCAGTGCATACCGCATTCCCTGCTATCTGTTTATAAACTAGAATTGATAGAACATCGCACCATTACTAACGGTTCATGTTGCACGAGCACTATCCTGCATGTTACACACACACCGTTAGTAATTGCCATGACACTCACACGGTAGAAGTTCCATGATCATTATGCTGTAGCTCATCTTTGATGTAACTTGACATGATATTCATACCTGATGCCTATATTACATCGCATTGACTTGTACATTGGTTTTTGGATTACATGAAAGTTCTGGATTTGGGAACCGTGGCTATTTCAAAAAAGGATATGTAATCATTTAAAAACCGGTTTCTATTGTTACTGTTTCCCTTGATATGTTCGGTGCGTCCACCATGTGTTTTCTCGGTGCTGAGAGTGATATATGTGAACCCGAATCGAGGAGTTGGATGAGGCCGATTACGGGTACATGGTGGACCCGGTATGGTATCCCGGGGCGAGAACGGTTTCGCTGTGTAGTAGACGGTGAGACCTGGCAGAGGGACCACTACCTACCGGTGATTGGTTGGCACCTGGCGGTTATCCGGAGGATGCTGGCCAGAGTCGATAGATGGATGCGGGATGATCCGTGCTGTCGGGGCTGAGGGCCGATACCGCAGACGGAGCCCGTGGGCTGACCCGGACTGACGGGGGCCCGATGGATGAGGATTTCCGGTGTCGATGCTGGACACGAGTACTTATGATATTGGGTGCCGATGTTGGGCACTCGTGATTCTCAGAGATTTACAGGATTGGAGGGCCGATGAGAGTGCCGGCGCCTGAGCTATTTGGCGGATCTGGGTGCATTGATGGACACCTATTATATATTCTACGTCGACATTCCGTGTAGATATTATTATATCCCATGCTCAGCATTGATTATCATGTATCTCATCCTGTAGTTTATTTTACCTGATAGAGCACTTGCATGACTATTGCACATACTGTTTATCACGCATTGATATCATCTGCTGGCATATGATAGAGTAGCGCAGTACGTGCATGCTCGCGATTAACCTTTATATGTTATCTCTATTCACGAGTTGGCAACTCACCCCCGTTGTTCCACAGTATTTGCAGGTTGCCCCCTCGGAGTAGTCGCGGCAGGCTGTCTTTTTCATCTTTTGGCTACAGATACCACTACACTTGGTGCGAGAGCTGTTTTGCTTTTAGGTGGGTTGTGGTATCTGATTACTTAATTGTACCCCTTTTGTATCTAGTATTCTCCATCTACCATTTATGTACTGGACTTAGATACAGTGTGAGGACGATGATGTATATTTTGTATGCTGCGTGTCGAGCTCGTGGGAGCCGACTGTTTTTATATGCAGTTTATTATTCTGTGATGTTTATTTATTGCTCATTCTTCGCTACGGCGTCGTATATTACTCTTGTGATGATGGTTTCCGCCGTTCGGGCGTGATTGCTCCCGTTTGGAAATGTTTTGTTTCATTATATCTCATTTTCACTCATATCCTGTTTTATTACCGATTTCGGGGTTACTTTTAGAAAGGAAATGCTGCCAAAATTTATTTAAATGATAACGTAACTTTAAAGAACTTATTAACTATTTAAGATTTTCTAAATGTCTTAATTAAATGTTTCAACACTCGCTACTTTTAAATGGGTTTGATTTCTGGGTTCGGCTTACTTAATCGCGTTACGCCTGTAAACGTTGCGTGGTTAAGTGCCCGGTCAACGAGTCAAAACATTCGGTCGTGACAAAGTTGGTATCAGAGCGTAGGTTTTACCTTCGGAGTGTAGGATGACCTTGGTATGATGGAGTAGGTAGCTGAAGCAGAGTGGCATAGCGTGTGTATGTTCCAGCGGCATACTCACGACACGGTACTCACGCCAAGGCGACCTTAGGACTTATTCGATTAAATTCCTTCTTGAGTATATATATTCTTGTGATTGGATTTCCGTATTCTTATCGGATCCTAATTCCCTTTCAGCCATTATGCTGCCAAAGACTACGAGAGCGCAGAGAGCGGCTCGCGAAGGGCCGAGATTCGAGGCTGATTCGTCTGAGACGAGGACTGATCCGGGCAGTGCACCGGTATGTGCCCGAGCAGGTAGTTCCTCCCCGTGACAGATCAGATCGCCACGCTAGGGGCTGGTATGCAGGAGATGCGCCAGACGGTGGGATCCAGCATGCAGGAGATGCGCCAGATGATAGAGATCGCTAGTTGAGACGCTTCGAGTCGCAGCGACCAGAGGTAGCTCCACCCGTTACAGAGACCGCGATGGTACCTACCGCACAGCCAGTTGCCCCTGCAGCCATGGAGGTGATTACAGTATCACTATCAGAGTTCATGAGGCTGAAGCCTCCGGTCTTCACAGGCACCGATACAGCCGAGGACCCACAGTCTTTCATTGATAGGATGCTCGGATATGTCGTTCTCTCAGATGCGCAGATGCGAGATGGGTTGAGTTCGCGAGCTTTCGCCTGGAAGGTCTTACGCAGAAGTGGTGTGATTCAGTTGAGAAGGCAGAGCGCAGTCTTCCTCCTATGACCTGGACAGAGTTCGTGGCACTGTTCCTTGCCCAGCTTTCTCCTACTGAGTGTCAGAGATGCTAGAGCACGCAGG